>JAUPMV010000002.1:25388353-26008838 GCA_030848855.1 Branchinecta sandiegonensis | reverse complement strand
AAACTGCTTGTCGGCGTGAGACGGAGCAACAATCTCTTCAGTTACCCTTTAAACAACAAACTTGTATTTTTTTTTTTTCTTGTCGACGCCGCTACTTGTTTTCCCGTTTCTTTACGTCCAGAATAACATTACTGGCCTCGATTTACTGTGATCGATGTTGGTTATGAAGTTCAAAGAAAGCTGCTAAGTCTCCTTCTTTTCTTGCAGGAAAAGTCGACGTCTTACAGGACTGGGCGACGCTATGAATCCTAAAGAAGTTTCCCTGGGGAGGCCCCAATCGACCCCATCCACAGTTCTGGCGTTTTCGGAACATATTTGATAAGCCCGGCTAAAGGAGCCGTTTTCGTAATCAACGGAGAGACGCGAACTGTAAACTGCGAAATCGGAAGTCTCGAACATCCAACGGTGAACGTTGGCTGCACTAGATGAGGGATAGTGCAGCAGGGTGTAACTTTACCGAACTGCGGTGCCGAAAGGAAGTGCTTCACATATCCAAGTTTGTGTCACGGCCACTTTACTTAATAGTTGCTGTTATGCTCCGAGTCCCGACTGCACCTGGCACTGCACTTGGTTTGCGCTATGATGTCGAAAAGTGTGTGTTTGTGATCTCAGTTCGTTATTCTAGTCGTTCATGTGATTTACAGACTAAAGTGTTGGACACACTGCCAGGAAATTTGTCTCGAATCTTGGCTAACTTTCTCACCTTCATCTCCCGGTAGAGAGAAGGGAAAATTTGTATCAGCTTCTATGTCCGGAAAGAGTCATCTGTCGCAAGACACTCGAAATTCCGGGAATGGATGATAGGAATCCGGCACATCTGTACAGTGCTTATATTTTCGCGATTTACAATAACTGCCAATTTTAGATGTGTCAACTGAGGGCTGAGTAATCAGAGGCGTCACTAGCCAAAATGTTTGGGGGGGGGCGAGGAATTTACCGACTGGCTGGTAATTTTACCGACTGTTTCTGCAGAAAAAACGACTGTTTTCAACATCAAAAAATGACAGTTTTGAAAAAAATCGACTAATTTCAGAAAAATCGACTGATTTTCAGAAAAATCGACTGATTTTCAGAAAAATAGACTGATTTTCAGAAAAATTCACTGATTTTCAGAAAAAACCGACTGTTTTCACGAAAATCGACCAATTTTCAGGAAAAACGACTGTTTTCATGAAAAAAATCGACTGTTTTGACAAAAAATCGCGGCGCTTCGCGCCGAATCGGTTATTTTTACGACTGGCCGACATCATTGGGGGGAGGGGGCGTCCCCCCCCCCAGTCGTGACGCCCTTGTGAGTAATAAATAATAACAGGTAAGAACAAGTTTATTTGCTTTTTTCGGGAGTCCACGCGGCTATACAGACATGCTCCACAAATACGCTCATCCTAAAATCACCTAACTGACCCATATGTATCGCTTTGTCCAGAAAATACCTGGGGATGTCCGTATACACATATGTAAATAAAGTTATCAAAAAAGTTACAATTTCAAAGAAGACTCTTGACACAAATTTTCGGACGAATTTTGTAAACAAAAATACGTTCTTCCGAGAATTCAGTAAACAAAATACGTTCTTCCAAGGAGAATGAATTCTCGGATTTTCGTTTTAACAGAACAGAAGCTGTCTCGATCAGAGACTTGATATTACTTGGGATAAATTAGGCGAAGCATCAGTTTTTTCGAAGATCCGTGTGCTACTTCTTATCAGTTTCCCGTCTAGAAAGCTCATAACGAATTTTATGATAGGTGTACGGATACTTGTACCCGTTTTGTCAATTCGTGGGGGGGTCAGTTTGTTTCTACGTCAATTTGTCAAAATGTCTAGTCGGTTATCAGAATCTATTATGGGCAGATTTAATACGACAGGGGCCTCAACTTCTACCTCCCCGCCCCCCGAAGAACTTGGTTTTTTGACGGAGCCAATGGCCTGATTCTGTTAGACCAGTTGTGCAACGAGCAGCCTAGACATAAGCATGCAGGGAAAGTCGTAGCAAGAAATAACATGCCAGCATCGTCTATATTTTGAATACGGAGTGATGACCACCCTTCCTAGTTTAGGGACTGTAGACCCTTGAGCATACACGATTAGCTGCCCTGTCCTCTCACTTGTGGGTTGCTGCCAGGACATCCTTTGACGTGGGGGTGGTTGGATGCTTGCAGAGTCCCTTACGACTGTAAATTGCTTAGAGAAATGCATCTGTCTGCAATGTACTAAATATTGTTATTTTTGCTAAAGGAATTGACTGTTGTATGCATGAGTAAACCAAATTGATCTTGATTTAAATCTCGTGTGCTTTCTGCACCAATCCAATGGTTTCGTTTCGAAAGAACTTCGAGGGCGGAGACCTTTGACCCCTGCCCCCCAATGACGTCATGGTAGTCACTGCCTGAAAGAATTCTAATCGGAATTCACAGGAAAATATCTTTATGAATGTTTTAAAAGTAAGATTGGCCGCGGTACCGACCATCACACGTGTAACAGATACACGGTACAAATAGTTAGGTTGGAAAACTGCACAGCCCTGCGGTTGGTTTACATGCTAGCATTGAATTCAAACGCTGCATATCGCCGGTGGACAGGCAGAACCGCGTAACTCAATTTTTGTGATTTTTCAGGAGGATAAAAAAACAAACGCATTTCGCCGCATCGCATGCAAAAAATTCGAAAAAAAAATTGAAGCAGACGAAAAATAATGCTGCATTTTTATGAGAGCATTAGATTCCGAATATCCCAACCGGGAATGCGCTTTTTAAAAGATACGCGGTTCTGCCTGTCTCTACCTCCCATAAGGCATCAGACTTTTTGGGACAGGCAAAAAACGCGTAACTGAGCAAACTACATTGTAATTCAGATACAATTGAATACAAAAGTAAAAATCAAAGGAACTCGCATCACTGGACACCACGGCTTTAATGTCCACGCTACACGTTCTCATTTTCTCCTCATGGGGATCTCTCTTCGTCTTCATCTGGCTCGGGTAGCCTGTCTTTCTTTTTCGTAGATTTCAAGGACTTGTATTCCTGATGGAAGATCTCGGGTATGGCCCCCGTACTGCAAAGCTTCAGTAAGTCTTTCAGTTTTTCTTCTGAGATGGGGAGTCCGATTATAGCACCGGTTTGGCAATTTCTTGACCATTCTAGTCTTTCCGTTTTGACTTGGAGACTGGAGAATCCGCAGTGATATTCTATCTGGCTGCTCCCCTTTTTCACTCTGACCCAACGAAGCTTGCTTGTTGGTATCTTTACCTTCTTCAAAATCGGAACCGACTTGTCCTTCCAATCATGAAAGTCAGGATAAGTCATTTGGATGACATTATACGGGCCGGGGATTGTGTCTAGCAGTGGTTATTACAGTGTACCATTGACTAGGAGCGTGGATGAGCACGTTCTTGAGGCTGGAATCTATGGCTGAGTGTATACTGTCTACGGGCATGTACGTATGACCGCTTAAGAGAAGTTCATCTCAATTTCCTCCACATTCTTTGACGACTGCAAAAAGAAAAACAGCATCGAAATCATTGGGCGATCCTATTCTGACCACTGCAGCAGTCACAAAAGAGAGAAATCTTTTTGATGTCACCCCCTTTTGTCGACATCTTGCAACCATTTGTAAAGACAGCTGCAGATCTCATTGCACCCTCGCAAACCATCTTTCCTCTTGCCAAAACGTAACAATAGCCGTCTCGTGTAACCCTGTTCGTAGACTGTCAAATTGTACACAGCATACTTCCTTGCATAGTAGAGCAGCATGCTCTCTCCGTAAGGTGTCGTAGTACTCTTTCTAAATCGAAAGAACCACACAAAAAACTGCTATCTTCTTTTGCCTTCTCCCTATCTCTCGAGTGCTTCTGATACGTCGCCATCTTTTTCGATTATGTGGTCTGCAAGGTCAATCTTTTCCTCAGTTGTCAGTTCCTTACTCTTCGACAACTCGCATTTGGTACATTTATCCTTTTTAGGCCTGTGAAAGGCTATGTCATAGGTTGAAAGAAGTCTCTCAAATGATTCTTCTGTAACGTTCCAAGTCCTTTTTTGACACAGTCTGCTCTGTAGAGGGAGAACAGGAATGATTTGTTCTTCAGTTCACTCGGTAAGTACATTTTATTACTCTCTTTTCGTGAATAGTGAGATGACATCACAGGGAGACCTTTGATCCAATCCTTTGCAATTTTCATGGACGTGTCTGGTGTTCTGTTGACCGGTTGATGTCTACCTCGCTCATCGGATTTTGCAGTCCGGAACTCAGCCTTTTACGACATTATCTGTTACAAAATGATCGCTTAGATCCAACGACTTGAGAAAAAATTGTTTGCAGACTTTAACTGTTTCACCATCTTGGTGGGGGTACATGTAAATCAGGGTGTGCTTTCTCCTGGAGACTTCTTCTTCGGTGGTCAGTTGTTTTACTGGAGACACAGTTACGTAGTTGCAAATCCAGTCCTTCTTTCTATCTGGTGACGAAATTTTCCAGTAGTGTTGAAAAACGTTCTGTCGCTGATCCTCACTAATAGTTTTGCACCATAGGCACCGTTTTTCCTCTCACCAAAGCATGGGTTCGGTTGTAGTTTCCTTTCTTTCTGGAATTCACCTCTCTTGAAATGCTTCTCGTAAGTTTTGCCCATCAGTTTCGCCTCTTTCTTTAGTACCCTTACGGACTTCGACTTGGGACGCTTTTCTTGAACACACCTTTCCTCTGTCGAATCAATACTGTTTAGCGTATTGTTGGCACTGTCATCTCCTACCTCTGGGATCGGAGTTGGATCAATACCGTCATTTGCTGATCCTGCATCGTCACTGGTGTTTTCTGCTACCGAGGCATCAACTGCTGCACGTTCCGGTGAAAGTTCGCGTTCTGCAGAACTTGTTTCTGCTTCAGTCGTGTCAAGTCTCTGGTTTGAAACAAGACACATTGTGATAGAAGACTTTCTTTGCCTCTTAGTTTGCTTGTTTGCAACTTCTTCTTTCGTAGGGTTGTGCCCTTGCCACTCTGCGTCATCAGATGAATCATCACCTGGAACGAACTCATCTGAATCATCGATCTCGCTGAGATCTTCGAGTTGGCCTTCACTGTCAGACTCCATGTAGCTTGCAGCTTCCTTAATTGTAACTCGCCCTCTTTGTAGGTCTCATTGTGCTGGTGTGTACGACGAGAAAAAAATACAATGTAGGGATTGCATAGGATAACTTTCAAGCCTGTTTGGCTGATCATCAAGAAACACTTTCTACTTCAGCGATTTTGATATTTTTCAGCGTTTCCCTGTTCAAACGTGGATACTAGAAGATTATCAGTGTTGACTTGCTTATGTAGACCTTAATGGTTTACAAATAGCTACACAAAATGTTAAGTTTTACTGCTTTTTGGAAAGTTAGACCACCAATAGCTTTATTAGAACAGAAAATCTCTAAGAACTCCAGAATAGCTAAGAAGTTGAAGCGTTACTGCTTGATGATAGATCTGAAGAATAACTAATACATGACTGCCTTGATGGTAAATGACAAGACAAATAAAAGGTGGACAAACTGACTGCCTTGGTTGTAGAGCTGTATGATAGCTTAATAAGTTAATATCTTACCGCCTTGAAACTTGGTGGCTTACAATAAGCAATATACATTATTACCAGGAATTTATTTACCTTTCTTCTTTTGTTCCGAATTGATTCTTTTCTTCCTGCTCGTAGCGGCAAAACCGGAGTTACGCGTATCTGCCTGTCCGTCCCTTCTATTACTAACTGAGATACGCGTTTTTTAGCACCAACTGTATCTCGGTCTCTGTGCATGCTAGAGATACGCTGACAAGAGCAAAATGTGCGCCTTGGCCTCGGATTCAATGATTTGATCCTAACTCATTTTCGAGAAAAATTGAGTTACGCGGTTCTGCTGTCTACCGGCGATATTTCAAATCTGGGCATTTTGTTCGCTCGTTTGCGCTGCGAAGATTTTCTGGGCACTAGAAACTGGCAGAAAGCAAAGTTGACCTTTTCCCGACCGTACATGCTTGAGCTTCATCTCGAGTCAGTTGACTGCCTAAAGCTGACCCCAGATGTCAATTTGCTCCTCGAGGTTTGCCACCGCATACTATTTTATTCACGTGTCGTCGATGCAGCACGCCAATATCTCTTGCTGCCTGGTCCCAAAGACCAGTGGTTCCCAACCGGTGGTACGCGTACCTCAAGGGGTTACGCGAGACCCTCGGAAGGGGTAGGTCCCAGATCTTTGGATTCGAAAATGTCTGCTTTCATCAAGAAATTAGAGTTTTCGCTTAGCCTACGACGGTTCAGAGAAACAGCGCAACTGTCTTTCTGACCCTTGACCAGTTTGTGGACGACAATGAAATTGACAACCTTGCAGCCTCAGATGTCCCATTTATATACTTTTACACATTAATCCCTCGCCATTTATGATAAAAAATGGCGTCGCTTTGGCGTTCTGAAGATATCTTAGTAGTATAGTAGAACAATGACTCATCAAAAAGGGGTACGCAACCTTTTTGAACTTTAATTAAGGGTACGCGGTACGGAAATGGTTGGGAACCACTACCATGGACAGTTGACTTACCGCCGGACGGCTCTATAACGACAGTATACCTACCCGTGACCTTAAGAGTATATCTATGTGCCGCCGCATAGCCAACTGGCAACAGGAGCAACGGTCGGATCTTAAGCATTGTCCTAATAGGTGTTGTAAGGTGTATTACGGCGTATAAAGCTTATTACAGATTCCTCTTTTCCTCGGAGCGCGCTGTAATAAGGTGAATAAAGGAAAATAGACTAGCGCTCTATTCTGGCTTATGCAGGGCCAATCAGATTGCTTGGTTGGTTCCGCCAGCGGGCCGAGGAAAGAGAGCGTCGTCAGGGTTGCCACGGGAAGCACTAGAGTTCTACTTTGGTGGAAGCTGAAGAAACAACTTTTCTAAAAAATAACACGTTTTGTTCTGTTGCGACTGCTTACTGCTAGTTCAAGGACTTGTGCTGTCCATCCGTAGATTTACTTGCTTTTTACAATATATTGGGCGTCAAATTGTACTGGTGTACTTCAAGTAGCACTAAGAGCACTTTTCTGATCTTCAGAAACTTGAAAAATTGTACAAGCGTGGCAACACTGCACGCTGCATTGATAAGAACCTCTCTGGTTCGTATTTGAACGGGCGTGTGTATTAAGACGTAAACATCGCGTATAGCGTTATTCAGCTTATTACACCTATTAGGACAATGCTTTACAGTAGTCCTATACCTCATTATGATTTATTTTTTTCCTGTGTAAATAATTGTACAAATCATTCTCGCAAGGAACCAGCCCTGTGTACCAACCAAGTGTTTTTTTGTTTGTTTTTTTCTGACGTCTGACTGGGATTTGACTGACTGTAAACTGTGCCATAGCTTTGAAAATAAACTGTTCTTTAATTTGACTAAGGATATCACCTTGGACCTTTTTCAACTTGGAACCTTTCCAAGACATTTACTTAGTTTCCTGCGCTCTATTTCCGGATTTCTAAACGAAGACCTGGAAGTGAAAACCTAGGAAGGCCAGAAGCTTTCTCAAATATAAGTTGCGTTTTTGATCGAAGTTTTGTTCGCCGTTAGCGTCGCTGGTTGCTTAATTTCCGTTTTCAAACGCCGTCGAAGTTCACCGTTTGCTTAATTAGTCTTTTACGACTCCGGCGATCCTTTCCGATCGACGTTTCTTCGACGATTCAAGCAAACTTCGAACTTGCTAGCTCACAAAATTCGACGGTCAGAGTTTGAAGGACCAAAAACGGTATTTAAACAGAGATCTTTGAGTTCGAAGGCAACTTCAAACTTCCATCAAAAACGCAGCTATAGTGAAATTTGTTTCAAACTCCGTGGCTGAACTTTGTCGCGTCCGCCGTCGCTTTGATCCGCATCATCAAAACCCATCGACTACGTCAGCTTGCTCACGACCTCTGGCGACCAAATGACCGCCTGTTTAAAGAAGTTCGCATAAAGCAGAACTTACGTAAGCTCTCGCGTAAACAGAACGTCCCTCTTGGCAAAGGAGAACGGGTGGCCAGCCGTAAACGAAGACATTGGGCATGTAGGAGCAGTATTGCCAAATGGAACAAATTTAGAGTGATTTTTGGTCGAAAATAGAGAGTGAAGTGGGAGGGAAAATATTTTCATGAAAAGAATGTGAAATGGTCACTTTTGGTCGGAATCGCTCCTGCGAATGACACATCTTAGTTATATTTTCATGAACAATCGTAGAATAATCACATTTGTTCGGAACCACTAATAGAATATTACATATCTGGGCGTTTTTTGAAATAAAGTGAACTTTATATCCTACGTAGGACAGGAGTGACAAAAACAAAATATAGTGACAATTCAAACTATCGTGCGACATGTGGCAACCCTGTGTAGGAGGCTTCCGCCGTTTCGGCCGAAGGTGCGACAGGTACTAGCTAGACTTCGCGCAAGAGCTGGCACAAGATAGAAACAGTTGGGATGCCAGTCAACAGCTCATGTAAAGCGGCGATCGTCTGGTTCGATGACAAGTAAGTACGTATTGCATTGTCACACAGGTGTAAGTAAGTAATTTATTTTTCACCCGCCATCTTGAAAGCGGAGTAGAAAGAAAATGGAATGAATGAATAAAAAAAACATAATTTTAATCTTCGGCCAGAAGACAGGATAAAAGGTCAAGCGCTGGTTGGGTCCAGTTGTCGATGGTTTCAGTATAGACGAGGAGACTTTGGAGAGTGTAATACTTGCATCCTGAACTTGAAACTTATAGGGCGTCAGTGTAATACTTACTTACTTACTTGTACTTGTACCGGGACCAGACGATTGCCGCCTCACCCGGCGTCCATGAGTTGCCGAACGGTCGTGTCCCAGCTATCTCGCGCAGTTATCCGATCTTCTGCCGAAGCGGCGGAAACCTCCTACAGGCTCAAGGTCCTTTTTGACGGTCGTCCACCAATTCTCGATTGACCACCCAGTCTCCTTCGCCAAGAGGGAAGGGGTTCTGCTAGAACTTGTTTGACTAGGCGGTCATTTGGACGCCGGAGGACGTGACCAAGCCAACGTAGGCGACGGGTTTTGATGATGGCTGTGGCTCTTTCTATATTCGTACAGCGACGGCGGACTTCAGCGTTCGATACTTTGTCTGCAAATCTCACTCTGAGGATGTCAGTGTATTAAAGTGTGAACTGCGTATACAGATTCCTCTTTTCCTCGGGGCGCGCTGTAAATAAGATGTACAAGGATAACAGACCCGAGATCTATTTTGGCTTATGCAGAGCCAATCAGATCGCTTGGTTGGTCTCCACCAGCGGGTAGAAGAAAGGGCGGCATCGCTGAGGTTGCCATGGGAAGCACTAAAGGTCTACTTTGTTGGAAGCTGAAAAAAAAAACTTTTCTTCAAAAGAACACGTTTTGTTCTGTTACGACTGCTTATTTTTAGTTCGAGGACCAATGCTGGCTAGGAGACAGGATAAAAAGTCAAGCGCTGGTTGGGTGCAGTTGTCGATGATTTTCAGTATAGACGAGCAGACTTTGGAGAGTGCAATATTTGCATCCTGAAACTGAAACTTATCGGGCGTCAGTGAAACAAGGTGTGAACTGCGTATACAGATTCCTCTTTTCCTCGGGGCGGGCTGTAAATAAGATGTATAAGCAGAACAGACCCAGGGTCTAATTTGGCTTGTGCAGAGCCAATCAGATCGCTTGGTTGGTCTCCACCCGCGGGTAGAGGAAAGACCGGCATCGCTAAGGTTGCCACGGGAAGCACCAAAGGTCTACTTTGTTAGAAGCTGAAGAAAGAACTTTTCTTCAAAAGAAATGACTGCTTATTTTTAGTTCGAGGACCAGTAAGTAACTACGTAAGTAATTTATTTCTGACCCGCCATTTGAAAAGCGGAGTATGTAAAATAAAATAAAATAATTGAATAAAACACAACAAATACAATATACAATTTTTGATTCATCGTCCAGAAAAGAATATAGAGTATCATGTGCTCGCTGAGCCCTGTTGTCCATGATGTTCGGCAGAGCCGACGAAATTTCCAAAAGTGTAACGCTTGCATCTTTAACTTGGAAACGCTCCGTTAGCATGTGGCTGTGGTGTAACTTTGGCAAATAAAGCAGGTGCTTCGCATACTTACAGTAGCATCTTCTGCAACTCCGTCTTCCGTAGAACATGTGCGACACCAGAGCGAAATAAATGGATGGAGCAAAAGTGCTGTCCATCCGTTGATTAAGTAGTTTTTTAAATTTTAATGGACGTCGAATTGTACTAATGTACTTCAAGTAGTACTAAGAACACTTTTTCTGATCTTTAGAAGCTCGAAAAATTGTATGAGTGTAGCAACACCGAACGTTGCATTGGTAAGAACCTTTTAGTTTCAATTTGAACAAGGGTCTGTATTAAAACGTAAACATCACGTATAGCGATATGCAGCTTGTTCCACCTATTTGAACAATGCTTATAGTACAAGAGTAGTATATAAAACCGGTTTCTACCCCACCCTCCCCCAAATTTCAAAACCCCATTTTATCATCAATTTCTTAAATTTTAACATCCTTTATTCCAAATTAACCCCTTTTTTGCAGATTTTTTAGTTTCATAATTACACGAAATAAGGTGCTAAGAAATGATAATATTACCCCTTTAAGACATATAAACTAATACAATATACCCTAATATATAAGTACACTTATTTTATTAACTATTACAACAATTCTAAATCATATCACTGGTAAACAGTTCCAAGTCAACGTATTGTTCCGAGTTCTTATTTACACGCAAAATAGGCTGCAAAATAAGATTGTTCTTTAGAAGTAACTCATTAGCAATCGAATTGTATCTCTGTGGTATAAACAGATCACACATCTTCTTGTTATGATTGATAACTACAACTAACTTATCTCCATATTTTGTTTTAGCCATTCTCATTTTAACGATGGTATATTTCAATCCTAGAACTAGTTGTTCTTTCTTGATTGTCTCATTATACTTGTTTGTTTTGATTGTATTCAAGACCTCCATTTATTAGCGGCTGATTTTCTTTAATAAAAATCCAAATCACAAACTCACATACATATTTTTATTAATGATATCCAATGTAGCTTTTCTTTCATAATATAGAACACAGTAAATATTGTATGGTACGGGTTGAGGATCTTTTAAAGTTATACTAATTTCAATATCAGCAGTGGTTCCATTATAAATATTTGACTCGTGTTTAGAAACATCGAAACAAAATAGTGGATATCCTTCTTTAAATTCTTCGATATTGACTACACTACCAGTATCAAACGCTAATTGCTTATAACCCATGTGTATGTATCTGTTGTAAAGATTCGAGTATGTGCATTTTTCCTCACTAAAGTCGCATTTGAGGGGTTCTTCTGGATATTTATCCCCGTTAATTCTAACCTCTATATCCGTCAAATTCATATGATCAAATACCATATTATTCTTTGTTTGTTGTTATGCTTTTCATTTTTCTGTAACATCACAACGATTTTCGTATGACTATTTCGCTCAGACACAACTTTCCAGGTGTGTTCCTTATTCTGACTAACATCACTTTTATAAGTATTACAAGCTTCCCACATCAAATTATACTTTTTATCCTTTGCCAAACCCTTTTCCAATAGACTCATCATTTCAATACTCAATGACGACTTTAAAATTAGTATTTCCATTTTTTACAATCATATTATTATCATCATTTCTTCTTAGACATATTCTGTGTGATGCACCTCTAAAAAATCGTTTGTTTCCTTTCAAGAATCCAAACAACTCTGATAATGGTAAATACATATTCACTAATTTGCTGTTTATAGTTCTATTATATCTCTTTTCAAACCCTTTATTATAATTGGGATTAGGCTTAGAAGTGACATTCATATTTCCTGCTGTTAGTTTTCCTTCTGCAGGTACGGTAAATGAACTAGTTATAGGGTTGATATCAGTTCCTTGATTATAATCCTGTACCAAAAATGGTTTCTAGCAGCACTTCTAGAGTAATCATCAGAGTATTCAATCAGCTTTGTAACGGTAGTTGTAATGCCAACATGATTAATTTTTTCAACAGGTGTATCGTTTATGACATACTCAGCGGTACTAAATAAATTAAATCCATTATTCGTCAACGTAGTAACATCGGTTGAACCTATATTAGTTCCATTCTCTTTAACTATCCTTACGCCTACCTCAAGATAACTTTCACTTGGATAGAACCAGGAATCTAATTTCTTTGTTACAAATTCAAACTCTGACTCATTGGATACATTCACGTCTGTTTCTCGAATTTCTTTAAATTCATACTTGACCACTGTATCATCCACAAGTGGCTCATCAAATATGTTCCATTGCGGACTAATAATTTTATTTACTGTCATTTATATAAGAAGGAAATTATTCAATAAAAATCATTTCAGAATCTTTAACCCATTTCCAGTCATTAACGTTTTGATCAAATCTTGACTCCGTTGATTTAAAATCCTTTTATTTGTACCCAGAAGATCCTTCATCGATTTCTTATTTCCAATCACATCAATCAGTTCCTTCTTGTTGACATCAATCGAATCTTTTCCATATTCTATTGCTCTGTTTTTCAGCAGCTCAAATCTCGGATTTATAATATTATTATACATTGACAATGCTCCATCTTTTATTTGTTTTGCTGACGTCTGGAATAACTGAGAATTAGCAATGTTTTTGAATATACTACCGATTCCACTTCCGTACTGCTTATTGTAAAGTAATCGCTTATTATTTAACAACATTTATAAGTAAATAATTTTATTTCAATAATCCTTTAAGCTTTTCTTAAATGCAGTACGTATCCTACGTTATCACCATTCAGATCAATCGGTCTCTAAGCTGATCAGTTATTGTCATTCTCAACGAGTAAATAAAGTCTTTTGTGTTGATAGGAAGATATATTAATTGTCTAGGATTCTCAACAATTTGGCAACCCGGTTCAGTATTCGGAACAAATGTCCAAATGACGTCTGATTTACTTTTGTTTACGATAGAACTGTTTACAAGAGAGCAGTGAATTTGAATTTTATCGACACTTCTTGTTATATTTGGAAGCTTTCTACCTTCATTAATTTTATTAGATATCTCACCATCCTTCTCAAAGCCTAAAATCTGACACAAATCACTATTAAATCTAAACATGTATTTTTCTTGTAATATGATGACAAATCTCATAGATGCTGGATTTGATGAAATGACAATAGGACATTTATCTTTTGGCGTATCAAAATAATGACACAGACAATAATTCAAACAATCATCATTGTACATCCCATTAGGAATGGTAACGTTAATCCAGTCTCCCGTTTCATCTTTCCTGTATTGAAATGTATTATTCCCAAATTTTTCACTAATATTATGCCACGAATACCACAAAGTACACTGATTCAAACCTATTTCATAATCGCAATTACGATTCAGTTCGATTGGTTGAGTAATGATATATCAATGGTACTTTCGTTACCTTCTATGTTTAACAATACCATTTATTAGAAATATTTTTATATATTGAATTATATTTTTTCTTGGTTAAGACTTTATTTCGCATTAACGTATCCAAAATATCAACAGCTTCATTCCTCACCTCATCAGATGTATTTCCATTCACTCTGCTACCTATCAGAATATATAATTTGTCTATCATATCATCACAACTCATAAATATTCCAGTTCCTTGTTGTTTGACTAATGATAAATTATTTTGAATGGTTCTTAACCTATCCTTGTATTCTTTTATATATTCAATAATTGGATCATAGCTAGAGTAACCATGACCTTTCCTACCACCATAACTTTTACTTATAGTTGTTAAATGATTCAAAGCCTCCTCTATATCCGAAGGATGCTCAGTGTAATACATTGGCATTTTAAAATAAGAATCATTGCCAGCCCCAGATTCTGCATGTTTTGAATTAATCTGATTTAAAAACTCTTGGGTAATACTTTTATTCATATCAACGGATAGTGATCCTAAAGCGGGGGAAGGTTCTAAAGCAGGAGTTGGTGCTCGACTCGATTCCTCTGAAGCAGGGATCTGGTATGGATGAGTAGTTTTAAATGTATTATCTAATCTTTCATCATTCTTATGTAATTTCTTCATGATCGCTTCAGTGTAATCTTTTTGTGTCTTCATGTTTTCTTTTTGCGCTATAACAACTGGAGCGTTAAATTCTGAAGCCATTTCCTGAAATCCTGCTTTCTCCATCTCATATTCTTGAACCTTTCTTCTTTGAATTTCTCTGTTCTTCACTATACCCGATAACATATCACTCAAGCGTCTTGAATCCATTTATATACAAGTAATTTTATTTCATAATAAATTTTGAAAGTTCTTTTTCATAAAACCCTCCTTGAATTAATTCCCCACTTTTGTCAGATATTTCATAGGTAATGGGAATGGTAGGTCTAATGGTTGCTATCTGGAATACTTCATTTTTGTAATTGGGTAAATATCCTTTATCAAAAATACTCTTTTCTTTTTTTATTCTGACTAAATCTCCTACATTGTAATTTCCTGTGATTGTGTAGTCATCTGCTGGAGGAAACAAAGCATTGAAAACCTTTTTATGATTTACCTTTTTGCTAGCATCAATTGGTTTCATTTGTATTGAACGATGATAAGAGTTATTAGAATTACTAACAAATAAAGGTAAAATATCAATCCATTTAGTAGTGTTATTGTGAGTAAAATATTTCCACAACTTTTCTTTCAGCGTTCTATTGAATCGTTCAACAATTTGCGCTTTCAATTCACTTTCAGATGCAAACCAGTGTATGTCGTTATTTTTCAAAAAAGATTGAACATTTCTCATTACAAATTCTTTACCTTTATCAGTTTGTAGTTTCTGAGGAATTCTTTCTTTAAATATATGACTGAATGCGTTTATTATTCCAGCACCCGTTTTATCTTTCAAAGGGACACACCAAGCGTATTTACTAAAGCAATCAATAACAGTCAAGATGTAATTTGTTTTATCATTCGCTTTTTTATATTTCTGGAGGACAACTAAATCAGCTTGCCATTGCTCGTCAACCTGGTGAACATCCACTCGTCTCCTTTCAAAATTGTGATAGGAAGGTTTGTGTAACGTATACACATTCTCATTTTGCAACACATTTTTTATTTTATCCTTGGAAACACTCACTCCATTTTCTTTTAGTTTTCTGTAAATATCATCAACACCTGAATAATGAGAATAATACGTCTTTAAAATCTCTTTTTCAGCGCCGAGGTTTTTTTAAAAAGCGATTTTTCATTGAACCACAGATAACGCAATTACCTTTCAGCATTGGAACATCATTTTTCTGTGACACTGCCTTGAACATTGATTCAGTGTCAGTTTTCTTTTTACATTTCATACAATAAATCTCCATTTATTAGAAAACAATTTTTATAAACGAAAAGCTACCAACTTCAGTTTGCGCTGGATGTAGGAAATACAATGAAGTCCACAGTTTAACTCATCTATATTTTGGACAGCAAGATTTTCATAAGCTATTTTCTTTCTTGACGTTTTTAGATATTTAATTATTTCTTTTCCTGGGGGTATACCGAAAGAATCAAAAAATTCTACATAAGGACTATCAGGTAGATTACAGTACGCCACCCAGTGAGTTCCAGGCATTCCGAGTTTATCATAATTAATGACACCACATTCTAGGCTATTTATTTGTTTGGGTAGCGTATCTATAGAGAAAACACCTCTAAAATGTGGTATATCCCCAAATGCATCCATAATGTCAAAATTGGTTAGAGGTCCTACTTTACTTTTGCTTCTTTTTTGATGTCTCCGTTTTTTGACTTCTTAGGTCTTCCACGTACCCCATGACCTACAACTTTTTGTGTTCCAGGAAGTGTAAGCGCACCACCTGTGTTGACATCATCGTTTTCCTTCTTAGGCCTTCCACGTCCCACGATTTTTTGTGTTCCAGGAAGTGTAAGCGCCCCACCTGTGTTGGTTATGTTATCAACCAATTTCTTACCAGCGAATGTACCCAAAGCAGCAGCTCCGCTTGTTAAAGCTGCCTTACCAAGGGCTACAGCTAACGGTATTAAGAATGGAAGTAATCCACCTTTTTGAATCGCTTCTCTCATCTGTTTGTATGAGACATCAATATCACATCCCTTATTATTCATTTTACATGTTTCAATTTTATCAACTTGTCGTTTACTTAAAAGTAACTTGACTGGTTTTCGTTCATTCTGTCTACTATGACTAACACGTATCTGGCATTTTTGTTTAGCGCCAAAGCATTTCTTCAGCTTTCCTTTCTGAAGCTTTGACAAATAAACTGTATACTCTATTGTTTCAACCATTTATTAGAAAAATAATTTATCATATAAATTTATTTACCAGCCATCATTTTTTCTATTCTGGAAACGAATGGTTTGTCAACAGGTTTTTGCTCTAGAAGCCGATTTAAAATGTTTACGATTGCTCTTTCTATATTATTGATGTGAGTTTGTTGGTCAGCAATTTTTGTTTCAGTTATATTGTTATGGGTATGTTGACTAAGAAGCTTTTTGTCAAAATCTAAAAGATACGTAATTAACGTTCCTAAATTAACAGCGTCATTTTTGTTTCTAGGGTCTTGAACATTTGTTATCAACTTGTTTTCAGCGTTAATTTCTTTATCATTAACTCGAATTATTTCTTTTGCAAATAACCCTTTATCTTTAATCCTTACCAATAAGTTATCAAGAGAATCATGTACAGCAGTTAATCTGTTGATATCTTCGCTAAAATACTGATTTATCCCCACGTGTTCTGCGGTAATTTCTTCTTTAAATTGGTTCAAAATAATTGTCATAGATCTGAAACTAATAGCGTCCTGGTCTGCTTTCGCATCCCCTAAATTAATAATTCTCTTATCTTGTAGGTTAATATTACCGTTGTCATCAGTAACTTTCGATTCGTTACTAACCTTTTTTCCAACACTACCAAATTTATTCATTTATAATAGAAAAAAAATTATCCAGTAAATTTTTCAAGGTTTTTTCTGTACTTCAGGGTTTTATCTTTTGTTTTCAAATATATGAAGAAAAAACCGTAGCCCTTGGTTGCAGCCTCGAATTGTTTGAGAAATTTTTCATTGTCTATACTGGATACATGGCTTTGTCTTATTAATTTTACTTCTTTTGGGTTAGAACACTGAAAAAATGCAAAATAATTACACTGAAGTCTTACCACCTTTGGCGTTTTATGATAGCTCTGTGATAAATAAACAATTGAAGCATTTTTCTTTCTTCCTCTTATGAATAAATCCTCTATTTTCTTCTGGTCTTTTTCAGTGACAAAATCGTCAAAGATAATCAAGTTCTGATACTTAGGGTCTAGGTTATCAACATCTATAATATCATTAAGTTAAAATAGTTAAAATATTCGTTTTACACTGTGAGTCCAAAGTGTTTAAATTGGCTATGAGATCTGTATATTTATCTTCTTCAAGATCTTTTGCATACAAGTATATTCGGTTGAAACAGATGTATTCATAAATTAAATTCAAGAGTAAATTGGTTTTCCCTGTTCCTGAACTTCCACAAATTAATAATCTAAATGGCCACTGAGGTGCAAGTTCGTGTTTGTTCTGATAGTTGCTCTTTTCGCTAAAATCATACACTTTTATTGGTGCCTTTTCATTCATTTATTTAGGAAGAATTTTTCACTAGAAGATTTACTTGAAGTTTTAAGTAGGTACTTGAAGTTTTTAAGTAGGGACTTGAAGTTTTGAAGTAGGTACTTGAGTATTTTAAGTAGGTACTTGAATTTTTTAACTAGGTACTTGACTTTTTTAACTAGGTACTTGAATTTTTTAACTAGGTAGTTGAATTTTTTAACTAGGTACTTGACTTTTTTAACTAGGTACTTGAAATTTTTAACTAGGTACTTGACTTTTTGAACTATATACTTGAATTTTTTTAACTAGGTACTTGACTTTTTTAACTAGGTACTTGAAATTTTTAACTAGGTACTTGACTTTTTTAACTATATACTTGAAAATTTTAAGTAGGTACTTGAATATTTATTGTTTGTAACCTAATGGAAAAGTTGTGAATTTATCACTGGATACAATCCTTTTATCATCCTTAGGATCTAGGGCATTTTTATTCTGTTCTTGTAGAAACATATTGTGTTTGTATGACCTTAAGTTGTTCTGGGTTACTGAAAGGTCTCCAACGTTTCCAAATAGAACATCCTTATAGTTCTGAATCGTAATTTTATCTTTCACTATGTTCATTTTTATTCCTTTTAGGTTTTTGTTTGATTGTTCTTGGTCATCCTTTAAATAAGCATATACTTTCGACCGTAATCCAACAAACTCTGTCATCACTTGTCCTGCTAATTCATCTTTCATCATGCCTATCACTTTCTTGTTTACATTAGGAAACCCATATGGATTATCTTTCACATAATCAGATGTGTCAAATCTCTCATTCAAATCCGGTTTAATATCTTGATAGAAATCCTCGGTTCGAATGTCGTATATGAAAGAATCAGTATCCATATAACATAAATCTATTTTATCTCCATATTTAGGTTTCATATAATCATAATGGAATTCATACATCAATAGTTTGGATAGTTCCAGTACAGCAAAACCGATGAACATGGGTTTGTCTAATTTGATCTTTTCCTTTGACATTCTTGCCACAGAAAAGTTTTCACTGAAAATAATTTCAGATTTAAAGTTGGATTTCTTTATTATTTTTTCTCTTGTTTTATCGTCAGTTATTATTTCCATATCAGCTCGTTTCCTTACGTTCTCCATGGTTTTCCCAAAGCAAGCATTATTCATCAGCTTAAAAAAGTCCTTTTCAAAATCATTTGTACATTTAGTTCTAAGTGATGTGTTGTGGTCTATGTACCCCTTTAAGTAAGCACTTTCAGTGAATCCTAGTATTCTATGTACTTTTTTCAGTTTCAGACCTTTTTGTAAATAGAATTCTAGATTCCTGTGGTGAACTACGTAATTGTGCTTATCTCATAATGTGGTACAAAGCTTACCATTAAAATGTTCGGGTGCTAAGGGTAAATCTTTGTGTAAGTGGAAAAGTTCTTTCGGGTATTCAAAATCTACTTCATATATAGCACCTACATTCGGTAACTGTATCACCGAGTTAACCTGATTTTTTAGATGGTTGTAATACTCGAGTGATTCGTATTCATTCCTTTCTTTTAAATCATCTGGTACTGGAATGAACTGGAAATCATTCGCTGGTAAATTCTGCGACATCGCCCACCCATATAAATTATTCTTATCGAAATTCATTAAATAGTTAGATGGCTTATCCTTATCGTAACTGCTCATATATTTATTATTGCTTTAGCGTATCTTTTCATACATTGCGATACACCACCTCTTATCCCCTTTTCAATGAATGTATACATGACTTCCTTTGAGAATAACGGTAGTTCTACTTTCGAATGCTTTAGGAAAGCATCCCATGTTAATCCTGGAGCTGAGAAGTAATGAAGTGGATCCAAGTCATAATTATGTATACATACATTTCTGAAATTCTCTACAACATCTGATAGAATTAAAACGTCACTTTTTAGGTACAACTTGGTATAATCAAGTAATGTTTCGCAATTAAATTGTTTCCATATGGACACCGCTCTTTTATAATCAGCTTTGTCAATACCTTTTCCCGTTAACCTAGAATAAAAGCTTTCTATGGGTGGTAACTTTGTACAATCCATTTTACTGAAACTATCCACAAATTCATAAGGATACACCCCCTTTTTAATTATTTCTTTAAATTCAGCATCGTTTCTGAAACTGTCAGATGTGTACTTGAAATTCTCTCTCAGATGATGTGACTTTACAGTCACATTTCGCTAAATTTGCTGATAACTTGTCCAAAGATGCGGCCATGAATCGAATGGAATCTATGAATCTGATTTCATATTTTATTTCCTTATCCTGTCTTGGAATACTTATTGATTTCGAAAATGAAATGAAACTTTCAGCACTTTCAAAAATCCCGTTATCAGGTACTAATTCTTTCACAAATAGATGGGGGTCATACTTGGATAAGTTGTGTAGGACTACATGGATATGCTTGGGAATCCTGTATTTCATGTTACATTCAGCGTGTGTGAAACCTCTATCCTTTCCTGTCATATGGTCGTGATCAAAGTGGGGATTTTCAGTAATTTCTGTGTTACAGATATGGCAAGTCTTGTTCTTTAGTGTGTTCCATTTTTCTTTAATTTCTTCGTCAGTATAAGTGTGATTTCTTTGTCTGTTTTCATACTTGTGTGCAATTTCTGTGGACACTTCTGTAATGGTTTTCACAAAATGTTCTGCAGCGTCTTCACCAAAATAATCGTAGTATTTGTTTTGGTTTGTATCAAAGGAACAGCATACCTGAAATCCGTACGCAAAAGGTTTCTGTTCAGCTACTTTTATTGTTTTCTTTCCGTTTACCTGGTTGTATTCTTCGTTATAAGACTCAAAGTCGGCTATTATGCAATAAGGTACTTTCATTTGTTTTGCAATATTTTTATATTGTATACTTGAACCTTCAGGAGGCATTATAATATCAGGATCTTCACAGTTCTTTTTCAATTCATGTTTTTCAAAGTGTTCTTGTTTCGAAAAATGCCTTCCGCAATAAGTGCATAGGTATGTCTTTGTTTTATTTTTAGAGATTTGACTACCAATTAATCTGCTGAGATCCTTTATTAGTACATAGTGATTATCGAAATACAGTAAATGAATGATATGTTTTGCTGTTTTCCCATTGATAGTACTTTTTAGTATATGACTTCTGATTATTTTCTCTTTATCCGATTGGAATAAACAAATCTTGATATTGTATTTATTTTCAAATTTGTAGATATCTTTGGTATCCATCGGGAAGTTAGTAATTCCTTTGAAATCAAATTAATTTTCATACAGTTTATACTTCGAAGTTCTTTCTGCATGATCTTTAGCTGGGTATAAATGTGCTAAGATTGACCAAAGAAAGCATTTTTGATCCTTATTTTCAATATTCAGGCAAGCTTTTTTATTTTTTACGAAATCTGGCAGTGTTTTAAACGTTCCTCCCATATACGATTCTATTCGTGTCATCCTATAGTCGATTGCATCATATCGCCTAAATTGTAATCCAGATCGAGGGGTATTATTCAAAGAACTAAGTCTCCTGTTGTTGTCATCTAAATGGCTACGAATAAGGACACTATTTTTGTTTAAAACCCAAGAAGTACTGTTGTAAAATACTTCTACTTCCTCATCATTCTCTTGTCGATAGAAAATAACCTTGGTCACAAACTGAACTCTGTACTGGTATATTTCATTCATTCTTCGTTGCAAATCCTCAAAAACAAAACTAATGAGAGTATTTTCGTCTCTACCGTTGCTTTCAATCGATACGTTTACTGTGTAAATGTTTTCATTTTCTCTTACAATAGTGGGGTGTTGTTCTTCTTCTGTTTTAAACAAATAATTGGGAATCGATGTTTCTTCTTTGATTTGTTTCTTATTTATAAAGAGGTTAGATAAATCGATTAGTTTGTGTCTATTTAGATCACCTCTTTCTGTTTGATCTCTCAGGATACCTCTAGTTTTATCCATAGTTTCTTTCTGCTTATCAATTATCCTACCATAGTATTCCTTAATGCGTTCTATAACTTCATCTCTGTTACTACGAGTGGGTAGGCCTTTGTTTTTTAGAAACCTTTTTAATTCACTTGTATCCTTTTCCATTATCCGTTTCT
Organism: Branchinecta sandiegonensis; assembly: GCA_030848855.1. NCBI lineage: Eukaryota > Metazoa > Arthropoda > Branchiopoda > Anostraca > Branchinectidae > Branchinecta > Branchinecta sandiegonensis. Next base: position 25,987,101 of record JAUPMV010000002.1, on the reverse strand, counting down.
CCTCTTTTTTCATATTTCCAATAGCAATATTATTTTCTTTTATCTCATCTTCCTTAATGCTGGCTCTGGTGTATAATTTGATGGTCTATTTTTGTTCCGAATCCTTTCATTTCTACGCCGAATATTAATTGTATCTTCCGCAAGCAAAATATTCCTATTAAGTTGCTTTATTATCTTATTAGTTATTTCCTTTTTCGTTCCACCATTTGTTTTGATATTGTTAATTTTTGCATATGTACGAAGTTCATTAATTTTGTATTTCGGCAATTTTTGAATGATCGATTCATTCTTAGATATTATGGTTTACAACGTTGAATAACCTCTGCAGTTTCCATCATTTAATAGTAGAACATTTTTATTAATAAATTTCCACTGACTGAGTTTTCTCAGACGTAAAGAAATTCACTGGTTTCAGTATGTGTTTCATGGAGCAAAGGCTATCTCATTTTCTCCGACTGGACAATGCACAGAGAGCACAGTTACCGAGACGGCTGATTTGTGTGTGTTTCACGGAGCATACGCGATCTAGATTGCCTCTGACCAGTTAAGAAAGAAATAGTGGAGTTGCGCAGGTGGCAGAAGTGTTTTGCGTTCACGAAGTATGCACCATCTGGATTACATCCGACTGATCATGCTATCTGCAGTATTGTTTACGAGATGGTGTATGTGTTCCTGAATTTGGAGGCAAACCTAAAGAAGTAATTTTTGAAACAATTTAGTTTTATTATAAATGGAAGATTTGGAAAGGAAAATGTTTGTATATCGCCGAAGCTATAAATATTACAATAATGTGAGTAACGGTCTACTTTTATCCAAATTTGCCTTTTCAGCAGCAGGATTAAGTGCGTTTTTATGCTACCTTTAGCGTCTTTAAGTTTGGGTTCCGTTATTTTCGAAATAATTGAAAAACATTTAAACATTGCAGATAGAAAAGCTGAATACAAAACCACGTATAATTTTTACACTGAATTGGTATCAATGCTAAAATGTGGTCAATTAGCGGTTGAAGAGGTTATTCAGCGTGAAGCAGAAATGCGTAAAACTTTTAGATTTTTTCCTCGCGAAAAATACATGAAACAAGTCCGTTAGAATGGTTATAAATATTGTAAAAATAATTCCATAATAAATCAAGAGAAATTACCCAAAGTGTAGTATATTACTTTCATAAGATTGAAAACTCTATCCTCATATTCATATACGCATTAATTACCTGCGTCATTCATAACCAGTACCTGAGTAACCCCTCGCCAACCAGTACACCTTTGTCCAAATGAGTAACCCCTCGCCAACCAGTACACCTTTGTCCAAGTGAATACCCCCTCACCACCCAGTACACCTTTGTCTAAGTGAGTAACCCCTCGCCAACCAGTACACCTTTGTCTAAGTGAGTAACCTCTCACCCAGGCCCCTTGGGGGTGGTGGATGAATTCAGACAAACATTGATTCGTGACGCAAAGCATAATTTTCTCTGGTATTCTCTTCATAAAACGTTCAATGTGCTCCAACTCTCAGATCCAGTTTCTACGCGCAATAATTACCTGCATCATTCATAACCAGTACCCACCATTAATTTCGTAGCCTAATTGTCTCCAGTTTTCTCATCTTAAAACTTTCAACAAAAAATTACCACTAGCTCCGATAGATCAGTTGGCTAGCGTCTAGCTAACGCAAATTGCCCGCTGTTGTATCATGAGATCGAACCTCGCTGCTAACAGTTTTGTTAGTAGTGAGCGACGGCGGGAAAAAACTTTTTGAGTTTCCTCTCCCATCGGAGCTGCCTCCAGACAATAAATACAACCACAACTACAACAACAACCAAAAACTCGGGGTGCAACTCCATCGCACCTCTTAACTTTCCCCGTATTTCTTGTCTGGAGGCGAGAGGTTTTGCAGCTCTTTGCCAAAAATTGCATCACAAAACGGAAACTTTGCGGATAGGATGAGGACCCCGACAGCTCAGTTGGTTAGCGCTTGGCCGGTGCAAAACTAACGTCTGTCAAGACCTCGGTTCGAATCCCAGCGCTGGCGGTTTCTGTTGGTAGGGATTTGAACAAAAAACTCTAAGGAGTTTCCCTGTTCAGGGGCTCCCCAGACTGATAGCCATCACAGTATTTTGCTTTGCGTGTCTGCTTAACGCAACCATTCGTCACAGTCTGGGGATGTGGGGTTTTGAAGAAATATTCTATAAATTTCAAAATGATGAACTTTTTTGTGTGTTAGTTTCTCTCACCAGATAGTCTGGATTTTTATTAAAGAAAATCAGCCGCTAATAAATGGAGGTCTTGAATACAATCAGCATGAATAAATACAATGAGACAATCAAGAAAGAACAACTAGTTCAAGGATTGAAATATACCATCGTTAAAATGAGAATGGCTAAAACAAAATATGGAGATAAGTTAGTTGTAGTTATCAATCATAACAAGAAGATGTGTGATCTGTTTATACCATAGAGATACAATTCGATTGCTAATGAGTTACTTCTAAAGAACAATCTTATTTTGCAGCCTATTTTGCGTGTAAATAAGAACTCGGAACAATACGTTGACTTGGAACTGTTTACCAGTGATATGATTTAGAATTGTTGTAATAGTTAATAAAATAAGTGTACTTATATATTAGGGTATATTGTATTAGTTTATATGTCTTAAAGGGGTAATATTATCATTTCTTAGCACCTTATTTCGTGTAATTATGAAACTAAAAAATCTGTAAAAAAGGGGTTAATTTGGAATAAAGGATGTTAAAATTTAAGAAATTGATGATAAAATGGGGTTTTGAAATTTGGGGGAGGGTGGGGTAGAAACCGGTTTTATATACTACTTACAAGCCAGGCACCAAAGAGTGCCACACTGCGAGACCTTCGTCTGCAAAACCCCATTCCTTCCGGGCACGAGCCATCATTTAGTAAACGAGGGGCTGCGTGTTTTTGTCTTACGGTGTATAGTTTTGGCGGGGCCCAATGTACCACTTACCTGCCAGAGTAACCAGTGCCATTCACTCGCTTGCAACACACGAAATTCAATATCTAACAGGTAAAGAGATTAGCCCGTCCGTATCAAAGCCTGGACACATTAGTCCTACTCTAATTCTGATCGTTTGAACACAAACGTAGCCTTTATTGTTGGTCATGATCAGTACCAGCAAAGATTTCAGGCATGAAATATTCTAGTCGTACATAACCAATTCCCAGCAAGAACAGAAATAAAAACGAAAAGGGACAGTGAAATTATTCAAACTTCATTAGCAGACATTTTATTCGGAAAACGCAGATAATAATTACTCGGAGTTACATGTTATTCCGACAACCAACAAACGAAACTACTAGCTGTACATTCTTCCGCCAATGCCACAGTGGCGGCGGGTTCAAGCGAATGTTGTGGGGATGGCGATTCCTCAGTTTACTTCCAACTACCCATCGGCCATGCCAACAGATTAACCGAGGCGGCTCCAGACCGATACTCCCACTGGTCCCTCAGACCCTAGACTACCGACTATAGTTGCGTTTTCCCTGATACCATGGTATCTGTTACCACGGCAATTGGATCTGCAATTAGTCATTTTTGCAGTTATCGTGGTATCGGATACACGGTGCTCTGCAAAAACGACTATTGCCGAAATTGCAATTTTCGAAGTCATCCCAAAAGAAAAACAGATATCCAGTTACATCACTAAGTGCTAAACTTCTTTCCCACCAATCTGACAAAATTTGATGAAAGTGAGATGACTTTTCAGATACCACGACCAGTTACCACGGTCGGACCGTAGTATCTGAATATCTGATACCACGACAACTGGCCAGATACCACGATAACTGCAAAAACGCCTTTTGACCGTGGTATCAGATACCACGATAACTGCAAAAACGACTTTAGACCGTGGTAACAGATACCATGGTATCGGCAAAAACGCAACTTATCTCATGCAACCATCCACCAATGGCGGAGGCTCCAAATCAGTAGTCTGCTCACGGTGGCGTTTAATTTGAGCTTTTCGTTACTTGTAACTAGCAAAGAAAGCTCACTTCCAACTGCTCATCGTTCATTCGTCCAGTCACCAACGTTAATCGTGGCGGCTCCGATATTCGACAAGGGATCTACTAAAAGAGGGAACAGAACGGAAGGTCACGTTTCAGGCGGAAAGGGTACTAAAAAGAGAAATGAAACGAGAAACTAAAAAAAAGACGCCATACTGATAAGAGGAACGTTGCACTCCTAGGTACACCATTAAAAAAAGGAATCATTCACTGTCGCTTCGAATGAACTAATTTATTATGTGCAGCCTAGTAATAAGGCATTTGCACAGTACATACAGAAAAAAAAGGTAAATGAATAAATACAGAGGGTACACAAAATCTACAGCGACAGCAAAAGATAAATAAATTTCGTTTAGTCGATCGTTTGAGCACGAGTTCTAGGACATGCCCGAGCACCAGGGGCGTCACGTATGGGGGGGGGGGCCCACTTACGAAGAGGAAAATAGCGCAGCACAGACAAATAAAAGGAACAAAAGACACCTGAGCTTTCAATAATATAGTAAATGCACAAGATCAAAAAATAAACATTAAAAAAGGGACTAATATAAAAGGGACATCTGATTTCGCGTTACAAGCTTCCGGATATATCGCTGAAACTTTCGGCCCTAAGTAAAAAATTCTCCAAACGTCCCATCTCAGCTTCCCCGCACATCACAGCTTGTCCCTTTTTCTATAGTGAACTTTAGTGTGTTGCGTTCTTTTTCATTGGTTGTACTCCGCTATTCTGTCTTTTCAGCGGGTTATACAAATAAATAAATAAAAATATAATATGCGTTCCTCTTTTTAGTACTGGCTCCGCCTGCACCATGCCCTTCCGCTCTGCTGCCACTTTTAGTCGATCACATCGCTGTTTTGGGCTCCCCTCACTTTTTCCAGCCCGTTTTCTTGCGGCTCATTTGCAAAACGCTTAAAGCACCTGCTGCCCAGAACAGTCTTGGCAACACTGCCAACAAGGCCTTGATGTGGTTTTCAAGATTTCCTCAAGATCCGTCGTTATCTGAAATCGAGCTGGAACTGCTCGTCTATGCCAGGCAGGTACGCGGATGCAACTCCCAAGAGGAGCGGTAAATCAGCTCGGTGGACGCCTAGATTCGGGGCGAGCTCGTGGATTTCCCAGCGGGGTTCAGGGACTAAGCACTCCACGAGGACCCGGCTTAGGTCGCAAAGTCGCAGTAAACAGTTGTTCAGGTGATGGCTCGCCTGAAAGAAAAAATATCTTGCGTAAAAGTACGTAAGTAATTTATTTGTAACCTGCCATTTTTAAAAAAAGTGGAGTAAATGAAATAAATAAATAAAACACATAAAAGATACTAATTTTAAATCTTAAGCGGCATTCACACAGAGGGCGTCCAAATATTTGCAGGTAAAAATACGCTTCGCGACGTCTAGGCGTATTCGCAGGGTGACCGACAGGGAACAAATTCGCCCAAATTTTGTTTCCAGAAACACATTTTGTCTTATTTCGTTGTCTCTATCCCTTCTCGATATCAATATCGTAAATGATAGGTTATTCTGAATTGGTCTGATTAGCTGTTGTACACCCATCGTTTCTGTATTTAAATTATTTGCCTGGCGTTGCGAATTTTTTCAGCTCGGAGTTGTACATCGTACATCGCCAGGCGTGGCGAAATTCGCTCTCTGTGTGAATTCGGCTTTAGGCCAGGAAGTTGTTTGCAGTTGTTTTAAGTTGTTTGCAAAGGTTCGTATTTCTGTTCATTCTGAACAACGTCTCAAAGTACACTGTCAGAAGCTTCATAACAGATAACATAAGGGTGCCCAGTTTCAATGGATGTTAGTCTCTTAGGATGTTAGCTGTTACGCTTTTGCAAACTTTACGCATTCAACGTTATAAGTAAGTAAGTAAGTAAGTAAGTAATTTATTTGTAACCCGCCATTTCGAAAAAGCGGAGTAAATAAAAGAAAAGAAATAAACACATAAAAACACAGAAAAAGACACTAATTTTCAATCTTCGGCCAGGAAGCAGTGGAGAAAGTCGTGTGCTGGTTGGGCTCTGTTGTCAGTGATTTTTTATAGCGACGAAAAAACATCCAAAAGTGTAACACTTGCATCTTGAATTTTGAACTTCTCCGTCAATGTATGGTTATGGCATAATTTCGACAAGTGGAGCAGGTGCTTTGTATATTTAAAATAACATGATCTCATCTTTTTAATCTCCTTCTTTAAAAGAACATGAGTGACACCAGAACGGTATAGTATGGAAGGAGCGCAGAAGGCACTGTCCAATTTTCCCAAAGCTTTACGATTATAGCGCCCCCGGTTGGGGACGATGCGCCCATAGGCGGTACGGATTGATCAACAAACTTCTTGAACAACCGAAGAGCAAAATTTTGAATAAAAAATAATAATAATTAAAAGAAAAAAAATCCAAGAGAGATGCATATAAGAAGAGCCGACACATCGCCGGAAAAACAAAAAGTCAGAAGTTGCTGTTCAGGCTCTTCTTACCAACGACTGTTACACATAACATTTGCAAATTCATAACAGGTAATCTTGTTGAAAACTACTCATCTTTGTGTTATCTGTTATGAAACTTCTGCTAGTGTACCGACCCAGTCGTACCATTTCCTCCGTATTGACCATTAAGCCGCTTTCAGACTAACGCGTTGGGTCTTTAGAAATAAATTTATTAGAAATTTGATTAGAAATAAAATAAATAAATTCCATCCCATGCATTACGAATTTGTCTTCTCAGCCGGGCTTTAGACCTTTTGTTATTTACTTAATAGAACCTGAGTATATTCTAATGGTTTAATCTAATGGCCTATAGACCATTAGCTGTTGTAGGATTCGCGCCCAAATGCCCAAGTAGTCGTGCGCATGTACTTTTCGGGTCGGTACCAAGTGGTACAAGAGATAACCCGATGAAAAATTTGTAGTCTGCGTAGTAGTATGGTAGTAGTACGAAAACGTTGCATGTAATAGTATGTAATAGCAAAGAATACTATGATTTAATGTGCCTCAGACTGTTCCAATCTTATGTAGTAGTATCCAGTAGCATCCTGTCTTGCCATAGTAACATCCAGTCTTGCTAATAGTACCATATAGTAGTATGCAGTAACACGGTAGCCTTGAAGTAGAAGCATGTAGTAGCATCGTTAGTACTGCATGCAACTTTTTCGTACTACTTCGTAGTACTATTTTGAGATAAGTTTTCCATCGGGAAGTAACTCAAAGAGACAGTAGTGCTATCAGAGTCAATAGTCATTCATGTGGAATGGTAATGGTTCCTCCCACATTTTGTGCCACATAAATTAAATCCTTTAACTTCCGCTATTCCACTCTGAGGCGAAGCACGCTATCAAATGAACTCATTATCCAACTTAACCCCATCTTACCGGATCTGCAAATAGGGCATCACGAAGTAAGGGATGCGATTAGGTTTCACACATTACCCATTTGTTAGAATTAAATCGGATGACTTGCGAAATCATGAACTGGGAAACGCCAGACAACTCCGTAGAGACGTTGTAGCTGTGTGGCGCCAGCTTTATTTATTCATTTGTTTCTCTCGATCAAAAACGAGGCGCAGGGGCGTCACGACTAGGGGGGGGAGGGGGGAACCCCCCACCCCCGAATGTTGTCGGCCAGTCGGTAAGAAATAGCGGAGTCTGCGCGAAGCGCCGCAATTTTTGGTAAAACTGTCGATTTTTTCTTGGAAACAGTCGATTTTTTTTAAAAACAGTCGGTTTCTCGTAAAAATAGCCGATTTTTCTTAAAAATAGTAGTTTTTCTTAAAATCAGCCGAATTTTCGTCAACAACAGTCTCTCATTTCACAGTTCTCAATAATAGTCGTTTTCATCTGCAAAAACAGTCAGTAAAAAGGACCAGACAGTCGGTAAATACCTTGCCCCCCCCCCCCAAACATTTTGGCTAGTAACGCCTCTGCCGAGGAGCAATGGATGAAGAAGATACTTTACATGGTTACTTCAACAATGTGTTATAATGCTTCTTCTGTGTTATTCCCGATGAAAAATCTGTAGCCTGCGTAGTAGTATGGTAGGACTACGAAAACGTTGCATGTAATACTATGTAATAGCAAAGAATACTATCATTTAATGTGCCTCAGACTGGTCCAATCTTATGTAGAAGTATCCAGTAGCATCCTGTCTTGCCATAGTAACATCCAGTCTTGCTAATAGTACCATATAGTAGTATGCAGTAACACGGTAGCCTTGAAGTAGAAGCATGTAGTAGCATCATTAGCACTGCATGCAACTTTTTCGTACTACTGCATAGTATTATTTTGAGATAAATTTTTCATCGGGTTATGCTTACTATGCTTTGTTGCTATTTACGCTTGTATTTTAGGCTAATATAAATGTTTATATGCTATATTTCCAAATTTAAACTCAAGGCAGCCAGATGAGATAACAAGCCATACTAACGAAACCAGTGTTGGGAAATACTTAAGTATTTACTTAGGTAAAACATCGTAGTACTTGTACTCTACCTAAAGTTTAACTGAAAAGCCAACTTATTTTTGTGTCATTTAATTGAATACACTGAATAATTTGGATTCTGCTAAGGGATTTTATTTATTTTCCACTATCTGCTCCAGTTATGACGTTCAGAATATCAGCGCCCGTCCCTACAACGAAAACTCTACTATGAAGCAGGAAATTTCAGTCTCAACACAAACGCGGCTTTTAAGTGGGAAGTGGTGAGCTTGATGAAGACTGCTTAGTGTCTGAACAAAAAAAAATCATAAATCTTTCTGGTAAGGCATACAACACAGATACAAACGCATAGAGGTACCAGAAATCACACGGAAATTCCTCTATTTGAAAATCGCTTGTTCGTGAATAGCGCAACAACGAAGTAACGCATTTTCAGCGGGTCTTCAAGCCAATTTAAGTGAATAACTGATGGGCAAGTAGATTGTCCTATCCCAGCCCTTTTTCAGTTAAACTTTAAGAACAAAATTTTCCAAGTCCTTAATATTCGTACTTAAGTAAAAAATAGAAGTACTTGAGGGTAGGCTACTTACGTACTAAAGTACTTTCCTAGTAGCGAAACATTCCATAAGCACAACGTTCAGCAGTATGTCAATCATCTGTGTAAAATCTGAACGGATATCGGGGATCCAATGATTATTTTTGCACCGAGTATAGCCCTATACATACGCGAACAACTGGACAAATACAATGCTAGAACTTTATGAAAGTTCCCATTTTGGACATGGGCCCATTTTGATTCTGGCAATCCGAAACTCATAACACCAGGTGAAGACCTAACACGAGACCTACTGAAATTCTGTTCATCACCTGAATGTGTCGACCAACCAAAATCAACCAAATAGATTGATTCAGCATACCAGCTCGACACTTGAAACAACTCGAAAAAGGGAATTATACGCACTACCTAAGTCGTTATTTTACCAGATTCCGTCTGAGACAACTGTCCTGTACGAACACAAAATTAAGATACTGTTTCAACATCTCTCTCACCCTTAAATCACAACTTGGCTCGAAACCCTCTCCCCCTCCCCCAACCCTACATGTAGTGCTACGGGGCCCATCTACGAATGACCTGTACTTTGACTCACTCACCATTAAATAGAGGGCTCCGGCCAACCGTGAACGACCTGTACTTTGACCGAAAGGACCCTCACATCAAGTTTGAACAAGATTTACCTAACCCCTTCAAAGGGTACCGTGCTAACAGACAGACAGACGGGCAGGCGCACTTTAAAGAAAAAGGTTTCCCGTCAGTCCTTCTGGGATCCCAAAAACTTTATTAGATGTATGCTTTCAGATGGGATAGTAATTTCCGACGTTTCGTTGTTCGTCGTTTCATCAGATTTTTTTTCCTCCCAAACCTACTATAAGAAGCCTTCCAAATGCTTGAGTACTGAAGTACTTTTCAAAAAATGCTTATTACTTAAAGGACCCCTCACACTATTTACTCTTCAACTTACAGTATTTTTAAATATTTGAATACTTTAAAACTAGGCTATGCTTTCAACAAATAACCCACGATTTTGGCTGTTTTAAGCCTTTCCAGAGACCCATTGACTTTTTCTGATGGAAAAAACGCTCGCAGACAACCGTCGACAGCGTGATACACATCGAAGGTAGCAAAACACGGCAAGTGGGAAAATCAGCGTTGTTTTGTTAGAGGGGTTAGAATGTACCGTACGAAATTGGGGTCAAAATTCCCGGAGTACTTGGTGCTTGTACTTGAGTAAAAATTAGAAGTACTTGGAACAACTCTGACCGAAACAAACAAATGACAGAAAACCACATGACTGTTATTTCTCACCAAAAGTAAGGCTATGCAAACCATGTTTAGTTTTGTGTTAAAGAAAGGTAACAATCGAACTGTTAATGTTACAATATTCTCAAATAGTTGAATACGTTAAAATCAGGCTCTGCTTTTAGCAAATTACCCACGGCTTCGGCAGTTTTAAGCGTTTCTCCAGGCCCGTTGAATTCTAGCAAAACATGAACAAATTAGGTAGCCGGTTTATCTGACGAGTGAGTTTCTCGCAAACAATCGCCGGGAGCATGATACGCATCGAAAACAGTGAAACAAGGGAAGCTAGAGTTTATCGTATCAAATCGATGAGAAAATCGGAAATCGGTCAGAAACGTTGGGTCCTTTAAAGTTTAACTGAAAAGGGCTGGGATAGGACAATTTAGTTACCCATCCTTTATTCACTTAAATTGGTTTGAAGACCCGCTGAAAATGCGTTACTTCGTTATTCCGCTATTCACGAATAATCGATTTTCAAAAGTGGAATTTCCGTGTGATTTGTGGTACCTCTATGCACTTGTATCTGTGTTGTATGCCTTACCGGAAAGATTTATGATTTACTTTTGCACTAAGCAGTCTTCACCAAGCTCGCCACTGCCCACTGAAAAGCCGCGTTTGTGTTGAGATTAAAATTTCCCGCGTCAAGGTGGAATTTACGTTGTGTGGACGATCGCAGATATTCTGAACGTCATAACTAGAGCAGATAGTGGAAAATAAAAAAATCCCTTAGCAGAATTCAAAATATTCGGTGTGACACAAATGACACAAAAATAAGTTGGCTTTTCAGTTAAAGTTTAAAGATTCATCAAAATATGTTTATATTATCTGTTTTATCTGTAAGCTCATCCCTGTGTACATGTTATAAGTAAGTACGTAATTCGTTTATTTATGACCCACCATTGTCAAAAGCAGAGTATGGAAGAAAAAAAAAAAAAAAAAAAAAAAAAAAAACAAATGCAATTTAGAATTTTTCACTCTTCGGGCAGAAAAGAGTGAAGAACGTCATGTGCTGGCTGGTCCCAGTTGTCCATGAGTTTTAGAACAGACAACTAAATATGAACCTTCTGACAGTGTAGTAAGCTTATAATTTATCGTATCCGTTATAATATCTCGAATTCACTGTTTCTGTTGGCGACGAATAAACTACCCCCCCCCCCCCCCCCCCCGTGACACGAATATCAACAATATCTAGAAAGACAGACAGCCTACGAGACAGTCCGATAAGAAATCCAATCTCAGAAGCATTAAAGTTCAGGCCTCCTCGAATCGGGCGCAACGTCCCATCTGAGATACTGTGATATTTATTACCAAATCCTGCTGGGCAGGGTTGCCGACAAGCTCAGTTGAAACTGAAAAACGAGAGTCAGCAAAAGCCACCCGATGAAAAATTTATCTCAAAATAGTAATACGAAGTTGTACGAAAAAGTAGCATGCAGTACTAACTGATGCTACTACATGCTTCTACTTCAAGGCTACCGTGTTACTGCATACTACTACATGCTACTATTAGCAAGACTGGATGCTACTATGTCAAGACAGGATGCTACTGGATACTACTACTTAAGATTGGACCAGTCTGAGGCACATTAAATGATAGTATTCTTTGCTATTACATAGTATTACCATCAGGCAACTGTGTTGCGGACACGGTTGCTAAGAAGATCGATTCGCTGACAAATTATTTCTGTCCGAAGAAGTCCCTATGACGTCAATATAAAATGTGTAACATTGTAAATCGTTGCAAAAGCTATTAACACCCCCCCCCCCAAAAAAAAAGGTGTTCAAAAGAGTGTGTGCGAATCTGTTTCGTTTCAAAACAATCGTGGAAGGAACGATTCGTGTTAGACTGTTTAGCCCACCCCCCCCGATGTGCTATTGCTCCTCATTTGACGTATTTTTTTTGTATTTGCTATAATTATTATCGTTGCATATAGTTCGAATTTGCATTGGTCCTGAAACCACGCTATTTTTTATCTTTTTTAATTACGGACAAATGCATATTCTTGTGTTAAAATTTGTTGCTGTGTCGGCTTAAATTCTATTTTTTTTACTTTTTTTTTTGTTTACTGCCCCCACAGGCCGATTCGGGCTTTCCTGCAGTCAGAAGTATCAGCTACATGTATAAAGGATGTTAAGAGGGGTACAGAAGGTGTGTTCATGTAGTTTAGCATGTAAAAGTTGGTTTATATAATGAAGAGTATTAAACTAAACTATACTCAAGTTATGCACAATTACAAGATGACTTCCTCTTCTTAAGAAAGCTCGCAAGAGAGTCCGCACTTTTCTTTATCCCTGTCAACCGAATCGCTTTATTTCATTTAAAAGAGACTCGGCAACATTCGAATATCTGCAATAATTTTCTTTTCGATCTCAATTATCCTCGTGATTCTCCTGTTCTTGCGTTTTTGTCAAAACGAGAACGGGGAAAGCTTAATTCGCAATTCTGCCAAACTGAGAAATTGATTCGATAGTCACTTCTCGATTCTCCGTTTCTCGTTCTAAATAGCCCTTGCTCAATGAAAAAGGTTAATTTTTAAGAGAACTGAGAAGTCAGAACTGAGATAAAAACGCAACTTATGTCTCGACCAACCCAACCGAAGTCGGCAGTTCAAACCAAGATTCGGAACGACCGCGGGATCGTGTATTGGCGCGCAGAGGCGTTCCTAGCCAGAATGTTTGGGGGGGGGGGGGGACAAGGCATTTACCGACTGGCTGGTAATTTTTACCGACTGTTTTGCAGAAAAAAAGACTATTTTCAAGATAAGAATGACAGTTTTGAAAAAAGTCGACCGATTTTCAGAAAAAACGACTGTTTTCATGAAAAAAATCAACTGTTTTGACGAAAAATCGCGGCGCTTCGCGCTGACTCGGTTATTTTTTACCGACTTGCCGACAAGATTGGGGGGGGGGCGTCCCCCCTCACCCCCCCTAGTCGTGACGCCCCTGCTGGCGCGACTCAGAAGCACACGACTGGGCAAGCTGAAAACAGATCTCAACACTAAAAAAAAAATCTTGAAGTATTTGCTACCCGGATTAATCTTGTCTCTACTGAGATAATCTTTCCTCTAATTCGGATTAATCTTATCTCAGTAGAGACAACATTTATCCGAGTAGCAAAAACTGCAGTTAACTTTAATCCTTACTCGGAGAAACTTTTATTAGTGAACAAGGAAAGCAGACAGAAAGAAAAAAAGGTTAGCTAGTTAAAGATCAAAAAACTGTTTTTGGCACTCTTTTTTCTGTCAATAAAATCTTCTGACTGCTGAGATCGCTTTTATCATTACACAATGAAAATCTGCCAGACTTACGCAAGAAGAAAAGGTGTGTCCGCCGAGGTCAGAAGGGGAGAAAGAGGGATGAGCTTTTCTAAAGGGTAGAAATGGGTTTCTGATGTCTCTGTAGTTTAACCGAAAAGGGCCGGGATAAGACAATCTAGTTACCCATCACTTATTCACTTTAATTTTAATTTTATTCACCTAATTGGCTTGAAGACCCACTGAAAATGCGTAACTTCGTTGTTCCGCTGTTCACGAGTAACAGATTTTCAGATAGTGGAGTTTCCGTCTGATTTGTGGTACCTCTATTGTATCTGTGTTGTATGCCTTAAACGAAAGATTTATAAAAATTTGTTTGTTCAGGCACTAAGCAGTCTTCACCAAGCTCACCACTGCCCACTGAAAAGCCGCGTTTGTGTCGAGATTAAAATTCCCCGCGTCATAGTAGAATTTACTTTAGGCGTAGTCTCGCTGTTCCCCGAGGACTCCACTTGAGGAGTCCCCGCGTTTTTATTTGTCCCGGGGACTCACTCCCCGTATTCTCGCGAGTCCCAACGGACGGGGAATGCTCCGATTATCACCACCATCACCAAAAAGGACTCCCTTCCAGATTCAGAGCGGAATCAATTTTTGCTGGTGTTGGAAATGTAAAATAAATTAAAAACAATCAGAATGAACAAACCCAAAAATAAAGTGAATCCAGAATGATTTCGTCAACTGCTTATTTATTTTCGGATAAAATCTATTTTCGAAGCATTCCCCATGTTCTCGTTGTTTTCCGTACGCGGAGTCCGCGTAGAGTGACTCCTTCTATACTCGTCGTTCCCTTCGATCCCCCGAGGAGTCCTCGGGGAACGGCGAGAATACGCCTTTTGTGGGGACGGCCGTCATAGCTAGAGCAGACAGTGGGAAATAAAAAAAATCCCTTAGCAGAATCCAAATGATTCAGTGGATTCAATTAAATGACACAAAAATAAGTTGGCCTTTCAGTTAAACTTTAAAGCACAACTCTTACTAGAAATGATCTTTTCTCTATAAAATGGATCAGAACAAACGTTTTCAAAAATACCATTACTTTTCACCTGAAAACAGCGATTCTCTTGTTAGCGCATGTCGATTATATCCAGCCTTCCTGCTCTCCGACTCAGCGGCTGGGCGCAAAAGATTTGAAAACTGAACGTGCCTTGGTTAAAAAGTGCGAAAACTAAGCAAATAAAAGAAGTAATAAACAGAAGATTATCACATCCTCATGTGTGAAAGAGTTATCAGCGGACAATGAAGATTCCGGTATACTTTTCGTTGGGTGACGGGAAAACTCGGCAAGGCCGAAAAAGCGCTAAAAATTCGTAGTTACGAAACGAAACAACGGAGAAAGGTGGGGATTTTAGAAGCTTACAATTCCATATGGGAGCTAAGTATATTATGAAAGGCAGAAGAATCAAGAGGGGTCCTTTAAGATGTGACGGCTGATGCTAGCTACAGTTTTGTTCACAATCCTCTCGACTGGGAATGATTTTTCCCCCATTTTTCGCCACGTCAAAACTCCTTTAAAAAGATGACAGAAAAGAATTCAAATCCTCACCATTCGAGCGGATCCTGTCAGGCTGAAGACTCTACTTGTCTCTTCGATAGCGGATCCAATCAACGGGGAGAGCATTGCCGACGAGCGAGACAAATTCAATTTCTCTCTGGATCCAGGATGGCGAGCGGAGGCTGATAACATTATGACGTCACTGAAAAAATAATCTTTAGATGAGACGCAGCGTAAAGATGCGTTCCGGGCAGTTTACGCTAGGAACAGGGTAACGATATACTAATCAACTGTAAGACAAAAGTGCGCCTCAGGCGGGATTCGAACCCATGACCTTTGGCTTCCCGATGAAATATTTGTAGCCTGCGTAGTAGTACGAAAAAGTTGCATGTAACACTATGTAATAGCAAAGAATACTATCATTTAATGTGCCTCAGACTGATCCAATCTTATGTAGTAGTATCCAGTAGCATCCTGTCTTGCCATAGTAGCATCCAGTCTTGCTACTAGTATCATGTAGTAGTATGCAGTAACACGGTAGCCTTGAAGTAGAAGCATGTAGTGGCATCAGTTAGTACTGCATGCTACTTTTTCGTACTACTTCATAGTACTATTTTGAGATAAATTTTTCATCGGGTTACAAGGCCACCGCTCTAACACTGAGCTATAGAGGGGCTTGTGATCATAGTTCACAAACAATGACCATTCACAATGGGTATGAATCGGTTCTGGATTGCCACGAGATTTAAAGGACACCTGAACAATGAAACCATAACACACCGTGGAGGATGCATTTACAGACATGGCCTCGGAGAGCATTCTTCTCCTGAGCGTGATGTTTTCAAAATAGGGATGTTCGTTTCTGGAGGTTTGCACATGCAGACTCCAAGACAAAAAGCGCAATTCGTTCAAATCTTGTACAGCGCTGGCCCGATCGTATTGGAATTGTGTTGCGAGAGCAACACTTCGGTTTTGTCCTGTTTTTTTTTTATTTTTTATTTTTTTTCCTATGACTCCGATTTCATTTTATTCCTAGTAACTGGTAAGGGTCTAACCTGTGCGGTTTTTACGGAAAGTGTGGACCTTAGGCCGGATTGATGAATATGACATTACATTTTGGAAAGCTCCGTAGAACTCTTGCCTGGGGCCAATAAGGATGGTTTTTGCTTGTCCTCGAGCCAGAGCCTACGGTGTGCGAAGTGAAGTGGAGTTTTATAGCCCATGTCAGAGAGGACTATCTGAAGTTGTGTAGCGAACCTTTCGTTTCATCAAACCATGTTTCTGCCTTCGAGTGGAAAGCTCCGTTCTAGCACGCAAGCAGGCAGGCACCAGTTTCAAATTGAAGATGGACTAAAATCTATAAGTGTTAAATATATGCGGCAGTTACCCGGCCCCACAGCCAACACATCTTCTTTGAGTGATAAATAGAAAAATCTACAGAAACAAAAAAGTGTCATTTTCCCACGGGTCCGAAAGTGCTGCCATCTATTGTTTTTATCCATGTCTGTTCGCGATTTCAGCTGAGTTTATCATTCCATTTCTTACACTTGGGAGTCAGGAAGAGAAGTGAGATCAGATGGGCCTCTTAAACTTTAAAAGTTCTCTCACTGCTAAAGAAATTAGAGCTTACCGTTTGCTCCTTTCTAAGTGGTGATATTAGAAAGTTGGCCTACGGCAAAAAAGTCAGCTTTTGAACTAATAAAGATAGATTTTTTTTTTCAACGGCAGTCGATAGATATTGGTGAGCTGATCAAAGTATATGTCATCCAATTTTTGGTGCAAAAATTCCTTCATGAGATATAACAGTTTGAAAGTTTAAGAGGGGTTGACAACTTCCGTAGTAAGGTACACACAGAAACCAAAATTAGGCCGATCCCAATTGTGAGACATGTAGGGGACTTGTAAGCAACAGTCGGCTGTTAGACCATAATCATCTTCAGTGATGAGGGGTTTGCAGCTTTTGCTAGTTGGTGTACCTATTATTTGTTTCTGGTGTATTCGATGGTAAGAACAATTTGGTTCCCAATTGTAAGATAGGAAAGGGACTTGTAAGTAATAATCACCTGTTACCATCTTCAGCGATGAGGGGTTTGCAACTTTTGCTAGCTGGTGTAGCCTACCCACTATTTGTTTCCGGTGAACTTGATGTCTATCATGGGAGAGGGACTTGTAAGTACGAATCGGTTCACGAGCGGCTAGAAATTTGTGCAAATTGGTGCACATCGTATTCGATTTCTATAAATCTAACGGTAAGAAAGTTTGTATCGATGGTCTACCGCTGTAAACTAGGATTAACTATTTACGCAACGGGTACAAACATAATTTAAAACAATGAGGTAGTTTCGTAATAATTAGTAGTGTCATCTATGGTTTTTTAATCCTGAAAAGTTACGCATAGCTTTATGATACCAACTAGATTATATGAGACATTGTCCCAAGTTTTCATCCGTCACGATGTCTACGATTGAAAACGATAAAGTTCAACTGACTGCAAAGTCAGTTTAGTCCGTTCTTCCGATGTTCTTTTGTTGTTGTTTTTACAACGCTGAGGAATAGCCTTTGATCATGTGATTACTGATTGTGTTCTTCTTAGAACATACCGTTTTGTAAGCTTTGATAAGTTGACAACTTCAGCATTTAACCGACAGCAAAGAAACAAAACCAAAGTGTTGCTCTCGCAACACTTTAGTCGGCGAAGCCGCACAAAGGTTGCCGCAACACTTCACGTTGCCCAGGCAACGTAGGTCTAGTTTCTTCTAGATATACGTTTGGGCTTAACTGGTTAAAAAATATTCCAGAAGAAGGGTTGATTGGAGACATTTGTTCATTTCCAAAATCGTTCGGTACTGAAATAAGGACAGATGCAAAAGCGGAGAAAAAATCGTAGCTTGGAAACACAATTTCGTATTTGGATTGGGTTTTCTGCAGGCAATGTTAACGGAAGTCATACAGATAGGGATGATACTTGGTACTCTTCATTCAGGTGTCCTTTAATTGTCTTCTATTTATTTATAATACTAAATATTTTTTTATTTATTTATATAGTTGTTTATGTATAGTATTGCACTTATTTTTTTCCTTTTCTTTTTTGTTCCCAATATAATTATGCTAAGTGCTTAAATTCTTGAGTCCTGCCACAAAGAAATCTGAATAGATTTTCACGTGGCAGGTCTGTTATGATACTGAATTTTTTTTTGTAAAATTCCATTATATACTAAATTTGTAAAAAAAAAGAAAAAAAAACATATCAGCAGGCTACAGGAATGGTATTTGTCACCCATTTGTCACAGTAAAAGTCCCTTGTATAATGTACAAGTATGTTGTACGAAAACAACAGCAGATTCAACACATTGGCTGAATGGTCAAAATAGCTACAAGATCAACCAACTACAAACTCATCAAACAAACAGAGGGCATCGAACAGGCAAGCCAACTGCCGGATGGTACTGAACAACTTTAAGTAAGTAAGTAACATTCCATCCTTACAGCACAACTCTTACTAGAAATGATCTTTTCCCTATGAAATGAATCAGAGAAAACTTTTTGAAAATACCATCACTTTCCACCTAAAACTAGCGATTTTCTTGTTAGCGCTTGTCGACTACATCCAGCCTTCCTGCTCTCCGACGCGGCGGCTAGGCGCAAAACATTTGAAAACTGAACTTGCCTTGGTCAAAAAGTGGGAAAACTAAGCAAATAAAAGAAGTAATAAACAGAAGATTATCACATCCTTATGTGTGAAAGAGTTGTCAGCGGATGTTGAAGATTCCGGCAAACTTTTCGTTGGGTGGTGGGAAAACTCGGCAAGGCCGAAAAAGCGCTAAAAAATTCGTAGTTACGAAACGAAACAAAGGAGAAAGGTGGGGATTTTAGAAGCTTATAATTCAATATGGGAGCTAAGTATATTATGAAAGGCAGAATAAGCAAGAGGGGTCCTTTACACATTATCAAGAAAAAATAATCACAAGAGCACCCGTTCTCCTTATCTCTGTAGTACGACTATGTGGACCCAAATGTATTCTCGATACCCTACCCGATGCAAACGAGCGGTGGGTAGGAGCTACGCGGAACATAATAATTCGTAACCTCTACAAACAGCCATATCACAGTAGAGCCCAGCAGGAGAAATTTCATTCGCCTTCTGAGTCGTCCTTTACAGCTGATTGGTTGGCTACCACTGTGACGTCACATGCGACCCGTTGCAACGCCGGCTCTCCACGCTTGCAGGCCTCCTACGGTTTTTCCTCTATTATGCGCAGCGGCGAAGAGGGAAGTACACGGGTGTCAACTCGACGCTTAAGCTACGTTTACACGGAGGGTATTCACCCGTACTCCGCGGGTATTTTTTCCCAGCAACAGCAACAAATCCCCGGGTATTTTGGACTTCAATTTCGCGAACTTCTTACCCGGGGATTTGCTTGTCGAAGGATATTCTTCGATATCAGCAACAATAAAATCGGGTTTTCGAGCAATAATTTTGATTATGTCTATATAAGAAATGATCCAAATGGACACATGTTGGTGTCCATTGTAGAGAGATATCCTGAGCTTTACAACCTTGGAATTGTTGCCACATGACAGTACTCTCCCTTGAAAAATACCCGGGCACCGTGTGAATACTTCTCTCGTCTCCGGGGAAAAATACCCGCCATGAAAATGATGCTTTGCAGCAAGTCCCTCTAACTCCGCTCAGTTTTGTCGGGGTATCCATAGTCGCTGCATGGGAGCAAAGGCGGATGTTCTATTGGATTATTTTGTTCTTAGTATTACTCGGACATGCGCTTCTGGGTATGAATTCAGGATGCGGCGGCATTATTCCATATCCTGTGTTTAGCCCCATTTTATGACATCTTTACGGAACCCGTCGTACATTCCGCTTAAGTACTATTTTCATCCATTTTCTTTTCCGAGATTCTTCACTTCATAATTAAGTGTCTATTCAAATAATATATACAACGGATACGTAAGCTACGATGCTTCATCAGCGATATTTCGGCCCTTCTTGGCAAGGGTCCTCGTCAGGCTGTCAATCTTCAGGGTCAACGTCGGGAAAGGAAGCAAACCTGTAATCATTACAGGCTAACAATAATAACAGTTTAACAATAACAGGTTTGTAATCTTGTCAGACTACAGGTTTGTTTCCTCCCCTGACGTTGACCCTGAAGATCGAGAGCCTGACGAGGACCCTTGCCAAGAGGGCTGAAATATCGCTGATGAAGCATCGTAGCTGACGTATCCGTTGTATACATTATTTGAATATATGTTTCAAAGTCAGCTTGGGCTCAAGGAATATTTATTCATAAGTGTCTCCTATCTCCTACGGTAGCAATACACTGGTTAGCACGCTTGTCACGTTTGTTCTCTTTACGTGACGTATCATGCGCCCGATCATTGTTTCCGAGGAGCTTATTCGTCCAGGCATCGGTTATGCAAATTTGCCATGATTATCGTCCCAGGCAAGGGACGTGGAAAGAGGCTAAAAACAGCCGACGCCGTGTGTAATTTTCTGTAAGCACAGCTTAGTTTTAAAGTGGTCAACTATTTCAGAACGTCTGAGCCGATCCCCGATGAAAAATTTGTAGCCTGCGTAGTTGACGATAGTTGTACGAAAAAGTTGCATGTATTGATATGTAATAGTAAAGAATACTATCATTTAATGTGCCCCAGACTGGGCCAATCTTAAGCTGTAGTATCCAGTAGCATCCCGTCTTGCTACAGTGGCAGCCAATCTTGCTAATAGTAGCATGTAGTAGAATGCAGTAACACGGCAAACTTGACATAGAAGCATGTAGTAGCATCAGTTCGTACTACATGCTACTTTTTCGTACAACTTCATTCTACTATTCTGAGATAAATCTGTCATCGGAAAACATTATATAGTGCGAGGTGTCCTTTAAATTTTTCCTTCAGACAACTCCAGCCTTTGTGAGATGTATGGAACACGAGATCAGCCGTGCAGCTGTGCAGCCGAGGCTAAGCCACTCAAGATGTCAAGCCAGTTAAGTCACCACACTTAGAAGTCAACATTTTCTATTTAATTCTGCGGTTATTTGTAACCCTGGTCTACACGCTTTACATCTTCTTGTTTTCTTTCGGTTTTTATGGTACTTGCCCTTCGGCCAAGTCCCATATAGCGATCGAAATTTCTGTCCGTCCGTCAGTCGGTCGGTCTGTCCAGGTCTTTCTAGTTCAGCCACTTCCACACAAGCTAGGACGATGAAACTTGACAGGCATATCAAGGACACCAAATGATTAAGTTGGAAGTAGTCACTTCCCCGATCCGACTGGGGGGGGGGGGAGTGGAGGGAAAGGAATCCGGAAACATTAGGTATTTTTTACTTACGACCTGGTGATCGGATGTTAATGAAACTTGATACATAGAAAGATAAAGATAAAGACATAACCGGACCGGATCCACTCACTGTGGGGGGGAGCAGGAGGGGGGATTCAAATTTCTCATGACCCCGCGAGTTCGGTACTCTCTGCTGTGCTAGGACGACGAAACTTGGCAGGCGTGTCAGGGACCCGAACAGATTGACTTGAGAATAGTCGTTTATTCAAACAATGTTTACAACGGTACGTCAGCTACGATTCTTCATCAGCGATATTTTGGCCCTTTTTGGCAAGGGTCCTCGTCAGGCTGTCAATCTTCTGGTTCAACTTCGGGGAAGGAAACAAACATGTAATAAATACTACATGTAATAATTAGATTATTACATGTTTGTTTCCTTCCCCGAAGTTGAACCAGAAGATTGACAGCCTGACGAGGACCCTTGCCAAAAAGGGCCGAAATATCGCTGATGAAGAATCGTAGCTGACGTACCCGTTGTAAACATTGTTTGAATAAATGTTTCAAAGTCAGCTTGGGCTCAAAGAATATTTAATAGTCGTTTCTCCGATCCGACCATCTGGGGGTGTGGGGGTGTGGAGGAAGGGGGAATCCGGAAAACTGAGGTACTTTAACTTACGAACGGGTGATCGGACCTTAAGGAAACTTGATACATAGAAACACCTCGTGAATCAGACACCCCATTTTAAATATGGCGCGGATCCGGTGAAATTGGGAGGAGCTGGAGGGGGAACCGGAAATCTTGGAAAACGCTTAGAGTAGAGGGTTCCGGATGAAACTTGGCGGGAAGAAAAAGCACAAGTCCTAGATACGCGAATGACATAAACGGACCGGATCCGGTCACTGTGGGGGAGTTGGGGGTGGGGGGTTACGAAAACTTTGTGACATGCACAAAAACCAAACGGATGTGCCGAATGGGATGCAAGTTGGACAGTACCAAGTTTATGCGGCAGATTTGTCATTTGGCATCCGAACCGGATCCGACCAAAGTAGGGGGAGGATGAAGCGGGAACCGGAAATTTGAAGATATGCTCCGGTTCGACTTAAACTTGATGGGCGGGAAGAGGAGATGTTAGAGAAGCGAAGTTTGTATGTCCGAGCCGTATTCGGCCACAGTGGGGGGAGTTGGAGGGGGAGTCCCGGAAATGTTGTGGCTCGCATAGGGGTTAAACGAGTGGAGTGATTTGAACGAAAACTTGGAAAGTAGAGAGATCTTATGCGTTAGATGGCATATTTTAGAGTCCGGACCGGGTCCTTGAGAATAGTCGTTTCCCCGATCCGACCATCTGGGGGGGGTGGGGGTGGAGGAAGGGGGAATCCGGAAAACTGAGGTACTTTAACTTACGAACGGGTGATCGGACCTTAACGAAACTTGATACATAGAAAGACCTCGTGAATCAGACGCCCCATTTTAAATATGGCGCGGATCCGGTGACATTGGGAGGAGTTGGAGGGGGAACCGGAAATCTTGGGAAACGCTTAGAGTAGAGGGTTCCGAATGAAACTTGGCGGGAAGAAAAAGCACAAGTCCAGGATACGCGAATGACATAAACGGACCGGATCCAGTCACTGTGGGGGAGTTGGGGGTGGCGGGTTCCGAACCGGATCCGACCAAAGTAGGGGGAGGATGAAGCGGGAACCGGAAATTTGAAGATATGCTCCGGTTCGACTTAAATTTGATGGGCGGGAAGAGGAGATGTTGGAGATGCGAAGTTTGTATGTCCGAGCCGTATTTGGCCACAGTGGGGGGAGTTGGAGGGGGAGTCCCGGAAATGTTGTGGCTCGCATAGGGGTTAAACGAGTGGAGTGATTTGAATGAAACTTGGAAAGTAGAGAGATCTTATGCGTTAGATGGCATATTTTAGAGTCCGGACCGGATCCGAGCACGGTGGGGAGGGGTACCGGAATTTCTGGAAAAATGATCAGATGTATTTTCGCGCTTTTCACACCACCTGCTCGTAACAAGTGCCATATAAGCTCGTAACTTTTGTTCTTTCTACTCAACAGAATGTTTTCTGAATTTTTTGAACCTTAATGGACAATCCTCCTCGTACTTACGAATATTTTGAATGTCTCATTTCATTTGCATTTTTGTTCTTACTCGAAACGTGCTGTAATGTAGGAGACGAAGGATTCATGCCTGAAGTCAACATTTTCTATTTAATTCTGAAAGAAATAGAAAACCGTGATTTTATTGATCAGCTAATTATCCCTCTAGGATGATGTGCGAGGGATAAATATAAATTCGGATATTTCGGTTGCACTTCCGGCAAACCGTCCTCAGCGAAAAAAACAAAAACTAAATCATAAAATCCAACACAATACCAACAGAAGAACGATGCGGAACCAACAAAACATACAACGATATGTAACTAAAAACCAGAAAAACGATGCGGATTGAACGACAGAAAAATTCAAATAAAATAACGAATATTAAAATGTGCGTGTTAAAAGTGTATACGTACAAATCTGCGATTATTTTACAATTCTGAATTCTGTGTCTGTTTACAATTTACCAATTCCCTGGGAAAGCGCAGAAGCTTTCTCCCAGCACTTATAAAATCCTTCGTTTTTCCCATAACTGAACAAATAATTTCACAGAACAAAACTGCGGTTATTTGTAACCCTGGTCTACACGCTTTACATCGCTTTGTTTTCTTTCGTTTTTCCTTTCTACTCAAAAGTGTGTTTTCTGAAACTTTCGGGACCTTAATGGACAATTCTCCTCATCCTTACGAATATTTTGAATGTCTTATTTCATTTGCATTTTAGTTCGTGCTCGAAACGTCCTATAATGCAGGAGACGAAGGCTTCATGCCTGAAGTCTTGGCTGAAGTCAACATCTTCTATTTAAATCTGCGGTTATTTGTAACCCTGGTCTACACGCTTTACATCTCTTTGTTTTCTTTCGTTTTTTCTTTCTACTCAAAAGTATTTTTTCTGAAACTTTCGGACCTTCATGGACAATCCTCCTCATCCTTACGAATATTTTGAATGTCCATTTCATTTGCATTTTTGTTCTTGCTCGAAACGTGCTATAATGTAGGAGACGGCGAATAAATTAACGCTACAAAACCCACCTAGTCACTCTTATGATAGATACCTTAAGTCGTTTGTGCCATATTTTGTGAAGTTCTTTAACAAGTGAAGACACGTATGACGTTTTGACAATTAATCTAGTATTACAAATTTTATATTTTTTATATTTGACATACCGTTTAATTTTGTTCCAAAGTTATAAAGTCGTACAAGTTTTAAAATGAATACATCAATTATATTTGGTTTATTTGACAGTCCTATGTTATCATGTTGTGAACCAGATATTCAGGAATAAATACGATGATTGATTGGTTGATTGAAGGTTTCATGCCTGAATTTTTGGCTGACGTTGACGATTACCCACAAGACCAGAGGCTGAAGATTGGATTAGGATCAGAATCCAAGTTCTGATACGGACTTTAACTGAGACTCTCTCCTTGAGTAATAACCCAGTAATAACGTCCTAGTAATCTAATCAAGGCCGCAACTCAAGCCTTTTGTTCCAACTTCCCTTCCAAGCTGATTATTCGAGTGTAAAAAGCATTTGCTCGCGACGCTCATAAAAGCGGAAAGGAGGACTTAGCCTCAAAGGGATCAGTGAGATGGAACTCGACTCCAGAACATTTATACTAAAAGCCTTCCAAATTTCCTTACTAGCCACAATCGCGGATTGCAGGATACAGTTCCACGGCGACATAGGTAACACATTAGGCGTGACGATGTAAAAGAAGGGGAGGGGGGAGATAAGGACAGTTTAGTGGCGACAACACAAACAAGACCAAATGTTCCGATGGGATCCCAAAAACTGAATATTTGATGCAGACAATTAGGTTTTGTTTTCGCCGGATCCAGTGTTCACCGACTTTCTGGACATTTTACTTTTAAAATTTAGAAACAGAGCAAGGCCAAATTACTGATCATCTAAGAAAACCAAGTTTCGGATATGGATTCAGCCGTCGAGAAAATTGTTTTCACCATCGTGTTCAGCATGTCTTCCTACCCCTAAACCGAACATCTAGTCAACTTCAAATAAAATTTTTACTTTTAACAGACTTTCCGGTTTTGGCCGGATTCCGGGCTCACTACTTGCCTGGCGAAAGAATGGTTTTCACCATCGTCTTCAACATGTCTTCTTACCCCATAGTCGACTATCACATTATCTGTTTAAAAATATTTCATTTGCCCCTTAATTTAAACCCCCTCCTTTTG
The DNA here is from genome assembly GCA_030848855.1 of Branchinecta sandiegonensis. Taxonomy (NCBI): domain Eukaryota; kingdom Metazoa; phylum Arthropoda; class Branchiopoda; order Anostraca; family Branchinectidae; genus Branchinecta; species Branchinecta sandiegonensis. The sequence goes on along the minus strand of JAUPMV010000002.1, from coordinate 25,961,384 downwards.
TTCTTTCGTTTTATTTTTTGGTTCATCATTAGGTTAATTTGTTAGAGGTTAGTTTCGTGTTGTTTTTTGTAGGGTGTAATGTCTTTCCGTATATTACTTTTTCCTCTTTCTTGTATTTATATTCCGTCTTTCTCTTTGTGACTGTATGATGGGTCATAAATAAATTATTATTATTATTATTATCAAACGTAATTCGGATGTTTAAAGCATTCAAGCCAGTAACTCTGTCAATACATTCTTTGCCCCCGATCCCATTGTGTCAGCCACTAATTTTCACAGAGATCCTTTTCTACAGGAATCACAAACACTTCTGTTTTTTTTCTTTCACCATGGACGTGGATAAGCAAATATTTTGGCCTGATCAGGGTCGAACCCGACAAGTGCGACAATCCCGAAGCAAATGACGCCAGAAGACGGGGTAATCAGACCACAGGGTTCGTACCAACCGGAACATGTAAAAGGCGGAGTAGTTATCTCACTAGTCGACCGTGCCATCAAAATTTGCGACGAAGCCCTTTTTTTTCTTTTTTTTTAGTTATTTTTTTTCCCCGTAGCATCTTTTGTACTTTATCTTATTTTTATATTATTTAAACACTAAGAAATCAGATTTTGTACTTTTTGTGGCTACTTCTCCATCCCTCAGTGAGGTTAATTTTAATATATTTTTACCCAATTTTAACTATTCACGTCACCTAACTTTTGAAAATAAACACATATTTTATTTACTATTCTCCCCCCCTAATATTTGGAAATGAATACTCTCATTTCTCACACGAAGTCCTCTTAGATACCGAATTTTGCTGAATTCGGGAGATCCTGTTTTTTTATTTGTTTTTTTTCGTTTACTGCGCAGTTTCATCTCTTCCAGTCCAGCAGCAGCCTGACGAGGACCCTTGCCAAGAAGGGCCGAAATATCGCTGATGAACATTGTGGCTGACCCATTTTTAGCCATTGCTTAATATATGTTTCCCTGTCAGCTTGGTCTCTAGGAGTTGGCTATTTAGTAACGTGAATGGTTTAGTAACATTCGGGAATTTTGTGTTTTGAAATAGGTAAGATCAGTAATGAGGGTAGGGCGACATCCCCGGATGCTAGGCTTGAGTATTTTCCTATTTTATTTTTTATTTATTTATTTGTTGAAAATTAGTGATTGTGGGAGATCGGCGTAGACCTGGAGGTGAACTTTGAGGATGGAGCGGTAAGTATGAATAAAACAAATTCTTCAACTGTTATTTCTTTATTTTATTGTAATAACTAAGAGACTCGTACATTTGTTAATTATTGTGGTACTAACAACTATGTAACGGGCCATGGAGCTTTGTAGGGGTCGAAATTTATTTTGTTCGTTTATTTTGCATTTAATAAAACTGAACTGAACTGAACTAAAAGTAAGTAAAAATAGATTACGATTAACGTCATTGAGGGAAGGAGGAGTAGACAAAAAAAAAAAAAATATGATCGCCAAGTTCTGTTTTAAAATACAAAAATAAGTTAAATATTACAAAAGATCCTACGGGATAAAGAAATTAATAAAAAATGTCTTATAAATTCTGAGATCGAAAACATGTCTAAATCAGTGATCCTCAACCGGATGTGCCCGAGACCCTCGTAAGGGGTACATGACGGTCTCAAATCTCTGAATTCGAAAATCTCAACTTTCCTTAAGAAACTAGAGTTTTCGCTTAAGCCGCATTCACAAGCATGCCTAGCCAAGCACAGATTTCTAGGCACGTGCCCAAGCTAAGCCAGGCACCGAGTTCTAGAGCCTGGAAATCCGTGCCTGGCCAAAAATCTGTGCCTAGGCATGGATTTGAACGGTGATGCTAGGCACGTGCCTAGGCATCGGTGTTTGGCTAGGCATGCTTGTGAACGGGGCTTTAGCCTACGAAGGTTCAGAGAAACAGCGCAACTGTCTTTCCGACGCTTGACCAGTTTGTGGACGACAATGAAATTGACAACCCTTCAGCCTCAAGTGTCCCATTTATATACTTTTACATATTACTCCCTTGCCATTTATGATAATAAATGACGTCGTTTTGGCGTTCTGATATTAAAGGACCTGTCTTACCTATAATACTAACGCAACTTACTTCCATAATCACTCCATATATTTATAAACCCGGAGACCCCAATTTCGTAGGGTACAAAACCTCTAACAAAACCACGCTGATTTTCTCACTTGCCGGGCTTTGCTACCTTCGATGTGTATCACCCTGTCGAATTTTGTCTGCGAGAAGTTTTTCCATAAGAAAAACCGGTTATGTAAATTGTTTCCCTGTTTTCGCTATAAGGCAATGGTCTCGCAAAAGGCATAAAAAAGCCAACACCGTGGGTTATTTATTGAAAGCACAGCCTAGTTTTAAAGTGTACAAATATTTTAAAATACTTTAAGTTGAAAAGTAAATAGTGCGAGGGCTCTTTTAAGAGATCTTAGTAGTTTAATAGACCAATGATTCTTCAGAAAGGGGTACGCAACCGTTTTGAACCTTAATTAGGAGTACGCGGAACGGAAAGGTTGGGAACCACTAGTCTAAATGCATGCTATCTACGATCTAAAGTCACTTAAGAGGGACCACTTACTGTGATCTTAAATCTCCGACAACCCAGGTTATCATCTTCGCTCTGTGACTCAACTCCGTCGCTTCCGACTCGAGGGATATGGCATCCTTGAAGTAGGACTGCCACGTTCTCCCTTCCTTTGTTTGAACAAGTAAACGAATTCGCTCTTCGTCAAACAAGTCCTGATTTATCGGCAAAACTTTCTCCAAATTTCTAGAAAAGCGGAAAAAAGGCGTGAGGGTGCTAAACAAGAATCTTCGATCTCCGATCAGGCCGATGACGCAAATGGTTGACTAGAAAAAAGCTAAAAGGGGAACAATAGACTAATAGAGGAGGAGGCGTACAATAGAGATGCTTACTTGATCGTCGTAGACATTTTAAAATAAATCGCTATTTGTCTTTTCCCTCTATTCTTACTTACTTTTTAGTTCATTTACTCCGTTCTTGTTCTGTTTTAACGTAACGTCCATTATAAAGAATATACACAGGCTAAATACATACCAGGAAACTTTTCAATACCCAGTTGATCATACGTCGGTCTTTTTTTGATATATTTGGTCTTAATTTTCTTCTTTCTAATTTCGCATCTTTCTCCAAGCGGCGCGTAATTTTACCAGGTGGATGACGTTCAAAGATAACATTGCACCCCAATGGAAGAAGAAGCATTTGAAGTCAACAACAAGTGCGCTAGCGCTCAGACGTGGAGTGTGAAAGTAAAATGTTTATCGCGTTGGAACATTTCACATCCCCAATAACCAAAAAATACTGAAATAGACTAATTTGAAATCATCCCAGTTAAAAGCTTTTAATGTAAACAAACTGCATTTAGAAATCCAAAGAAGATCTTCAAACTCTTGCAAGAACGGTCAGACACTTTAAACCTCTTTTCCATTAGCAAGGTAATAAAAAGTGCAATAAAACCAAATCGTTTTATTGCCCGATACCTTGTCACAACTTCGTGAAGAACGGCATACCATCAATCATATGACAAAACCGTCAAGTTTCCAACTGATCATTAAGGATAACAGTACGCCGCGTAGTGTTATTTGTTGCTGTTACACCATAATCCGCATCTACACACATATATCCACAAGTATACAAGAGTTGAACTTGAGACATGTCAGAGACGAACTTAACTCACAGGGAAACCTGGGCCTAGTTACCCATGAACGGGAGGGGGGTGGGGTCGGAACCCATCAAATTGCATATCTAGACCTAAATATCCTCGACTATACCAACTTAGAGTTTGATTCCAGTCGCGGGTCAAAAACTTTACTCATGGGCAAACTGGGCCCTCTTGCCCATCAACGGGGGGGGGGGGGGGGGGGGGGGGGGCTGGTTCAACTCCAAACTGATATTCTCAACCCGATGATCCAAGAGCATAAAAGAATTTTATCGCTATCTCCAGTTTTTGTCAAGTTAAAAACATAAAAAAATGGGCAATCTGGGCCCAATTGCCCCTTAAGCAAGTGGGGGTATGGTTTGGGGACCGCAAAAAGCAAAAAGAGACCCCAATGCTCACAAACCTACCAAGTTTCAGCTTGATATCTGTTGATTCCTGTCACGGGTAACGAACTTTACTCCTGGGCAATCTGGGCCCAGTTGCCCTTGAACGGGGTGGGTGGGGGAGGCGAAACTTCGAAAGTAATTTCCCAGCCCTAGGATCTACAAGTACAAGGAATTTCGTCGTCCTATCTCCAGGTCTGGTCAAGTTATGAACATTATTCACTGGGCAATCTGGGCCCATTTGACCCTGAACCCGGTGGATGTGGGGGGTGGGACCCCCCAAAGGTACAACTAGACCCCAATACCCACAAGTGTACCAAGTTTGAACTTGATACTTGCAATGGTTCACGGGTTATGAGCTCCACAAAATACGATGAAAACCGAAAACCGGAAACCGAAAGCTGTTACAGCGCTCGCAATAGTGGACTGTTCCAAGGAACACTCCCCTAAAAACCTAAAAGTAGAATTCCAACTCAAAGTTTATGCAAAAAGAAAGCTGAAAGAGTTGGCTGTTAGCTGATATCTACTGTGTTGTTTTTACTTTCTATTTGACTGTTTTATTAAGCAAGAAACAAAACCAAGGTAGTGAAACGTTTAGATATGAATGAATGAATGAATGAAGGATTTATGTCGCACTGCCCAAGGGCGTAAGTGCAGAGAAAAGGACAAAGAAATATAAAATAATCGTGAAACACTCAAAAATATTTTCCATAAAGGTTCACTAATTTAGAATCACATTCTAAATTGTGTTCAAATAAGCATACCTCTACTGTATAAGGCCTCAGAAGTGATGTGGGAGTTAAAATATAGGCTACTTGAAATAAAGAAGCTATACATTCCATGAGCTGTTAAGTCAGAAAGTTCGCAGGAAAATGAGAGAAGGCTTCAGCAAACGCTGACCGCCAACCGTATTTGACATCCTTAAACGGATGAGGTTTTTCTAGATATCCCTTCAGCCCAAGCTGACTGCGAATCATATTTCTTCTTGGCAAGGGTCCTCTTTGCCAAGAAGGGCCGAAATAGCTCTTATAAAATGTAGCTGATTTATCCGTTTTGCACCGTCAAACATGAGGCTTTTCTAGCGACTTTTCGGCCCTACTTTGCAAGGTTCATCTTCAGGCTCTAGCTATAAGCTCGCAGATCCATTTTCACAGCCTGAAGATGCCGCTTACAAGAAGGGCCGAAATATCTGACAGAGGAAATTTCACTTCAGCTACCCATATTTGTTTTCTCCAAAAGGATAACAGATTCTTCTAGCGATATTTCGACCCTTGTTGGCAAGAGTCCTCTTCACGCTCTAGACCCAAGCTAGAGCAACAAACCTATATAGTTTTTTTCTTAAGATTATAGCAGCTACACTGTAAAAAGTTTCTCCGAGTAAGGATTAAAGTTAACTGCGGTATTTGCTACTGGGATTAATCTTATCTCTACTGAGATAGGATTAATTCGAGTTAGAGATAATCTTAGCTCAGTAGAGACAAGGTTAATCCCAGTAGCAAATACTGCAAGATTTTTTTTTACAGTGATAGTGTCAATACTCCTCGAGTCCTAGCTGACTGGGAAACATCTATTAAATTTTTGTAAATACTTACAAAATCAAAACAATTTTAATACACCATACACAGCCGGTTGACCATCCTTTGATGGTCAAATTCCTATAGTTCCTATAGGCCAATCCCACCAATGTCAGATCGGATAGATGGCGCTTGCGCTGTTGAGGCAGCATGCCTGGCTATCCTAGTTTTAGCTTTAAAACGAGGGAAAAGCTGTGATCAGCTATCGCAATGAACTTGTCAACTCTTCTGCTATTAGCGCTTTAATCTCTACTAACAGACTTATCCCTCCCCTTACTGCACGAACGTCGTAACTCACTGGTTTTCAAACTTGGCTGTAAAATTCTTGCGTCTGTCCAACACCGTACTATCCTCCCCACCTGATGCGCCCATAAACAATCGAACGCGTTCGCAGCTGAAGCTGAAGCCAAAAAACAAAGATGCACATCAATACGTTTGTGCCGTTTTTCGTTAACATGTTCAATAAAATTTCAGTGTAACGTTAGAATTAAGTCTGAGCGAGATACGCATTGCTTACAATGATAGCATTCGATTTCTTCATCGTCTCCTGCGTGTTTGCAGTGCTACAGAGATGTTCGACGATTACCGCGTTATGAACTTCTCCCAGTTGGCATACGCGCATCGCACATCTCTAAGAAATCGGTTGCTACTATCGCAAAATTGCATAGTACTGGCATTATGCAACCCGTGGCTTCGTCTGTCTTTGCCCGTTTGGGTTAGTCTGTATGATAATGACGGGTGTGGCTAATTTCTGTGGTGTTGTAGCCTAATATGTTCTTTATTATTGTTTGTGTGTTTGTTGTAGTGTTCGTTTATGGCTTCTGGCCGGAATAAAAGTCTTGAACTGAATTGAATTAGTACACCATGTGTCCCGTTATGTATCTTGTGAGTGTTAAAAAGAATGATATTTTTGAAAAGACAATCAAATTAGCTCGCTAGCAAGTTTTTGTCTAATAATCCTTAGTTACGTTCTTGCAGATACCATGGCTGAAAGTCGTTTTTGCAGTTATCGTGGTCTCTGATACCACGGTCAAAAGGGGTTTTTGCAGTTATCGTGGTATCTGGCCAGTTATTGTGGTATCTGACATTGAGATCTGATATTCAGATATCACGGTCCGACCGTAGTAACTGGTCATGGTGTCTGAAAAGTCGTCTCGCTTTCATCAAAGTTTGTCAAATTGGTGAGGAAGAAGTTTAGCACTTCGTGATGTAACTGGATATCAGTTTTTCTTTTGGGATGACTTCGAAAAGTGCAATTTCGGCAATATTCGTTTTTGCAGAGCAACCGTGTATCAGATACCACGGTAACTGCAAAAACGACTAATTGCAGATTCAGTTACCGTGGTAACAGATACCATGTTATCTGCGAAAACGCAACTCTTACTTACTTACTTATACTTATAGTAGCTAGTAGACTATCTTTATATATTGTATCACAGGTTTGTCTTTCTAGCTTGGGCCTGACGAGGACCCTTAAGCTGCTTTCACATTGACGCGTCGTTGCGATGCGTATGCGTTTATCTTGCGTTGCGTATAGGTTGCGCAGCGTATCTTTCACACCTGCGCGAGAAGCTTTCACGCTGGATGCTCATTTACATTTTCCTTTCTCGGTTTCTTCTGCTGTGTTTTAATTTCTTCCACTAGTAGCAAGTTTTTCTTCATCATCAGCATGTTTTTCTTCAAAATCTTACTTTTTCGACAAATCTGATGCGTACGCGTCGACGCAACGAAAGAATGGAACTTGGTTCTATTCTTGCGTTGCGTTTTATTTGTCTGCGTAAGTTCTGCGTTGCGGCGACGCAAGCGTAACGCAAGCCTTGTATAGCTCATTGTGAAAGGCAAACGCGTCAATGTGAAAGCAGCTTTAGTCTACTAAGAAGGGCCGAAATATCACCAAAATAAATTTCAGACGACGTATCCGTTTAGCACCGTCAAATATAATTCGCAGTCAGCTTGGGATGAAGGAATACTTATTCACCTACCCGTTTTACAGTCTGCGGCTAGTCTTAAGCTATGTTTACACGGAGAGTAATTGCCCGTACTCCGCGAGTATTTTTCCCCGCAGCAGCAACAAATCCCGGGTATTCTTTGACGTAAAAACAACCCATCGGCTTGTCCGTTATCTGTTTTTTAGATTATACTGAACTGAATTGATTGAACTGAATTGAACTTTTTACCCGGGGATTTGTCTTTCGAAGGGTATTCTTCGACGTCAGCAACAACAAAATCGAATTTTCCAGCAGTAACTTTGATTATGTCAATATAAGAAGTGTCCAAATGAACACATGTTAGTGTCCATTGTAGAGAGATATCCTGAGCTTTGCAGCCTCGGAATCTATCGCCACATGACAGTACTCTCCCTTGAAAAATACCCGGGTCCCGTGTGAACACTTTCCTCTCTCGTCCCCGAGGAAAAATACCCGCCGTGTAAACGATCCTTTACAGAACCGAACCACCGGTTCCATCGAATGTCTTGGCGAAAATCCGAGTTCGGGTTCCTACGGTTTAACCAATCAGCTATGGGTGACCATGTACAGGAACTGTTCATGTAAGTGTACCTGGTATAAAACCTTACTTTACGAAAGGCAAATCTTCCCTCCTACGGCTCGCCGGGTTGTTTGCAGACCAGCTTATTTTCGCGTCATCAAATGGTGGAAAACTTCTCCTCCGTTTCAAAACCCCCCGCCTCCTGGGTTCCCCCCCAAGGGGGCACGTCTGACACCGCTTGGCTACTTTAGACTTGGCTGAGGACGTACGCATCGCCGGATTAAGCAGTAGGCGAAGGAACAATCTGAGATCTTCAAGTAAATCCGGGTTACATCCGGAAAGAAGTATCCGGCAGTATTTCCTGTTGTTACTGAGATCCACTGGAGATAACTGTGGCATCCAATCCTGGCAGTGGAGAAACACGGCAGAGCAGAGAGTAGACAAAAAGCTGAAAGAGAAAAGATCATAAGGCGTATTCTCGCCGTTCCCCGAGGACTCCACTTGAGGAGTCCCTGTGTTTTTGTTTGTCCCGGGGACTCACTCCCCGTATTCTCGCGAGTCCCCACGGACGGGGAATGCTCCGATTATCATCACCATCATCAAAAAGGACTCCCTTTCAGATTCGGAGGGGAATCAATTTTTGCTGGTTTTGGTGCAATGTAAAATTAATTAAAAACAATCAGAATAAACAAAACCAAAAATAAAGTGGATCCAGACTAATTTTGTCAACTGAATATTTTTTTTCCGAACAAAATCCATTTTAGAACCATTCCCCTGTTCTCGCTGTTTCTGTACGCGGAGTCCGCGTGGAGTGACTCCCTCTATTCCCGCCGTTCCCCGAGGACTCCTCGGGGGAAAGGCTAGAAGACGCCTATAGCAATATAAGCTGCGTTCTTTGTCACGGGAGTTCTCACTGGTGGTCTCCGGTTTTTCTTATAAGCCGTTTTTGCATCCACCGGTGACTTTTAACCAGTCTTATAACCCGTTTTTGAACTAACCAGTGTCCGGTTTTATCTCACCGGTGCGGACTAACCAGAACCTGCTCGTGAGCCCGGCTTCAGTGAGGAGTTAGCCAGTTTTCATCAACTCACAGGTGAACCAAAAAAAGGCGATTTAAGGGAAGAACCGGACTCTGGTGACTAAACACCAGAGACAGCCCGGAGTGCAACGAACGCAGCTATACTTGATTATAGGCGTATTCTCGCCGTTCCCCAAGGACTCCTCGGGGAATCAAAGGGAAAGGCACGAATAGAGGGAGTCACTTCACGCGGACTCCGCCTAGGAAAACAACGAGACACGGGGAATGCTTCTAAAATGGATTTTGTCCCAAAAAAATGTGCCGTTGACTCAATTAATCTGGATCCACTTCAATTTTGGTTTTGTTTATTCTGATTATACATTGCACCAACACCAGCAAAAAATTGATTCCCCTCCGAATCTGAAAGGGAGTCCTTTTTGATGATGGTGATGATTAACGGAGCATTCCCCATCCGTGGGGACTCGCGAGAATACGGGGAGTGAGTCTCCGGGACAAACAAAAACGCGGGGACTCCTCAATTGAAGTCCTCGGGGAACTGCGAGAATACGCCTTATCATATACTTGATTTCAGTCAAACTGCAACTGCGAATCATTTAATCCGAATGGCAAAGATCTAGGCTCTAGCTAGCAAAACAAACCTGCGATCCGAACCTCGATCACATGACTAGATACGCACAGAGCCTAGAGATAAATTTTGTTTTCTCTTTTTTCGATTCGTTTTTTTTTTTTTTGCAAAAAGAGCCAGAGCAGTCGGGATGGCACCCGAAGCAATTCTAAAATCGTAGTCTTGGAAGGTTAAAGCACAAACGACATCATCTTTGTTTTCAGCTGATTTATACTCGCTCTTTAGACACTTAGCCACGAAAGAAGGTAGTTCATACAACACGAGCTCTAAGCTCATATGGCACTTGCAACTGTATGTAGTAGGTAAGGGCTCTGTTCTGAGGCAGAACGGACAACTGTTACGAAGACATAGGTATCCCTCCACTTACGTTTTAGGATCCTGTATCAGATACCACGGTGTCTGGAAAAACGAGTTTAGACCGTGGTATCAGATACCGTGGTATCAGATACCATGGTATCAGCAAAAACGTAAGTCGTTTTTCACTGTTTTCTGTGCATATCATAATGGGTTATCTGAATTTTGTCCTGTTTTGTTAGAAGTCAATGGGCATGGACAAAGGCTTCAAGTAGCTTAAGTTGTGGATAAGCTGTTAAAGCAGATGCTACTTGTAGCTATTTTTGAATAGTGGAATTTAATCAGCAAACATAGTGAATGTGAATCACGATCGAGTTCCCCTGGTGGTATTGCACGAATCGTAGATCCGCGAACTCGTATTAGGTCTATCTGCAAGGTTATTACTTTCAATAGTTCGTAATGAGTTCGGTCCTGTATAATATAAGAAGGAGACAGTGCTTTGACGGTAAGAAAATTTATTCCAAAACTACTACTCTTGGGTCGAACGTGGCTTTTGCGAATGTTGTTAAGAGAAATGAGAAGCACGACCATAGCTTTAATGATGGAAGCGGTCTGTGGACTCTTCTGTATTTTTTGCGAGGTTGTCTTATAAGGGACATGTAACACTAGCAGAATCAGCAAGAAACAGGTATGATATGATAATTTTTAGTTTAGCGTATGCATTTAAAGTACATCTCCAAAGCAGTAGCTTGAGATAATTTAACAAACTTAAATTCACCATTTAATTTATTTCTATATAATTAAACTTAAATACTGTGCTAGCATCGCCGACTGAATAAGAAAATGATCAACAGTACGTTTCGACTTTGCCGTTAAGATGCGCACTTTAAGGGAGCTAGAACTTCATTTGAAAACAAAACCCTTAAGGAAAAATGATAATGGGCTCATGGGGACCATGAACATGTATATTTTGCTTTTAAAGTATTTTACAGTACCTACTTTAAAGAATAGTCGGATTTGGGAAGTGGAGATTTCTAAGCCAACCTTGTCCAATCTTTAATATTCCAGCCAAGTTTCGTGCATCTAAAAGTATCTTGACTCGCGATCACAAGAATTCCGGACCCCCCCCCCCCCCCCTCTCCGACTCCCCCCCACAGTCCCCGGGACCAATCCTCTTCTGTAAACGATTTATCTAGAGCATCTGTTTGTTATTTCCACAAAGTTCCATCCCGATCTCTCCAGTCTAGGTATTTTCCGCCCCCCCCCCAAAAAAAAAAAAAAATTCTTGTCGGATCCGGTCCGGACATGAAAAATATAACCAGAGACATGTCCTCTGTTCAAGTATAAAGTTTCACTGGAATCAGATCATCCGTCGCAAAGTTACGCACGACTCAATATTCCGGATCCCCCCTCCCTCCACTCCCCCCACGAAAATTGCATCGATGAAATTTGCATTTCCAAGTCAGTTTGATCGGGTCCCTGATATGCCTACCAAGTTCTGTTGCGAAATCCCCAAAACCACCATCATCGGAATCCCCCCCCCCCCCCAAGTGTCCGGATCCAGTCCAATTACAGCTGTCGAATGCGGTCCGGACTTCAAATCGGATATCAGAGATATGTCATCTATTCAGTTATTAAGTTTCATTCCAATACGACCACCCCTTCCAAAGTTACGCATGACTCAATATCCCGGATTCCCCCTCCATCCACTCCCCCCACGATGATCGGATCGAGGAAGTTTATATTTCCAAGTCACTTTAACCCTTAAAGTGCGCATCTTAACCAAAAAGTAAAAAAACATACTTTTGACCAAACGATTTATATTCCTGATATCCAAGGGGCCATGATCATTCTTGACTTAAGGGTTTTGGTTACAAGTGAATTCCTTAAAGTACAAATAATGCTTAATTTGAACAAAATATACGTTTTCATGATCCAGTTAAGCCTATAGTCTTTTTTGCTTCAAGGCTTTTGATTACGGATGAATTTCTAGCGCCCTTAAAGTGATTTACAATGGCCCATGGTCATTCTTATCTCAAGCGTTTCGCTGAGTCGCAACAAACCCGCAAATTGGCAAATTCCTATTTTTATCCTCTGACCCAGCCTTACAAGTGCCGTATGAGCTTCTAGCTCTTGTTTCCAGATCCGTTGTATAATTGGTACAATCATCACTGTCCCCGATCAAATCAAGGGACACTATCGAAAGCTGTGTCCCCTGCGATTATTACCGACAACACGGAACGGCACAATTGTCATGATCTGACATGTTCCGTTTATATTATTTTGTTTTATGCAAGTATTTTTATGAAGTATCCGACCCCTGATAGCTAAATCCTGCGAACCAATCTGATTGGTCCGGCTATTTCATTCAGCGAAGCTAGGGGAAGTGTTATGTTATGAGATTTTTGTGATTGAAGTTTAGAATACAGTTAGCTGTCGTGCAGCTCAGTTCAAACCCTGACAACAATCACTACTATCCCCAAACTTGTCCATTTCCCGAGTGCCACTACAACATTACCACAAACTAGAGCCGTTAGTCCCGGAAATCCAGAGCGACCGTAAAACAATTCAAACTTTGTGGCCGACGAGTCTAACTTTTAGCTCCCGAATTCAAAGTTCGTTGAGCTTAACCCTGAATACAGGTCAAGGACTTAGCCCAGCGGTGATTTTCTAGAATAAGCTTAATTTTTAAAATTCATAACTTCCTTTGCCCACAGGCAGACAAGCGAACCTTCCTCTTTTCTTAAGCAATGGCTCACGACTTAATTTAACAGTCGATAGCCGAGTGGCTGAGAATGAGGGCTTGACAGCTCACCTCCAGGGTGTACGAGTGTCTTAATACACACGTGTCATATAGTGCCGTACAAGTGCCACACAGTGCGGCATTTTTTGTATACGGTTTACAATGTAAAGTGCCATACAAGTGTCACATAACTGCCATACAAATTGCAGACAGTGTCATAAAAGGGATTTACAGTGCCATACAGTGTGCATTTTTTTGATACGCTTTACAATCTGAAGGGTCATACAGTGTCACATAAATGCCGTACAAGTGACATACAGAGCTGCCAACCCCTCGGCTGAGACGTTGGAATCTCAATATTCTTGATGACTAACTTTTCGTGCTAGAAACGTCACGACAACGAACGTTGTTGATTGGTTTCCACAGGATTTGAATCAATTTAGAGAGTGGGTTTGAGTGACGTTTTCTGTTCTTCCCGAGGTCCACTGGCGTGTTTCTGGCTTAGTCATATACAGCGTGTTCCACCCTACTTACCGCAGTTACTACGCATGATGTCACGAATTTTAGCTTTTTGCCGTCAAGGCTGGAACGATCTTTCTATTTTCCAGCAGAATATCATGCCACGGCGATGCGTAGTTACCACGGTTACTACGCTCCCGAGCATGGTAAGCAAATAGTTACTATTTCGAGAAGGTTGGAACGGTCAGCGTAGTAGCTTTTCGTGAGGTTGGAACGGAAATAGTAACTAATAGTTACTTTTGTTAGATGGGTGGAACACGCTCATAGAGTAAGACGGGTGTGTGCAAAGGCAGTGAATCAGGAATCCGCACCTGCACTACGCGAACCTTCAATGTTTTGCGTATGAAACTGTTTGATTGTTCGTCCGAGCAGGGACCCATAAATTTCCTGTAATGACTCGCCATTCAGGGGGCTTGTCATTTCCCATGCTTCTGTGTTGATATGTTGCCCGAGCCTCACCTAGTTTCCAAAAATTCCGCTTGGGTCGAATCGGCGTTCTTGCTCAGATAGATTTAGATAGCCATTTTCAGTCTGGACTATTTAGCATGCCACCAGGTACCTAAGCTAGGACAAAAGATTCAGAATACTCTTCCATTACAGAGAAATATTCCTAGTTCAGCACAACAGCTGCGGAAAATTTTGTCTATCTGGATAGTCGGGTATCTTATCCCCGTGGGTGTTTCTCGAACTATCTGACGCTCGGTCAAGAGCGCATCAGAAATCTCTTATTGACAAGCCCCCTGAATGGCGAGTCATTACAGGAAATTTATGGGTCCCTGGTCCGAGTTCGAATCATCGCCTAGACGAGAAGAGATGGAACCATTTGTGGGGTTCTGTAAGACGACCCGCAGGCGAACCAGCTTTAAAATGTGTAGCCAGAGAAACCTGGGGAAGAGCACAGGATGTGTTGGATAGTTTTCCTCTCACACTCCCAGATGACGTAAGCGAAACAGGATATCGGTACCTGCGCTACGGTGGCCTCGGAAGGACCCGTATTAAACACGCCAGTGGATCTCAGGAAAAATGAGAAACGTCATCCAAACGATGATTCAAATCCTATGTCAACCAATCAACAGCGTTGGTTGGGGACAGCTGTGGTGACCTGTCCGGCTATTCGCTAGGACCATGGCGAAGAGTTAGTCATCAAGAGTATTTATGCTCCATTCTAGGTCTTTAAAGCACAGCTCTTACTAGAAATGATCTTTTCGGCCCTATGAAATGGATAAGAAAAAACTTTTCCGAAAATATCATTACTTTCCTCCTGAACTAGCGATTCTCTTGTTAGCTATTGTCGACTACAGGGTGATTCTGGCGACCTCTTGGATTCGCTTTCCGAAAAGCAAAGCGAGAATCCGCCGAGCGCAAGACCAAAAGGTAGTTGCGCCTCAGTTGGTAGTTGCGCCTCAGTTGCACCTTTACAACTTCTCGCTGACGTGCCGAAATCACTTTCCACTCGCGAAGTGGATTCGCTTTCCAAGTGCTGGCTGAAACTAGAGGAGCGCGAGAACAGCTTTGGAAAGCGAAGCGAGTTTCGGCCGAAGTCGCAAAAACAGCCGGCCCAAAAGCTGGCGGAGCTTTCCAGACCGCCAGACCGCCCCCCGAGTCCTCGGGGAAAGGCGAGAATTCCCCGTCTGTGGGGACTCGTGAGAATACGGGGATTGAGTCCCTAGGACAAACAAAAACGCAGGGATTCCTCAAAAGGAGTCCTCGGGGAAAGGCGAGACTACGCCTTAGGGTTCAATTAAGTCTTTCGTTATGAATGGTCAGCGTGGCATCAAGCCCCTTATAAAGGCGTTTTTTAGCGGTTCAACATTGAGCCAATGTTAACCAACAGTGCGTTCTAGCAACCAACAGAAACCTCTGTGGCCAACATTGTTGGTCAAACGACCAACAACTGAAAGTATTGTTGGTCAATTTGTGGAGTAATCAGTCAGATTTTTCAAACAGAGCGTTCTGGCGAAGATTCCCCTCTGTTGATCAACAGGGACGTTTTTGCGGCCAACAGTAGTTTGATGGTCAACGCTGTTGATAAACAGAAGAACCGCTCAAAAACGCCTTAAGTGTGCTTTATTCTTCTGCTTAGGCGCCTACACCGCTATATCATTCCTGAAACCCCAATTCCACATGCACACACCGTATTTCCCGGTACGAACAACAAAGAAGAAATGTCAGTCGCTTACAATTTGGTTCCCTTCGTATCCAGAAGTTTCTCTAGTCGTTTGAGCGACTGCATAAACATCTTATTTCCTTGGGACACCCTCACAAAGTTCCGTGCCGGAAATAGTGATGGATGATGCACGGCACGTAGATCCTAGAAAAAAGAAAGGCGTGACACCAGAAGGAAGCGATTCATCTCCAGTGTCGCCCTGTCCTGATTTAATTGGGCACCTAACCTTTATGCGAGACAGGCAGACAATCCTTAAAGGACCCATCTTGCTTATTCTGCCTTTTATAATATACTTAGCTTCCATACTGAATTGTAAGCTTCTAAAATCCCCACCTTTCTCCTTTGTTTCGTTTCGTGACTACGAATTTTTAGCGCTTTTTCGGCCTTGCGGAGTTTTCCCGTCAACCAACGAAAAGTGATGATGATGAAATTTTATTTACGCACTTAAGAAGAGAAAAATAGTGCAGTATAGACAAACAAAAGGAAAAAATACGCTGAGCTTTCAATAATGTAGTAAATGCACGAGATCAAAAAATAAACATTTAAAAAAAAGGTATTTTGGTATTTTACCGGTATTTTGCCGGAATCTTCAACATCTGCTGACAACTCTTTCACACATAAGGATGTGATAATCTCCTGTTCATTACTTCTTTTATTTCCTTAGTTTTCCCACTTTTTAACCAAGGCACGTTCAGTTTTCAAATCTTTTGCGCCCAGTCGCCGCATCGGAGAGCAGGAAGGCTGGATACAGTCAACAAGCCCTAATAAGAGAATCGCTAGTTTTAGGTGGAAAGGAATGATATTTTCAAAAGGTTTTTTCTGATTCATTTCATTGGGAAAATATCACTTCTAGTAAGAGTTGTGCTTTAAAGGACCTGTCGTACCTATAATGCCGATGCAACCTATTTCCGTAACATCATTCATTACTTCTTAAAAAAGGAAATCCAAATTTCATACGTTACATTCTGAACCCGCTAACGACACCTCACTAATCTTAGCACTTGCCGCGATTCACTAGTTTCCAAACGCATTATGCTCCGGGCGAGTGTTCCCATATCATGCTATTGATGCGTAGAACCGGTTTTCTGAATTTTGCCGAGATCTTGCTAGAAGTCGATTGGTCTGGGAAAAGGCTTGTGTAATTTTTTTTTTTAAAGCAGGGCCTAGCTTTACAGTATTCAGATAGTTGTGAATACTGGAACATAAAAAGTAAATAGTGCGAGGTGTGCTTTAACATATATCCGAATAAGGCTGAGATTCGACAATCTAGGTAACCGTCACTTATTCACTTAAAGGACCCCTCGCACTATTTACTCTTCAACTTACTGTATTTTAATACTTTAAAACTAGGCTGTGCTTTCAACAATAACCCACGGTTTTGGCTGTTTTAAGCCATTTCCGAGACCCGCTGACTTATAGCGAAAACGGGGCAACAATTTACATAACCGATTTTTCTGAATGGAAAAACTTCTCGCAGACAACCGTCGACAGCGTGATACACATCGAAGGTAGCAAAACACGGCAAGTGAGAAAATCAGCCTGGTTCTTTTAAAGGGGTTAGAATGTAACGTACGAAATTGGGGTCTCCGGGTTTAGAAACAAATGGAGTGATTATGAAAGTAGGTTGCGTTATTATTATAGGTAAGACAGGTCCTTTAAGGTATATCCCAATAAGGCTGAGATACGACAATCTAGGTAGCCATCAGTTATTCACTTAAAGCGGGCCACAAAAAATGGTCTTTCTGCCACACGCACAATGCTAACCATCCCTACTGTCACTATGAATGTTCCAAACCACTAAAACACCGTAAAACAATGAGCAAATTAAAAAAAACAAGAGCTGTAAGCTCATATGGCACTTGCATAGGTCAAGATGATTTGATTGATCAAAAGTAAGTTTCGACTTTGCGGTTGAGATGCGCACTCTAAGGGAGCTGGAACTTCATTTGTAAGCAAAACCCTTGAGGCAAAACTGCTAATGGGCTGATGGGCATCACGAAAATGCATATATTGCTTAAAAGTATTTTTTTTTACTTTGCGGTCAAGATTGGTACTTTAAGGAATAATCGGATTTGGGAAGTAGCAATTTCTAAGCAAATGTTGTTGAGTCTCCAATATTCCAGCGAAGTTTCATCGTCCTAGCACATCTCGAAGTACCTTAACGCGCGATCACAGGAATCTCAGACCCCCCCCCCCCCCCGCCCTCCTCCAACTCCACCCACAATAACCGGAGCCAATCCGGTTCTGTAAATGATTAATCCAGAGCATCTGTTTTTCATTCCCACGAAGTTCGATCCAGATCACACCAGTCTAAGCGGGTCAAGTATTTTCCGCCCTCCCCCCAATAATTGCCGGATTAGGTCCAGAAATGAAAAAGGCCACCAGAGAAAAATGTCCTCTGTTTAATTATTAAATTTCACTCGAATCCGATCACCCGTTCCAAAGTTACGCATGACTCAATATTCCGGATTCCCCTCCCTCAACCCCCCCCCCCCCAAGATTATCATATCGAGGATTTTTTTGCATTCCAAGTCAGTTTGACGGGGTCCCTGATATGCCTTCCAAGTTTCGTCGTGAAAATCCCCCAAAAAACGGAATTCCGGGAAACCCCCTCCTCCCCCCCCCCTCAAGTGTCCGGATCCAGTCAAATTATGTAAAAGATTTACATGGACCAGATGTTTGTTCTTCCCAGCAAGTTTCACTCCGATACCATCATTCTAACCGTTTCTCGAGATTTCCGGTCCACCCTCCCCCCCCCCCAGCTCCCCCTGCGGTGCCCGTAGCCAATCCGATTCAGCAAATGACTTACCTAGAGCATCTGTTTGTTCTTCCCACAAAGTTCCATCCCGATCCCTCCATTCTAAACAGGTCACGTATTTTCCGCCCCCCCCCCCCAATAGTTGCCGGATCCGGTTCGGATATGAAAAAAATCATCAGAGAAATGTCCTCTGTTCAATTCTTAAATTTCACTCGAATCCGATCACCCATTCCAAAATTACGCATGACTGAAAATTTCGGATTCCCCTCCCTCCACTCCCCCCACCATTATCTGATCGACAAAATTTTCATTTTGAAGTCAGTTTGATTGGGTCCCTGATATGCCTGCCAAGTTTCATCGTGAAAATCCCCAAAACCACCATCACCGGAATTCCGGGAATCCCCCCCCCCTTAAGTGTCCGGATCCAGTAGAATGGTCTAAAGGACTATCTAGAGCAGATGCTTGTTCTTCCCAGCAAGTTTCACTCCAATCCCTCCATTCTAACCGTTTCTCGAAATTTCCGGTCTCCCCCCCCCCCAACTCCCCCCTGGCTACCGAATCCGGTCAAGACTTTAAACGGGACATTACAGATATATATTCTATTCAGTTATGAAGTTTCATTACAATCCGATCATCCGTTCGAAAGTTACACACTTCTCAATTTCCCGGATTCCCCTGCCCTCCACTCCCCCCCCCCCCAAAATGGTCGGATCAGAAAACTGATTATTTCTAAGTTTGTTTGGTCGGGTCTCTGATATGCCTGCCAAGTTTCACGGTCCTAGCACAACTGAAAGTACCCTAACTCGAAAAAGTGTGACAAAATGCCCTAAATTTTCAAGTTTCCAGCGCCCCCACTTCCCCGCATATGGTCGGGTCGGGAAACTGATTATTTCCAGGTTAGTGGTCGGGTCCCTGATATTCCTGCCAAGTTTCATTGTCCTAGCTCATCTGGAAGTACCCTAACTCGAAAAAGTGTGACAAAATGCCATAAATTTTCAAGTTTCCAGCGCCCCAACTCCCCCGCATATGGTCGGATCGGGAAACTTATTATTTCCAGGTTACTTTGGTCAGGTCCCTGATATTCCTGCCAAGTTTCATCGTCCTAGCTCATCTGGAAGTAACCTAACTCGACAAAGTGTGACAAAATGCCCTAAATTTTCAAGTTTCGAGAGCCCCCACTCCCCCGCATATGGTCGGATGGGGAAACACTCATCTAGTGTGACAACAAACTCGGACCGACCGACAGACCGACAGACGGAATTGTGATCGGTATATGGCACTTGAGCCAGAGGCTGCAAGTACCATAACAAGAGCTGTAAGCTAAGCTCATATGGCACTTGCATGGGTCAAGATGATTTGATTGATCAAAAGTAAGTTTCGACTTTGCGGTTGAGATGCGCACTCTAAGGGAGCTGGAACTTCATTTGTAAGCAAAACCCTTGAGGCAAAACTGCTAATGGGCTGATGGGCATCACGAAAATGCATATATTGCTTAAAAGTATTTTTTTTACTTTGCGGTCAAGATTGGTACTTTAAGGAATAATCGGATTTTGGAAGTAGCAATTTCTAAGCAAATGTTGTTGAGTCTCCAATATTCCAGCGAAGTTTCATCGTCCTAGCACATCTGGAAGTACCTTAACGCGCGATCACCGGAATCCCAGACACCCCCCCCCCTCCTCCAACTCCACCCACAATTAACCGGAGCCAATCCGGTTCTGTAAATGATTAATCCAGAGCATCTGTTTGTCATTCCCACGAAGTTCGATCCAGATCACACCAGTCTAAGCGGGTCAAGTATTTTCCGCCCTCCCCCCAATAATTGCCGGATTCGGTCCGGAAATGAAAAAGGTCACCAGAGAAAAATGTCCTCTGTTTAATTATTAAATTTCACTCGAATCCGATCACCCGTTCCAAAGTTACGCATGACTCAATATTCCGGATTCCCCTCCCTCAACTCCCCCCCCCCCAAGATTATCATATCGAGGATTTTTTTTTTATTCCAAGTCAGTTTGACCGGGTCCCTGATATGCCTTCCAAGTTTCTTCGTGAAAATCCCCCAAAAAACGGAATTCCGGGAAGCCCCCTCCTCCCCCCCCCCCTCAAGTGTCCGGATCCAGTCAAATTATGTAAAAGACTACAAGACTTACCTAGAGCATCTGTTTGTTCTTCCCACGAAGTTCCATCCCGATCCCTCCATTCTAAACGGGTCACGTATTTTCCGCCCCCCCTCCCCCCAATAGTTGCCGGATCCGTTCCGGATATGAAAAAAATCATCGGAGAAATGTCCTCTGTTCAATTCTTAAATTTCACTCGAATCCGATCACCCATTCAGCCGATCACCCATTCCAAAATTACGCATGACTGAAAATTTAAGATTCCCCTCCCTCCACTCCCCCCACCATTATCTGATCGACAAAATTTTTAATTTGAAGTCAGTTTGATTGAGTCCCTGATATGCCTGCCAAGTTTCATCGTGAAAATCCCCAAAACCACCATCACCGGAATTCCGGGACCCCCCCCCCCCCCCATAAGTGTCCGGATCCAGTACAATGGTCTAAAGGACTTATCTAGAGCAGATGCTTCTTCTTCCCAGCAAGTTTCACTCCGATCCCTCCATTCTAACCGTTTCTTGAAATTTCGGGTCTCCCCCCCCTCCAGCTCCCCCCTGGCCACCGAATCAGGTCAAGACTTTAAATGGGACATTACAGATATATATTCTATTCAGTTATGAAGTTTCATTACAATCCGATCATCCGTTCGAAAGTTACACACTTCTCAATTTCCCGGATTCCCCTGCCCTCCACCCCCCCCCCCCAAAAAAAAATGGTCGGATCAGAAAACTGATTACTTCTAAGTTTGTTTGGTCGGGTCTCTGATATGCCTGCCAAGTTTCATGGTCCTATCACAACTGGAAGTACCCTAACTCGAAAAAGTGTGACAAAATGCCCTAAATTTTCAAGTTTCCAGCGCCCCCACTTCCCCGCATATGGTCGGATCGGGAAACTGATTATTTCCAGGTTAATTTGGTCGGGTCCCAGATATTCCTGCCAAGTTTCATTGTCCTAGCTCATCTGGAAGTACCCTCACTCGAAAAAGTGTGACAAAATGCCCTAAATTTTCAAGTTTCCAGCGCCCCAACTCCCCCGCATATGGTCGGATCGGGAAACTTATTATTTCCAGGTTACTTTGGTCAGGTCCCTGATATTCCTGCCAAGTTTCATTGTCCTAGCTCATCTGGAAGTACCCTAACTCGGATATGTGGGACAAAAAACTCGGACCGACCGACAGACTGACAGACCGACAGACCGACAGACGGAATTGTGATCGGTATATGGCACTTGAGCCAGAGGCGGCAAGTGCCATAAAAACACCAAATTTCCTAGGTTTGAAATAACTCTTTCTCGACTAATTCTCAGCCGATTATCGCGGACAGCTGTTATGGCACGTAGGGAGCCAAGGGTCAAAATAATAATTTCCAACTAATGCTCCAACTGTTTATTACGAATACAAATAAATTATAAAACCAAGACCAGTGTGGTACCTCTGAAACTGATTATTTCCAGGTTCGTTTGGTCGGGTCCCTGATATTCCTGCCAAGTTTCATTGTCCTAGCTCATCTAGAAGTACCCTAACTCGGAAAAAAGTGACAAAATGCCCTAAATTTTCAAGTTTTCAGCGCCCCGCACTCCCCCGCATATGGTCGGATCGGGAAACTGATTATTTCCAGGTTAGTTTGGTCGGGTCCCTGATATGCCTGCCAAGTTTCATTGTCCTAGCACATCTGGAAGTACCCTAACTCAGATGAGTGTGACAAAAAACTCGGACCGACCGACAGACCGACAGACGGAATTGTGATCGGTATATGGCACTTGAGCCAGAGGCTGCAAGTGCCATAAAAACACCAAATTTCCTAGGTTTGAAATAACTCTTTCTGGACTAAATCTCAGCCGATTATCCCGGACAGCTGTTATGGCACGTAGGGAGCCAAGGGTCAAAATAATAATTTCCATCTAATGCTCCAACTGTTTATTACAAATACAAATAAATTATAAAACCAAGACCAGTGTGGTACCTCTGAAGACATACAAAAATTATCAGTTAGGTCTTATAAGTCTTTGCTAATCAATCCTGGAAAATTCCGACATCTAGAAAAGAAGACGTTGTGCGTGGGTTTTTTCTCAAGCCAAAACAGCAACTCGGCAATCGAGTTCAAATCTAAACAAACCCGTGAGTGGAAACTCTGCCCATCCCCACAATGCAGAAACTGCGGTGCGGACGAAGAAACCCTGCAACACATCCTGTTCCAGTGCAGAAGTACCAGCCCGATGACGTCGCAACGCAAGGTCCTATGCAACGAGCTCAAAATCCCCAGCTCCATCAGCACAATCACCTCAACGATATTCCCGAAGAAGACCGAGTACCAAATCTTGAAAGCCCTAATCAACGTCATCCTGGAGAAGGAAATCTACCACTAGAGGCGATTACAGTGGTAATCGGCTCTACCCAAAAGAAAGGCCGAAAGGGAACGACGACAACGTTGAACCCAGTGGCTCTAAATTTTTGGATTGGATGCGATCCCTAAGAGACGGTAAACTGAATGTTTGGATTAGGTCTTTAAGCATGCTTGGAGACCCATCGCTTTACTGAGTGAATGAATGAATCTTTTTATTTACCCACATCTATAAAATAGAAATAGTGGAATATATAGAGAAAAGAAAGAACACAACTTAAATTAGAATACAAATTTACACTTCGAACAGATTACACTTTAAACAAGCGTACAAGACCGTGATGCGGAGAAAACGACGCGACCGACAGATTCCTATGCAGCTCGTTTAACAGTTATATTTGTTCCTGAAAATTTATTTATAATTTTCTGGTTTTTATACCAAATTGGCAAATAGAGGAAGAATTTACAGTAGCGGAAGAAGGCGATTCGAATAGCAGCTACACCCTTTTTATGGCACTTGCCTTCCGGCCAAGTGCTATATACCGATCACTTTTCCGTCGGTCGGTCAGTCCGATGATCGCGAGTTAGGGTACTTCCAGATGTGCTAGGACGATGAAACTTAGCAGGCATATCAGGGACCTGACCAAACTAATTTGGAAATAATCAGTTTCCAGATCCGAAGATCTGGGGGGGGGATGGAGGGAGGGGGAATCCGAAAATTTAGTGGTGCGTAACTTTCGAAAGGGTGATCGGATCGGAATGAAACTTAAGAAATGAATAAATGACATATCTTTGATATCCCATTTGAAGTCCGGACCGGATTCGACAGCTTTGAGGAGTTGGGGGGAGGGGGAGAGACAGGAAATCTCGAGAAACGGTTATAATGGAGGGATCGGGGTGAAACTTGCTGGGAAGAAGAAGCATCTGCCCTCGATGAGTCGTTTACACAATTAGACTGGATCCGGACACTTGGGGGTGGGGGCTAGAGGGGGTTTCCCGGAATTCCGGTGATGGCGGTTCTGGGGATTTTCATGACGAAACTTGGCAGGCATATCAGGTACCCAATGAAACTGACTTGGAGATAAAAACAAAAATCTCGATCCGATCATCGTGGGGGGGGGGGGGGAGTGCAGGGAGGGGGAATCCGGAATATTGAGTCATGCGTAACTTTGGAACGGGTGATCTGATTCCAGTGAAATTTAATAACTGAACAGAAGACATGTCTATGATGTTCTTTTTCGTGTCCGGACCGGATCCGACAACTGTTGGGGAGGGGAGGCCGAAAAATACATGACCCGCTCAGACTGGAGAGATCGGGATGGAACTTGGTGGGAATAACAAACAAATGCACTAGATAAATCATTTACATTACCGGATTGGATCCGGGCACTGGGGGGAAGTTAAAGGGGGGGGCCGGAATTCCGGTAATCGCAAGTTAAGGTACTTCCAGTACTTCCTGCAATAAGAGGAAAAAGTAGTATACGGAAAGACATAAAACCATACAAAAAGCAACACGAAACTAACTTCTAACAAATTAACCTAATAGTGAGCCAAAAAATAACAAGAGCTGTAAGCTCATATGGCACTTGCATGGGTTAAGATGTTTTGATTGATCAAAAGTAAGTTTCGACTTTGCGGTTGAGATGCGCAATCTAAGGGAGCTAGAACTTCATTTGTAAGGAAAACCCTTGAGACAAGAATGATAATGGGCTGATGGGCAACAGGAAATGCATATATTGCTTAAAAGTATTTTTCTTGCTTTGCGGTCAAGATTGGTACTTTAAGGAATAATAGGATTTGGGAAGTAGCAATTTCTAAGCAAATGTTGTTGAATCTCTAATATTCCAGCGAAGTTTCATCGTCCTAGCACAACTGAAAGTACCTTAACTCGCGATCACTGGAATCCCAGACCCTCCCCCCCTCCAACTCCACCCACAATAACCGGAGCCAATCCGGTTCTGTAAATGATTAATCCAGAGCATCTCTTTGTGATTCCAACAAAGTTCGATTCCAATCACACCAGTCTAAGCGGGTCAAGTATTCCCCCCCCCCCCCCAATAATTGTCAGACTCGTTCCGGAGATGAAAAAGATCACCAGAGAGAAATGTCCTCTGTTCAATTATGAAATTTCACTCGAATCCGATCACCCGTTCCAGTTACGCATGACTCAATATTCCGGATTCCCCTCCCTCAACTCCCCCCCCCCCCCCCCAAGGTTATCATATCGAGGACTTTTTTTTTTATTCCAAGTCAGTTTGACCGGGTCCCTGATATGCCTTCCAAGTTTCGTCGTGAAAATCACCCAAAAAACGAAATTCCGGGACACCCCCTCCTCCCCCCCCCTCAAGTGTCCGGATCCAGTCAAATTATGTAAAAGATTTACATGGGTCAGATGTTTGTTCTTCCCAGCAAGTTTCACTCCGATACCATCATTCTAGACGTTTCTCGAGATATCCGGTCCCCCCCCCAGCTCCCCCACGGTGCCCGTAGCCAATCCGATTCAGTAAATGACTTACCTAGAGCATCTGTTTGTTCTTCCCACAAAGTTCCATCTCGATCCCTCCATTCTAAACGGGTCACGTATTTTCCGCCCCCCCCCCCAATAGTTGCCGGATCCGGTCCGGATATGAAAAAGATCATCGGAGAAATGTCCTCTGTTCAACTGTTAAATTTCACTCGAATCCGATCACCCATTCCAAAATTAAGCATGACTGAAAATTTCGGATTCCCCTCCTTCCACTCCCCCCACCATTAATCGACAAAATTTTTATTTTGAAGTCGGTTTGATCGGGTCCCTGATATGCCTGCCAAGTTTCATCGTGAAAATCCCCAAAACCACCATCACCGGAATTCCGGGACCCCCCCCCCCCCCACAAGTGTCCGGATCCAGTACAATGGTCTAAAGGACTTATCTATAGCAGATACTTGTTCTTCCCAGCAAGTTTCACTCCGATCCCTCTATTCTAACCGTTTCTTGAAATTTCCGGTCTCCCCCCCCCCCCCAACTCCCCCCTGGCTACCGAATCCGGTCAAGACTTTAAACGGGACATAACAGATACATATTCTATTCCCTGCCCTCCACTCCCCCCCAAAATTGTCGGATCGGAAAACTGATTATTTCTAAGTTTATTTGGTCGGGTCTCTGATATGCCTGCCAAGTTTCATGGTCCTAGCACAACTGGAAGTACCCTAACTCGAAAAAGTGTGACAAAATGCCCTAAATTTTCAAGTTTCCAGCACCCCCACTCCCCCGCATATGGTCAGATCGGGAAACTGATTATTTAGGTTAGTTTGGTCGGGTCCCTGATATTCCTGCCAAGTTTCATTGTCCTAGCTCATCTGGAAGTACCCTGACTCGAAAAAGTGTGACAAAATGCCCTAAATTTTCAAGTTTCCAGCGCCCCCACTCCCCCGCATATGGTCGGATCGGGAAACTTATTATTTCCATGTTAGTTTGGTCGGGTCCCTGATATTCCTGCCAAGTTTCATTGTCCTAGCTCATCTGGAAGTACCCTAACTCGAAAAAGTGTGACAAAATGCCCTAAATTTTCTAGTTTCCAGCGCCCCCACTCCCCCGCATATGGTCGGATCGGGAAACTGATTATTTCCAGGTTCGTTTGGTCGAGTCCCTGATATTCCTGCCAAGTTTCATTGTCCTAGCTCATCTGGAAGTACCCTAACTCGGAAAAGTGTGACAAAATGCCTGCCCTAAATTTTCAAGTTTCCAGCGCCCCGCACTCCCCCGCATATGGTAGGATCGGGAAACTGATTATTTCCAGGTTAGTTTGGTCGGGTCCCTGATACGCCTGCCAAGTTTCATCGTCCTAGCACATCTGAAAGTACCCTAACTCGCGATCACCGGACCGACCGACCGACAGACAGACAGACAGACCGACCGACGGAAAAATGATCGGTATATGGCATTTGGCCGGAAGGCAAGTGCCATAAAAAGGAAAGAGAAAGAGACGAAAACCCCACTCCACGAAGAGATAGCTAAAAAAAAAAAAATGCAGGAAACAAAATCAACCCCTCTTTTGCCAAGCAGATTTGTTTTGTTGGGTTTTTTCTTGCGGGAGGGGGGGGGGTTACAATTCTTCGTCTGTCGCCCTGACCTAATTCTTTTTCAAGTTTAGGCTAGCTGAAAAGCCAACTTATTTTTGTATCATTTAACCAAATACACTGCATTATTTGGATTGTGTTAAGGGATTTTTTTTCATTTACTCTAGCATGACGGATTCCCCTCCCTCCACTCCCCCCACCATTATCAAATCGACAAAATTTGTACTTTGAAGTCAGTTTGATCGGGTCCCTGATATGCCTGCCAAGTGTCATCGTGAAAATCCCCAAAACCACCATCACCGGAATTCCGGGAAACCCCCTACTTTTTTTCGGCCAGTGATCAGCTTGCGGAAGGTAGCTCACTGCGTGAACGCTTACTTTTCGTACATCGTTTTCGTTCAACATACAACACAGGTAAAAGCGCACAGAGGTACAACAAATCCGAGAGGGAAATTTCGCTATTTGAAAACTGATTATTCGTGAATAACGGAGAAACGAAGTAACGCATTTTCATCGGGTCTTCAAGCCTCTTCAAATGAATAAGTGATGGGTAATCCTATTTCGGTCCTTTTCGGTTAAACTTTAACACTGGACCTATATACATGAAACTAAGTGCTTATCCTCGTGTCTGCTAAAGGAGATTTATGTTTTCATAGGGTACATACACCATGGAGACCTGTCTGTTTAACGGGTGTATACGAGACACTGACAAGCACACTTTTATAGTAAAGTAGACACCGCCAGTCTATAGTAAGGGGAGTTTTGTTTTTGACAAAAAGAAGGCGCTGACGCTTTCGATCGATCGCTCTGGTCTAGACTGGAGATATTTTCTTTTTCTTTTTTAGGGGCGGGAGGAATGACCAAAAGAATGAAAGGACAGACATGGTGCTGCGAATACTAAATAAAAAAGAAAGGTTACTACGAACAGGAAACCTGCACAAGCGGAAAAGAATCCAAAGATGAGGGCAGCTTCACGAGAAAAGGTTGCAACGTTCTCCGATTTCTCGAGTGACGTCATCGGACGAATGGGCAAACCCCCTTTTGTAACTTTTCCTCTCGGTGCATATTTCTTCTTAGAGTATGCCTTTCCGCTTTTTGGCACGCGTTTTCTTTAAACTTGATCAGCTGGGAGTTGGTTTCTGGGATCCCAAAACGTAAGTGACGGGATACCTATGTCTTCGTAAAGTTATCCGTCCGTCCGCCTGTCTGTTAGCACGCAACTCTCGAAAGGATTGAGATATTTTGTTGAAACTTGGTGTGAGGATCCGTTGGGTTCAAGTTCGTGGTCAAGGTCAAGTTCGTAGATGGGTCCGATTGCTATATATTCAGTGTCGGGGGAGGGGTTTGAAGTTAAGGGACGAAAAAAATTGTCTTAAAAAGCCAATTAGATAGTCGACCCAGGGGTAAGGAGACATGCTGAATCCATATCTGAAACTTATTTTCTCGCCGCAGAATTAGTTCGTCCGGAATCCGGCCAAAACCGGAAAATTTGTCAAAAGTAAACGTTTTATTTAAAGTGATTAAATGTTCGTTTAAGGGGTAAGAAGACTTGCGGAATCCGTATTTACAAGCCAGGAAAAAGCCTTTAATGTACATTTATTAGATAAGCAGTGAAATTGCGTTATTTTTGTATGTGATAATTTTGCCTTGAACCTCTCCTGCAATATACCTTTCCTTTCTGTTTCAATAGACCCTTTATTTATTTAAAAAATGGGGGGAGGAGGGGGACATTTCCGACTGAAACGTCAAATTTTACAGCTCGCGGTCCAATCACATACCCGGTTCGAAGTAGGGACATTCAGCTAAAACTTTTGGATAATATCCCGATACATTTATTTATATTTGCATTTCCCATTTCAAACAAGGACCGTAGGACAGGAACAAGGGGGGACGGCTAGAAATGCTATTTCGCGGGTTTGAACTGGAGACTGAATGAACACTGAAAACAATAGAAATAATTCTTGTGTCGTTCTGGAAGATTCATCATCCACCGCGTGACAATTTTTAAGCACCGAAGGTCCCTTCAGACTAATAAAACCTGCGCCGACGTAAAGAGCCTCCTTACTTCTATGTAACATAACGTCAAAATTGTGCGTAAAATGGGAGCGGAAATCTCTAAAGTGGCGTAAGACATCGTAAGAAGAGGAACAATGAACAAAATAAAATGGATTTGCTTGATGAAAAGATCTGCCAGTTTCTCCACAAAAGAGTCAACGTTTTACTAAATTTGAATAAGTCGCCTCAGATAAAAGCGATGGAAACTGAGAAGAAAAAAAATCTCTCAACTTTAAGCTCATCGTTACGCCGGTCTGAAGGGGCTCTCTACAGGTATGAAATAGTAGACATAATAGCGTGTTTTACGTGTCAATACTCTCCAACTCAATACGAAGAAGATTCCTACGCCATCTATGTGTCGATGATATCAAGCATCTACTTGACAGTTTCCGTTCACGGTCTCTACAATCGCGTCAGCGCATTGGCAAACGAAGAGCCGTTCACTTAGGGGTCTACAAAAGATCAAGAGGAAACCAGAGATGGTGCTAGCTGGAAGAAGGATTTCTGGTTCTATTGCGTAAAAGTGACACTCAATGAACCTTGTTCATAGGCAAATTTCACTTTCTTCCCTGAGGTAAACGGAATTGGCTTGAAAAGATCCCCCGCCTAAAATGCAAGAGATTCAGAGGTGGCATGTGGGTGCATCAGAGCACCATTCTCTGAAATTGTATGGTATGGCAAAAGAGGCAAGCTGGGATTGGGGAGGGGGGCAGAACTGAGGTGGATGGTGAGTCTTAGGGCGGACGCTCTTCCGGTGGGGATGCGGAGAAATTATATTGGTAGAGGTAGGAAAGGTACTGCTCCTTATTTTTGTCCAATGTGTGCTATTGAAGGAGAGGATGCGGTACACTTGATATGTTATTGTGAGGAGTTGAAAGAATCAAGAAAGGAAGTGTTTGGTCGGGAGGCTTGGGAGGAAAGGGATTTGGTTTCAAGTATGGGAAGTAAGTGTTTTGGTGAGCTCCGAAGGCTGGGTAGATTCCTGAAGCTAGCTACGACCCACCGTGAACTATTTTTATAGAAGTTGATTTTTGGTTTGTTTCGCCATGGCCCTTGGGCTTTATTGGGAATAAATTCATTCATTCATTCATAAATAGTCAACTGGCTTTGAATTTTGAGATATGCAATTATGCAATGACTTTGACCATTTATGCCCCTCCCCCCCCCCCCACTATATATACTCAGGGGCGTAACGACTAGGGGGGAGGGGACCCCTCCCCCCCCCCCGGATGTTGTCGGCTCGTCGGTAAAAACAGCACAGTAAAAAAAAAAAAAAAACAGTCGATTTTTTTCTTGGAAACAATCGATTTTTGTTTTTAAACAGTCGGTTTCTCGTGAAAATAGTCGACTTTTTCGTAAGAATAGTAGTTTTTCTTAAAATCAGCCGATTTTTCATCAACACAGTCGTTTTTGTCTGCAAAAACAGTCGGTAAAAATGACCAGCCAGTCGGTAAATACCTTGCCCCCCCCCCCCCCCCTAGAAAAAACAAACACATTTTGGTTAGTAACGCCTCTGTACATACTACATACATAACCAAAACGCTTTGACTTTTAGCCTGGAGGGAACTGACTTTAAGGATGGGTTAACTGAGTCGGCTTCAAATATGCGATTATGCAGTGACTTCATCTTTTATCCCCCCCCCCCCCCTAAAAATCTACATAGGTACAGGCTTTGAATTTTTTGAATGAATTTTGGCCAGGAGTGAACAGAGGAAGTAAACTGGATCGGCTTGAAATATGCATTTTGCGGTGGCTCTGACTTAATTAGATTGCTAAATAACCAGCAAAACCGGCCCTCCCTCCCTGCCTGTCCCAATGTTAAATTTGACAAGACAGAAGCGACATATATTGTTAGTCATTCCCGAGATTAATGCAACGAATGTGAGAGACAGAACGAGGGAAACATGCCTGACTCTGGTGCTCAATGGGTTGCAACTGACCTCACCCAATTTTACGCTAGCCTCTTTGACCAGCTTCCCGATTGGGCCTGCCAGGTTGAAGTGCCTTCTGACGTAGGTCTGAAACCGGACAAGGCACAACTCCAAGTCTGTCATGTGACTGAGAATTTCATATCGGGAACTGGAAAAAGAAAATAATAGGACGTTTCTAATCATGTGACTCCGGTGGAATATTTTGAGGATGTTAAGAAATTCCGGAGCGCTCGTTCCCACGAGGTCGCTGGTGGGATAAGAGAAGCAAAATCTCATGATTTTGGCACATGTCGCGTCAGCAAATTGACGTGACTCTCAAGGATGATGTGAAATAAGAAATTAGGTTACGTAAGTCGTAAGAAAGAACCAGGTCAGAGAAGCGGCGGAATTATTGCATCGTGGAAATGCTTATGTTCCGATCACAGCTTGCAATTTACGAGGGCACTTGAATGCATGGTGAAAAGTTGACGGGACTTTCGAGATGGCGCAAAATAAAAAATTAGGTAACGCAAGTAGTAAGGTAGAATTGGGTCTACTGCATGGTGGAAAGGCCCGTTTCGCGAGCACAGCTTGCGATTTCCGAGGGCACTTCACTGCGTGGTGGAAACTGATGTGACTCTCAAGATTGGCGGAAAATAAGAAATCAGGTTACGCAAATAGTAAGTGAGAACCAGGTCAAAATACGGCGCACTACTGACTGCATGGTGGAAAGGCCCGTTTCCCGATCAC
The DNA here is from genome assembly GCA_030848855.1 of Branchinecta sandiegonensis. NCBI lineage: Eukaryota > Metazoa > Arthropoda > Branchiopoda > Anostraca > Branchinectidae > Branchinecta > Branchinecta sandiegonensis. The sequence continues at coordinate 25,929,889 of JAUPMV010000002.1, read as the reverse complement.
AGCTTGCGATTTCCGAGGGCACTTCACTGCGTGGTGGAAACTGACGTGACTCTCAAGATTGGCGGAAAATAAGAAATCAGGTTACGCAAATAGTAAGTGAGAACCAGGTTAAAATACGGCGCACTACTGCATGGTGGAAAGGCCCGTTTTCCGAGCACAGCTTGCGATTTCCGAGAGCACTTCACTGCGTGGTGGAAACTGACGTGACTCTCAAGATTGGCGGAAAATAAGAAATCAGGTTACGCAAATAGTAAGTGAGAACCAAGTCAAAATACGGCGCACTAGTGCATGGTGGAAAGGCCCGTTTCCCGATCACAGCTTGCGATTTCCGAGGGCACTTCACTGCGTGGTGGAAACTGACGTGACTCTCAAGAATGGCGGAAAATAAGAAATTAGGTTACGAAGTGAGAACCAGGTCAAAATGCGGCGGCACTACTGCGTGGTGAAAAGGCCCATTTCCCGATCACAGCTTGCGATTTCCGAGGGCACTTCACTGCGTAGTGGAAAATTGACGCAACTCTCAAGAATTGTGCAAAATAAGAAATTAGGTTATGCAAGTAGCAAGTGAGAACCAGGTGAGAGATGCGACGGTACTATAATGCATGGTGGAGAGAGCCATCATAGCTTGCGGTTTTCTGGGGTAATTCACTGCATGTGGAATACGCTATGTGGAAAAAAGATCCCTTCCAGTAGTTCAAACAGGCCCTACGGTAAACGGGGTTCTCGGAAACACCAAAGAAAAATATCGGATGAGCTCAATTACTTTTAGTTATAGGGTACTACTACTACTACTAAAACCAAAAACAAAAACAAAAAACTGGGCAAACTGGTGCTTGCATCAAAACAATATCCGCATATCTCCGCAAAACGAGACTAAGTTAATAGCCTGGGCTACGGCAAAGTTATCGCCCATTTACTAGCCAAGTTTTCTCGGAGCACTTTCCGAGAAGGCTGCTTCAGTTTCCAACGCGCAAAAAAACGCGCGGAATGAAGCAGCGCGAAAACAATTGGAAAGTGATTCCGACTTTCTTTTCCAGCTCAAAAAGCCGTTTATGAGTCATCTATCTACCATACACAAAATGCTCCAAGAAAGAAGTTATTTTTCAAATCTGGGATTTCAAAAGGTCGTCAGAAAATATCAAGAAACTGCTGTCACTATTAATTTAAAGTCTGTGCCCAAACCTGGACGCATAATTCCTAATAAGGCCTTCAGCTTAAGATTTATGCAATCCCACCCTCTGTTCTGATCCCCGGTCAAGGCGAGACAAGATTTTACGCGTTAAATATTCTAATCCTAAATAGGAACTACTTTCGAGCAAGAAAGATAATAAAAATGAAAAAAAGTATTTACAGGTTAATATCGAAACTCATAAACGTGCTAATCCGTTATGCTCGTGGGAGAAAGATAAGAATATCGGAATTCTTAGGACGACGAGCTAAGGGGTTAGATAATCTGCAATTTGCAAACCGCACCATTTTGCCAATATTTATGCCATTTTACAGAAAGGAACACCTTGTATGTATCACGCTAGAAAATAGAGCAGATATTCTGTATGTTCTCCGATTACGTCCCATTCTCCCCGAGCCCTACTCACCCGTCCGCAAGAGACTACAACGCGAAAAGTCCCAAAAAGTTCCCAAATTGACTTGACTATATACGTATTTCAGTGAAATTACGTTTGACGCAAAGGTCAAATTCGGCGCATGCGCTGTGAAAGTTAAATTTTACGAGTAAAATTCCAATCTACTGAACGTGGTTTCAAGCACAAAAAGGCTCAATGAATAGGGGTGAAATAAGAAAACCTAGCTAAGAATCATTTATTAACTTAGACGGGCTTGACAACCCCGTGAATGCATTAGTCCATTGCTCCGCTATTTCGGAGTAATGATTTGTTTGCGAAAAATCTTTCAAACGTGTCGTGGCTCTATCTAATTCAACAGCGTTGAATTGCTTGCTGTCAACAAATAAAACTCATTTGGCTGCTATTTCTGTGGCTCTTCTGAACTTATATACAGCAACAACAGCCAGGAACATAGCAGCGTCTTTGATTTGCTGCCATCCGCGATTTTACAGAATCATAAAACCGTCCCCGTAGAAATTAAAATTGAGCGGTCTAAGTGTGATTTCAGCTTTGTAGGGTCGCCGCCCATATTCCCAATGTCTGCTCAATGTCAATACGAGAGCCTTGTGTAAAAAAACGAAAATTCCTCAAATCAAAATAACTCAGAGAAGCCTACACAAAAATGAGCTGGCTTTTCACTTAAACTTTCAGCTTCCACGAGTGAGACGCCGATTTTTTCCAAGGCCTTGGACTAACTAACAGAAGAACAAACATCCAGCAAATTTCGCTTTCAGACAGATAAAAGCATGTCAAGGAGTCAAGTCGTAAAGTCTCGGCTCGGAACTTTTAATGAGGTTACTTCCACTGAAAATGTTTTCTAAGGTTTTCACGCTCCTGTCAAATCGTCTGTCTTGGAAACACGGTTAATTTTTTATCTTAATAAAAATGTTCAACACCATCATACTCCCATGAAACTCGAGAAGACACACTAAAGAGGGCCTCACAATCACATCCACTGTTTATGCATGGCAAAGTGTCTATCTTCCGACAAACGTCAGACACTGTAATACTGCCACGGAACTCGGTGACACACATTCAAGTTTAACTGAACAGGGCTGAGATCCGACATTCTAATTATAACCGTTTTCATTAGATGAACTTGATGTATGAACTACAGATAGATATTTATTAACAGAAGACTCCACCCTGAAGAAAGCTCTGCTCGCCATCCCCATGCCCGGTTGGAAGAAACTCCGGGGAGGTCGGCGTAAAACGTGGCTGAGCACCCTCAAGGAAGACCTCGAGGTCATCGGAGGCTTCCACCGGCATGGGAGGAGATGGGATCCCTACTGGCTTCAAATCTCGATGCCATTCACAGAAGACCGAGATTCATGGCATGCCTTGGTCCGTCAGCTGCTGTCGCCAGGGAGAGCTGCACAGCTTGCGTCCTGACACAAGTACAAGTAAGTACTGAAAGCCCTAAAGGGCCATGGTTAATACAAATACAAAGAGAAAAAAGAAAAACTAACTTCAATGATGACCAAATTAATCCAACAAATAAATTTCACGGAATATTGTCCAATACACACCCCTTTCTTCCTAACTCACCTTACAAAGAATGTTCTCAATGTGCCATGCCGAAACTAACCAACCTTCCCAAATTCTTTATCCCCACAAAATTTCTATCCTTCAAAATAGTCTCCACCCCTTCCTCCCTTCAAAACTCTCCGAATAAATTTCCTGCCTCAACTCTGTTAACTCTTTCCAAAAACACAGAAAATGCAGTAAATCCTCATATCTATCTCCACACATCGGACAAAAATAGGGACCAACATTCAACCTCACCCTCCCTAAATACCTCCTCCTATCTCCCAAGTGGTATAAAATGTCCCCTTGCCGAAATAACCCACTTTAACTCCTCCCTATTAAAGGACCCCTCTTGCTTATTCTGCCTTTTATAACAGACTCAACTCCCATATGGAGTTCTAAGCTTCTAAAATGCCCACCTTCCTCCATAGTTTCGTTTCGTAACTACGAATATTTAGCGCTTTTCCGGACTTGCCGAGTTTTCCTGTCACCCACCGAAAAGTCTGCCGGAATCTTCAGCGTCCGCTGACCACTCTTTCACACATAAGGATGTGATAATCTTCTGTTTATTACATCTTTTATTTGCTTAGTTTTCCCGCTTTTTAACCAAGGCGCGTTCAGTTTTCGAATGTTTTGCACCCAGCCGCCGCGTCGGAGAGCAGGAAGGCTGGATATAAGGGCGATTCTGGCGATCCCTCGGATTCGCTTTTTCGAAAAGCAAAGCGAGAATCCGCGGAGCGCAAGAACAAGCAAAAAGTATTCGCCTCAGTTACACCTTTACAACTTCTCGCCGACTTGCCGGAATCTCTTTCCACTCGCGAAGTGGATTCGCTTTCCAAATGCTGACGGAAACTAGCGGAGCGCGAGAACAGCTTTGGAAAGTGAAGCGAGTTTCAGTCGAAGTCGCAAAAACAGCCGGCAAAGCTTGCGGAGCTTTCCAGACCGCCAGAATCGCCCTATAGTCGACAAGCGCTGACAAGAGAATCGCTAGTTTCCGGTGGAAAGTAATGGTATTTTCGAAAAGTTTTTTCTGATCCATTTCATAGGGAAAAGATCATTTCTAGTAAGAGTTGTGCTTTAAGCTTCGCCTTAAAATAAACTTCCTCCCCCCACCCCTCCTTAATCCGCGCAAACAGATAAAGAGAAGGGGACGAGGATATGTCACAATGCCATTTCTGTATCTCCCGACTCTCTCAAATAGATTTTTCTTGTTTAACTACCACCCCTAAACCTTTCCCCCTATCCCAGAGCCTAGCTTCTCCACAACTTTCTAAAATATGTTTCACTTCTTTCACTTGGCTAGCCCAAGATCCTTTTCTCGCATCTGTCTAAGCAGCTGTCACAGCGTTACCGCCGACTTTGACCTTTTCGTCATAAAAAAAATGATGAATAACATAACACTCTATCACTCTATAGTTTGTCACGAAAGAAAAAAACACTAAAAAGGACTAACTTATCGGTATAGTTGTTGCAGGCAACAAAGGAACTAAGATACCCTCACCTTCCAGTATTCACGCAACGAAGGGCGATGGTTACAGCCAGTCTTCCCCCCTTCCTGGCCTGACTGGTTCGTCGGCTGCACAACCCGGGGTCGGACATATTCTTTCTCTCCGGCACAATCTGCACTGCTGGCAAGGTCATGAAGCTAGCACAATTCCTTATAGCAAGCGTACGGTGGGGACTGGCATGCTCTTCAACTGAGGTTCCTATAAATAAAAAGGTTCAGGTTCTTCAATTTTAAACACTTTATAATAATAATAATAATTATTTATGAACCACTTACATCAAAAAAATAAATAGTGGAGTAGAAACTTTGCAGAAACAAGACCAAAGGTTTCGATGGGATCCCAAAATCTAAAATTTGATTCAAACAATTGGATCATGTCTTCGCCATTCAGTCTTCGTCAGATTCCTTGAATGTTTCTACTGTTAAAATAAAGTTCAAAATGGATTCAGCATGTCTCCTTGCCCCGATTCCAAATCTCTAATCGATTTCACAAACAACGTTGAGCTTCCACCAAATTTCCTGTTCCAGCCGAATTCGTGATGAAACATTTGTCCAGCAAGAAAACTAAGGTCAGATATGGATTCAGCGCACCTCCTTACCCCCTCAATGAATATCTTATAAGCTTATAAAACATACGTGTTTTTACCATAAATTCGAAACCGCTCCTCTGCCACTAAAGATAGGACTAAAGGACCCATCTACGAACTTGACCTGTACTTTACCAGTGAATCCTCATTGAAGAACATCCTCGCTTGAACAACATATTTCCTCGTTTGAACAATATAAATCAACCCCTTCGACCTTAGATTACACTATATCTCTCCGACGTCCATAAAATAAACTAATGAAAGTCGTCATCCACGCGCAGAGCTACACTGGTTTGAGAATAAAGGAGTAGGGACAGCTATAGCCGAAAATTGGTCGACAGATTTTGTGTCCGGTTTTCGCCGGATTCCGGCTGAACTACTTGTCCGGCAAGAAAATAGCTTTCATATTCGGATTCAGCATGTCTCCTTACCCCTAAATCAACTATCTCAATATCTTTAAAAAAAAAAAAATTTGCCCCTAAATTTGAAACCCCCTCCTCTACCCATAAATATAGGGCTAAAAAGCCCATCTAGGAACTCGACCTTATTCTTGACCCAAAGAATCCTCACATCAAGTTTCATCAAAATATCTCATTCCCTTCGAGTGTTATCGTGCTTACAGACGGAAGGACGGACAGATGGACAACTTTTCCGATGTCATAGGTATCCCTCCACTTACGTTTTGGGATCCCAACAAGAGCTGTAAGCTCATAGGGCACTTGCATGGGTCAAGATGATTTGATTGATCAAAAGTAAGTTTCGACTTTGCAGTTGAGATGCGCACTCTAAGGGAGCTGGAACTTCATTTGTAAGCAAAACACTTGAGGCAAAACTACTAATGGGCTGATGGGCATCACGAAAATGCATATATTGCTTAAAAGTATTTTTTTTACTTTGCGGTCAAGATTGGTACTTTAAGGAATAATAGGATTTGGGAAGTAGCAATTTCTAAGCAAATGTTGTTGAGTCTCCAATATTCCAGCGAAGTTTCATCGTCCTAGCTCATCTGGAAGTACCTTAACGCGCGATCACCGGAATCCCAGACCCCCCCCCCTCCTCCAACTCCACCCACAATAACCGGAGCCAATCCGGTTCTGTAAATGATTAATCCAGAGCATCTGTTTGTCATTCCCACGAAGTTCGATCCAGATCACACCAGTATAAGCGGGTCAAGTATTTTCCGCCCTCCCCCCAATAATTGCTGGATTCGGTACGGAAATGAAAAAGGTCACCAGAGAAAAATGTCCTCTGTTTAATTATTAAATTTCACTCGAATCCTATCACCCGTTCCAAAGTTACGCATGACTCAATATTCCGGATTCCCCTCCCTCAACTCCCCCCCCCCCAAGATTATCATATCGAGGATTTTTTTTTTTTTATTCCAAGTCAGTTTGACCGGGTCCCTGATATGCCTTCCAAGTTTCGTCGTGAAAATCCCTCAAAAAACGGAATTCCGGGAAACCCCCTCCTCCCCCCCCCCCTCAAGTGTCCGGATCCAGTCAAATTATGTAAAAGATTTACATGGACCAGATGTTTGTTCTTCCCAGCAAGTTTCACTCCGATACCATCATTCTAACCGTTTCTCGAGATTTCCGGTCCACCCCCCCCCCCCCCCCAGCTCCCCCGCGGTGCCCGTAGCCAATCCGTTCAGCAAATGACTTACCTAGAGCATCAGTTTGTTCTTCCCACAAAGTTCCATCCCGATCCCTCCATTCTAAACGGGTCACGTATTTTCCGCCCCCCCCCCCAATAGTTACCGGATCCGGTCCGGATATGAAAAGCATCATCGGAGAAATGTCCTCTGTTCAATTCTTAAATTTCACTCGAATCCGATCACCCATTCCAAAATTACGCATGACTGAAAATTTCGGATTCCCCTCCCTCCACTCCCCCCACCATTATCTGATCGACAAAATTTTTATTTTGAAGTCAGTTTGATTGGGTCCCTGATATGCCTGCCAAGTTTCATCGTGAAAATCCCCAAAACCACCATCACCGGAATTCCGGGACCCCCCCCCCCATAACTGTCCGGATCCAGTACAATGGTCTAAAGGACTTATCTAGAGCAGATGCTTGTTCTTCCCAGCAAGTTTCACTACGATCCCTCCATTCTAACCGTTTCTTGAAATTTCCGGTCTCCCCCCCCCCAACTCCCCCCTGGCTACCGAATCCGGTCAAGACTTTAAACGGGACATTACAGATATGCATTCTATTCAGTTATGAAGTTTCATTACAATCCGATCATCCGTTCGAAAGTTACACATTTCTCACTTTCCCGGATTCCCCTGCCCTCCACTCCCCCCCAAAATGGTCGGATCAGAAAACTGATTATTTCTAAGTTTGTTTGGTCGGGTCTCTGATATGCCTGCCAAGTTTCATGGTCCTAGCACAACTGGAAGTACCCTAACTCGAAAAAGTGTGACAAAATGCCCTAAAATTTCAGGTTTCCAGCGCCCCCACTTCCCCGCATATGGTCGGATCGGGAAACTGATTATTTCCAGGTTAGCTTGGTCGGGTCCCTGATATTCCTGCCAAGTTTCATTGTCCTAGCTCATCTGGAAGTACCCTAACTCGAAAAAGTGTGACAAAATGCCCTAAATTTTCAAGTTTCCAGCGCCCCAACTCCCCCGCATATGGTCAGATCGGGAAACCTATTATTTCCAGGTTACTTTGGTCAGGTCCCTGATATTTCTGCCAAGTTTCATTGTCCTTGCTCATCTGGAAGTACCCTAACTCGAAAAAGTGTGACAAAATGCCCTAAATTTTTAAGTTTCCAGCGCCCCGCACTCCCCCGCATATGGTCGGATCGGAAAACTGATTATTTCCAGGTTAGTTTGGTCGGGTCCCTGATATGCTTGCCAAGTTTCATTGTCCTAGCAAATTTGGAAGTACCCTAACTCGGATAAGTGGGACAAAAAACTCGGACCGACCGACAGACCGACAGACGGAATTGTGATCGGTATATGGCACTTGAGCCACAGGCTGCAAGTGCCATAGAAACGGAAAAATATTTGTATTACTCTTCAGTACCGAAGAAATACACATTGACATGCCTTCGAGAACTGCAAGAGATGATCACACAACTTTTACATAGTTTCATCCCATCATTTATTTCTGGTCATTTCTTGTAAGTGTATTGGTTAATTTTTTTCGTGTTTGTGTATTTCGTAAATATTTTATTCCTCTTCTATATATCTTTAAGCTATTTGGAAAACAAACTTGATTAATTGGTTGATCACAGAATCAGTGATAACTTAAGGTGAGCTTACCAGCCTGCAGCTTACCAGCCTACTGGCGAAAGTATCGCGGTTCAGAATGTGACCACAAGACGTTTTTTCAGGTTTTTCGTGAACAAAAAAAAAAAATTGGCAAGAAAATGTCCGAATTTCCCCAGCTGATTTTCTTAACCACTGGCCAAGAGCGCAAACCAAGAGGAACATGAATTCGGACAATGGTTTTAAAATAGCAAGGACACAATAGCCTAAATCGCATTTATATCCATGTAAAAAGGATCATATCCTGTTCAAAAACATTTGCAAATGCAGAGCTAAATATACAAATCTACGATGTTAATCTGGCTCGCGCACAGATCTTTCAACCGGTTCCATCACTGATGTATCTAGGGCTTGTGCTTGTTCTTCCCACCAAGTTTCATCGCAATCGCCCCACTCTAAGCGTGGCAGAATAAAGAATAAATAAAGAATAAAGTGGAGACTATAGTGGAAAGACTAAAGTGGACAGAGAATAGTGGAAAGACTAAAGTGGACAGACTATAGTGGAAAGACTATAGTGGAAAGACTGTGGTGGAAAGACTAAAGTGGAAAGACTAAAGTGGACAGACTATAGTGGAAAGACTATAGTGGAAAGACTGTAGTGGACAGAATAAAGTGGAGACTATAGTGGAAAGACTAAAGTGGACAGAGAATAGTGGAAAGACTACAGTGGACAGTCTATAGTGGAAAAACATAAGTGGACAGACTAAAGTGGAAAGACTAAAGTGGACAGGCTAAAGTGGAAAGACCAAAGTGGAAAGACTAAAGTGGACAGACTATATTGGAAAGACTATAGTGGACACACAGTGATTACAGGTTTGTTTCCTTCCCCGAAGTTGAACCAGAAGATTGACAGCCTGACGAGGACCCTTGCCAAAAAGGGCCGAAATATCGCTGATGAAGAATCGTAGCTGACGTACCCGTTGTAAACATTGTTTGAATAAATGTTTCAAAGTCAGCTTGGGCTCAAAGAATATTTGTGGCACAAGATTTTCGGTTCCCCCCTCCACCTCCCCCACATACATTCATCGGATCCGGGCCGTACTTGAAATGGGACCACACGTCCAAATATCAAGTTTCATTAAGATCCGATCACCCGTTCCAAAGTTATACATGCCTCGATTCCCGATTCCCCCTCCCTCCACTCCCGCCCTCGGTGGTCGGATCGAGGAAGTGACTAATTCCATGTAAGTTCGGTATGCCTGCCAAGTTTCATCGCCCTAGCACTTCTGGAAGTACCCCAACTCGAGAACAGCGGACTGACAGACTGACGGACCGACAGACCGAAAAGTGATCGGTGAAATTGCCATAAAAATAGACTAAACGGCGTTTCCGCTAGTTTCAACTTTTGTATATTCTGTGGCGGGAAAACGCGTTAAATCTGGGCTCACGCGCTTATTCCCTAACTCGAGAAACTGTGTCCGAAGTGTACAAATCATTTGGCCTCCATTGTAATGTTTAGCAACAAACCTTATAAGTAGCCAAAGAAAAAGTACCACGCATAGATACGCATAGATACAGCGACTGTATTTTTTTTGTTCAATCAAAAATAAAAGGCGTGCTCTGTACAGCTGCAATAGGCTGAAACGCTAGCGCTGGTACGAGATGTTTAGTACTAGCAGAACAGCAATTTAGGGTTGTGGATACTTTAATAATGTTTTCTCACTTGTAATGCGCGACTGAACACACGAAAAAGTACAAAATAAGAGGCGATAAAATACACATCAAATAGTGAACAAAAGGCGTATGCCTACCTAAATTTTCTGAACCGATTTTCAGTACGAGGAAAATCAGAGGCGATAAAATACACGCCAAATAGTGAACGAAAGGTGTATGCCTACCTAAATTTTCTGAGCCGATCTTCAGTACGAGGGAAATCAGAGGCGATAAAATACACACCAATTAGTGAACAAAAGGTGTATGCCTACCTAAATATTCTGAGCCGATTCTCAGTACGAGGAAAACGAGAGGCGATAAAATACACACCAAATAGTGAACAAAAGGTGTATGCCTACCTAAATTTTCTGAGCCGATCTTCAGTACGAGGGAAATCAGAGGCGATAAAATACACACCAATTAGTGAACAAAAGGTGTATGCCTACCTAAATATTCTGAGCCGATTCTCAGTACGAGGAAAACGAGAGGCGATAAAATACACACCAAAAAGTGAACAAAAGGTGTATGCCTACCTAAATTTTCTGAGCCGATCTTCAGTACGAGGGAAATCAGAGGCGATAAAATACACACCAATTAGTGAACAAAAGGTGTATGCCTACCTAAATATTCTGAGCCGATTCTCAGTACGAGGAAAACGAGAGGCGATAAAATACACACCAAATAGTGAACAAAAGGTGTATGCCTACCTAAATTTTCTGAGCCGATCTTCAGTACGGGGGAAATCAGAGGCGATAAAATACACACCAATTAGTGAACAAAAGGTGTATGCCTACCTAAATATTCTGAGCCGATTCTCAGTACGAGGAAAACGAGAGGCGATAAAATACACACCAAATAGTGAACAAAAGGTGTATGCCTACCTAAATTTTCTGAGCCGATCTTCAGTACGAGGGAAATCAGAGGCGATAAAATACACACCAATTAGTGAACAAAAGGTGTATGCCTACCTAAATATTCTGAGCCGATTCTCAGTACGAGGAAAACGAGAGGCGATAAAATACACACCAAATAGTGAACAAAAGGTGTATGCCTACCTAAATTTTCTGAGCCGATCTTCAGTACGAGGGAAATCAGAGGCGATAAAATACACACCAATTAGTGAACAAAAGGTGTATGCCTACCTAAATATTCTGAGCCGATTCTCAGTACGAGGAAATCAGAGGCGATAAAATACACACCAATTAGTGAACAAAAGGTGTATGCCTACCTAAATATTCTGAGCCGATTCTCAGTGCGAGGAAAACGAGAGGCGATAAAATACACACCAAATAGTGAACAAAAGGTGTATGCCTACCTAAATTTTCTGAGCCAATCTTCAGTACGAGGGAAATCAGAGGCGATAAAATACACACCAATTAGTGAACAAAAGGTGTATGCCTACCTAAATATCCTGAGCCGATTCTCAGTACGAGGAAAACGAGAGGCGATAAAATACACACCAAATAGTGAACAAAAGGTGTATGCCTACCTAAATTTTCTGAGCCGATCTTCAGTACGAGGGAAATCAGAGGCGATAAAATACACACCAATTAGTGAACAAAAGGTGTATGCCTACCTAAATATTCTGAGCCGATTCTCAGTACGAGGAAATCAGAGGCGATAAAATACACACCAATTAGTGAACAAAAGGTGTATGCCTACCTAAATATTCTGAGCCGATTCTCAGTACGAGGAAAACGAGAGGCGATAAAATACACACCAAATAGTGAACAAAAGGTGTATGCCTACCTAAATATTCTGAGCCGATTCTCAGTACGAGGAAAACGAGAGGCGATAAAATACACACCAAATAGTGAACAAAAGGCGTATGCCTACCTAAATTTTCTGAGCCGATCTTCAGTACGAGGGAAATCAGAGGCGATAAAATACACACCAATTAGTGAACAAAAGGTGTATGCCTACCTAAATATTCTGAGCCGATTCTCAGTACGAGGAAATCAGAGGCGATAAAATACACACCAATTAGTGAACAAAAGGTGTATGCCTACCTAAATTTTCTGAGCCGATCTTCAGTACGAGGATACCACTACCAAGATCTGAACATGTATTGAGGGAGGGCATTGACCTTTCACTGAAGCATGAGCTCAACTCCCCAAAACCGCTGTCGGTAGCTGTCGACAACCTCTTTCCCAGATTTTCACGAGTCTGACCAGAAGAGTTTCTGGATACTGATGCCATACTTCCCCTACAAAATAGAATATCCTGTCAAAAATTAAATTTTGCCCTAGAACTATAATCGTCAAATTAGGTCTACTCCAGAAATCACTAACCACCAAGCATAATTTTTAGTCTGACATTCGACTATACAACTAATCTACAGAACAATGAGCGTTTTTCACCCTTCTAACAATAGTAATTATTAGTTACTATTTCCGTTCCAACCTCCCGAAAACTTACTACGCTGACCGTTCCAACCTTCTCGAAATAGTAACTAATAGTAACTATTTGCTCACCATGCTCGGGAGCGTAGTCAGTGTGGTAACTACGGATCTCGGTAACATGATTGGCTGGATTACGCCGTGGAGTGATGTATTGGCGAAAATAGAAAAATACGTTCCAGCTTTAAAGCCAAGAAGCCAAAATCCGTGTCGTCATGTGTAGTAACTACGGTAAGTACGGTGGAACACGCTCAGTACCTTCCCCGAACTCTTCACAGTCAACAAAGACTCCAGAACAAGACACTGACGAGGAGCAGCCCATATGTATACTACTTCAGGAGGAGTCTAGGTGCAGTTTGCGAAACCCAACCATGGAAGATGGACTGGGGCCATCCAGCTCCCCCTCTCCCAAAGCAATGACGAAATAAGCCATCATCAAGCGTTAAAAAGGGTGGAAATCCTTTCTTTAAGTGCAATTTAAGTTAGCCAGCATTAAGGTAATATATCCCTCACTACTTGGTAACACCATCCCAGTTAAAATGTTTGACAAAACAGAAACAAAGATGAAAACAGCTTACCTTTGACTAAGGCCAGTTGTGACAAGTGTGCACACTCGTGTCAGAAGAACAAAATCGGTATTGTAGAAATGTATTTTCATTATATCCTGATTTTCTGTCAACGCAACACACCCAAAAGCCAATTCGGAAAGACTGCTTGTCAGTCCCTGCAAAGAAAGAGTCTGATCAACCAAAAGTAGAATGACCTAAATGTTGGAGACAGACAGTTGTGCAGATAATTATTATTTTATTTATTTCCACCATGATCGGCGAGCAGAGCACAACATAGAAAAAATACCAGCAAAGTACCACACTTCCACAAAAACATTTGTACACGCATAACATATATTTAAAACACTTCCAAGATTATGATCCAAACGGTATGCTTGCCCTATTTGAGGTGATTTTGATGGGCTGGACCATTTTCTTTTCAGGTTCAGGTTCAGGTTCTTTTATTTCAAAAATACTTCGTGACAATATATTTTGATCACTGGGGGCCGGCAGGGATACGAGCTCGTTAGCTCGGCCCCGTTTTAAACACTCACTATATGAACATAGTATAAATGAGTCGTTCCTCTGTAAATACACACACAAAAGAAAGAAAGACTCGTTCCATTCCGTATACTTACACACGCCATACCAAACTCTCCACACGATAAAATTAAAAATAATAATAACACCAAGTCGTGGCCTAAGCTGAAGGAACGCTAGCTTTTTCTAAAACAAGATGAATAATTAAGGGTTGGGGATTTACCGGGATAACATAAACGTGAACGTATCATATTCAATATCAATATTCTGCCAACAGATGAGTTTTAATTTTCTTTTTCAAAGTGATCAATGATCGGTCCTGTTCAAAAAGGTCTTTAAACTTGTTCCAAACTCCAATAACTTTATTCCTTATCGAAAAACGAGACCTCTCTGTGATGATTAGAGGCTGGCGTATTTTCGAAGCCGATCGGGTCTCATAAGCAGGCAATACCACATCATCCGGGAATAAATTAATAGATGTGAAATAACTAGGTAATGCACCCTGGCGATACCTGACCATGAACAAAAATGCGTGAAATGTAACAAAATGATCTAATGGTAAAATATTTAAAAATAAATACAAGCTTTTAGTTGGGGATTTACCGGGATAAGATAAAGGGGAAGGTAGCATATTTTTCAGAATCCGAAGTGCTTTATTCTGTTGCCTCTGTAGTGGAGATATGTGAACTTTAAAAGTGTTTGAGAAAATCAGAGGACAGTAGTTTAGGTAAGAATGGACTAGTGAATAGTAAACTGATTTCAGCGCATTTAATGGAAGAAGAAATTTTAGATGATGCATAATCCCCACATTTCTTCCCAGCTTAAGTCTCAGAGTATTAGTGTGAAATTTCCAGGACAAATTCGAATCAATGAGTATCCCCAGATAACGAATACAATCCACACGCGCTATGACTCCGTCCGAACCAGGGATAGCTAGGTGTCAGGGGCTTAGCCAGGTAAGAGGGAGTTTTCTTGGCGATGTTGGTTGTGAGCCCCTTCTTGGAATTTGGAAGTCAACGTCGAAAGTAAATATAGTAGCAGTTGGAAATTTTGTCCGGAAAGGTCTTATTATTCGAAAGTTGAGCGTTACATGATTTTGTTTGGTAGTTATTTGTTGTTGTATATGTATGTATACGGCCTGAAAAATGGCTTTAAATACAGTCATTCATTCATTGATTCTAGTTGACAACAGACTGAATTCTCTATTTTATCTTTCTTGTTTTTCAATAGAATGAAGATGAATTGTGTTTAAAAGAAGTGAATTGGCTTTCTCATCTATTACACTTGTCAGATCTTTCATCCTATACTCATAATCATTACTGTATCGGACTGATATTCATTAAAACGGCACAGAAACTTTCCAAAAATAAGACAAAACATGTGGATGCTTGTTCTTGGCTAATCCTCAAACATTCAAAGGACAGGGATCCGATTAAAACATTTTGCAAGGATAACGGCGTTACAAACTCCTCTCTTGGCGGCAAAACTAAATGATTTCCTTTATAAGATTTATAATGGCCTACAGTAGGTGCACAATATGTTGGATCTAGGCTACCCCCACCCCTGCCGACCCCTCCCGCATAAAAAATCTCTCTGGTGACCCCCTTCCCCAGGGTAATAGCCCCCCCCCCTGCAAATGTGCAGTTTTGACTGCAAGCACAAAGATTTTCCCTAGACACGTAAATCAAATGTAAACAGCGACAGCGGCTCGCTGGCTGCTAGTCTCTATATACATTCCACAGAAATATATTTCTTATGACTACTGATTATGTTTGTGGGGGGGGGGGGCTGGAACCCAAATGAAAAGACTGAATGTTTTACCTTAGATGCTGGGTTGCCGGAAAACAAAGCTCCACTGCTCTCTTCCAGCAAGATTTCCACTCGTCCCCTTGGGTCTTGCAGTTGCACGAATGTCAATTCAGGGGAGAACTCCATGTTTTATGCCTGAAAGCCAATTAATTATTATTTCAATGTGCTGTAGGACCAGAAATCCAAAATAGCAAACACAAGGCTACTGTATTAGAGCAGCGTCAGAACTTGAAGACAAAAATACAGTAGCATTTTTATTTTGTCTGATTCAAACTGTCAGAATTTGTTCTAACTGAAAACACCAAGAGCTTTGGTGAGATTGAAAAGGGAGAAAAGGTGAGATTGAAAAGGAGAAAAGGTGAGATTGAAAAGGGAGAAAAGGGAGTATATTTTGGACATATTTGATTTAATATGGTCAACCCTGAACAGACCCAGGATCCACAAAATGTAATAGACATGCTTGAAAACTAAGACCAAGTACTGTGCTGGGCATAGCTTTTTGGTGCGGATTGGTTCCAAGATAGGGTAGCCACTCTGATAAATTTTCCAACTTTGATCACTGGACTGTAATTCTCCTACCTTTTAGCTTTGGTTTGAGGTCAAATGACAGCTCTGAAGAAATACTTTTTTTTAAACACAAAAGGACAATTTGTATTATGCACTGACGATTGTGTCATTTTCAACATTGCCATGAACTTTTGCGAAGAAAATGATTCAGTGAAGCTCCAACATAGCCCTTTGAGATGGCTTGAGATGTGCGTTTTTTCTTGAGAGATGAGAGAAACTTAGGAACTGGATTACAAGAGAAAGTGCATACTTCAAGAAAAGTGATATTCAAGAAAGGTGGATTTAATTGGAGTCAACCTTTCTTGAATATCATACAGGCTTCTTACTTTCTCCTATTTCTTCTTCCCCATTGCCTATAACCAGAGGCATTACTAGCCAAAATGCTTGGGGGGGGACGAGGCATTTACCGACTGGCTGGTAATTTTTACCGACTTTTCCCTACAGAAAAAACGACTGTTTTCAGCAACAAAAATGACATTTTTGAAAAAAATCGACTGATTTTCGGAAAAAATGACTATTTTGACGAAAAATCAACCATTTTTTTCATGAAAAAAAATCGACTGTTATACCTAGCTAGGACTAGGGCAGACCCAGGGCAGACCTAGATAGGGACCTTGTCGACCTTGGCCTTGAGTTGACTGGTCCTGTAATCTAGGCCAGGTCTAGGCTGGGTCTAGGCCTTCAACTAGAAACTGACATGGCCAAAGTCCCAAAAAGAAGCTCAACTCTACCTTAAATTGCACTTCACAGAAATTTACGATATGAATCCTGATCCAATGCTCATATTCAGCCTATATTCTATGTCTGCTGTCCTGACCTGGTGCTGACATCTAGCTATCCCAGCCTATCCTGCTTTGTCCAGAGCCAGCTCACCACAATCCAACACCAGCATAAGCCTAGTAGCCCAGTCTAATAAAAATTAGGTCCCATAACTCTTTCAGAACTTCACAAAACTGCTTCCATATTCGATGAACCAACACATAATTTTCATCCCTACAAAACACCAACCCATGCCAAATCTGGTTTAAATTTGCTGCTGCAATTATGGTTCCGCTGCGATGAAACTTCGGAAGATGAGGGATTCATAAAATGCCTCAGAATAAAGGTATCATATTTATCATTAACATCGATAATATCAAAAATAAATTTATCAACAAGTTCTTGGTTAAAATATTTCGTTCACTTTTTTCTTGTTATTGTTTCTTTCAGATATAAGAGGAAGGATCTTCATAATGCCTGTCACACGGCTCCGCAACACAAACGCAGATGATTTGATTTCAAAAAGTGTTCATTGGAACGTGGAAATCTTGTGAAAACTGCCAGGTTAATCCGTCATTGAACCCATTGACGAAAACTGCCAGGTTAATTCGTCATTGAACCCATTGACGAAAACACCGCCTTTTAAAAAGGTCACAGAATGTCCAATACGGAGCAAAGTCAAAAGCATTCGATTACTCTTAAAGGCTCATCAGAAATTGTATCAGAGTTCTTCAGTAAGTTTTAGCCTTTTCTTGTTTCTTTGGGTCTTATCCTTTTGCATTGGGTGATGCTTTTGCTTTTAATTTGAATTTGTCAATTTTGAGCATCCTAGCCTGCCCTATTTCTCTATTATAAAATACAGCAGGCAGAATACAGCAAGAATACAGGAGCAGGAGGGGTATCCAAATCTTTCAGCAACTGCAAATGTACAATAGGGCACTCACTACCATATTGAAATGCTATCCAACCTCAAATTTATATGACCTCGAACTTGGCCTGAAGCTTAAAACCTTACAAGGAAATTTCTGTGCAGTCCAAAACCAGTCATGGGTCACTCAGGGTTTCCTTCTTGACAGTTAGGACTGCACTGGAATTTCCTTCCAACCTTTTTAGGCCAGGTTCGAGGTTCTGTGAATTCGAGGTTGGATACGCCCCCTCTAGTACACTAGCCCTTTTTCAGTCACGGTGCTGAAACGTGTAGCACCATGCCTGAGTGCTAGCTAGATATTTGAGCACTGTACCTTGGAATTCATGCATGGTGCATGGATTTCAGCATACAGTGCACACATGAAAAACACAATTTCTAAAATCATAATCACAATTACAGTTTCTTCAATAGAAATTGTGCTTTTTCATGTAAAATTCTAAAATCATAATCACAATTACAGTTTCTTCAGTAGAAATTGTGCTTTTTCATGTGTGCACTGTATGCTGAAATCCATGCACCATGCATGAATTTCAAGGTACAGTGCTCAAACATCTAGCACTCAGGCGTGGTGCTAGAAGTTTCAGCACCATGAATGAAAAAGAGCTAGTGTACTAGACTGGATACCCCTCCAGTATTATATTTTCTTTGAGGCTAGTCCAGATGATATCCATATGCAGTCTACATATCCAAGCCAAAGGAAGAAATTCTCTGTTATTATCAGTAGCCTAGCCTGCAGTAGGAGGGGTAGCTTATTTAATAAATAATCTTCATTCTTTGAGCCTCAGCCCACTGGAATATGGTTCCAGATATTTATTCTCCTACACTTTGTCCTTAGCTTCAGTTTGATTGAGGTCAGTGTTGTCCATCTAACTTGTGTGTGAATATCATAAGTCTTCTCTGAAAAAAAAACGGCAATTCCTATTAGTTGACGTCACCATTACCACATCTTAAAATGGTGCCAGATTTCACTTTACACTTTAGTGGCCTCGCAAGAGAAGACATTTCTTTAATTTTTGACTAGCATTGCATTTCCCATATGGCCATAGATAGAGAGGTCATTGTTTCTTTTGTTTTCTGCACATGCTATCACTGTAAATGGATTAGGCTAAAAGAACAATAGATATTTTTCAAGATATTTCTCTCATTTGTTGGACAACTCTGAAGAGGGAAAGGGACATTCAAAGTATGAAGATTTTGTCCCTGTTTTGAAGACATGGTGTAGGCCTAGGCCCTTAGGCACTATATTTCATACAAAATCTTCTATTCAGGTGAAAACAAAAAATTCTGTGAGTAGGAGAATCCTGGTGTTTGCTTGGGGTTTTGAATGAATGAAATATAAGTCCAGGCTGATATGTTCTTAGGCCAGAAAGAGTGCCTCATAGAATTGGATTAGGCAGTCGGAAACTTCCGAAGAAAATAATTCATAACTGGCCTAGGGAATGAATGATTTTACAGATAAAGTCAACAGTATCTTTTCTTTTTTTCCCAGATTATGGTATCAATAGCATACTCTATCAAAGAGGAGTGTACCCCCAAGAAACCTTCAAATCAGTACAGCATTATGGAATCCCTCTGCTAGTCTCAACTGATGAGCATGTTAAGAAGTACTTGGATATAGTACTCGGTCAAGTTCAGAGTAAGTAGACAGAAGTTACTATCATATTGCTGCCTTTTCTTTTGCTACTTTCAAGTAGTTTTATTATGCATATAACCTACCCCCTACCTTTTCTTATGCTATTTTCTAGTTTCAATACCTGAGTTTTATGATGCATACAACCTACCCCCTACCTTTTCTTATGCTATTTTCAAGTAGTTTTAGTACCTGAGTGATGCACACAACCTACCCCTTGCAGTTTTGTGCACAGAGGACGATATCCTCTTTATTTTGTTTTGTCCAGTCACTTCTTGCTCAAATTATGTAAGCTAACCATATTCACCGACTTAGAAATCAGAGAGGCAGCATCAGTGAAATTAGCATTCCTTATCTAGATGTTCATTAAGTATGAAGGGAAATGTACTCATAGCGACATCCAGACATTGAGTGGGGAGAGTTCCATTGTAGCTTACACCCACCCACCCCCCAAAAAATTAAGCTCAAACTTTCTATAAAAAAAAGCTTAAACAAACTGCTGTTTTTATTAGCCTGTTTTTACCAAAATGCATGGTCAGTTTTATGTTACTCTTGTCAGAGTACCAGGCAAGAGCACAATAACCCCTGAGGATCTCGAGGAATGAGTCTCTTGGCACTGTTATGGTAAGCTTGGCCCTTTACCGTCTCTATTTTAGCTTAAGTAGCTATCTTACGAGAGGTTGCATAGCCTAGGAAAGTAGAACTTGAATTCGAAATAGCCTTCACTTTTTGCAGGTTGGGTTGCTGAGAATAAAGCTGAACGCCTTGTCCTGGTCCTTAAAGATATGGACACAAATGATGTGGTGGAGAGATGGGAGTTCAAAGTGGAAGGCGAAAAGTCTGCTGAGCAGAAAGCAGAGTTAGTATCTACTGTACTTCTTTACGTTTAAATCTAGACGGTGATTAGGAGGCGATACTTTCACCACGTCCTCTGCATTGACGAATCCAGGATGCCAAACTCCATCCTAGATTGACAGCCAAATGGAAGATGTCGATAGAGAGAGAGAGTTTATTAAACGGATAACACTACCTACTACATAGGGCCACCCCTGGAAGCACTGGCCTGTCCTAGAAGGTGGGGGGGGGGAGGTATATATCAAGCAAGAATCACGGTCCGCCGCACTTACCACAGGGACTTTGTAACCTGATTGTGAAATGTCTTGGTGTCTTGGTGAAATGTCTCTGGGGGCACATGAGGGTCTAAGGTCTGATGTTCAGTTGGTGCGTGCATGAGTGGTACTATTGAATCCCTCTTTAAGGCGAAAAAGGGTTTTCGTGTAATCACATTCCAGTGGCCGAAGCGCATCGCAGAAACGCACGATCCCTCTCCCGGGAGTCTCTCTAAAACGTATTACCCATGACTGCTTGCTTATGTTTGTTCTATGTCAAACAAGGTCGAAGAACTGAATCCGTATTATAGTGCGTTTGTATAGTCATTTCGTTTAGTTTAGTCGGATTTTTTTTTCTTTTCTTTTTGTTTCCTTAATTTTCATATACTGGGTATGGGCACGTTCCGTGCCATTTTTATATGGGTTAATAAAGTTATTGACTGAATGAGGTGTTCTCAGATTACAAGATTGACACGAAGATCTTCATTCCCCCCGTTCTTGTTATTACCGATATGCAAAATTCCTCCTTTTCCTATCCCCCCCCCCCCCCTGGTACAAAAACAGACATCTGATTTCGCGTTACAAGCTTCCGGATATATCGCTGAAACTTCGGCCCTACGTAAAAAATTCTCCACAACGTCCCATCTCAGCTTCCCCGCACATCACGGCTTGTCCCTTCTTCTATAGTGAACTTTAGTGTTTTGTGCTCTTTTTCATTGTTTGTACTCCGCTATTCTATCTTCAGTGGGTAATAAAAATAAATAAAAATATCTTGCGTGACCGAAACATGGATTTCTGACAATGCCGCACTCCAGTTTGACCAGCACGACTGCTTTTTTCCTCGGAAAGACTCTAACGGAAAACCCGTGGCATATGGTGATGGTGTTGGAGTTTTATGAAGAAAGTAAGCACATTCTTGAAAGACCAATCACCAAAGAACCTACGCTGGAAGTAATGTGACTGTGGACGAGGAGGAAACAGCTTCCTGCCAAGACCTCGTCAATTATAATCGGAATAGGATATTATCCACCTAGAGGTATATTTCGGAAACAATCAATCCAGCATTTGGAAGAGTCTCTGCAGCACATCCTATTTCAATGCAGAAACCTGACCGAAAGGAGGAAGAAAATGATCTCAATTTAATATTTGATCCAGACAATTGGGTCTTATCTTCGCCAGATCCAGTCTTCGCCAGAATCCATCACAGACTTTGTGAAAGCTTTCGATTCACTCTGCCATAGTGAAGTAACGATCCGAGCAAAATCGATGGGGGCGAGAGACAGAGACACCCTTGTGAAAATGTTAGCCAGCTTCCTCTCAGGTAGAACCCAGTGCGTTCAGCTGGCAGTTGGCATTCTTTCAGAGCTTGAGTGCATTACGTCTGGAGCACCACAGGGGACCAGACTAGGCCCCTGGCCCACTTGCCTTCCTAATTGTGGTCAATACACTAATGACGAAAATGAAAAACAGATTCAAATTTGCAGATGACATTTCGCTACCCATAGCCTATCCCGTACTCTTAATTCCACGTGTGAATCCAAAACACTTCTGAATGAGCCCCTCGATGACTTGGTGACACAGACTAGCAACCTGAAGCTCGAACTAAATCTGAAAAAAAAAAGCTCAGTGCGAGAATCTGCTTTTAAAAAAAGGAAACACCAACGACTGAACCAACAGCGTTACAATGTGTCAAAAGGGCAAAAATTCTTGGCGTGACAATCGAAAATGATTCAAAGTGGGAAAATCCTGTGAACTCCTTGTGTTAGAAGGCTAACCGCGCCATATTTCTCTTTTCAAACCCAGTTCAAAACTTAAAGGATTTGGTTTCTCTACAAAGGTGCTATTATAGTGCTACTTACTCTTTGTTCGACCACTTACTGAATACGCCTGTCACGTTTAACACCCCTAACCCAGAATCAGTCTTCGAGGATCGAAAAAATACAAAAGCGTACGAATCATCCTTGGCGACAGATACTTGGACTATGACTCGGCACTTGTGAATCTGAGATTGACTTCCCTTGCCCATAGAAGACATGGTAACCATGAAATTTGGTCTCCAGTGCCTTGAATCCGACCAACATCGCAACATTCTAACAAGTTGTAAATATAATTCTGTGTAAAAATTTGACGAGCCTCGTGCCCACTCATCTGAGCGATCTTTAAAAACATTTGTGCCGTCTTTTACCAACTTTTATAACAAGCCCTGAATCTCAGTTATTTCTTGTTAGCCTTATTGTAATTTAGTTTTTCAGTTTTAATTTATTTTCAAAAATTTACTCACGGACAAAGCCGAACATTGAAGTCATGTAAAAAAAAAATCGTCGTGTAATGTCGATGTCCCAACGTTATAACTGCTATGCATTTATATTATCTATGGTGAATACTTCTGAATTGAATCCCTACCGGAGTACTCACTGGTGGTTTCTAATAAGTCGTTTTTGGATTCACTGGTGACTGTTTCCTAGTATTATAACCGGTTTTCGGGCTCACCAGTATCTGGTTTCACCTCATCGGTGCGGACTAACCAGAACCTTTTCGCGAGGCAGGTTGTGCTGAGAAATCACCTTGAGAATTTGATAAAAAAAAAAAAAAAAAACTCCTTGAGCTGGAAGCTCATATGGCACTTGCAAGGCTGGGTCAGATGGAAGTGATGGTCAAAAGTATTGTTTTTACTTTTCGGTTAAGATGCGCACTTTAAGGGGGAAAAAAAGGGAGCTGAAAAGTAATTTCCAAGAAAGAAAAAGGAAATTTTGCTTAAAAGTATTTTTTGTATTTTGCGGTTAAGAAGAGTTCTTTAAGGAATGGTTTGATCGGAGAAGTGACGATGTCTAACCCAATGATGTCAAGTTTCTAATGCTCCAGCAAAGTTTTATCCGTCCTAGCACATCTGGAAGTACCTTAACTCACGATCACCGGAATTCTGGACATCCCTCTACACACCCCCCCCCCCCTTCGGTTTCCGAATCCGGTCCGATTCTGTCACTGATGCACGTAGGACTTGTGCCTGTACTTCCCACCAAGTTTCATCCTGATCGCTCCTCTCTATGCGTGTCACAAGATTTCCGGTTCTCCCCTCCGACCCCCCCCCCCCCCCCCCAGTTCATCGGATCCGGTCCGGACTTGAAATGTGACATCTGAGACATGAGATCTTTCAAGATATCAAGTTTCATTATATGCCTGCCAAGTTTCCAGGTCCAGCCGGTCCAGTTCTGTCAGTTGTTTATCTAGAGCTTGTGCTTGTTCTTCCCACCAAGTTTCATCCTGATCGCTCCGCTCTGAGAGTTTCACACGATTTCTGGTTCCCCCCTCCAACTCCCCCCAGATCCATGGGATCCGGTTCGGACTTGATATGAGACATCTGAGACACGAGGTCTTTCCAGATATCAAGTTTCATTAAGATCCGATCACCCATTCGAAAGTTATGCAGGCCCCTATTTTCCGGACGCCGTCGACTCCCCCTCCCCCCACGATGGTCGGATCGGGCAAGTGACTATTTCCATTGGTCGGGTCCCTAATATGCGTGCCAAGTTTCATCGTCCTAGAACTTCTGGAAGTACCCTAACTCGAGAAGAGTGGACCGACAGACCGACCGACCGACCGAAAAGTGATCGGTGTATGGCACTTGAGCGGAGCTGCAAGTGCCATAAAACAGAAACTACTAGACTGAGACAGACGTGCTTACTTTCTTTTTTCCCTGCAGCAGATGTACCGAACTTTCAACTTTCCGTGGAGCGTTAAGGTTTCCTTCTGGAATCACTTTCCAGGAAATCCGCTTCGTTTCCACCATCTGCTGCATTACCACCTCAAAGTTCACTAGCTTCGAAATTGTACCTTGTAGATAACACTAATCGGTATCCCTTTTTTTCGGTAGTTCAAATGGCCCTGTTGGTACGAAGGAGCTGAAGAAAATTCAGTCGGAAATCCGTGATGTCATGAGGCAAGTGACAGCCAGTGTTTCTTTCCTGCCCCTACTAGAGTGTATATGTAAGTAGATATCTCTTCGATTGATCAGTTCCTCCAAGTGAAACTTAATCCCAGTGTGCAGACGGTCTACCAAAATTCAAAATTCCTTTCGTTCCCCAGTCTTGTAAGCGTTGCCATCGTATCCCCCGATGGAAAATTTTCGTGAAATAATTACATCAAGTTATAAGTTTTAGTTGCAAACAGGCTGAAAGGACCTGTCTAACCTATTATACTAACGCAACCTACTTCCATAATCACTCCATATATTTCTAAACCCGGAGACCCGAAATTCGTACGGTACATTCTAACCACACTAACAAAACCACGCTGATTTTCTTACTTGCCGTGTTTTGCTACCTTCGATCTGTATCACGCTGTCGACGATTGTCTGGGAGAAGTTTTTCCATCGGAAAAAACGGCTATGTAAATTGTTTCCCTGTTTCCGCTAATAAGTCAACGGGTCTCGGAAAAGGCTTAAAACAGCCCAAACCGCAGCGAGTGGTCCTTTAACAGTTGCCACTGTTGCATGCTATAGCACGACTGGATGATGAATACGACTCCTACTGGATACTACCCAGAACAAATAAGCCAATAGAACCTCCGTCTTTGGTTCCACTCACCGACAAAACTGAGCATTGCTATCTTACTTTCTGAGCTTTGAGTTGATGCCTGGCTAGCGTGTTAAGGATACAATGTAGCAGAGCCGAAAATGATTTTCCTTGTGCGTCAGACACTGGTGATCGCGCAAAAACAGCAACATTATGACTCTTCACTGAAAGTAGTTTGATGATATTTGCCGAGTTTAGTGGACAAATCTATGGCTGGTTTTCAAGGATAAATGAGAGGAAATAACAAAACGAAACGAATACTGCGAAATATTTAGCTGACTTTTTTGTTTTTTATCATTATGGCCCCTCAGTATTTTTCACTTTTCTGCTGAAAGCTATTTTGGCAGCGCCTAGCCATGTACTTCTAGATTGCGCCACTAGATCGCCCCACGGTCGTACCGAGCGCTGGTTTTAGACTAGCGGCTCAAAACGGAAAAAGGACGGCGTGGGAACTGCTTGAATGAAAGAATGTGTTCATAAACTTGGGATGTGAACCCTAACCAGAGACTCATTTACACAATTCTTGAAAGGTAGATGCCTGGAGGGTGGTTCTCGACTAGTAGATTTTGAACCAGGGAATGACACTCGGATTGTTCTTTGACATTTTTTAATTATAAGTTTGATGTTTCCTCTGTGTTTTATTTATTTTCTTCATTTACTCCGCTTTTTGAAAATGTTGGGTCATAAATAAATTATTTACTTACTTACTTATTTGCCCTTTGTTGTCTTCGTTGTGTGATCATCCTTTTCTGTGTTTTTTTTTCTACTTTCTTTCTATGATTTTGCCTTTTGTTTTTCTTTGTTGTGTGATCGTTTTCTGTGTTTTTTCTACTTTCTTTTTTATATACTCCGCCGTTTTCTCTTTCCTGTACGATGGGTGAAAAATGAACATTGCATTACTATCTTTCTCACTTTTCAGGCTGCTTCGAGGTCTTGGTTTACACACGGACTTCTGACTCAGAGCAGCCGTCTGAATGGCTTGAGTCTGAAGCGTTGCTGATTCCTAACTCAGAAACTGTAAATCTCAGGAGTTTCTCAACCTCTCTCCACAAAGTGGAAGCTCTCGTCAGCTATAAAGTGAGCGACTAAACTGAAATACTGATGAACTCGACTGTGCCGTATCCTACCAACGTTTCGAAATTATGCTCATTCTTCAACTCTTTGTGTCTCTAAGATCGTTCCTTAAAGGCCCATTCACAACGGGTTTTAGCTAAGACTCGGTACCAGCTACTTCTGAAAATCGCTCCCAAGACCGAATCTTTGCCATGTTTCTGCCGTTCGCAATGGATACCGGTGCCAGTTTCGGGTACCAGCTAGTCTCGAACCCAAGTTGAAATCATTTCAGCTTTTGAGGGGACTAGCCAATCAGATTATTTTGGGGAATATTGAGGAATATTATGATTGGCTCGTTTCGAACCATGTCTAACAGATAAAATCACATCCACTCGTTGCTGTCTTTAAAACCGAAAGTGAATTTACGTCATTGCTTTTCGGTCTGACGTCAGCATTAGCCAATCAGAATATTCCTCAGTATTCCCCTAAGTAATCTGATTGGCTAGTACCCTGAACAGTTGAACTGATTTCAACTTGGGTCCGAGACTAGCTGGTATCCGAAACTGGCACCAACATCAATTGCGAACGGCAGAAACCCAGCTAATTCTCGGGGGAATACACCAACGTATGAGTACAAGTGTCTTGGAGCAAGGGGACAGTACCCTCATGAAAATCGCGTTGTGGGCATTTACAGATCTTCATGGGCCTGATTTCGTTGTTCCAAGATACTGTGCCCCAACGTTAGGCATTGTGACTATACCTCGGAGCATAACCTTGAACCAGAGTGCCTAAAAATTGATGATTTCTTTATGACTGGTCGAGTGTGTCGCATCTTACTGTTATTTCAGAAAAAGGTGTTCACTCTTGAGCTCGTGTGGTTACAGGATTACGCCTTGGGAAAAGTCCTGGCTAATCGGGTAGTGAAGCTCAAATTTTGTGTAGCCTATTTTCGTGTTCCATTCTGTATTCGCCAGCCGTCTAAATGTGCTGGATACAATCTGTTGTATCCTTGTGTTGTTTTCCTTTGTCTCTAGAAGGTGTCGACTCTTTACGCTCGAGCTCGTGGGCCTCTTGAAATCACGGTTATACAAATAGTTGAGATCTTATTGTGTTTTGGCGTGCCAGTGTGTATTCTTCTGCAAGGACACCATTTTTTCGGTGATATAACTGTGAGTCGCACCGAGTGATTTTTTTTTTAGAGAGCAGTGAAGTAACCTTAATTCATCTAACGAGATAAGGTCGGTGGTCCCACCTGTAGATTGTTGCTGAATGTAGCATTGGTTTTGTGCGATGTTGAATACTCTTACCCCGTGCCTGGATCAAGAGAAAAGTTAGGGTTTCACCTGTATTAGAATACTATAGATTATTCAAGTTGTTCTGATCCAGACTTGCCATGTTCCGAAGTTTATCCTGACTTTTTCCAGAACTTGTCACTTTCCGGGAGATTTCCATAAAATACTGCTGATTAAAGCTAGGTGCCCACAAAACGCAAATTCTCGCGTTCGTTATGCGAGTTCGGCATCGCAAGCAAAAAAATCCGCGTTCACAAAATTCTCGCCACGCCGTTTCGCCTCAAGTGGAATACCCTTGATGACTAACTCTTCGTTCCGATGAAATGCCTGCCTAGCGAAGAGCCAGAAACGTCACCGCTGCTGTTCGCAGCAAACGTTTTCGATTGGTTTACAGAGGAATTGAATCAGTTTGAGGATCGTTTGGGTGACGTTTCTCTTTCTTCCCGAGGTTTACTGGCATGTTTTGGACTTAGTCATATAGAGCGTGTTCCACCCTTCTAGCAATGGTAACTATGAGTTACTGTTTTCGTTCTAACCTCGTGAAAAGTTACTACGCTGACCGTTCGAACCTTCTCGAAACTATTTGCTTACCATGCTCGGTAGCGTAATATGCCTGGTAACTACGCATCCCTGTAACGTGATTGGTCGGATTCGCCCGTGGCATGATATTCTGCTGGAAAATAGAAAAATCGTTTCAGCCTTAACGGAAAAAAGCCAGAATTCGTGACGTCATGCGTAGTATCTACGGTAAGTAGGGTGGAACACGGTCATAGAGTCTCTGATTCGCGTCGCGTCTCAGTTCGTAAGCGGATAAAAATCGCGCTCTGTGAGGACCAACCTTGAAGCTGCAACGTTTTCAAGGGCGTGCGAAAATGGCTGCGGAAAGCTCGGCATCGTTCCGCATCTTCTCACGATCAGAAAGGGATCCAGCCCTTCCTGGAGGAAACACCTCAACAGTGTACTGAGTTTGAGCAAGAACAAATAATCAGATAGAACCTCCTTCTTTTTTCCCATACAGCGACTATGGATACCCCGACAAACCTGAGCGGACCTAGAGTATTTGCTCTAGCTTTGAGGTGATGTTGATACCCGCTTACTCTACTCCGTCTTTGCCGTTGCTCATCGCAGAGCAAAAAGTGCAGGAGGCGCGCTGACCCGCTCTGGAGCGCGTCTATAGAACCAATCGGCTTTGACTTCTACTTTTCCTCTACGCGGCTTCACAGCACTATAGCTATTTGTAGAGGTAACGACACGTGATGTGCCGCGAAGCTAGTAACCCCGCTCGTTTGCGGCCGGCAGGGTATGGGGAAATAATCGACAAAAAATCAACTTAGAAACCGGAAAATTTATTATTATCTTCTTTGGGATTCGCATGGTCATATTACAGAGTTCTATCTGATTATTTGTTCTTGGTTGGAATAGGTTTCGTGTCAGTAACTCTTTGAACGTATGTGCATGTTTACACTCGGTAGCGTAGATTATCTCAGTCCCCTTCTGTCAAGTATTTCTCACTAGACTTACGAATAATGTCGAAATTTTGCGTTGCGAATGATCTAACCTTTACGGATGAAAGATGGGTAACTATGGTTTAATGACAGGCCGCAGTTCCATACTGCTCTGACATAAGAAGCTAATTCACCACTTTTAAACTCCACTGTCTTTGGCTTCGGCAGATTTAGCCACCGGACAGACCCCTTGGATTCGATCTGAAACACGGCAAAACTCGCCTATCCAATCTTCCTGACCAGTGAGCTCGTAAACAGTAGTTAGGAGACTGGTGGGCTTCGGAAGGTGCCAAAATCGGCAAGCTTAAAAACCATTGTCAGTTGAGGTGGGGTAGATTTACCCACCTTCAGAATACGACTGGATTAAATGCGTAGGGAACTAAAGTCGATTAACATAATAGGTCTTTTAAGAGCGTGTTCCACCCTACTTACCGTAGTTACTACGCATGATGTCACGAATTCTGGCTTTTTGCCGTCAAGGCTGGGACGACTTTTCTATTTTCCAGCAGAATATCATGCCACAGACGAATCCGACCAATCACGTTACAGAAATGCATAGTTACCACGCTTACTAAGCTCCCGAGCATGGTAAGCAAATGGTTACTATTTCGAGAAAGTTGGAACGATCAGTGTATTAACTTTTTACGAGGTTGGAACGAAAATTGTAACTAATAGTTACTATTGTTAAAAGGGTGGAACACGCTCTAAGGCTCGTTTGGGGTCGTGGGTTCGGGTAGTGAATCTACACTCGGCAGAGATTATCCAGCTTAGATGTACGCAGCAGATTCGCTTTACTGCACATTCGTCTTTAACTTCACATTCCCCATACTTTTCTGTATTGCTCGTACTGACTTTATCACGTACTTATATTTTGAATAAATTCATGTCAATATAAATAAGGCTACATGATTTTCAAGACGCGAGATCACCTGTTCAAACAAAAAAGCATCCAATTATAGTCAATCCCCCCTCGTCCAAAAAAATCAAAACACATACCAAAGCGTTAAGCTACGTTCTCACTGCAAGAAATTCTGCAAATTTTTGCAAGAAAAGTATTGGCCGAAGTTTTTCACTGAATTACACATTTCGACCAAATCACCCGATGAACATGATACTACGAAAGAATGGCATCTTGTGGTGTGGTTGAGTTTTTTGTGGTTTGAGTTTATTTGTTGTTGTTTTTTTTATGCGATGTTTTACTCGTTTTTCATCTTGCACTAGTACTGTGAATAATTTTCTTTAATGTCTTTGACTAATTTAATTATTGTAAAAAGTAAAGAAACAACATCTTTTGAAAAAAAAATTAAGACTGAAATAAAGATTTTGAAGAAAAAAACAAAACTGGTGTCAACGAGGAGAGATTAACAAAAAAAGATAAAGATTTAACAAAAGATAGAAAAAACTGTAGATCCAGGCCTAATTTTTATGTTGCAGAATTCTACAAGAATGGACATGTGAGAACATAGCTTAAAGATCTACACACCCTCTAATATCACAGCGAATATTTCCAACAAGGAAAAAAATAACACTACCAACGCATCGGCTTACAATACGCTACGCAGTTGTAACAGATAGGAATAACTGCCACAGTTAAATAGAGTATTACAAATGTGTCCCAACACTAAAGGAACTACTAGTGTGTATTTACAGAGACTACTAAAATCACAAGCGTGCAGTGCGAAACGATAAATGACTATTGGCAAGACAACGCTAACGCAACAAAATATTGGATCGTGACTATATTCGAAATTGTCAATACTTTACGACACATAAACACAACATAGAAAAATGTCCTTGAAGACGCTGCGATTCTATGTAACTTTCACATATAGCGTACGTGCAACATTAATTTGTCAGATCCAGAAATACACACACTGGCTTAAAGCGCGTGGCTACACCCGGCAGTTAGACGAATTACTTATTCAAATCTTGGAAACAAAATCCATTGCCAAACTCCAATTTAAGGATCGAAGCTATCAATGATCAAAGATTATTTCTTCATAATGAAGAAATGAAAACGAGCTTTCAGGGGTACTTATCCCTCCGAGATATTAAGCGATGGATTTTTTTATTTTTGAAACAGAAATTTTCGAGGCGTTAAAGATCGCTCATTTCTTACTGTATAGTTTTTTCTGCCGATTTTGCAACTCCGGCAAAACTGCGGCTTCACTTTCAATTGCGGAAAGTGCAGTAAATTTTTGTTGAAAGCGAAGCGAAGCGGCTTTCCACGTTTTCTAGCGCGTGGCTAGATGTTCGCTCTGATTTTCGGACTGCTCACGAACAAACAATGTTGTTTTTGAGCTTTTTTTCCCATAAGGAAATTTCCCGCCTGAAATCGACCTAGGCAAAGTGGAAAAAAATTTGACTCAGTTTCAGGTTAATTTCTTACTTGGATCGACCGGAATTTCGGCCTCGAGTGACTTGCTGAATCATTTTGACCGGAATTCCGGCCACGGTCGGGACGAGGCCACGAGGAAGAAACTAACCTGAAACCGGATCGAAATCTGTTTCATTTTGTCTGCGTCGATCTACTCCGCTGTCACAAAAACCACCGCAAAAAGCGGGTCACAAATAAATAAAAAAAAATTATCAGATTTCCGTATCGGTCAACATATTTTTAGACCGTGTTCCACCCTACTTACCGTAGTTACTACGCATGACGTCACGAATTCTGGCTTTTTGCCGTCAAGGCTGAAACGATTTTTCTATTTTCCAGCAGAATATCATGCCACGGGCGAATCCGACCAATCACGTCACAGAGATGCGTAGTTACCACGCTCCCGAGCATGGTAAGCAACGTTACTATTTCGAGAAGGTTGGAACGGTCAGCGTAGTAACTTTTTACGAGGTCGGAACGGTCAGCGTAGTAACTTTTTACGAGGTCGGAACGGAAATAATAACTAATAGTTACTATTGTTAAAAGGGGGGAACACGCTCTAATCTTCCTGTTTAGCGGCGAAGAGGAGAAACTTAGGACGCAGCGGAGGCCTGCAGCGGTTACATTACCGGAGAGAGCGATCGTGTCGAAAATAATACCTGACAACTGGTTAAGTTTCCAGACAAGGTCACAAACAAATAATCTGATAGAACCTCCGTCTTTGGTCCCATGCAGCGACTATGGATACTCCGATAAAACTGAGCGGAGCTAGAGGTACTTGCTGTGAGGTTTGAGCCGATACCTCCCTACTTCCCTCTTCGCCGTTGCGCATACCACATGAAAAAAACCTGGGATGCCTGCAGGAGTGGAGAGCCCTGTCTGCAGCGGGTGGATGTGACGTCACAATGGTTGACAACCAATCAGCTGTAAAGGACGACTCAGACGGCGTTCGTATTCTTCTGCGGGATTCTACTGCGATGTAGCTGTTCGTACAGGTAACAAATTATAATGTTCTGCGTAGCTCCTCCTCTGCTCGTTTGCATCGGGTAGGGTATCAGAATATATTCGACTCCGCATGGTCGTATTACAGATATAGAGAGACGGAGGTTCTATAAGATTATTTTTTCTTGGTCCGGTGTAGATACGTGCTTAAAGATTCAAAATAACATTATCTTCAGTTCACTGAGCTTGGAATGCAAGAAGATACAAGTCACAATGTCGGGGTAATCCACTACACAGGGGTCAGTAGATATGTGGGGCTGTGGAGATGTTATTCAGTATCATAGGGGACAAGCACCTATCGTTCAGTCCGTCTCCGTGGGAGGCGCTTTTCCTGAAACAGCTTCTGCCCGCGTCGATGAAATAAAATCGTCGCAAATCTTGTCTTTTTTGGCATGAGCTGAGGGAATTCTCAGAGTCATCTAGTGTCAACTCGAGGATGCTGCTTGCGGTTCGGTTCCGCGTCCGCTTCTCGTTGGCTATCTCCTGAAAGAAATCGATGTCAGAGCTTGGTCACACTGGGCTCATTTCCTGCCTTTTTGGGTTGCAAAAATAGAAAAAAGAACAAGATACAACTAATCCTGAATGTTGTCGTTTTAAATCCAGGAGATCAATTAGAGCAAAACAGCGTGCATAATTATGTCACAGGAGCCCTAATTAACCCCTAATTGCCACAAAGCCCATCAAATCTCACGCCCCCTAGGGATTTTCAGTTGTTTGTCGAACAGGCGACTTTTTGAGCCCAGTGTGACCAAGCTCTCAGGATATAAACGTAGTTGCAAGCTAACCTGAGGAGGTTTTTCGCGAGATTTGGAATCACTTTCAAACGAGCGAGGTACTTCGCAAAAGTAGCAGGAAACTTATTGCGGAAATCGCTGTCCGCTTGTCAGTTTCTCAAAACCCATAGAAGGTGACGATTCTAGAAAACTTTCCGCTGAGCCTCCCATTAGCATTCCAGACAGTGTTGCCACTGGTCGCAGGATTCTGCGATTTGTCACAGGTTTCTGACTCCTTTAACAAAGCGAGCCACAAATCCGTAACCGATAAGACCATACAAAAAGCAAAACTGTATGATTATGAAGCTTATAAAGCGAGGTTTCTGGTTATTAATTGGCAAAAAGGAGCAAGTTTCGTCAGCTACCAGAATGTTTATTCCCGAGACTCGGCCTTCTCCATCAGTCAGAGAGCCAGCGAACGACCGGGTTACCTTTAGCTTGCGAGTGCGATTTAATGTAATGAGTGCGATTTAATGTAATTAAACTGGCAACATTGAGTCGGGAAACACTCTATGGGGAAAATTTCCAATTCTCTTAGCAGTGCGAAACCAGAGTAAAATAACACTAGAGAGTAGCGTCAATACCTATGCTTTATTTGTTTAGCAAACGGGCCATACTGATAGCACTGCCCACTATGCTGGCGACATTTAAAGCGAGACAAAGTTGCGGGTTTAGAAATTTCTAGTAAATCTAAGATGCGGTCTGCATCCATCGAGGAAACTGGGGAGGTTGTATCTTTTTTTGCTTTGTTCAGAATATAAAGTTACTGGAACCAGCCCTGGTGCACGACCGATTGAGTTTCAGTAGGGACGTTCACTATCGCTAGTGGTCCCAGAGTCGATGTTTTTCGAATGTGTCACTTTTTTCAAGTCTTGGCACTACTGTCTAGTGTTATTTTGCTCTGTGCGGAACCAACTTTCAGTGATCATATTAAATGGCACCAAGCTGATGTCGGCTAAATTAGCTCTAGCGTATTCCGTCCCTTTTCGGCAAGGGTAATTGTCAGGCTGCGGTTGGGAGAAAACAACCTACAATAACCTACTGATTACTGATGAAACTATTGGTTACTGCAGGTTCGTCTCCTCTAGCTGCGACCTGACAAAAACCCCTGCCAAGAAGGGCAGGAAAGTCACGGGGGCAAATCTCAGCTGACTTACCCGTATGGTGGGAGCAAATATGATTCGTGGTCAACTCGGGGTGATGCAAGGTGACCGAACCTGGTTGTAGCTCTCGAAAATTAATTTGGAAAAAATGGATTTCTAATCATACAAGAATGAGTTATTAAAGAAACAAGACCAAAGGTTTCGATGGGATCCCAAAAATCTAATATTTGATCCAGACAATTGGGTCTTGTCTTCGCCAGATCCAGTCTTCGCCAGGCTGATCATCAGAGAAAACCAAGTTCAGATATACCTCTATAAGCCATATCTATTTTGACGACACTGGCCGAAACTTCCTGCTTTACTTCAGCCAAATTTCCGGTTTCGCCCGAATTCCGAGCGAACTACTAGTCCAGCAAAAAAAAGAAGAAAATTCAGAAACGAATCCAGCGGATCTCTTTATCCCTATAAAAAACATCTAATCAACTTTAAATAAAACTTTGACTTAACAAAAATCCGGTTAAAACCGGATTCGGGACTTATTATATGTCTGGGTAAAAAATGATTTTCATATACAGACTCAGCGTCTCTTCTTACCCCTAAACCTGTCATCTAATCAACTTCAGATAAAACTTTCGCTTTTAACAAACTTTCCGGTTTTGGCCGGATTCCTGGCGAACTAGTTGTCCGGTTAGAAAATGGGTTTCACCATTGTGTTCAGCATGTCTTCTTACCCTTAAATCGAACATTTCAACTTCTAATGAAACTTTTACTCTTAGCCAACTTTCCGGTTTTTGCCGGATTCCGGACGAACTACTTGTCCGGCAAAAAAATAGTTTTCACCATCGTGTTCAACATGTCTCCTTACCCCTAAATCGAACATTTAATCAACTTCAAATGAAACTTTTACTTTTACCCAACTTTCCGGTTTTTGCCGGATTCCAGACGAACTACTTGTCCGACAAGAAAATAGTTTTCACCATCGTACTCAGCATGTCTTCTTACCCCATAATCGACTATCACATTAGCTGTTGAAAAATATTTTGTTTGTCCCTAAATTTGAAACCCCTCCCCCACCCTCAAATATAGGGCTACAGAGCCCATCTTCGAACTTGACCTGTACTTTGACCGAAAGGATCCTCCCACAAGTTTCATCAAAATATCTCAATCTCCTCGAGAGTTATCGTGCGGACAGACGGGCAACTTTTGCGATGTCATAGGTATCCCTCCACTTACGTTTTGGGATCCCAAAAAGCTGACAACAAGCGAGGCAATTAAAACATGCCCAATTGCGAATATTGATTTGACTCCACACAACCGGGTCTTGTAGTTTCCCGGGCTTCACAGACCGCAAATAGCACTAAACACGACTAACATGTTACCCCTCCCAAATCACCGCCCCCTCTCCCCAAGGAAGTGCGGATCGATTAAGGAGGCTTACTAACACGTTCCGAGTAAATGGACTTAAATAAAGCTAGGGGTATGACAGCCATGCCCGTCGGGTACTCTCACACGATATTCAATCGACCATACAGAAGGAACAATCTTCGACCTGTAATCAGCGCCCTCTACCATAAAAACGTCATGCTCTACGCCCACTGACTCAGCTCTTCAACTGACTTTCGCATGCATTGAAGTGTAAAGGAACTAAAAAACTGGCGTAACTAAAGTTGTGTTTTTTTGGATTAACTTCTGTTTCGTCAAAGTTTGTAGTTTGGCTGTTGTTTTGTCTTACTTGCATTTTATTGAGTTCTTGTTTCCGAAAAGCCAAACTACACCAAACTACGTCTGCGAGGTAGTTTTTAGTTTGAGCTCCATAGTTTCAGGTTCGAAACTACAGCAAATGGAATGGACAAATAAAACGGCTTTTATGCGAAACTACGCCGAAACTACATCCAAAAAAACGCAACTTAAAGGTCTATCTTCAATAATTTAGTTCCTCTAAAGGAGTGTGTACCAAATATTTGTTTACGTGGGACAGGACCGTGGTACATGGGGATTGACCAAGTACCGGTTAAACCGATCGCGTCAAGTAAAGGAGGTTCGACTAAATATTAATTTCAGCCCAAGCTGACTGCGAGGCATACTTGACAGTGCAAAACGGATACATCAGCTGCATTTTATTAGAGCTATATTTCGGCCCTTCTTGGCAAGGGTCATCTTCAGGTTCAAGTCGCTCAAGCTGGAAAATAAACTTGTGGAGAAACGAAAGATTTTAGTTATCTGATTTTGTGAATTTCTTGGAGCATCAAAAACTGTCCAAAATGAAATCGCAGCCCCAACTTCGGGCATTTTTCACGAAGAAATTCGCAAAATCAGATACTGAAGCTAGACTATTTCCTTGCTACTCCACAAGCTTATTTTCCATCTTGAGCGGTTTGAGCCTGAAGAGAACCCTTGCTAAGAAGGGCCAAAATATAGCTCTAACAAAATGCAGCTGACGTATCCGTTTTACACACTCAAATACGGGGTTCGGCTAGCTACCTACCAAGATCAAGGGGTCCAGGCTCTCCGGAATTCTGATTGTAAAAAAATTGGCATAGCTAAAGGTTCATGTTTCACACTTTTTTCCAAAAGCACTACCGCATATGAAGTTCAGAATACAAGGAATAGGAACGTGGTATGGGGTAGCCAAGTACCGATTACACCGATTTCGTCGAGCAAGGGGGATTCCGCTAGCTAGGTGAACTGATTCGGGTTGGCCATAATCTGACTTCTCCCCTAACTTCCTTCTCAAAATACATTTTTTTTCCCTCGGTCCACGAACTAAATTTGAGCTCCTAATGAGCAACGCTGAATGGCAACATCAGCCAAAAAAGGGCACAAGAAAAGAAACTACCAGTTTGTAAGGATCAAATCTTGAAGAAAGATAACCAATAAACAAACAACCCATGCGAACAACACAATTGTGACCTGAATCCAACTGGCGGTCGACGCAAGAGCGAAACGACATTCTAAATTAGGATATGCTACATTTCCCGGATCTAACGAATCATTCGGACAGAATCCTATAGAAAAACAGAAATTGGAAAAGAACTAACTTGACCCAAGAAACTGCTGCATTCTGCTCAGATGAATGGGCCTACTAGTTGGCTTGAATTCGGTGAGAACCGAAAGTTCCGGAGCCAGCGCAAAGAATCCAACAGGAGAAATGTTAGATTTTGCACACCAGAAAAGGTTTGTCTTTTTTGGGATCCCAAAACGTAAGTGGAGGGATACCTACGATATCACAAAAGTTGTCCTAGTTGGTTAGAATTAAAAGTTTTATTCAAAGTTGATTTTATGTTCGATTATGGGGTAAGAAGACATGCTGAACACGATGATGAAAACCATTTTCTCGTCGGACAACTAGTTCGCCCGGAATCCGGCCAAACCGGAATATTTATTAAAAGGGAAAGTTATATTTAAAGTTTATTAGATGACAGATTTAGGGCTAAGAAAAGACGCTGAGTCTGTATATGACAATCATTTTTTACCCGGACATGTAATTCGTCCGGAATCCGATTGAAACCGGAAACTTTTTATAAGTTTAAGTTTTATTTGAAGTTGATTAGATGTTCTTTATAGGGATAAGGAGATACGCTGAATTCATTTCTGAAATATTCTTTTTTTGCTGGACAAGTAGTCCGCTCGGAATCCGGCCGAAACCGGAAATTTGGCAGAAGTAAAGCAGGAAGTTTCGGTCAGTACTGTCAAAATAAATATGACTTATAGAGGTATATCTGAACTTGATTTTCTCAGATGATTAGCGTGGCGAAGACTTGATCTGGTGAAGACAAGACCCAATTGTCTGGATCAAATATCAGAGTTTTGGGATCCCACCGAAACCTTAGGTCTTGTTTCAACTGGATAGGTCGTCAGAAATCGATGACGATTTACGAATGATCGCGTTGCTTGTACGACTAATTTGGCCGGTTTCCGGTTTTGCCTACGACGGCAACAAATAGTAAACTGTCAGCAAACAGTACTGGCAGGATCGACAAGGTTAAAAAAAAAGAAAGAGGGAAGAACCCCGTTTGGGGTGCCGCTGAAGATTTCGTCTTCGTTTCCCAGCTTAGACCAAATCGGGGCTTAGACTAGAGCAGTGGTTCCCAACCGGTGGTGCGCGTACCCAAGGGGTACGATAGACCCTCGTAAGGGGTACGCGAAGGTCCCAAAATCAAGTTAGTCTATAGCTTTAATACCTTGCTTCAGTCGATTTTGAGTCCCCTAAGTCAGTTTCAGTATTGTCCTCAAAAACAGATACCCATCGTACGCAGTTTCTGATTTACATGCCATATAACTGAAGACAATAAATATCGTCTTTTTGACGTTCTGATTGTCGTAAAAAAAATTGTAAAACAACAATTCGTCAAAAAAGGGGCACAAAACCTTTTTGAACCTTGATTAGGGTACGCAACCTTTTTTAATCTTGATTAGAGGTACTCGGTACGGAAAAGGTTGGGAACCACTGGGCTAGAGGAACTGAATGGATGGTAAGTGCGGGCGATTTCCACCCGTTGGGGTGAAAGAAGATAGGTTTTAGGGAGACTTAAGTTGAGTCACTTATGTGGGGTTCACAGGGGTAGGAGGCTTTTCATTTAGTGGGTCGTGCGCAGAGCTAACGGGTTTGAGAACAGAGATATTTGGGGGAGAAACGATGGAAGAGGAGGGGTAATTTTTATGGGGAAGAAACATTTTGCTGAACTTCGTCGGCTCGGGAGGTTCCCCAGGCAGGGCATGAAGCATCGTGAGCGTTTTTATAGTACGCGTTTTCTGCTTTTAGTGTTTATATTAGTTAGGTTTTTGCACATGCCATGGTATCTGTTACAACGGTAACTGGATCTCTAATTAGTCGTTTTTGTAGTAACCGTGGTATCTGATATACTGCTGCTCTGCAAAAACGACAATTGCCAAAATTGATCTTTTCGAAGTCATCCCGAAAGAAAAACTGATATTCAGTCACATCACTAAGTGCCAAACTTCTTTCTCACCAATTTGACAAAAACTGATAAAAGTGAGATGACTTTTTCAGATACCACGATCAGTTACCACGGTCGGGCCGTGGTATCTGAATATCAGATACCACGATAACTGGCCAGATACCACGATAACTGCAAAAACGTCTTTGACCGTGGTATCCCCGATGAAAAATTTGTAGCCTGCGTAGTAGTATGGTAGTAGTACAAAAAGGTTGCATGTAATACTATGTAATAGCAAAGAATACTATCATTTAATGTGCCTCAGACTGTTCCAATCTTATGTAGTAGTATCCAGTAGCATCCTGTCTTGCCATAGTAACATCCAGTCTTGCTAATAGTACCATATAGTAGTATGCAGTAACACGGTAGCCTTGAAGTAGAAGCATGTAGTAGTAGTTTTCGTACTACTTCATAGTAGGCCTACTATTTTGAGATAAATTTTTCATCGGGTCAGATACCACGATAACTGCAAAAACGACTTTAGACCGTGGTATCAGATAAGATAGGCCTACCATGGGATCTGCAAAAACGCAAACTCTTGAGTTCCGAAGTGTTACTTTTTATAATATTGCGTTTTCCGGCAATGCGCCCACGGGCTTTTGGGGAATAAACACTCACTCATTTAAAATGTCAGCTCGTATAACAAAAAATGAGCATTTGAACCGGTTATTTTCACTACAAACGTGCCACGAAAGGGAAGAAGTAGATGTAAGCCAAGACAATGCATGCAGTTAAAAGCAACCATAGAAAAAATAATGAACCAACCCTTTTACCGTCGCCTTTGACCTTCGGGTCGGTCGTCAGAGGGTAGCTGCGAAGGAACGACAAACTGATAAGTACTGATATTAATCAATATTAAGTTATACTTATTGTTATTTTTCTAATACAAAAGGACACGAAATACTAGCT
The DNA here is from genome assembly GCA_030848855.1 of Branchinecta sandiegonensis. Lineage (NCBI taxonomy): Eukaryota > Metazoa > Arthropoda > Branchiopoda > Anostraca > Branchinectidae > Branchinecta > Branchinecta sandiegonensis. The sequence goes on along the minus strand of JAUPMV010000002.1, from coordinate 25,889,886 downwards.
TCGGAATGAGGGATCTCTGATATGACAGGTCAGACCATAAGTCCCTACAAAACATACTTCAAGGAAATGCAGCACCACAGATACTGTTTTTGCCCAATATTCTAAGATGTCTGCTTCCTTTCTTAAAAAAAACATTTTAACCGTAGCCTACTTTCAACATATTTCTTTCGTCCGCTTCGATGTTAACACGGTTGCAGTTTAAACAACAACTATTTTCTCAGGTTATATAAGAATACGCCTCAGAAGTTTTATAGCATCCAACACAAGGATACAAGTATAAAAGTTATGTATAATGTATAAATGTATACAAATGACTGTATAAAACGTATATGTATGTAAAGTTTAAAAAGACTTGTATAAAATGACTTTTCCCGTCTTTAGCAGTTTTATATGCCATGGCTCAGTGGATTTTTAAGAACTAATTAGAAAAGCATGGTCGTGTGTGATAATTCCGTTAAACTTAACAGAAATTAATTCGCTGTCCTTGGTTTGCAAGCTCGTAGAGAGCGAACACATCACGAAGCAGGATGAAACAAAAATGCCCTTACACGTGAGATTTTTTGTGATTTTCACATTTTCTGTATTTTGCTATTTCGATGCGTTTCATACTCTCCACGACTGTTCGTGCGAAGACCATCACATGCCCTTGCAAGTGTGAAAACAAACGACTTATTAGACTCCGAAATCGTGAACACTTATACAAGAGGTGGTATTTCATAATTTCGTTTCTGCCCTTGGCCATTTCTCCGCATTCCATCTAGGAAGACGATTTTTTAAACCCGATTAGTCCCTTTTTTTAATGTTTATTTTTTTATCTTATGCATTTACTACATTATTGAAAGCTCAGTGTATTTTTCCTTTTATTTCTCTGTACTGCGCTATTTTCTCTTCTTAAGTTGGTAAATAAAATTCCATCATCATCATAAGACAGGGTTCCGAACTTTGGAAATACCCATAAATCGGAGCCTTGAAATTGGATGAGATTTTCGTTGCTTAAACACTGAAAAAAGAAGAGACAGATCCTTGAAAAACACGGGGGCATTACAGTCACTCTGAGGGAATACGATCATAAAGAAAGATGAAAAATGTCCTTGAGCGTATGAGCACCGAGCACCGACCGAGCACCGACTTAATAGCCTCTGAAATCGCGAGCTGTTGCTAAAGAAGGACCCGTCGTACCTGTAATACCTGCTAATACCACACTGTAAACAAAAATCTTGCAGTATTTGCTACTGGGATTAATATTGTCTCTACTAAGCAGAGGCGTTAATAGCCAAAATGTTTGGGGGGGGGGGGGGCAAGGTATCTACCGACTGGCTGGTAATTTTTACCGTCTGTTTTTGCAGAAAACGACTGTTCTCAAGAAAAAAAATGACAGTATTGAAAAAAAAATCGACTGATTTTCAGAAAAAACAACTATTTTTACAAAAAATTAACTGATTTTCAGAAAAACCGACTGTTTTCACGAAAAAAATCAACTGTTATGATGAAAAATCGCGCCGCGTCGCGCCGACTAGGTTATTTTTTACCGACTGGCCGACAAGATTGGGGGGGGGGGGGATGAGCCTCCCCCCCCCCTCCCCCCAGTCGTGACGCCCCTGCTACTGAGATCAAATTATTTCTAATTCGGATTAATCTTATCCCAGTAGAGATAAGGTTAATCCCAGTAGCAAATACTTCAGTTGAATTTAATCCTTTCTCGGAGAAGCTTTTTACAGTGTAACTACAGCCGCAATCACTCCACCCATTCCTAAACTCGGAGACCCAAATTTCATACAGTGAACTCTACCCATCCCCCCCCCCCCCCCCAACGACACAATACTGATTTCCGTTTTTTGCTATTTTCAATGCACTTCATGCTCCTCAACGAGTTTCCGTGAGAAAACTGGGTATGTAAACGTCATCGTAATTTTGCTATTTGTCAACGGGCCAGAGGAAAACAGAAAAAGTCGTGGGTAATTTTTTAAAAGCAGAGCCCAGTTTTAAAGTACTCAACAAAAATCAACGAAGTAACCAACGAAGATGGGGTTTGTAAAGGCCAACGAATATACTGAAATAAACGTCACTCAGTCACTTGCTAGTACTGAGCGAGAACAGTCGTAATTGTTATTCGCAGGTATTAGTGAGTGACTCGCTGTCTTTAGGCTTTCAATTCTTCCAATTCTATTTTAATTTCGGTTTCTTGTGGGTTTTCTGTTTTGTTTTGGTTTTCTTGGTTGTTGATCTTCATCCTCGTTTTGACATTTTTCCTCAAAATTTTCTGTCTGCGCTGAAGATGGGAGGCGGTTGTACTCCCGAAATATTCGCCTTTTATTTCAGTATATTCGTCGGCCTTTACAAACCCCATTTTCGTTGGTTTCTTTGTTGATTTTTTGTGATATGTCAGACCAATGTGGTTTACGAAATTATCTAAAGTACTCAACTAATTTAGAATATTGGAACAAAACAGTAAATAGTGCGAGGTGTCCTTTAAAGTTAGAAAGCGAAGTGCCTAAGGCAGAGAAATTCCAGTGAACCACCCAGTGGTCGTGCAAGTGAGATGGTGTTAGTGAAACAGCACCACTACAGACAGGCATAGAACCTGAACTAAACTTACAACCTACGAGGTGGAATGCCTAGGGGTTATTATCCACCAAACGCCAGAGGCTTCCCCAGAAGGACTGTTTAGGGCGTACCTTCCCATCGTTGGATGATGGATGTTTTCCTCCACCGCGTTCACCTGAGGGGGCCCTCTTTTTCAATTTCTTATCCGCCTGTCGGGGGTCTAGCTTTTCCAGTCGCAAGCTTCCGTCGAGTTTAGATGATACCTGGAGAAGTGAAGCGACGTGAAAACTGGAACAAGCAACCCTTTTTGAATTACATCGACCACCCCCTTGCCATATCAATTAGTGGACAGAAAGACAAAAGTCCTCCTCAACCGGGATTTGAACCCAGGACGCTTGACTTTCTAGGCCTTCGCTCTATCACTGAGTTACAGAGGGGCTTGTGAATCCACCCCCTTCGTGTTCGTGTGATAGTACATTTGCAAGAGTAGTTCGAGTCGATACTTCGCTGATTGCCTACTCTCCAGCAAATACGGTTTGAAGATTTTTCGACGCAAATAATTTAAAAGCAAGCAGTGCAAAGCTAGGTCGTGTTACGGCTACTACACTGAACGAATTTTCATAACAGATAACCCAAGGATAAGCAGTCTCAACAGATAACACTTCTGCTCTTCTTTTTCGGCTCATCTTTGCAATTACTGTTATGCGTAACGTTCAATGCAAAGCCTTTGCGAAATGATAACAGATAACATCCCAAGTGTTTATCTGTTGAAACTTCGCATCTTTGTGTTATCTGTTACGAAATTTCTGACAGTCTAACACTGCGGAACGTCACGCTTTCACATTAGTTAGTACAAATACCATGGTATCTGTTACCACGGTAACTGGATCTGGTATTTGTTAACACGGTAACTGGATCTGCAATTAGTCGACTTTGCAGTTGCCGTGATACCACGGTTGCTCTGCAAAACTACAATTGTCGAAATTGCCCTTTTCGAAGTCATCCCGAAAGAAAAACTGATATCCAGTCACACCACTAGGTGCCAAACTTCTTTCCCACCAATTTGACAAAATCCTAGTCTCTATTGTTGGTAATGATGAAAGTGAGGTGATTTTTTCAGATACCAAGATCAGTTACCACGGTCGGACCGTGGTAACTGAATATCAGATACCACGATAACTGTAAAAAGAGCGTGGTATCAGATACCGCGATAACTGCACAAACAGCGTGGTATCAGATACCACGATAACTGGAAAAAACAACTTTAGACCGTGGTATCAGATACCATGGTATCTGCATAAACGCAACTATTACCTTGACATGGTCTACGATCAATAAAGTGTGTATACCTTAAGTGTGGTCTGTCCATGAGGAACTTGTGCTATTTATGGGTATGAGAGGGGATAGTTTACCTCTTGGTAAAAGAAGAAAATATTTGGATAAAGTGAGGGTTAAAACTGATCCTTACTCTTGCCCTATGTGTGGATGCGACAAAGAAAGTATGATTCATTTTGTGGGAGAGTGTGAGGAACTGAATGGGTTGAGACAAGAGTCGTTTCGAGAGAGAGCGTGTGGGAGTGAGTGGATAACTGAGAGAATGAAAGAGGAAAGTTTCCAGGCTATTCAACTGTTTGGAAGGTTCTTCCGGATAGGGTTAGCACACAGGGAAAGCTGTATATCCCTGTAGTTATAAATATTAGCATAGTTTTCTTGTTTTTTAGATATATTTTTTTCTTTTGTTATTTTGGTGCGATGGCCGTTGTTGGCCTTTATGCCGTGTGGATACGATTCCTAAAGTGTGCATTTTCTTCCTCCCATACCCGCCCTATACCTAACCCCTCGGATACTAATAGTTGCGTTTTTGCAGATACCATGGTATCTGTTACTACGATAACTAGATCTGCAATTAATCGTGTTTGCAGTTACCGTGGTATATACCACGGTCTAAAGTCGTTGTCGCAGTTACCGTGGTATCTGAATGTCAGATACCATGGTACCTTGCCAGATACCACGGTAACTGCAAAAACACTTTTTGACCGTGGTATCAGATACCATGGTATCTGCAAAAACGCAACTTTTACCTTGACATGGTATACGACCAATAATGTCGATACGATTAATAAAGTGTGGATTTTCTTCCTCACATACCCGCCCTATACCTAACCCCTCGGATACAAATAGTTGCGTTTTTGCAGATACCATGGTATCTGTTACCACGATAACTGGATCTGCAATTAATCGTTTTTGCAGTTACCGTGGTATGTGATAAAGTCGCAGTGATAAAGTTTCGCAGTTACCGTGGTATGTGATGACCGTGGTATGTGATAAAGTCGTCAGTCGCAGTTTCGCAGTGTGATAAAGTCGTTTTCGCAGTTATCATGGTATCTGAATGTCAGATACCACGGTAATTTGCCAGATACCAAGGTAACTGCAAAATCGCCCTTTGACCATGGTATCAGATACCACGGTAATTGCGCAAAACAACTTTTGGCCGTGGCATACCGTGGTATCAGAGACCGTGGTACAAATATGCTGTTATCATTAGCTGTGTTCTTGCAGTTACCGTGCGGTATCTGATACACGGTTGCTCTGCAAAAACGACTATTGCCGAAATTGCACTTTTCGAAGTCATCCCAAAAGAAAAACTGATTTCCAGTTACATCACTAAGTGCTAAACTTCTTTCTCCCCGATTTGATAAAATTTGATGAAAGTGAGATGACTTTTCAGATACCACGATAACTGGCCAGATACCATCATAACTGCAGAAACGACTTTTGACCGTGGTATAAGATACCACGGTAACTGCGAAAACTACTTTAGAGCGTGGTATCAGATACCGTGGTATCAGATACCATGGTATCTGCAAAAACGCAACTACTATGATACGTCAGCTTGGCTCAAACAATACTGGCATTTAGTCTTCTAACCTTTTCCTTCCTGCCTTCAAGACTTCCTTTCTCCAACTTCCAACTGTTGAGCCTCTTGTCACCTCTTGATCCCATCGAAGTCAGACTCCCGATCGAGCTATCCCCCCGCGTTCGGATCAGGCTAGACGTCCGCGACTTGATCGGAGTCGGAATCCGGCTTGGCAGTTTGGCAGTTTCCAACGCCAGCCCCGGACTCGTGAGAGGAGATAAGAGATTCCCAATGCTAGGTGGCGGAGTGGAGTTGGAGTTGCTTGTCTGCGTCCCAAAGTCTACCAGGTCACAGAGCGACATGGAAGTTTGGGTGTAGACACGTGAGAGTTGTTGTTGTTCTGTTTGAACGGCGACGACGGCGACAGTGACCGGTCGCTTCTGTTTGATTGACAACTGGCGGCTGACGCGAAGCTGTGCCTTTGTACCCTCTAACTCGATCTTCTGCTCTTCAAGCTAAAACAAAGAACACGATTAGTTAATTAATTAGTTAAATAAATCGACTTTCATGGTTACACAACCAAACTTGCAATAGCTGTCAACACAAATATTTACAATATCGGTGTCAATAGTCCACACCTAAAAATCAATCATGCTTCCTTAAAAAGTTGTACGAATTCTGGAATCAAACTTTTTGTAAATCTGATGATTTTTGTAGTTGTAGGAGAGAGTTTGTGAAAACTAATTCGTTCTGATCGATGGGTTTTCTGTAATTTTTAGAACGAAAGATTCCTGCTTGTAGTCATTCTGACAAGGACGTTTTGAGCGTTCTATCCGGGTAGGCTTGTTCAACAATTTCAGTTTTCATCGGATTCCGGCAGAATGGGATACCGAGAGTAAGAATCGGTTTTGGGATATCCTGAGCTTTAATTGCATCCCCATTGTTTGAATTTTTGGGGGTTCGTCAATTACTCATAGAATAAGCATTTGGAATCCGTTTTGGGATATCATGAGCTTTAATTGCATACCCATGGTTGGAATTTTCGAAGGGTTCGTCAGATACTTATAGAACAAGCATTTGTACGTTTTTTGTACCATATTCCACTGAGAAGATTAACAAAAACAAGTGAATTCTAAGCGATTTATTTTCTTGTATGTAATAATTGTATATATTCAAGTATTTTAACACATGAAATGTAATGGCCGATGTATTTAGTGCCATGTCGGCGCTACGAGTTGGATCAATAAAAATATCTATCTATCTTATTTAATTGTCCCGTGTCGCTTCAACCGACCTCAGTCCAGTACCGTAAAGGCTAACGAGCAGAATATGACACAGAATATGAGCAGAATATGGGCCCAGCCAGCAGATGACCCACTACATTCTTTTCTGGACGATGAATGAAAAATTGTATACTGTATTTGTTGTGTTTTATTTAATTCTTTTATTTTATTTTGCATACTCCGCTTTTCAAATGGCGGGTCAGAAAGAAACTACTTACTTACTTGCTTAAATATGAAATATATGACAAGTGTAAAGATAAAAAAAATGCAAACTTAAAGCCAGAAAACTTCTTTTTTACAAAACTTATCTTCACTGTACTAAAACAAACAATACACAAGATAGTAAATGTAGTATGTTGTTAGAGTGATATTTTATTATGATCATGAGAGAATTTTTAGATTGACATATCACGCATGCATGAATCTTTGTGTGGAAGCGCAGCCTATACTTTGCTCACACCTTAAAGTTTAACTGAAAAGGCACCTGATTTTTGCATCAATAATTAATTCACTGAAATATATTGACTCATCCAAGGGATTTTGCATTTTTTCTTCCAGGGCTCTAGTAATAACACTCGGAGTATGCGCTGCTTGCACTACAAACCAAAATTCGTCAAGACGCGGATAATTTGAATTTCAATAAAGGCCTGCAGATCTGCATGTCCAGTGTGTCCTGACAAGGAGACACCATTCCTTGCCTTGAAAGGAATTCGACATTTGTATTTTAGTTCTCAGCAATGGCTTACATTTGTAGCTGGTAACATGTAGAGGGACAAGCGCATAGAGGTACTAAAAATCCGAAAGAATAAGTTCGTCTGATGTAATCGGTTGTCTGTAGATAATGGACAAACGAAGTAACGCATTTTTATCCGGTTTTCAGGCGTGTTCAAGTGAATAAATGATGAGTAAGTAGACTGTCGAATGTCATCCCCACTCGGTTAAACTGTGACAACCCGGGGGTTGTTAAGCTGTGACTTTTCTTGTGTTTGCTTTTCTCGGCTGTATTTTACGCACCGGTTTTGGTGGAAGAAATAGAACAATAACAATAAATGAACTAAACATAGTACTGATCAGTCGAAAATCTGGTGTGGTAAAAGTTCACAATCTCTACGCCCATCAGTCAGACGCTTAGTGACAGTGTGGGTAAACCGACGGGTGGCCGAACTGACAGGTGGATGCAGTGACCGACTTTAGTATTAACGGACAGACGACTGTACTGACGGAAAAAGTTTACGAACTTACGGATGGCTGTAAGGACGGTGCCCTAACAAAATAGGTGCCTCCAGTGCTTGCAGGAATTAGCGTTTTAATTACAATTACAACTCATTTGTTTCCAAAATTTTGATAATACAAAATGCACGGGACTGTCAAATTACAATTTGGTTAATTCACATTAAAATTGCGGATAAAGTAAGGCAAAAATGAGTTCAAATAGAGTTCACTACTGTGAGCGGGCGGGTTCATTAGCTGACCTTGAGATACTCCTTGTTGGGCGAGTATCCATTCTTTCTTCATCGTCGGGTGGCAGGATCTCACGGTGCATTTCTGAGACAAGGTAGATTTTTTAAGGGGCAAAGGTTGATTTTTAAGTTCAAGTTCTTCTAGGCAAAGGCTGATTTTTCGCTGGTACTTCGCTCAACGCAGAAACGACTACCACTGAAGGGGTACTTAAAAGGAACTCTGTTACCTATATTACTATTTCATTCCAAGCCCCTAATCATTCCATCCACTGAATGACTGAATTTCGAACTTAAGTAAACTTTATCCACCCTAACGGCGCTAAGCTGATTTTTACATTTGCCGGTTTCGGCTCTTTTCGACGCAGATAAGGCTCTTGATTATTGCTTCCCAGAAGCTAATTGGTCAGGAATACCGGTTAGGCAGGTTTTGTCGTGTTTCTTATCGAAGCCCAGGGTGCCGAGTGAGTCTGAAAACAGCCAGGGCGGATTTGTAATCTGTACGAAACCCCACACCGCTTCTAAGGAAGGGGAGCCCTCTGTTAGGGCAGTGGTAGATTGGTGAAGATTGTTTAGTGCCTGACCAAAAAAAAATCATAAATCTTTCTCGTAAGGCATAAAACAGAAGTACAAGCGCATAGAGGTACCACAAATCACAAGGAAATTCCACTATTTGAAAATGGATTCTTCGTGAATATCGGAACAACAAAGTAACGCATTTTCAGCGGGTCTTCAAACCAATTTTAGTAAATAAGTGACGGGTAACTAGGTTGTCCTATCCCAGCCATTTTCGGTTAAGCTTTAAAGATAGAAGAGGTCAATGAAATATTTACGAAATACAATATACCTGAAATTTGAGCTCGTCATTCTCATCCTTTAGCTTGACCAGTTCCTCGGCAGCTCTTCGATTATCGTCGACTTCACCGGGCTCCAACAGCGAAGATTCGCTTTTCGACTTCTCTTTTAATCGGCCTTTGAGTACCTAGAAATAAGGCAACTGTCTGAGACACGGTGAAACACAAGAATAACAGAAGGGACCAGCGAGCAAGTTTCCGTCAATTAAACAGAGAAACGACAGTACAATTTTCTTCTGCAACAATACCAGAGAAAACCAAGAAGACGTTCGTCAGACAAACCTTGAGCATTTTCACGCTTTTTGGAGTTCGTTTAAACGCAACAATTTAGTGAGGAAGCAAAGTCAACGCCCACACCTGGACAACCGAATGCCTGAAGCCACAGTTCAAAATCTCGAGATTAGCGAGTCCTGAAGATTCTTGTCTGACCAAGATTTTTGAACTGTGCTGGGCAGCATCTTAGATACGGCGAGAATACAAATTTAAAATACGGATTCGGCGTGTGTCCTTACCTCTAAATCGACTTTCAAATTAGTTTAAAAGATTTTCTTTGGCCACAACCCGTAACTATATGGCTCTAAGGCCCGTCCACGAACTTGACCCAGTCAACCACAAACCCCTGATTTTTAGATACCGTACCCTATGCCAAACCCTGGATATGCCTAGCATACCCTATGCCTAACGCCGGAGACACTATGCCAGGTGGTGGATACTATAACCCAGTAAAATATTGATGATTTGAGTGAAGCTAAATAATCAACCAATCAGAACTCCTTTATAATGAGGTAGGTCAAGGTTAGGTTACCAACAGGTATCCAGCGTTTGGCATAGGGTATCCAGCGTAAGGCATAGGCTATGCCAAATGCTGGATATACCCAGCGTTTGGCATAAGGTATCCAAAAATTAGGGATTTGTGGTAGACTGACTTGACCTGTACCGGTACTTTAACACAAAATATCCTCACATCAAAATTTGATTAAAAAAAAAAAAAATATCTGAATCCCTCCGAGGTTAAAGCGCTGACAGACGGGCGGGCGATTGGAAGGATGGACGGATGGACGGACAAAATTAACGAAATCATGGGTATCCCTTCACTAACATTTCGAAATCATAAAAAACAGTTTACTGAGATTGGTATTCTCCCTTGTTCAATGCTCGCGGGGTGATGATATAACTTATAGAGAATTCTAGTGGCTGAAGTTTTCAGAGTCAAAGGAGATGATGAACATCACAGCCACAGAAGATTTTGCTCGATCATCACACTGGCTTTCAAACAATCGTTCCCATGGATGCGTATTACGATGGGCACGAAATTAATTAAAAAAAAAATACAAGGCAATTTCAGGGCAACGACCGGATTAGACTAAAAAGACAACATAACATGCTTCATGCCAACAGGTGAGCTAATTGCAAAGCTAGCAAAGAAATTTTCTTCAGTCGGACAGATTATAGCTGCAATGACTGTTAAAGTCCTACTCAAAACCAACACCTTATCTAAACTGGTTTTGTAACTCGTACAAAAAACATATTCCTTCGGGTCGTAGTTGCCATTTTGACGTTCTATTTTAGTTTTAGTAGTGTTGCAGTTCATTTCAATTCGATAACCGACATTTGAAAGCCAACGGTAGGCTATCATTCCAATTCCTATAAACGGGCAATTTCGATATTCCTTGGAAGAGATCCTAGGTTACAACAGGACACAACTTCTCCTAAAAATGGCTTTTCTTTCGCCCGATTTCGCCTTCTCGAACGGTGCTCGCCACGCTCGCCTCACAGGACGATACGAGGCTCGTGGCCCACAATTCAAGGAACATGTCGAGAAAAGGAATATTTAGGGAAAAACAGGGTACGTGTTGGCCTATACTTTTGCCCTGTGTGTGGTGAAATTGATGAGAATCCGTTACATTTATGTGCGAATGTGATGAGTTGGGGGGATTAAGGGAGGAAATGTTTGGGAGGAGGGCTTTAAGGGAGGAAGGGTTAGAGATCTGATTGGAGATAAGCGTTTCGCAGTAATGAGAAATTTGGCGGTGTTCGTCCGGTAGGCAGCGAAGCAACGGGAGGATCTAATGTAAGTGTTATTAAGTTATATCTACACTGTCAGAAGTTTCATAACAGATTGTGCATAACACTTTCAAGAATAACACCTTTTCACTTAGAAAAAAAGTGTTATGACCAATTAAGTTTATACTATTTCGTGCCCAGATCTCCAACAACACTTTCAATAGGTAAAAATACTACACTGTCAGAAGTTACATAACGACAACAGCAGGATGCGCGGTTTCAACAGATAACACTTTGGGATGTTATATGTTATGTTTCTTTCGTTCCCGTTAGTATTTTTACCAACTGAAGGTGTTGTTGGAGATCTAGGCAGGAAATAGTGTAAACTTAATTGGTCATAACACTTCATTTCTAAGTGAAAAGGTGTAATTCATGAAAGTGTTAGGCGCAATCTGTTGTGAAACTTTTTTTTTTTTTTTTTTTTTTTGTACGTGGTTTTCGACTACTTACTACTTTTTCTCGTACGTGATTTTCGACTACTTTAGAATGTTAAAACATGAACAGTAAATAGTGAGAGGGGTCCTTTAAGATCTAAGATCTACTTTGACCTTGCCCATTAGGATGCTTCCGAATCGTGCCACTAGAGGATATGACACTCTTCCCGAATCCCGGTCGCGACTTTGATGGGAAAGATCTAGACATTGAGAATACTTAGAATGCTTCCGATCTAACTCCTTTAACATAGTAACACACTTCGTTTTAAGCAGAATCTGATGAGAATACGCATGGACACCAGGGGCGTCACGTGTGGGGGGGGGAGGGGAAGCCCCCCCCCCCAATGTTGTTGGCAGGTCGGTAAAATATAACCGAACGTTTTTTTGCAAAAACAGTCGATTTTTTCTGGAAAACACTCAATTTTTCTTCAATACAGCTTCGCAAAAGACTTCGATTTTTCTTAGAACAGTCGGCTTTCCTGAAAATAAGTCTCATTTTCGACAAAATAGTAAGTTTTTTCCGTAAAAAACAGTCGGTAAAATTGATCAGCTAGTCGGTAAATACCTTGCCCCCAAAAAAATATTTTAGCTAGCAACACCCAAGGGGGGAGGGGGGACGCCTCCCCCCCCCCCCCCATGTTGTCGGCCAGTCGGCAAAAAATAACCAAGTCGGCGCGAATCGCCACGATTTTTCGCAAAAACAGTTGATTTTTTTCATTAAAACAGTCGATTTTTTTGAAAATCAGTCGATTTTTCGTCAAAACAGTCGTTTTTTTCTGAAAATCTTTCGATTTTTTCGAAACTGTCGTTATTTTCTTGAAAACAGCCGTTTTTTCTGCAAAAACAGTCGGTAAAAATTACCACCACTCGGTTAATTCCATGCCCCCCCCCCCCCAAACATTTTGGCTACTAACGCCTCTGGTAACGCTTCTGATCGACACCACGCTTTTTCAGCCAGCGCTTTAACACGTGTCCGTGTCAAACGGTAAACAAATCCGCCGCAGCTCTCATACGAAAAACAATTTTTTCCCTCGACAGGCTGTCGAGAGAAACTGCAAAACCGAAGCTTTTCCAGATCGGCTAAAATAGTGGTAATGAGCTGCACGACCGAAACATGAAAACCGTTAAATCTTTTTATGTTCCCAAGATTTGCGATTTCGGATCAGTCTTAATTAATAACCAGGCCAGGAGAAACTGATTTCAGGACAGATTCGATTATCGTGCCTCAGTTAGCACAGCTGATTTATTATCAGCTCGCTATCGCACTTGGGCTATTAGCACGTGGTACGAAATTAGTGTTCCGAACTAGCCACCAAGTTCCAACAAATACTAAGTTTCAAGCGAGTTATTTAGACAAGCTACGAGCTATTCATGAAATAAAAGGTTGTAATACTGTATTATTATAAACAGTAAGTCATGACCTAGCAAATATTAGAATTCAGCTAGTAATTTACATGAGCTATTCAGGATACAAAAGTTTAATATATCTAGATTTGACAGAAATGCCACTTTGAGAGTATTGAGTCACACGAGGAATGGAATTCCTCTATTTTGTCGTCAACTGGCTTTTGCGATACGAGGACACTGGAATAGATTCTGAGACACGTCAAAAGAGCCAATCCCAAACAGCCCTTTGGAAAGTGTCGGAAGAGTCAATTAAGAGCTGAAAGATTTAGGGGTTTATAAAACCAAGCTAAGTTTTCGTCCTCTGAGAAAGTCTTCAATTGCTCAGTCGACTTTGATTTTCACTCATCTACAGACTAACTGGAACATGCCCCTGTGACAAGTTTTAAAATGCGTTGGTTATCTACACACCAACGGATCATGCCATGCCCCAGTGACAAGCTTCTATCTAATTTAGAATTAATGACAGTGTAGGTCATTTCCACTATTGACGCAGAATTAATAACAGATTCAATTTTTTTTTCAGATTAAGATATTTTTTACTTCACCAAAAAAACACAACTACATTATACAAAAAACTCAACAACCACATAAAAGACAAAAATCCTGTGGGTGGCTGTATCTTCTAACCACCTTTTAAACTTAAAATTCTTCAATAAATAATAACAGAAAACTAATCTAATATATTTAAAAAAAAAGAAACAAAGAGGTAAAGAAAGAGAGAAACTGATTCCCTCGTCACAACCTACCCACCGCCCCCCCCCCATCTCACCTCCCCCCACCCCACCTCCTCACTCTGGTTCAGATGAATGACCTACTGGATCTTGGCTACTGGACGATTGCCAATTTACCTCATTCTCCTTGACGTTGCCACAGCTAACGCAGCTTTTTGGTGTTTAAGTTTTTTTTGCGACGTAAGCTCCTAAAGTAATGCAGAATGAAAAATGCAGCATAAATGAAATTCTAGCGTTTCCGTCTGAACCAGCACTCAGTTATTATTTATCTCCGAGCAGTCAAGACACGGAAACAATAGTTGCGTTTTTGCAGATACCATGGTATCTGATACCACGGTCTAAAGTCGTTTTTGCAGTCACCGTGGTATGATACCACGGTCAAAAGGCGTTTTTGCGGTTATCGTGGTATCTGGCCAGTTATCGTGGTATCTGGTGTTCAGATACTACGGTCCGACCGTGGTAAATGATCGTGGTATCTGAAAAGTCATCTTACTTTCACCAAATTTTGTCAAATTGGTGAGAAAGAAGTTTAGCACTTAGTGATGTAACTGGATATCAGTTTTTCTTTTGGGATGACTTCGAAAAGTGCAAGTTCGGCAATTGTCGTCTTTGCAGAGCAACGTATATCAGATACCACGGTTACTGCAAAAACGACTAATTACAGATCCAGTTATCGTGGTAATAGATACCATGGTATCTGCAAACACGCGACTTCTATGGGATGTTTATCTTTATGTGAGGGGGACCGGCGTTGCTTTTTTCTGTTCGGAAGATTATTTAGTTAACTGGTTAGAAGATAGCTCAATATTTGTTACGTTACTATTTTTTTCCCTTGTATAGTTACTTTTCTTTTTTAAGTTATACTCCCGCCTTTTCTCTTTTGAGTGTATGATGGGCAATAAATAAACTGTTATTGTTACTATTGTTGCGAGGAAGTCGGTGACATTCTAAGAGTTTCTAGCTTGATCTTCATTTTGCCCTGGTATTTTATCCTGGTGTTTATGAAACACTTCTGCCTAGGGGCCTAAATTAATTTCCTCGTCTGAATTTCATCACTGAATGTCCCAGCGCCGCATATAGGCCTAGATCCATATGTTACAGTTACCGTGGTAACTGATCGTGGTATCTAAAAAGTCATCTTACTTTCATCAAATTTTGTCAAATTGGTGAGAAAGAAGTTTAGCACTTTGCGATGTAACTGGATATCAGTTTTCTTTGGGGATGACTTCGAAAAGTGCAAGTTCGGCAATTGTCGTCTTTGCAGAGCAACGTATATCAGATACCACGGTTACTGCAAAAACGACTGCACGTAGTGCAGTGCGACGTGCAATTAGTGCAGCATGTTGATTCGTATTGAATAGTGTTAAAATAAAAATTCATCGGGCGAGTGCAGTTTACTTTATGTAGTGTGATAACAGTATTTATTATGAAGTTTTATATTTAGTTGTTTGTATATGGCCCTAAGGCTTTAAATACATTATAATTATTATTGTTGTTCTAGCTGTAAATGGAAATCTTTTTTATCGGAC
The DNA here is from genome assembly GCA_030848855.1 of Branchinecta sandiegonensis. NCBI lineage: Eukaryota > Metazoa > Arthropoda > Branchiopoda > Anostraca > Branchinectidae > Branchinecta > Branchinecta sandiegonensis. Next base: position 25,874,726 of record JAUPMV010000002.1, on the reverse strand, counting down.
ATTATACTGCGACGTACAATTAGTGCAGCATGTAGATTCGTATTGAATAGTGTTAAAATAAAAATTCATCGGGCGAGTGCAGTTTAGTTAATGTAGTGTGATAACAGTATTTATTATGAAGTTTTATATTTAGTTGTTTGTATATGGCCCTAAGGCTTTAAATACATTATAATTATTATTGTTGTTCTAGCTGTAAATGGAAATCTTTTTTATTGGAGATTATACTGGATCGGCTATCTGCGTGTAAGATATGTTTTGCCCGTTGGAGACGGAGCAGACATCTGCGTCAATAGTCGGAGCTGAACTATAAGGAACACCATGGAAATCAAACTGCAGCGTTACCCTTGGAAACTCTCAAGGAGAATAAGGAACCTGGCTTCTAAGAGAATAGAGAACTTGGCAACTATCTAGTAGGCCTAAGCTTACGATTAATTACCAATTACCGTAATATGATGGTCGCAGGCAACGTGACAATCTTCTGAACAAATATTCTTTGAGCCAAAGCTGACTTTGAAACATATAATCAAATAATGTAATTGTCTGCATGTCTGTCATAATCTTCTGAACGAATTCAGAGTCCTCTAGAAGTTCCCAAGGGGTCACCCACTCCCTGGCACTTGGTGTACACTTCACCAGCCAGCGCCTTTAAACGCTTCTAAATATGCTGATTTCAATATTCTAACACATGGCAAGCGGTTCCGTCAACGGGAACTTAGCGCACACCAAAATCAAGAGTGGTCAACCCCTTGAGTTCCTAATCCGGAAGCTCGCAGGTCCCAACCGAAATACTTGTCGAGAAAACAGAGACGAATACTTTCCAAGTTCATTCTTATAGCGACAGTCTGAGGAGGATCCTCGCCAAGAAGTGGCCGAAACATCGCTGAACAAACCTCAGCTGACTTATGACGACTAATAGTGAATATTACGTGCATTTTTTAGGTTTCCAAACTCTTCGATATCACGATTAACAGAGCAAATTCAGAAGATTTAAGCAGCAAACTCTCACGTTCGTTGAACTGCAAACTTGTGACCTCTCATACACTGTAAAAAGTTTCTCCGAGTAAGGATTAAAGTTAACTGCGGTATTTGCTACTGAGATTAATCTTATCTCTACTGAGATGAGATTAATCCGAAATTAGAGAGAAGATTATCTTTTTAGAGACAAGATTGATCCCAGTAGCAAATACTGCAAGATTTTTTGTATACAGTGTAACACTGAACGGGAATTTGCCTTACGAATAACCATACTATCTCAATCCATAAAATGCTGCAAGTGACTTGCAGAAAACTGGAAGAAAATTTACCAAACCTGCATGGATCCGAGTTCAAACGGTGCAGTCTCCTCCGGTGTAAAACGCTGAGAAGGATACTAGGCTGGTTTGAAAGAGCGCTGGTTGCTGGGAATGTCGGTGAACCACAAACCCCTGATTTTTGAATACCCTATGCCAAACGCTGGTTATATCTAGCGTTTGGCATAGCCTATGCCTAATGCTGGATACCCTATGCCAAACGCCGGATAGCTGTTGGTACCCTAACCCTGACGTACCTCACTACAGATGAATTCTGATTGGTTGATATCTGAGCTTCACTCAAATCATCAATATTTTATTGGGTCCCCGTATCCAGCGTTTGGCATAGTATATCCAGCGTTAGGCATAGGGTATACCAAACGCTAGATATACCAGGGGTTTGGCATAGGCTTTCCCAAAATCAAGGATTTGTGGTAGACTGGAATGAGTATAGTCCAGGAGCCCTAGGCTACTTCAAGCCAAACTCTGCGGGATTTACAAAAGCAACTTACCGATAGCTCCACCATGGTCTTCAAAAGTTTCCTCTGCAAATCCACAACATTCCGCTCCCTCACAACACTCAATACCTCCTCATCACTCAGTCTCACTTCCTCCACCTCAACCGGCTGACTAGAAACAAGGTCGGCAAGATTCAACTGAGCAGAGCTGCGCACTAGCTTCTTCGGGAAGATCGGGGAGCCGTTCACCGTCACCGAAACCTCGTCAACACGCTTCCTAAGCGTCGCCTCACTTTGAAGTGTACTCAGCTTCTCCTTCAGAGCACTCAAGTCGTCCGATTTGGCATTCAGCTTCTGCAGTGCGTCTTTCACCTGCTGTTCTGCCTTCGTCAAACGTTCCCGCGTTTGCTGCAGATCACTTTCAACGCTCAGCTTGGTGTTTCTTAGAGCGTTTATCTCCGCCTCCGCTTTTGAGTACGTATATGAGTAATAATCCCTATCCTTTTTCGTCGCCTCGAGATCTAATAGAGCGGCCTGTAGGCGAGCCTCGGTATCCGTAATCCTTTCGATCAGGTCCCGTTTAGAGTCGTAGCTCGGCTGGGCCTCAATCACACCATTGGCCACTGTATGATGATCCCCAGTCCTATCCCGTTCATAACTATCCCCACTATGGTGCAAACTATTTAGACGATAAATATCCTTATTCCTCGAAGGATTCCGTGTCGACGCTTCACTCTTTCCAGAAAAGGAGTCTAAATCACGTTTCATCTGAATTCCTTTATTCTCTATCGCATCAAGGAGTACCCACAGTTCATCCTTTTCATCAATAGCTGTCGAAGATTTTCGGGGTAATCGGTGTGGGGAGGGAAACTCCTCCCTTCGTATACGAGTTCGAAGTCGTTCAAGCTGCTGCTTCAGCTCAGGACCATGCGGAGCGATAGCATGTACCATAGCCGGATGGGTCTGCTGGGAATCCAACCACCTACTCGACCGGGGGCTAGCTGCCGAGGTGGAGCCACTAGACTGGTCTTTAGCTTCCGAGTTGAACCCGGAGTCCGACACCCCTGGAAGTCCACTGCTTGTCGTAGCTGCCTCTCTGCAAAAAAAAAAAAAATAAGAACCGTTAACACATATTTATTTAATCTATCAAAACGGCCAGCTTGGGCCATACTAAACAACTAACAATAAATATTAACAACTAACAATGGGGGCGGGCAAAAATATAAAAACAGTAATCTACCCAACATCAAATGCTGAATACAGCTCACGGTTCCATGCCATCCACAATGGTAACGATAGCCGCATGTTTGGGCCCGAGAGAATAACAAGGAGTGGATTGCTAGACCGAAGGATCCGGGTCTGAAGAGAGAAGATAGACCGACGCCTGAGTTCCCCAAAAGAAGGAAGACCCTCACCAACAAACATCCCGGAAGCACTACAGTTCCAAGGTAGACCATGTAACCACCGGAATGAGTTGTTATAAAGAACCCGAAAGGTATTCTCGCATTTCACAGATGTAGAGTGGGTTTGTGACAAACAATAAAGTGGAGTACGGTAAGCCCTGAAAAGGAAAGTTTTAACTGAAGAATCACAACTAGAGAATTTTCTAATAAGGATATTAGCTCGGACACAGAGATCGGGACACCACTGAAACGTGAAGGTCGTCTCTAAGTGAACTGCAAAAAGTATATCCCAAATACTTAAACGACTGTACAAACACAAGCGGGACTCCAGATAGGATAGCAGTAGGTATGTGCTTGAGAGACATGCCAGGTGGGACAAACGCCATACAAAAAGTCTTTTTTGTGTTGTAGATTACATCATTAGCCACGGCAAACCATATAACAACATCTAACAACGGGTAGTCAATACGCGCCGGAACAGGTTTCACAACGCTGGACACGTGTCCAGCGTTGTGACGTGGCAAAATGTACACTTCACAAAGCAAAATCATGCGAAAAAATCCGTCCTCACTATCAAAATCAAACTCATCGCTGACCACTTCCAAACGCAATAACCAACCCAAAATATTACCATTCAGATTCAGCCGAACGTCCTCGGAAAACACGCCCAGCTGATCATACACACTCTTTCAGTTCACTGCATCGAAGGAATGTGCAGTAATTAACAATAAAAAATCTCTTCCACACACAAAAGCTGGACATGTAATTCCCAAAAATGCATCATAGTCAGAAGGCAGCTTGAAAAGCTGGCAATAGCGTTAGTTTGCGGTTGACCATTCGCGGTCCTCCGCACTCCGTGCTCAGTCCTCGACAAATCATTCCCAAGCCACATTCCCCCAGGCCAAAAAACTCCCAATTAGTGGTTGTGTCGCTACGTCGCGAACTGCATGGCAGTCAACTTTCCAATTACCTTTTTAACAAACTTCCCACTTGGACAACGGTTTCTTCAAATAACGATTAACTCAATCAACTGTAAACTTCGGAAAAACAAAGTAGTAGACATCTGCGATGACTGGTACTCAAAAATTATTTTTACTCGTTTGTCTTATTTCGCTAGCTATAGATTTAATGTACTTCTATACAGGGGCGTCACGTATGGGGGGTGGGTAGGCGGGAACGTAACCCGGAATATTGAGTCACGCATAACTTTGGAACGGGTGATCGGATTCGAGTGAAATTTAATAATTGAACAGAGGACGTGTCTATGGTAATCTTTTCTAAAGGTATTTTCATACATTTTTAAGTTATTATGGATTAAATCATTATTTATTTATATAAATTCCCATTCATCTAGTGAACTGTGCCAACATTGGTCCTACCTTCTCTTGTGATCTGGTAGTTTGATTATTTTTGTTCATTGTACAGCTTTTCTTCTTGCGTTATCTTTTTTTTCTTTTCTTCCGTTGAAGCCTACTCCGTCATGACGGATAAGCGCCCTCTCTTGTTTTTTTACGGGTTAGAAATAAACTGAACTGAAATGGCTGTTAATAGATGCCCCGCCCCTTCAAATATCTTTTGACTCATAATCGTAACTGTCAATCACACTTCTTTTCTTTTCCTGCCCAACTGTGTCCCTCGAAAGTGCTGCCTCTATAACACCTTCCAGAGCCTCGTTTTTGTTGCAATAGCGCTGCCGCATCGCTGCTGCAGCACTTCTTTGCTTTTGCACAATATGCGTTTTTGGATTCACTTTCTTCTTGGTTGAAGCGGCAGCGCTGCAGCATCTTGCAGGGAAGCACGGACTTGGTCGGTGAGCAAGTCCGTGATTCTCGAGAAGCGAGAATCTGGGCTGTCCAACACCCCGGACTTTCAGACCTTCTTGGCCTGGCTTCACCTTCCGGCTCCATATCGACGAAAACGGATGTCTGGAATCCGGAAGAAAAACCTGGAAGGTGAAGCCTGGCTTTCACTCAGCGAAGCTATTAGTTGCGTTTTTGCAGATACCATGGTATCTGATACCACCGTAACTGGATCTCCAATAAGTCGTTTTTGCAGTTACGGTGGTATCTGATAAACGGCTGCTCTGCAAAAAGACTATTGCCGAAACTGCACTTATTGAAGTCATCCCAAAAGAAAAACTGACATCCAGCTACATCACTAAGTGCCAAACTTATTTCCCACCAATCTGACTAAATCTGATGAAAAGTGAGATGACTTTTCAGATACCACGATCAGTTACCACGGCCGGACCGTGGTATCTGAATACCACGATAGCTGGCCAGATACCACGTTGACCAGGAACCGAGTAAGTGAATAATTTTGTTTCTTTTTTTTTCTTTTCTCTTCCTCTCTTTTTTCTTCTTTCTTTCTTTACTATAGTGTTATGTAGGTTAATCTGTCAAAGGGGGTTTCTCTTATCAAGTGTAAACTTCTGGAGGGTTTTCTAGTTCCTAGTATTGTTTCCAATAAACCCCATATATAATCTAATCTATAATCTGACCGTGGTATCAGATACCACGGTAACTGCGAAAAAGACTTTATACCATGGTATCAGATACCATTGTATCTGCAAAAACGAAACTATTTTCTCACCACTGTCGCCATAGCAACGGCACGAATGTGACGTCAATCTCTTTTCAGTTTCAAATAGGAGCGAGAATGAGCGCTAATTTTGGAGCATGAAGAACGAAATCGATTAGGAAAGCTTAGCAGACTTCATGTTCCACGTGGCCACTCACTGCAACGCCTCCATACACCTTTAAAAGTAGCAGAATAACACCGAACATTGTTATTAACAATAACGGGCATGTTTGTTTGAGCTAGCTCACTTGGGAGCACATTGGACGAGCAACGAGCTAGAAAACGAAGCTACTTATGGCCGAGTACCCAAGTATAAGCAACAAGAACAACAAAAGACACTCTTAGGGGGGGGGGGGGGATTTATGGGTCGATAATAAAAGAAACAAAAACGACACGTTGTTTTTCTGCGGATCAGCTAATCATTACTATTGATTGTTATGAGAGGGGTAAATATGAATTCGAATACTTCAGCTGCATTTTTACATGTAAATCATATAAAATGCAATCTAAAATAAAAATGTAATTAAGTTTGTTCTTCGTTGAAGACAGTTGCCAAAAGTGCAGTCGAAATATTCTAATTTATACTTATCGTAACATTTTTGAGGGATAATTAGCTGACCTACAAAACCGCAAAAATCTCATTTTTGTTTCTTGTATTATGAATGGTCATTTTGGCTTAAAACCTTATACGGATCGAAAAATTTCTGTGCCAGCAGTTGATGCACTGGAGGGAAGAATTTAGGATATTGTTTGACAGAGACAAGAGAGACAAAAAAATTAACATCTAATGGAATTTTACAAAAAAGTTCAATGCCTAACAGACCTACCACGTGAAAATCTATACAGATTTGTTTGTGGCAGGACTCAATAATTTAACCACTTATTATAACTAGATTGGGAACCAAAAATAAAAGGGAAAACAAATGCAATACTATACATAAACAACTATATAAAGAAACAAAATTTCAATATTATAGATGAATATAAGACAATTAAACATCGTGGCAATCGAGAACCAATTCATACCCAAGGTAATCCTCTCCCCTCACCCATCTTTACTCATCAAAAAACGTTTGGTTGCGTACCATGGGTTTTTCCGGTGGGGGCCTTTCTGGGAAAGTAGGGGTTGTGTCTGCAATGTATGCTATATATCCATATTTAATTTAATTCAATTCAAAACAGAGCCACGGGGCCACGTGTAGCAGGTAAAAAAGGTAGATGGTGCTCTGCATGATCTAATTAGTTTCGTCTTACTAAAAAGAAAAACAAACGATAGCCTAGGTTATTCACAATAACGTATGTGAATGTCCTAGTAATGAACTCATGTTCGTGACCCCCCCCCCCCCCCCCGGATGGTCGGATCTGGGAATCTACACTCGGACAGGCCCCCAATAGAGACTGAGCTTACCCGAAGAAAACGGATATGTCTACACGAACACCGAAAACAGGCCAAGCAAATAATTTAACATTATGATGTACCGTATAGGATGTTCGACTTCAAAGACTAAATTATCGGCGTCTGCTGACTAATCTCAAAACAATAAAAACAATTTTCAAAAACAATTTTCAGACTCTTTCTTGGTTGTTTATTCGCAAGTTTTGCAGCAAAGTTAAATCACAAAGGAGATCCTTGAGGTTTCAAACTTGTTGCACCTTCGAACGAAAGCCTGGCTTCCTAATTGGTCCGTACTCAGATCCGTTTTTGCTGGCTGCAAGGCCGTATCCAGGGGGGGGGGGGGGTTAGGGGGTTGACCCCCCCCCCCCCCGAAACATACAAAAATAACCATTTTTATAGGCTTTTCCCTCTGATCTATGTCTTTTTTGTACTTTTTTTGTCCGACCCGCAGGCATATCCCCCCCCCCCGAAAGGCGACCCCCTCCCCCCACGAAATAAATTCCTGGATACGGGCCTGGCTGGCTCTGCTGCAATTTCTCCACAAATCCGAAACTCGATAACACTGAACCGAGAAATTCATACAGCAATCGCTTTAAAAAAAATTACATTGCATAACGGTTATTAAGGTAAGGTAAGGTACAATTTTAATAGCAAATATGAATAAACCTGGAGCTTCTCAAAAGCATCTGACATGCCAGTGGCATAAAAAACGACGCTTCACTAATTCTGATGGGTTTGTAAAAATTATTTATACAATTCTAGCCTAAGGCATTGTAAAGAAAAAACAAACAAACAACTATCACACATCAACACTAAAATTTAAGGACAACACGAGAATTTACGACAACAGAAGCTATATTTCGGCCCTTCTTGGCAAGGGTCCTCTCCAGGCACTAGCCGCTCAAGCTGGAAAATGAACTTGTGGAAAAACAAGTGGTTTGTGGTTTGGTCTGAAGATTCAGCTGACGTACCCGTTTTGCACTGTCAAATATGATCTGCAGTCAACTTGGGCTGAAGGAATATTTAGCTTTATCATTCACTTTTTTTAACTGTTGAATTTTGTTTGTGTTTTATTTATTTACTTAATACAGCAAAGAAAAAAGCCGTCAGGAACCAGCTTATCAGGTTTGCATTGCCTAGTGGTTGACCGAAATTCAAGCCGGTATATTTAAAGAAAAGACAATTCGGTGACCGTCCATATTAGCCTGTTTAACGACTGGAACGAGTGTTACTGCGTACCCGTGGAGTTTTTTCTAGCAGATTTCTGAAATAATGCATGCTAATCACTGCATTGCGTACATGCAAAGGTCACGGTGAAAGAGCAACACAACAACCCAGAGCGCCAGGACAGAAATATGCAAATGCGTGCAACAACAAAATAAATCTTTATCTCCTTCTGCCCAAGCTGACTAGGAATCATATGCAATTAATTACTGAAAACGGATAAGTCAGCTAGGATGCCCTTCCGCGATATTTTGTCCTCTCTTGGTAAGGGTCAGCCTGAAAAGGACCCTTCAGAAGGAGATGCCGAAATATCGCTGAAGAAATCTTAGCTGACATCAGTATTGAGTCATTTTATAAAATATATCTTTTTTAGTTATGCTTTGGGACTAGATCAAGGTTTTTTTTTTACTCGATTTTAGGTGTAAACCAAGTAGACCCGGTGCCTCCCCCCCCCCCACATACCTAATTTGAAACCCCGGCCACGCTGAAAAGGTTGAGGAAAATGAGGACTAACTGAAGTTCAGACTGAAAAATGCCCCCCCCCCCCCCCAAACATGTTGGCTAGTAACGCCTCTGGTGGTGAAGGGTATATCCTGGCAACGTAAGAAGAGGAAGAAGAAGGTAAATAAAACGGATCTGCTTGATGAGAAGATCTGCCAGTTTGTCCAGGATATACCCTTTATGAGAGAAAACACACTATTTGTTCAAACTGAGAAACGTGACGTGAGGCAACGTAAGAAGAGGAAGAAGAAGGTAAATAAAATGGGTTTGCTTGATGAGAAGATTTGTCAGTTTGTCCAGGATATACCCTTTATGAGAGAAAACACACTAACCACCACACCCTTTGATTAAAGCTACGAAAAAATTAGAAGAAAAAGGAATTTCGCAATTTTACGCTAGTCTAAAGGTGTCCGCTGCACAAGTGTCGACGTATTCTTAGAGGCGTTTTTCTGCTATCCCACTAAGCGTTTTTTGGTCGAAAAGAGCGTTTCCGCTGTCGTTTGTGTGGCCCAAAAGTGTGTTTCCGCGACCAAAAAAGGTTTTTGTGGCTCGAATCTGACAAGCAACTGTCCAGGTGGTTTTCGATTCTGCGACTCGATGTTAGCGCCAAATTCAAATTTACCGGCAAATTCCCTAGAACTGGCTACATCATCAAGCATATAGACATAAAACAGAGGATCCTTCTAGTACAGAATGGTAAGGACGTAACTCCTACGCTTGAAGTTCTATTTATAGAAATTTTACTTTTATTTTCAGACATTTGACATTAACGCCAAACAAGACAAATCGGCGTTTCCGCGAGGTTCAGATTGTGCGTCGTGTGTGCGACACACAATTCTGTTTCTGCGACAAAAACTGTGTGCCACAAAAATGTGCAGCAGAAAAACACCTTATGGGTTTCGAGAAGGTGCCGCAAGTTTTAAAGGGACAGTTCAAGGTTATCTTTATTTACAAAAAAAAGTCCATCATTATCACTTCCCGCTGCTGAGAGCAGAGCTCGAGCGCACACGAAAAAAAAAACCAAATTAACTTAAACATGACGAATCATACCCAATAACATCCACCCACTAAATAATCATACAGCTAGAAGAAAGCAAGGCCAAGGCATAGTCACAATTAAACAAAAATAAATAAGAAATAACAGTAGACAAGGATGGGAATGAACACAGACTTTATATAAATAACAAAATGAGAGAAAACCGGAAAGTGAGAAAGGGAAGGGATCTTTAGTTATATCTCTGCCAAGAGTTACGGAACTCATCAACTTACTTGCCGTCAGAGCTGTATCCTTTCTGTTGGTTCTGCATATGTCTTCGCCTAGTCCAGGTCTGAGGGGGAGGAGTTTGCAGGACTGACGAGCTGTGTACCAAATTGCTAAGGTGGGGAAACGCAGAGAGGACGGCATCCCGAAAAGCCAGCAAGTTGTAAACGTCGTGCTGGAGCTCCTGCAAGAATTTGTGATCAACACTAATAATACCATGAAAAAGGAAAGACTTTCGCCTCAAGAGCGTGTTCCACCCTTCTAACAATAGTCAATACTAGTTACTACTTTCGATCAAACATCGAAAAAGTTACTACCCTTCTTCTCGAAATAGTAACTAACAGTAACTTTTTGCTTACCATGCTCGGAAGCGTAGTAACTACGCATCTCTGTAACGTGATTGGTCGGATTCTCCCGTGGCATGATATTTTGCTGGAAAATAGAACAGTCGGTCCAGCCTTAACGGCAAAAAGCCAGAATTCGCGACGTCATGCGTACTACGGTAAGTAGGGTGGAACACGCTATAAATCGCTCTGAGAAACTGAGGGTAATCATGCTAAAAATTAAGCTTTTAAGTAATAGCTTATCCTTTACAGACAAAACCCGTGTCCCCCTCTACCGACGCTCTAGAGCATGTTCCACCCTTCTAACAATAGTAACTATTTTTTGCTATTTTCGTTTCAGCCTCGTGAAAAGTTACCACGCTGACCGTTCCAGCCTTCTCAAAATAGTAGCTAACAGTAACTATTTGCTTACCACCCTCGGGAGCGTAGTAGGCGTGGTAACTACTAATCTCTTTGACCTGATTGGTCCGACAAGCCCGCGGCACGATATTTTGCAGAAAATAGAGAAATGTGTTCCACCCTTGGCGCCAAAAAGCCAGAATTCGTGGCGTCGTGATAGTAACTACAGTACGTAGTGTGAACACGCTCGTAGCATCGGGATAGACAGTAAATAAGCAAGCGATGCTGGTAAGTTATCAATCAACTGATAGTGTATTCTAAACAAGAGCTACGAGCTCATATGGCACTTGGTACGAGTAGGTGATGCAAGAAAGTAGATGAGAATGTCACAAAATACCTAGAAATAGGATATCTAGTTTCACTCGAGTCTGATTATTTCTGGCATTGCGTCGGATCATCTAGGGCATATTAATTGTCTACCTTTTAAGTTTAGATCCACTCGTTTGATTCCTAAACGTGCCAAACTATTTCCGGTACCCCCCCACCTCCAACTCCCCCTGCCACGGCCGAATCTGGTTCGGACACATAAATTAATCATCTAAAGCATCTTCTCTTACCGCCTATGAAGTTTCACTCGAATCTGAGCATTTTTCGGGAAACTGCTCGAGCACCGTGCTCGGATTCGGTCCGAACCCTAAATATGTCACCTAAGGCATATGACTCATCATAACTCGCCGGGAAACCTCCTCCGACTCCCCCCAAAGAGCCCCGGTAAGATCTGGTTCTATCAAGAACGTGTCTACAGGGCTTATGCTTGTTTTTCTTACCGAATTCTATCCCAATCCCTCGACTCCAAGCGTTTCACGAGATTTCCGGTGGCCCCCTCCAACTCCCCCCACAAGTATCGGATCCGGTCCGGACTTCACGTGGAACAACTGAGACGATAGCTCTTTCCACTTGCCAAGTTTCATTCAAATCCGATCTCCCGTTCAAAAGTTATGCATGCAACTAGATTCCGGATTCCCCATCAGTCCACGCCCCCCCCCCCCGATGGTCGGATCGGGGAAACAACTATTCTCAAGGCAGTCTGTTCGGGTCCCTGATATGCCTACCAAATTTCATCGTCCTAGTACCAAACTCGCGGGATCAACGAATTCCACCCCCCCCCCCAACTCCCCCCACAGTGCACAAATCCGGCCCGGTTATGTCAACTTTGTATCTAGGACTTGAGCAAGTTCTTTCCACCAAGTTTCGTCCCAATCCCTCCACTCTAAGCGTTTCCCAAAATTTCCGTTTTCCCCCTCCAGCCCCCCCCCACAAAAGTCACCGGATCAAGTCCGGATTTTAAATGGGTCGTCGGAGGCACAAGATCTCTCCAAATATCCAATTTCATTGCTATCCGATCACCCGTTCGAAAGTTATAAATACCTCAAGATTCCGGATTCCCCCTCCCTCCACTCCCCCTACGATGCTCGGATCGGGGAAGTGACTATTTCCAGCTTAATCATTTAAGGTCCCTGATATGCCCTTTCATTGTTCTAGCACATCCGGAAGTACGAACTAGCGGGATCACCGGAATTCCGCCCCCCCCCCTCAACCCCCACAGCGCTCGAATCCAGTCTGGTTATGTCAACAACATATCTAGGACTTGTGCTCGTTCTACCCACCAAGTTTCATCCCGATCCGTCCACTCTAAGGGTTGTCCAAGATTTCCGCCCCCCCCCCTCCTCCAGCTCCCCCCAAAGTCGCTGGATCCGGTCCGTACTTTAAGCGGGTCGTCGGAAACACGGGGTCTTTCCAAATATCAAGTTTCATTAAGATCCGATCACCCGTTCAAAAGTTATAAATACCTCTAGATTCAAGATTCCCCCTCCCTCCACTCCCCCCACGATGCTCAGATCGATGGAGTGACTATTTCCAACTTAATCTTTTGGGGTCCCTGATACGCCTGCCAAGTTTCATCGTCCTAGCTTATGTGGAAGTGCCCGAACTAGCAAAACCTGGACAGACCGACAGACAGACCGACGGACGGACAGAAATTGCGATCGCTATATGGCACTTGGCCGAAGGGCAAGTGCCATAAAAACGAAATCGTACACAGCCGGTGATAAGCTGTTCGTCTTAATAGAAAAAATAATAAATACAAACATTTATATGATAATTTAGTTTGTACTAACGACCATACACAACTTGCGCCACTAACGGCAACCGACAGTTGCCGGGATTACAACCGAAATATTCGAAATTATATTTGTACCTCGTTTGACACCTTACCTTAGAGGGATAATTAGCTGACGAAGAAAACCATAAAAATCTTGTTTTAATTTCTTTCATTATGAATGGTCAATTTGGCTTCAGACCTTACATCAGTTTAAGATTTACTGACAGTGAGGGGGGAGGAGACGTAGCATCAAGCTGGTGTCGAATATAGTTTGAAAAGTGTGAAAAAACTGCTATACGGGTTTAAAAGAAAGACGGGTTTAAAAGGGGCAACGTATTTACAATCAATCAATCAATCAAAATACAGACTGGCTGGTCATTTTTACTAACTGTTTTTGCCGGAAAAACTACTCCTTTTAAGAAAGAACGACTGTTTTTAAGAAGTTTTATAAAAAAAAAAAAAGACCAGATAGAGCAATGCTACATTTTGAGATAACTGGCCCGCGCACTCCAGTGCCAGGCGCTTTCGCATATGAGGGATTAATTTGCCAGGGGTGGTTTGGTGTTGCTCTCCGGTATTCTAAAACCCATGAACCCCAACCTAATCGAGGATGTTTCGAAAAGGTATCGAAAGCACTTAAAAGACACCTCAGCACTGCATATTGTGCTAAGTTATCTTCAATTGCCCAGGACCTTCACGTTTCTGCCATTGGCCATTTCTCCGCATTCGATCAAGGAAGAAGATTTTTCAGACCCGATTCGTCCCTTCTTTTTTTTAATGTTTATTTTATATCTTGTGCATTTACAACATTACTGAAAGCCCAGTGTATTTTTTCCTTTTATTTGTCTGTACAGCGCTATTTTCCTCTTCTTAAGTGCGTAAATAAATTTTCATCATCATCATCACTGTTTTTGCTAAGATATTCCGACATAGGTGACTACTTTCAAACAAAACTATGCTTACAGAATATTACACAAGGCTTCGGCTGTTTTTAGCCCATATAGCCTACATCCCCTTGCCTTGGACGACAAACTTGGCAAAATTCGCATAACCGGTCTTTTGACCAATAAGCTTCTCGTAATCAAAGATCGGGAACCTGATGCGTCATATATACATAAAACTAAGCGTGCTAATCATTGTAATGCTAATAGAGCATATAGCGTACACTTATGAAGTGAAGAATCTCGGGAATGGGAATGGATAGAAGTACTAGTGAAGTAGAATGAATTAATAGAGCATATAGCGTACACTTATGAAGTGAAGAATCTCGGGAATGGGAATGGATAGAAGTACTAGTGAAGTAGAATGAATTACTATCATAAGTACGACGGGTCCTTTGTATATCGTGTACACATATCAGGTTGCACTGGGAATGGTGTAACCTTTTTTTTTTTCGTTTTGTTTTCATGTTCTCTTTGTTGTATGGCCTTTAGGCTAAACAAACGTTATTATTACATGATAATAGACATTGTTTTGTACCTGTTAACGAAAAACTTAAAAAGACCCCTCTCGCTTATTCTGCCTTTTATAGTATACCTAGCTCCCTTGTGTAATTATAAGCTCCTAAAATCCACACCTTTCGCCATTGTTTCCTTCTTTGCCTACTCATTTTAGCGCTTTTTCGGCCATGCCGAGTTTTGCCCGTCAAGCAAAGCAAAGTTTGCCGGAGTCTTTAATGCCCGCTGACAACTTTGTCAAACATAAGGATATGAGAATCTTCTGTTGTTTACTTCTTTTATTTACTTAGTTTTCCAACTTTTTAACCACGGCGCGTTCAGTGTTCAAAGGTTTTGCTCCCACCCGCCGCGTCGGAGAGCAGGAAGGCTGGTGCGCTAACAAGAAATCGCTAATTTCAGGTGGAAAGTAATGGTATTTTCGAAAAACTGTTTTGCTGATCCCTTTCATAAACTAAAGACCATTTCTAGTAAGAGTTGTGCTTTAAGAAGACGACTGAGCACGTTTCATCTGTAGCACCATAAGGGTAACAAGGATTTGATAAAGCACGACATCATATGGTAGGCAGTGGATCGTGAATCGGGTATCAAACCTAACGGACATTTCAAGCTTTGGCAAGCAGAGACTACACACTCAACACATTTTCACATCCAATACTAGATCACCAAAAGTTGACGTTCCAATTTGTTACCCGAAAAACAAATCTGGCTAGAAGAACTGGGTGCAATGGCACGCCTTGAAAATTGTGTCGGACGACGACCACAGCTCTGAAAAATAAAGAAAAACTCTCATTGGTATACCTGCAAGGCAACGATTGACTTCGCCTGCTCGTGTATGAGGCACTGAAAGGGAGCGATGCCCACGCTCGCCACACCATTGTTTGCTGCCTGCTCGTCCATTTCACCTAGCCAGTCATCTCCCTGAAAAAAAGAAAAATAATCAATAAATAAACTAAAAAAAAAATTTGAATTATTTTGATTGAAATGTTATTTAAACTGAATTATAACCAACAAATTACATGATCAATGAGCTGAAACAGAGACTGATATCAGAGCAATTTGGGGGGGCATGACCCCCCTGGATTTCTAAGGGGCAGCCTAGTTCACAATGTTAACCCTTGTGCGTTACGAGGGGTTGCCCAACTTCGATTTTAGTTCACAGCAAGTGCCCGGTGCCAAATGCCAGATTGATGCCGGCCCCGGTTGCCACGTGTGGGAACATTAAGATCGCCATGTTTAGAAGCGTTTGAAAGATGGATGGCCTAATATATGGCTGGCAACGGTCGGTGTCGGGAAAGGCTGTATCCATCAAGTGACGGAGGTGGGTAGCCCCTCGGTGCGTTTCCAACAAACAATAAACCAACAACACCTAATCCCAATCTAAAGATAATCCCCAGATCAGGAAACCGCTATTCTACCACTGACGAGATTAACGTAGCTTTTGAAATAACTGTATAATAACTAGTCAAATAACTGTTATTTTCGAAGAGCATTTGCGTCACTGCGGAACGTTCGAAATGACTCAAAGAATCAGCTAAAAATATACTATACTGATTTTCGTCTAGAATGAAATAAGCCTGTCCCCATTAAAGTCAAATTCGCTTCGAGGATTATCGCATTTTACAATTCTAACAGCAACGCTGGTGGAAACTTAATCAGTTTTATTTCCAAAACCCAATTATCTTCACATGCCCGATGGAGAGGAAAACTCGAATATGGGCATTACAGACTACACAGAAGTTACTAACTTACTTAATATAGGCCTACTATAGCTCAAGTTTCTTCCAAACCCATACCAACCATGTCCTAAAAAATTAGTAAACAAAACTAACAAATACACCCATTGACCAAGTCATCTGGGACAGGTATTTCGTACAGGTTTGGTAACTGCAGAGACCTGCTGAGTCAAAGAAAATCAACCTTTTAAAAAAAGACTCACTAGCAAAGCGAATCAGTCCTAAACTATCAAGCCAACTCCAGGTGAAACTCACAAAGTCTAGACAGAAAACCAGTAACAGCTCCCCTAACGTGGTAGTAGTTCTAACATGCCTCGTACTAAACTCAAACTGGCTTAGGAGTAACTATTTACCCAGAGCCAGAAGGGACGCTATCAAAAAGCAAACAGCAGCGAAAAGTATAAACAAGGGTAGATAGCGAACAAAGACCAGCTACCCCCAACCCATTTGAGATTCAGACTTATATGAAGACCTTAGATGGCCATCGCCACACAAAAGCCAGTGGTAGTCATAGCCAAAAGCCAGGATTTTCGCAGATCTGGCCGAATTCAAAGTATTCAGCTTTAAAAAGTAACAAGACGACTTTAGATGGCCACCGTCACAAAAAAGCCAGGGTTTTGCAGATCTGGCCAAATATAAAGTATTCAGCTTTAAAAAATGACAAGAAGACTTTAGATGGCCACCATCACAAAAAAGCCAGGGGTAGTCGCAGCCAAAAGCCAGGGTTTTGCAGATCTGGCCAAATTCAAACCATTCAGCTTTAAAAAGTGACAAGAAGACTTTAGATGGCGACCGTCACAAAAAAGCCAGGGGTAGTCGGAGCCAAAACCAGGGTTTTGCAGGTCTGGCCAAATTCAAAGTATTACGCTTTAAAAAGTGACAAGAAGTCAGATGCGCAAGAAGAAAAAAAGTAGCACAAAACATACCTACAACAAGCAATTACTACTCCAAATCTCTTCAAATGCTTTCTTCCCTCAACCATCTCCCCTCCCCAATTCCTAAGCCCCCTTCCATCACATCATCCTACCTCCACTTCAAAATGATTAGATTATTTACCCGAAAAAGTTATTTTTTAATTTATTTTTAAACAACAAATCTTTCTCAAACTAGTTTGGATGTAGTTAGCAAATTACGTCGAAAGTAGTAATTACATATCAAAGTGGTATTACATGCACTTTGGGTGTAATTTGGAAATGACACAGGATATGTGTGCTATCACGGAAGACAATGCAGTACCCTACGTGTAATGGTGATTAACTGTTCTTCCACTTACTCGATCCAATCGCTCACTAATTCTCTTGCAGAATTTTAGATAGGGGTTTTAAGGAGGGGTCGTAAAATGAAATACAGTTTTTAAATATGGTTTTAATGGGGCTAGAGTGATATTTATTAGTTCCCAAAACTTGATAAATATGTAAAATGAGGTTAATGCAACCGCTCCACTGATTCTCTTGCAGAATATTAAATAGGGGTTTTAAGGAGGGGTCGTAAAATTAAAATACAGTTTGTAAATATGGTTTTAATGGGGCTAGAGTGATATTTATTAGTTTCGAAGACTTGACAAATATGTAAATGTATTACTTTCAGTTTGTAAATATGTTTTGTAAGTGTAGTCAGACATTATTTAAAATCAAAATGTGTAAACTGTAGATGAGTGCTCCAATGAAATTACATTGTCCATAAACATCTAGTGATATAAATTAGAAACCTAGACCTGTCAACGGACTACTGTGTATCTAAATGCCACAAGCACCAAACTTCGTTAAAAATCCGAACGGTCCGAGCGACATCTAGCCGATTTGTTGTTGCAATCAGCAACCAGGGTCAGGGCCGTATCCAGGGGTGGGGGGTAGGGGGTTGAACCCCCCCCCCCCAAAAAAAAAAAAAAAAAACATAGAAAAATAATCATTTTTATGTGCTGTTTTGTCCGACCCGCAGGCAACCCCCCCCCCCCCCCCCGAAAGGCGACCCCCCCCCACCCTGACATAAATTCCTGGACACGGGCCTGAATCCTACGACACGTGAATCTTCATAGCCATACGACAGGCTAACACTATTGTCTCCTTTTTCCCGCGGAAGCGAGCCAAACCTAAATCACTCTGATTTTATGACCCCCCCCCCCCCCAGCGATCACCGGCTGTTTTTAGGGATTAGCGGTCAAGCAACTTGGATGATTTTACTGCCAAGAACCCCACTTAGGAACTCGGGAGCACAGACGGATAAAGTTTCTTGTATGGCATTCCACCTTTACATAAAAAAAGCCCCAAATTAAGTGGTGACAGTGCGGTCAGGGGAAGTGGGCGGACAGCGAAAACCAGCCTGGTAGCTCCTTGACAGCGGCGGTACATCTGCAATCGATTCTGCAACCCCTCGTTTCAAAGCCGCAAAAAAATACAACGCTATCTCGAAGGATGGATAAGGATGAAGACAATATTTAAAGGACCCCTCGCACTATATACTCTTCAACTTGCAGTATTTTTAAATATTTGAATACTGTAAAACTATGCTGTGCTTCCAACAAATAACCCACGGTTTTGGCTGTTTAAGCCTTTTCCGAGACCCGTTGACTTGTGGCCAAAACAGGGAAACAATTTAAATAACCGATTTTTCTGATGGAAAAACTTCTCGCAGACAGCGGTCGACATCGTGATACACATCGAAGGTAGCAAAACACGGCAAGTAGAACTCAGCGTGGTTTTGTTAGAGCAGTTAGAATGTACCGTACGAAGTTGGGGTCTCCGTGTTCAGAAACATATGGAGTGATTATGGAAGTATGTTGCATTAGTATTAAAGGCAAGACAGGTCCTTTAACGAATGTCCTGATGTCGTACTTTTGAAAGATTAGCTGGAACAGGTGTAAAAAGCTTGCGCTTCCGGATGACCCACTAAAATATTATTTTTTCTGTCACAGAATTTTACAATTAATCTGAAACGTTGCGCTAAAACGCTCTCCTGCAATGAGGACCACCTGATGGACGACATTCTGCTTCCTCTTTTATCACTATGATACAGGACCGGATGTTATCAAATGACGGCACAGTGAGGGATGTCAGTTAGATGGTAATTATATGAATTTAAACAAGGTATTCATTCACAATACCAATAGGATGCGGTTGGCGCGACGGAATACCTCGAGTCAGATTGACTTCCGGAGTTTTGGTCAACTACAGTTAGGAGTAATCGCTTGATTTCACGAGCTGACCGAAATGGAGGCACAGAAAAAGCTACATAGTCATTTTAGCAACAATTTCCTAACGGGACGCCGAAAAGAAACAAACGTTTGACGGGCACTTGAGGCGCGAGTTTCACCTCCTTACCCTACGCATGACGTCACGGATATATTTTTCTATTTTCGGCAAAATATCGTGCCGCAGGCCGATCCGGCCAATCACGTTACAGAGATCGTAGATACTACGCTAACCACACTCCCGAGCACGGTAAGCAAATAGTTACTATTTCGAGAAGGTTGGAATGGCCGGTTGGAACGAAAATATTAACTAATAGTTACCACTGTTAGAAGGGTGGAATACGCTCCAGAAAGGACCGAGCAATATGGTTGCCTTGACAACATGACAATAGGTTAAAAACATGACAACCAATGCCGCAGGACATCGCTAACTTACAGCTTCTTTTCTTTACCTACTCTGCAGCTTAGGAGAAAACTCAGTCTTTTCTTTCTTTCTTTTCCTATGTACTCCATCCCTGTATGACGGATTACAAATACATAAGCTACATGCATACATGACTAATAATACAAAAAAGTCCCCCTCCGCGGAAACAGGAGTACCCCCTTCTTTTAATTTAATTTCAGGATGTCTTCAATGTTTTGAGGTCTTTCCAAGAGCGTGGTGCACGTCCCGACACGCCGTCCGGTTTTAGCGACCTCGGTTGGGGTACAACACTATCAGAACTTCCCCTCCTCGGGAAACAGAAAGCAAAAGGGTCAAAAGCACTACTCAGAAGTCCCCGTCCTCGGGAACAAAAAAAAATGAAAAAGGAAAACAAAAAGAAAATAAAAACAGAGACAAAAGAAAGACGTAGACGCTGCAAACCTTCAAGTAACAAATTGACACCTTGCCAGTAGCATTAGCCGACCATACACATAATCAGCAAAATGGATCCGACCCTTATAACCTTGGACCGTCGGACAGACTAAATAATTATATTGTTTTGAAACAAATAAGAAATAATTTGTGTTATACATGAAATGGCGCTGGATGGTACCCTTTTCCACCAGATAGAACAAACGTTTGACTGCACTACAAGTCAGCTGAGATTTATTCTAGTGATACTTCTGTCCTACTTGGATTTTTGCCCATACAGATAGTATTGTTTATTCCTGTAGATAGAATAAAGTGCTTTATTCAAGTCTCAGACGTTTTGTTTTCAACAAGACAGAATTCCGTCTCTAAAAAGTAGAGAATAAAGCGCCATCTAGTTTTGGCCTTAAAGTTTAACCGAAAAGGGCTGGGATACGACAATCTAGTTACCCATCACCTATTCACTTTAACTGGCTTGAAGACCCGCTGAAAATGCGTTTACTTAACTTAACGTAACTTTTGCTACTTAACTTTAGTTCTAGACGAAGCCGCCTTAAGTCAGCTACAAATAAGGCAAATATATAAAGATTTTTTTTTGCAACGGAAATAGCACTAGAGTTAAAGAAAGTGCCAGGCATGTCAGTGGATAAATATTCCTCGAGCCCGAGCTGACTTTGAAGCATATATTATAATAATGTATACAACGGATACGTCAGCTACGATGCTTAATCAGCGGACTGCTGATGAGAACTATAACTAGTTACTTATTACAGGTTTGTTTCCTTCCCGACGTTGACCCTGAAGATTGACAGCCTGACGAGGACCCTTGCCAAGAAGGGCCGAAATATCGCTGATGAAGCATCATAGCTGACATATCCGTTGTACACATTATTCGAATATATACCAGTGGCATACTAAAATAGCACTTAGTTAATAAAATGATTTCTACAACCAGACAATAAGATACTAGCCTAAAAAACAAAAACAAATAAATACACACAAATAACGACAATTTTATCACGAGAATGTCCGGACAAGGAAGCCTATATACATTTAAAAAAAAACAGCCGAGTTCGAATCTATCAACCAATCTTACACAAAATTAAATAGCGGAAATACAATTGTTGTTTATCACGTGCTTTTTGAGAGCCATCCTAAAAAAAAATTCTATGGTGATCGGTGAAAATATAAAATTAAAATGTTCATAAATATATTATCATGAAACCCAAATCGAAAAAATATTAACAGCCAAGACAACATAGTCCAACGAAGTGTTTCTACTTCTACAATCTTTTCTGATTCCTTTTTGTGTAGTTTTGCCAGTTTGATTATGTCGTGTGAGTATTATAAGGCGACAAACAAAGCTTACGCTAAACGCATCAACACCGTCAATGTGACTGCATTTAACATAAGCTTCAACAACCGACACTTTGAATCTCCACAAGTGTTACCGAATATTTCCGTCATAACGTTTTCAATGTTATGTTTTACAAACACTTACAGGCTCATAGCACAATTTGTCTTAGCAATTCATCTGGACGATGAACGAAAAATTGTATGTTATGTTTGTTGTGTTTTTTGTTTTATTTTATTTTTCATACTCCGCTTTTCAAATGGCGGGTCAGGAATAAATTAATTACTTGCTTACTTACTTACTTATTAACGAGTAGTATATGTTGAAACTGTGCTTTTATGCGTTAAGACGAAACTTTCGACAATATTGTTCCAAAAAAACGTAGGCTCACAACATAATCAGTCTTGCCACGTCATCAGGCAGTGTGATGTCTGTTAACTGGTGAAATCGCGAATCCTTGTGTAAGATCTTATGAAACTGACAGTGAAACAATAAATACTTCGCGACCTAATAAAATGAAATCCTACCAAGTTCCACTCGTTGAACATAGCCGACTAGCAACAAAAACACGAAAGAATAAACCGGGAAACATGCTTTGCTCTTTGCTTCTCCAGCCGGACCAGTGACGGATTCCTCAGGTATCGATCCGAGCAAGCGATTCAGAACGCAGTTCTAAAGACAAACCAATCACAAGAGAAGACACGGACTAAAGGAATTAAAAAGTTGAAATGGCAGTGCAAATTTCGTAGAAACATGTGACAAAAGAAACCACACCCAATTGTTCATTGCACTAGCTAAACGACCGAAAACGAGGAAATGCGGCGGTTTTGACCAATACTCCACAGCAGACAACGTCAATCATGAGTTTTGCAGCAAACGAAAAATAGATTGAAAAATCGCAGTTTTTTGCAGATTTTAAGTTCATGGGAACAGAATTCTAGATAAATTCTGATGATTGTTTAAATGTGAATTTCAAGCGTTAGACAAACCAGCACTATGGCATTGCTTACACGGTCTTTCCAACTGACTTAAATATTGGGTATATGCACCCCCCCCCCATATTACTTGGGCGGGTTATTTAAAGGAGTTGAGTGATACGGTAAGTATTTGATATTTCATTTCGAGTCAGTATTGGGGGCTTTGCGCGCGTGCAAAGCCCTTTAATCCGTTATTTTAAATGTTGTACTGTGTCGTTCAGAATTCTTCTAGTAAGACGTATTGCACACAACAAAAAATTGAAGTTAATAACTTTGGAAGTTTGAAGCTCACATACTACATAAGTAAATTTGTTTACAGGTTCTTAATACTTGATACTTCAGTACAAAAGTTGGAAGTACTTGACACTTAGTACTTAAGTACATATTTGAAGTACTTGTCGCAACACTGGACGACAATATGTTAAGTAAATTTGTGTTTTAATAGTGCTTTCAAAATCCACTTTCATACAATCGATGTTACTCTGCTAGTTAGGTGTTCTTAGAAAAAAATACTGAATCTTTAGATGTAATGAAACGTAAAGCGATAGGTAATTTTGTTGCGGGGGCTGACGTATCCGAAAGGCCACTTTTAAAGGCTATGCACCAGAGTGCAGAGCGTCGACCCCGCCACTTCTACCGCCGGTTTCGTAGACTTACTGTCCCGAGCCGCCGAATAAAAGAAGCGATTCTGTATATTTGTTAAACAACATTCATGTTTTCATGTACTTCTAATTATTATCACTATGTTTTACTGATCCACCAAAATTGATGATAACAAAATAAATGATTTTATAAATATGCAAAAACACCTCTAAATATGTGATGTGTAAGGCCACGATTAAATAAACTGATGGACTGATTCGCACATTTGCCACATGGCTACTTACAGTGGTGGTTCCCAACCTTTTCCGTACCGCGTACCCCTAATCAAGGTTCGAAAAGGTTACGTACCCCCTTTAAGAACGCAAAAAAGACGATATTTATTATCATAAATGATGAGACATCCATGTGTAGAAATATATATAGATCAATGAGACACTTGAGGCTGCTTTGTAGCTAAATCTTTGTCAATTTTCGGCTCGACGTCATAAACTGCAATATTTTTTACAGTCAGCCTGTTCCTGAGTTTAGTCTCCGTGCTTTCATCAAGCTGCATCACGAATGTTTGCATCATTTTCATCTTCGCAACCTGAATGACAATATCAATGTCTTAGACTCTTCTTCAAAAATATTGTTTGACACAGGAACATATTTTACGGCAGTAGGCTGGCTGGTTTGTAATCATCATAATTTCATTGACTTTCATCAAGACTTGTACAGAGGGGTCAAGCACGGGTTGGAAACACCCCTCTCCCAAAGTGCTCGGCCAGACGATTAAAAGAAACGAGTCGGCGCGAAGCGCCACGATTTTTCGTAAAAGCAGTTTTTGTTTTTAAACAGTCGGTAAAACTGACCTGCCAGTCAGTAAAAAAACCTTGCCCACAAAAAACATTTTGGCTGGTGATACCTCTGCTGGTAATATTAGGCTTTCCACAATCAAAAGTATGTGTTGCGAGATTTTGAAGCAACTGATTAAACAAATTTTGGTGCCTTCGCGTACCCCTTGCAAGGGTCTCGCGTACCCCTTTTGGTACGCGTACCACCGGTTGGGAACCACTGACTTACACCATTGCCTACTGTCAAGCACATGCGTAAATCCCAAATTCACCGAAAACGAAAGTCGTATTAGGACTGTTATCGCAATTGCAAAACAGTCAAAAAATAAAATGATCGAAATTAAACATCAGCTTTCAAGTGCTCACGAATTACGGGGCGGCGAAAGTAGTTACCAACCGAAAACAGTAGGCGGCACCAAAATTCACAGTGTTTGGTTCTACTGAAAAGCAGAGCGAAAAAAGCTCATCCTGTTCGGGACTTGATTTGGTCACGAAAATCAGCAGTGTGAAGATCCGCTTCTCGTCAAACAGGAACACGATCAAAGACAAACTACGGCACTATCGGTATCTCCAATCTGAGCACGAACCCACTTTCTCCCCACCACTCAACATTCAACTTACCCATGTTTACCCTTTTTTGTAAAGGTAATTATTATTTGGAAACATTCAATTCGTTCCGTTTTTTTTCTTGGATATTTGTTGCCATTAAAAGAATATGTCTGGTAGTTCGCCAGACAAATTTAGTCACGTAAGGTGACATTTGCAGCAAGAGCTACCATTAACTGATATGTCGGTGGACGCATATCTTGTTACACTACAGAAGAAGTTCGATAACAATTAGCACAAAAATCGTAATTTTAAAAAACAACTCCAATTGTTACAAGATAAGTTTTCGCCGGAAGTAACATTCCAAACCATACTACAACTTCATCCTCTCGTACAATTATATAAACAATGTAAAAACTGTAGAATTAACAACAAACACTTCGGTCACCAGTATAGGCTACTATTATTATTTTTAGTACCATAAACATTGACAGGCTGGAATGAAAGATGTCGGTTGCAGCTTTTTCTCAGCACCAAGGTCCTGTCCGTTTGATTTTAATACTTATTCCAAGCTGTAGCCTATCCGTTGTTAGTTACGCCATTAGTTCTATTTTTTTTTTAAAGTGATGAAAAAAAATATTCATTCATTCATATTCAGTATTATGTTTTAAAGCACAAGTCCTACTAGAAATGATCTTTTCACTACGAAATGGATCAGAAAAAAACTTTCTCGAATTTACCATTACTTTTCACCTGAATTCAGCGATTTTCTTATTAGCTCTCGACGACTCTGCACATTCTTCCTGCTCTCCGACGCGGCGGCTGGGCGCAAAACATTTGAAAACTGACGGCGCCGTGGATACAAAGTACGAAAACTAAGCAAATAAAATAGTCGAAAAAAGGAAGATTCTCATATCCATGTGTGTGAAAGAGTTGTCAGCGGACGTTGAAGATTCTGGCAAACTTTGCGTTGTGTAAAGGGCAAAACTCGGCACGGCCGAAAAGGCACTAAAAACTCGTAGGCACAAAGCGATAACAATGGAGAAAGATGGGGATTTCAAAAGCTTATGATTCCACTAGGGAGCTAGGTATATTATAAAAGGCAGAATAAGCAAGAGCGGTCCTTTAAGGAAACAGAACCCCTGAAGGCTCATAACACAAATTTTCTCCGATAAGTCTATTATTATTTGATTGAACAGCGCATCCCCGTGCTAATTTTATAAAAAAAAAAATATCATTTTTATCAATTTCTTCTGACAGTGTATGACCTCGGATGTTTCCGGGAACATCTCAACTGCCGGTTATGAAAATGGAATGATCTGATTCACTTATTCACTGTCAAGTGACGGTTACAAAACGACAATATGCAGTTGGGGGGTGTTGCGTGAAGTCTGTGGATCAAGGAAGCGATATTGTAATATAAGAGACTAGAAGGTGCAGGGCACACACTGACAAGTGATCATATACAGCTCTGTTCTATTGTGAAGAAACATTTTTTTGGCACGACTAATATATAAACAGAAACAATGGATTAAGTTGACAAAGAAATAGAAAATACAAGAAGAGAAGAAAAAGAACTTAGACCAGTGTGATATCAAAGTGATGCCCTAAATCTCAGTTCTCCCGTGAATTAGCAAGTATTTTTTTCATAAAATTAGTATGCTATAAGATAGGAATAATGAAGTTAGAAAAGAAAAAGGAACAAAAAGAAACAATTCGGATAAGAATAAATAATCACACTCAAACAAACGGCTACTCCAAGGTGCGCAGGGGAGAAGCCGTAAAGGTTACATAGAGCGTGTTCCACCCTTCTCAATAGTAATTATCAGTTACTATTTTCGTCCAACCTCGTAAAAAGTTACTACGCTGACGGTTCCAGCCTTCTCGAAATAGTAACTAACAGTAACTATCTGCTTACCATGCTCGGGAACGTAGTAAGCGTGGTAACTCCGGATCTCTGTAACGTGATTGGTCGGATTCGCCCGTGGCATGATATTCTGCTGGAAAACAGAAAAATCGTCCCAGCCTTGACGGCAAAATGCCAGAATGCCAGAGGTAAGTAGGGGTGGAACACGCTCATATTCGATTGCCCACATTTTCAAACCCCGGTTTCTCGTTGAACTGATCACGAACATGAACTGGCATTTAAAAAACGCCGGATTCCTGCATGACAATCCGTTGCACAATGATTAAGATTTTCAAGCTAAAAAGCACGCGTCCTTCAAACAACCCAAGGATTGTTCCGCCAAAAAGCCGGACACGAAAACGTTCAAACATAGGTCCACGACCATCAATTACTTGGATAATTCTCCGAAACTCACAGACCATACAAGAACTAAAGAGGAAGTAAAGTAGCGTCCATAGTGACTACAGCACTCGCCCGGGTAACACAAAAGGCGCATGTGAGCCTCATCAAACTTCACTGCCCCCCCCCCCCTTCGCCCACTATAAATATAGCAATAAAGCGAACGTTTTTTGGCCTGATGGAACAAAGTGCTTGATCCGTGGAGGTCCATTTTGTTCAAATTTCAATAAGGCAGAAACAGAGCTATTACCCACTCCCCGGCACCGGCGGGTGCCTTAAAGGACCTGTCTTACACTGTCAGAAGTTTCATAACAGATTGTGCATAACACTTTCAAGAATAACACCGTTTCACTTAGAAAATTTTTCTATTTCTGATGATTTTTTTATTTCGTGCCCAGATCTCCAGCAACACCTTCAATAGGTAAAATACTACACTGTCAGAAGTTACATAACGGCAACAGCAGGATGCGCGGTTTCAACAGATAACACTTTGGGATGTTATATGTTATGTTTCTTTCGTTCCCGTTAGTATTTTTACGAATTGAAGGTATTATTGGAGATCTAGGCACGAAATAGTGTAAACTTAATTGGTCGCAACACTTTATTTCTAAGTGAAAAGGTGTTATTCTTGAAAGTGTTATGCGCAATCTGTTATGAAAAATACTAATGCAACCTACTTCCCTAATCACTACATATATTTCTAAACCCGGAGACCCAATTTCGTACGGTACATTCTAACCCCTGTAACAAAACCACGCTGATTTTCTCACTTGCCGTGTTCTGCTACCTTCGATGTGTATCACGCTGTCGATGGTTCTCTGCGAGAAGTTTTTCCATCAGAAAACGGTTACGTAAATTGTTTCCCTGTTTTCGCTACAAGTCAACGGGTCTCGGAAAAGGCTTAAAACAGCCTAAACCGTGGGTTATTTGTTGAAAGCACAGCATAAGTTTAAAGTATTCAAATTTTTTAAAATACTGTAAGTTGAAGAGTAAATAGTGGGAGGGGTCTTTAAGCGATTCATCTTTCAAATCCTTATAAACATACTGATTTCAATGTTTTAACATGTGGTAACCGGTGCAGGTACCGGGCAACTGCTGTACACTAAATCGAGAGTGGGCGGCCCCTCGGCAAAAAGGAATTTTGTATATGTTCAAAGGTGTACTATGTATGTAGGTAAGTAAACTTTTGCCTATCAGAGTTCGAAAGAATATAGGATGAAGTACATAAAAAAAGAAAAAAAAAAGGATTTCCAGGGGTGCTTAGCAGTTCAAAAACAAAAATTGTTTAGTAATATAAAAAAAGGAAAGAAAAAAAAACTATTAATGCTACATCGACCAGTATTGCTAATTAAGTTAAAAAGAATACAGATTTCTAGAGGTACTTAGTGATTTTGCTTGACAACTTTAATGCTCAGTGAACCACCAACTTTGTCTCTTAGTTGCGCACCATCTAGCGGAAACCGAGAAAACTCACAAGGGGAAGAAGATTCACCGAGAAACCACTTTAGCGAAGAATCGTTGCAAATAACGACTGAAAAAACATAATAGGCCGCTGCTAATACGAACTTCTTGAATCGATCGTTTTACAACAAGATACCTCCTCTCCCATCGTCACCCCCCCCCCCCCCCCCCCCTTAGGAAGAAAGAGTCCAATTCTGCTTCAGCTAAAAGAACAATTACAAGGATACTGGACAAAAGGAAGGTCAGAACTCTTTGGGACACAGGGGCACTTTGACCTGGCTTTACGCCAATCGATACGTCCCATGAACTGTGGTGAACCCGAGAAAGAAATTGTTGTTCGGGACTAATACTAACGGCGCGACAGAGGCGTTACTACACTGTAAAAAAAAATCTTGCAGTATCTGATACTGGGATTACTCTTGTCTTTATTGAGATGAGATTATCCCTAATTCGGATTAATTTTATCCCAATAGAGATAAGATTAATCCCAGTAGCAAATACTGCATCCGTCTTCGGAGAAACTTTTTACAGTGTAGTCAAAATGTTTTTTTTTTGGGGGGGGGCAAGGTATTTACCGACTTGCTGGTCATTTTTACCGACTGTTTTACAGAAAAAAGCACTGTTTTTAAGAAGAAGAAAACTGTTTTGAAGAAAAAACGACTGTTTGACGAAAAATCGACTGATTTTTCGAAAAGCCGACTATTTTTAAGAAAACATCGACTACTTTTACGAAAAACCTCCCCCCCCCCCCCCCCTATACGTGACGCCCCTGCTGGTGAGCACAAACACAGAAGAAGCTGAACTCGGAATCTTCTAAAAGTCCTACCTTTCTCCATTTTTCGTTTTGTGCCTATGAATTTTTAGCGCTTTTTCGGCCGTGCCAAGTTTTGCCTGTCACACAACGTAAAGTTTGCCGGAATCTTCAATGTCCACTGACAACTCTTTCACACATAAGTATATGAGAATCTTCTGTTTCTAACTTTTTTTATTTGCATAGTTTCCGTCTTTTTAACCACGGCGCGTTCAGTTTTAAAATGTTTTGCGCCCAGCCGCAGCATCGGAGAGCAGGAAGGCTGGATTGAGCCGACACGCGCTAACAAGAAAATCGCTAAATTCAGGTGGAAAGTAATGGTATTTTCGAAAAACTTTTTTCTGGTCCATTTCATAGTGGAAAGTTTATTCCTAGTAAGAGTTGTGCTTTAAGATCACTACTTCCGAAACTATGTGTTAAAAAAGCTGAAAAGTCTCTTACTTGTTTGCTTTTGCTTCCCTTTGGTCTCTTCAAATCCACACTTTCAAATCCATCCCGGGTGTCGTCTCTTATCAGAGGTGCGTCGGACAATCCCTCTCTTGAACTCTGGAATTCTGTAGACGAATCCGTTTTCATTTGGTCAGACGACTGGTCATGTTCTTTACCCTGAAAGGAAAATGAATGACAATTATTTCATGAGAAGCTTAATATATATAACTGCCAGGGGCGTCACGTACGGGGGGGGGGGCGCCTCTCCCCAATGTTGTCGGCCGGTCGGTAAAAAACAAGGCCGTATCCAGGGGGGTAGGGGGTTGAACCCCCCCCCCCCCCCGAAACATATAAAAATCATCATTTTTACAGGCTTTTCCCTCTGATCTATGTCTTTTTTGTCCGACCCGCATGCAACCCCCCCCCCAAAAAAAAAAAAAAAAAATAATTCCTGGATACGGGCCTGGTACAAAATAACCGAGTCGGAGCGAAGCGCCGCGCTTTTTCCCAAAAACGGTCGATTTTTTCTGGAAAATACTTATTTGTTCTTCAAACAGTCGGTTAGTTTGCAAAAAAACGTCTATTTTTTCTTAAAATAGTCGAATTTCTGAAAATCAGTCTCATTTTTGTCAAAACAGTAGTTTTCTTCTATAAAGCAGTAGTTTTTTTCTGCAAAAACAGTCCGTAAAAATGATCAGCTAGTCGGTGAATACCTTGCCCCCCCCCCCCCCCCCCCCCCCCCCGCAAAAATCGGATTACAGGTTTGTTTCCTTCCCCGAAGTTGAACCAGAAGATTGACAGTAGCATTGTAAACATTGTTTGAATAAATGTTTCAAAGTCAGCTTGGGCTCAAAGAATATTTAAAAAAAAAAATTTGGCTAGTAACGCCTCTGATAACTTTACCAAAAGACTTTCGCCTCTGTAAAATGGTAATGAAGAATATTTATTAGCACTTTTAAGGATTGACAGGATAAAGTAAATTTTACGAGAATATCAATTTTATGAAATTCAGTAAACAATATTATCTAAAGAGGATGAAGCTAGAGCCTGACAAAAATAAGGAAACAGACAAATAGTCAAAGATACTTTTTTTTCCGACCCGCAGGCAAACCCCCCCCCCCCCCCGAAATAAATTCCTGGATACGGGCCTGGTACAAAATAACCGAGCCAGAGCGAAGCGCCGCGCTTTTTCCCAAAAACGGTGGATTGTTTCTGGAAAATACTTATTTGTTCTTCAAAACAGTCGGTTACTTTGCAAAAAAACGTCTATTTTTCTTAAAATAATCGAATTTCTGAAAATCAGTCTCATTTTCGTCAAAACAGTAGTTTTCTTCTTATAAAGCAGTAGTTTTTTCTGCAAAAACAGTCCGTAAAAATGATCAGCTAGTCGGTGAATACCTTGCCCCCCCCACAAAAAAAAAAAAAAAATTTGGCTAGTAACGCCTCTGATAACTTTACCAAAAGGACTTTCGCCTCTACAAAATGGTAATGAAGAAAATTTATTAGCACTTTTAAGGATTGACAGGATAAAGTAAATTTTACGAGAATATCAATTTTATGAAATTCAGTAAACAATATTATCTAAAGAGGATGAAGCTAGAGCCTGACAAAAATAAGGAAACAAACAAATAGTCAAAGATAGGCTAAGGGACAACAGCAGCAGAGCACACTCATTAATATCTAGGCCAGTGGTTCCCATCCTTTTCCGTACCGTGTACCTCAAATCAAGGTTCGAAAAGATTGCGTACCGCCTTTTTCAGAACGGGAAAAAGACGATATTTACCATCACAAATGATACGGTATACAGGTTAAAAATTTATACAAAATCAATGAGGGAATCACTAGAGGTTGCTTTGTGGATAAAATTTTGTCGAATCTCGGCTCGACTGTGTTTGGTTTTGATGTTCTTCGTGCATCGCGATTTCACACTATTTCACACATTCATCACAGTATTTCACTGACTTTCACTAGGGTTTGTTATAAGAGGTTGACAACAACCCTTCCCCCAAAAAGGTCGGCCAGACGATTAAAAAGAAAAGAGTCTGCTCGAAGCGCCGCGATTTTTCGTAAAAGCAGTTTAAAAAAAAAAAGTCGGTAAAAATGACCTGTCGGTCAGTAAAAATACCTTGCCCCTTAAGATACATTTTGGCTGGTGATACTCTGCTGGTAATGTTAGGCTTTCCGCAATCATAAATGAGTGAGACGAGATTTTGAAGCTTAATACTAAATCAATTTTGGTTCCTTCGCGTACCCCTTGCAAGGATCTCACGTACCCCTTGGGGTACGCGTACCACCGGTTGGGTTGGGAACCACTGATCTAGGCTATTCCTTCAGCTCAAGCTGACAACGAGTCGCGCTTTACGTCACAAGATTTTACTCGAGCAATATTTCGGCCCTTCTTGACAAGGGTCCACTTCAGGCTCAAGCTATGAAAGTCAACCAGTGACCAAGAAGGGCTGAATATCACTTGAACAAAATCACCTGCTAAGTTTTTACCAATTGCCACTCTGGATTAGAAACACCCGTGTTGCGCGAAAATACGGTACTGCAAATCCAAATCAGCAGATAAAAGACCGGCGGGATCGTTTCGCGGCGGGCCTGGACATCAGCCATAGTTTATATCTTGCTATGTTGTAGTTTAGTCTTTGTATTTTATGTCTTTAGCTGATGTATACCTACTGCAGTTGTTTTGTTATTTTCTTTCTTTTTTCTTCTTTTCCTACTAAATTTAAGACAAATTTTTTGTCATAAAAATGGGTAATACGTGTAATAGTGGCGACAAAATGCTTAAGGGCAAAATGTATTAATAAACAAACGAATCATCGACAGGAGGAAGCTCATGGGTGCAAGTGTATTCACGATGTTACAGAACAAGTTGTCATGTTGACTGGTAGCCAATTATGACGACAATGAAGTATATCTTACGCCCAAGCTGACTGCGATCATAATCAATCAATCAATCAAGTTTAATATCTAAATAGCTTAAAGCGAAGAGGAATAAAGTATTTACAAAATACAAAGACACGAAACAAATTAACTAATACACTTAAGTAGGTAAGTAGGTAAGTAGTTATGTGGACTTTCGCGCGAATGCAAACCCTCATAGGTTTTTTCTCCAGCGCGAAAGTGTTGTTTTTTATTTATTTATTTGTGAATGTTGAAAAATAAAAACTTGAACTTGAAGAAAACTTGAA
Organism: Branchinecta sandiegonensis; assembly: GCA_030848855.1. Lineage (NCBI taxonomy): Eukaryota > Metazoa > Arthropoda > Branchiopoda > Anostraca > Branchinectidae > Branchinecta > Branchinecta sandiegonensis. The sequence goes on along the minus strand of JAUPMV010000002.1, from coordinate 25,842,027 downwards.
CTACAAGATATGACCAGAAATAAATGATGGGATGAAACTACGTCAAAACTGGGCAGAAGAATTAGCAGGACATGGAGAAAACTGATTGCCAGTATTCCTCTCGGACCGACGCACGGAAGACGGGAGGGGAGGGGGAAGATGGGCCATCTGGGGACAACACATTTTTTTTAATCTAAATTATTTTGAAAGAGTATTTCTGCGGTCAGTTAACCTCTTCATATGAAAAATTATGATCACCCAGAATGATTCTCACTGCTCTCTTTTTGACATTTTCCAGGCGATCAGATACAACGGTAACTGCAAAGACGACTAATTGCAGATCCAGTTACCGTGGTAACAGATATAATGGGTATCTGCAACAACCAACTACTAACTTCACCTCCTGTAATTCCTAAGAAGTAACTACCTAAAATAGGATATTTATAATAAATTACTAGAAACTTCTTTTGAATTTGCAGGTTCATTCTTTTAGTTGCAGCAAGACGAGGACCATTGCCAAGCAGGGCCGAAATAAAAAAGTTCACTTCAGCCAAGGGCAATAGTCTTATAGCATAACAACACGACATATCACAGTAAAAAATCTCATCGATTTCCGCTGACTTATCCCATTTCGTGCCATCGACCATGATGATAGTGATGAGACTACTGCATTATTATAAAAAAAATATTACACAATCTGACGAAACAGAATTTGGGCAGCCACCCATGGATAACGCACCTATGCGGACAATGGTAACTGAGGTAGTACCGAGATTAAAGTTGCTCTTTGGATGTTATCTGTTTTTCATCAGTTGGGTGTTTCTTTTATTTTTCTTTATCATACTCCAATAGCCATGCAGTTCAGTGGGTCAATAAAATATTTGCATGAAAATCACAAGGGGTGATACTGTTTAAAAGCAGGGATGGTTGTAAGCTCATACGCAATGTGCTATCTACTCTCCCAGAACATTCGAGTCACGTCAAGATTTTTTTTCACGCTAGAACAAGCAATTCTCATGGCTCAAATTGTGCACAGTTAGTAGGATCTTGCTTCGTTTTCTTAGCACATGTTGTGCTTCTCGTGTTACGGCCATATGGCCTAAAACCTCCTTTTAGGTCACCTAGGCCCTCAAGACGCTATATCCAGGCGGTCAGGATTTCTAAAGACCCAGAACCGGCACTTAGTGTTTTTTATTTCAATTTACAAAATATGTTTTTAGTTATTACTGTGCTTTTATTTGACTTTTTAAGTAATTTAACTTTACAATGATAGGATGGTGCAGAATCAGGACGAAAATCTATCATCTTCTCCAGTTTTATCTCCCCAGAAAAGCAAAACAATCCATAATAAAAGTAGAGGTATGCTTATTTGAACATCTCTCTGAATGTTCCAACACCTTATTTTTGTTTCTTGCGTAAAATTAACAAACTTGATATCAACTGACAGCCGAATGTTTAGGCCTTCTTCTGGCATAAAGAGTATGCTAAAACCTTTTGTTGTCTGTGTTGTTTAATGGAGCTTCCAGAATTTCTTCTCTATGCTCTCATATGCTAAAACCTTCATTGATTACAGGTTTGTTTCCTTCCCCGACGGTGGACCTGAAGATTGACAGCATGACGAGGACCCTTGCCAAGAAGGGCCGAAAACGCTGATGAAGCATCGTAGCGTAGCTGACGTATCCGTTGTGTACATTATCTTAATAAAAACCGGAAAGTTGGTTAAAAGTAAGAGTTTCGTTTGAAGTTGATTAAATGTTCGAATTAGGGGTAAGAAGACATGCTGAACACTTATGTGAAAAGCATTTTCTATCCGGACAAAACCGGAAAAACTTGTTAAAAAGCAAAAGTTTTACTGGAAGTTGATTAGATGACAGATTTAGGGGTAAGAAGAGACGCTGAGTCTGTATATGACACTCATTTTTTTCCCAGGACATATAATTCGTCCGGAATCTGGTTGTAACCGGATTTTTTAATATAAGTTAAAGTTTTATTTGAAGTTGATTAGATGTTCCTTATAGAGATAAGGATATACGCTGAATTGGTTTCTGTTGCTGGACAATTAGTTCGCTCGGAATTCGACCGAAACCAAAATTTGGCAGAAGTAAAGCAGGAAGTTTCGGTCAGTTTCGTCAAAATAGATATGCCTTATAGAGGTATATCTGAATTTGGTTTCCTCTGATGAATAGTCTGGCGAAGACCGGATCTTGCGAAGACAAGACCCAATTGTCTGGATCAAAATATTAGAATTTTGGGATCCAATCGAAACCTTTGGTCTTGTTTCTTAAATACGCTTCTTCTTCCATTCGCGTATGCTATTTAGTTTGAACGCCATCTTATTGGTGAAATTAGGCGTCGCTTAGGAACAAAGCAAAATTTGAAAGAAGAAACAGAAGGAAATTAAGATCAAATATTACGGTTGCGTTCCAAGGAAGTTATTACGAGTTATGACGATAAAAGGAGGAGCCAGCTCTTTATGGTGGTGTTTACCAGGGGCGTCACGACTGGGGGGGGGGGAGGGGGGGACGCCCCCCCCCCCCAATGCTGTCGGCCAGTCGGTAAAAAATAACCGAGTCGGCGCGAAGCGCCGCGATTTTTCGTCAAAACAGTTGTTTTTTTTTCACAAAAACAGTCGTTTTTCTGAAAAATCGGTCGATTTTTCGTCAAAACAGTCGGTTTTTCTGACAATCAGTGGATTTTTCTGAAAATCAGTCGATTTTTTTTCAAAACTGTAATTTTTTGTGTTGAAAACAGTCGTTTTTTCTGCAGAAACAGTCGGTAAAAATTACCAGCCAGTCGGTAAATTCCTCGTCCCCCCCCCCCCCAAACATTTTGGCTAGTGACGCCTCTGGTGTTTACTACCCTCTTCTGAACGAAATACTCTATATGACTAAGTCCAAAACACGCCAGTGATCCTCAGGAAGAAGGAGTAAATGTATCCGTAGCGACTCAAACTCAACGACTCAAATCCTGTGTCAAACAATCACTGCGATCTTTCGGACAGCTGTGACACCGCTTCTTGCTTTCTTTCGCAGGTACCCGGAGATTCTGCATCGGCAGGGAGAGATAGTCATCAAGAATATTAACAACAGCGCGGAAAACCGTCCTCATTCTGCCGGGAATTCCTGCTAAACAGATAAGTTATTATCACTCATGACGCACCCGACCGTCGTAAGCAAATTGTAACGATCGTAACTCGTGTGGAACAAAAACGATAAGAGGAGGAGCTAATTTTCTTATGACGTTGGACGGTGGAACAAAACAATAACGCAATCGTTACTAGCTGACATATGTGCCAACACACAGCTGACACATAATGAACTGGACTTGAAATTAACTTTTCCGACATATATTTTGCCGTAAAGATTGCTTCAGACGGTTCAATGTCTCCTTCGATAACCTTTAAAAGTTGAGCGATGTTGAAATACGAATACCTCTTTTAACACAACTGAAGAAAATAAAAATAAATATAAATTTCATGGGATGCCTCCCAATTACAAGTCCACCCAGCATGGTTAGTGTTGGGCGATATTCGATATCGATAACGATATATCGCACCAAATATCGATATCGAGTATCGAAACTTGAATATCGATACTGAAAACGATATTTGTTCGTTTATAATTATTGTAAATAATCCAACATAAGTCAAATTTATATATCTGAAGTTGGAGAGAAATGTTCTTTGTAATTCAGTTTTTATCTTTTTGAAGTTTGAGCTGATGCAAGATGCTTTTTTACGACAATTTGGCTCTTAAATTTTAGTGAATCAAGACGAACACTATAGCGAAACATGGTACTGAAATATCGATATCGATATATCGGTTACTGAATATCGAAAGTGAAAATATCGATATATCGAAGAATCCAAATATCGCCCAACACTAAGCAAGGTATGGAGATGAGTAGTCACACTGGGAGAGGGGAACCGAAGGCGAGTTCTCGGACGCGACCCACCACCTCAGGGATTTTTTGCCACTGCTACTACCATAGACACATATATCCGGGATTCCGGAAGGAGTTATTACCTTGCAAGGACGAACAAACATCATATAATCTTAGAACAATAGTCGACCAACCAAATTGGACTTCTGGAACCATCAGTCCACTAGAATTTCGGGGAAGAAACTTGACCCCTCTCTTGTGGGGATTCAGAGCAATATAGCTATGGTAATAAAGTACCTTGTTCTCCAGGAGCTTATAGTCTGTTTTTTTTTTACTTCAAGCTCTGCCTAAATTGTAAACTTTTTTCCTGGTTATCACTTATCATTTTGCCATGTCTTTAACTCGGTTGTAAAGCAAACCCCAGAGCTGATATGCCATCAAGGCACCAGTATTTTTTTTTATTCGGTCAAGTCACATTTTCTCCTGCTTACCACACGCGTACTCAGCCGTCAAATTGACTCCTGGAGAAGAACCAATTTGCTGAATCGCGCTGGAATCACTAGATAAGAGCGGTCATTCTGTACATGTATAGTGACAACGAAGAACTACTAGAATTCCACCACGGAATTCGTGAGGGACGACCAGTGTTGGGAAGTTCTTAAAGAACTTGGGTTTTACTACAACTTTCCTGGAGTTCTCAATATCTATTACCGTAATTAAGCAAAAAAATGGGCACCTGAAGCCTCAAGTACCAATATATTTTCAAGTACTATTTCGAGATTATTCTCCTTAGATCATATCGATTTGCACATTGAAATGCTTCTTATTAGCACTTCCAACAATCAAAAACCTTCAGAAAAAAACTTGAAATTCGGACAGTCTGTGAAGTACACTACACCTTGGTAAGCATACTACGGTAGCATACTGGATGGCGGGAGCTCGATTTAAAGCTGCAAATACCATTTTCTCTCAAGGTGCAGTACTTAAAACGTGCATTAATTCAAGCAAGACTTAAGTACAAGACATAAACACAAAATCAAAGTACCTACTACTTATGTAGGCCTACATTTGTTGTTCTGCACTTAATACTTGATTGACAAGTGCAAAGTTTGGAAGTACTTGACACTTAAGTACACATTTGGAGTACTAATTCCAACACTCGGACGACCTTAGCCTAAGTAAGAGGACTTCACAAAAGCCAGGCAGACAGAAACTTACTGATGAAGCTGATTTAGCCGAATGGAAAGACATACCATCACTTTGGCACTACCACCAATCACACAAAAAAAATCCCAAAAATCATCCGCAACTCAATCCAAAAGTACGACTGGAGACTACACCTGAATCAAATTAATTTTGCCCACACATCCCTACGCCAGCCTGATTGTAGGAAGCAGCTGTTAGTTACATCCGCTTCTCGCCATAATGGACCTTTTTTTCAGACATTATCTTTCGCCAATAATCAACGCAAGCCACAGGACCCATGGGCAATGTACGCTGTCAGCTGTGTAGACTGTTCGGGCTATCGACTTGACAATCAAATTGATTTTGACTGACTGACTGAACTACCTTGCCCGTAAAAGTGCGTGAACATAAAATATGGAGCAGTATATGACACTCTACATTCTTTTCTGGACGAAAATTGTATACTGTATTTGTTGTATTTTATTTAAAGGACACCTGAACAATAAAACCATACTTGAACACACCATGAGAATGCATTTACAGACATGGCCACGGAGAGCATTCTTCTCCTGAGCGTGATGTTTTCAGAATAGGGATGTTCGTTTCAGGAGGTTTGCACATGCAGACTCCAAGACAAAAAGCGCAATTCATTCAAATCTTGTACAGCGCTGGCCGGATCGTATTGGAATTTTTTCTAGATATACGTTTGGGTTTAACTGGTTAAAACATATTCCAGAAGAAGGGTTGATTGGAGACATTTGTTCATTTCTAAAATTGTTCGGTACTGAAATAAGGACAGATGCAAAATGGAGCAAAAATCATAGCTTGGAAACACTATTTCGTATTTGGATTGGGTTTTCTGCAGGCAGTGTTAACGGAGGTCATACAGATAAGGATGATACTTGGTACTCTTCATTCAGGTGTCCTTTAATTATTTTATTTTATTTTACATACTCCGCTTTTCAAGTGGCGGGTCAGAAATAAATTACTTACTTACTTACTAATATAAATAAAATCGGAGAGGAAAAGCAAAACGACGAAACTAAAAAAGGTAAGCGGTGTCCAGCGATTCTTTGGCCTTTCTTCCAGTGATAAGGGTGCCTAGTGAACTAAACTGGGCCTTTTATTTCCTACAGCCCAAGACCATCAAACACCGAGGCAACCACGGTGATAGAAGATAAACCAGAGAGAATAGGCCAGCATAAGTAATATGGATGGATAGATTAATCTTATGGCATTGTTGCAGACGACAACGCCACTAAACCAGTTAGACTAAACCAGTCGAAATGAAAGAAAGTAAACCAGTGAAATGTTCCACGTTACCGCTATCCTATTTACAAACCCCTAAAGCCGGGGGAATTAAATTCCTACCTGTCGCGTTTCGAGCAAGAAGGATTTATAAACCTCACAGACACACAATCATTCCAGCAAAACAATGCTTTTAGACTACGAATCTACGCTGAGCCCACACAAATTGCACAATCAGTAGAAAATGGGAAGTTTTCATGGTTTCTAAGCAACAGAAAACACGAGTGTTTATATCCTCGTTACCTTGGATACGAAGAGGGCCTGAAAACTTAGGTAACTGCGCAAGACCGGATCTCATATCACAACCGTAGGCCCTTATAAGATATAGCCAACAAATACCGGCTAAATTTGCGTTGGTCTAAGACTAAGAGACTTGCTCTAGGGTAGTCGCGTCACTAGTGAGGCTCACTCCCACCCAGACGTGTTATAACATATTCTGTTCATGTGCATCCCTCAGCAGATATCTGAAGGGAAGGATTCTTGACTAGGCTAGTGGGGTATTTTAGCCGCCCTTAATAATAATCAACTGTGTCAACACGTCACACTGGGTCCGAAACGGCGCAGATCTGAGAAACAGCGCAGATTTCTACGCGCGTTTCCCTGTTGAAAACGAGTCTACTTCTAAATCTGCGCTGTTTTGAGCCCAGTCTGACCGGGCCCTTAGCTGTTGCGAAAGCCCGAGCTGAATATTAGTTCAGTCCAAGCTGACTGAGAATCGTAGTTCACTGCACTTAAACGAATACGTCAGCTGAATTTATTCAACGATATTTGGCATTTCTTGGCGAGGGTCCTCCTCGACTTAAAGTCAGAAAAGTGGACCTGTGATCAACACACACAAAGCACGGTTTAATGCAGGCTTTCACAACAACTAATTTTTACCATTTATCACAGTAGACACAGGCTGAGATGAACAATCAACAGATCGGGAACCCCGTCAAAAAGCTGTATGCTAATAAAACACTTTTCAAAGAGGGAGAATGAAAAGGGGATAACATGCTAGTCAGCACAAAAGCGGCTTACATAGTGAATTCATATAATTTCCGACGTAATCAGGATCCCTAATTACTGAGGAAGTTAACGTAATACGTAAAGAGCCTATGAATCGACCTTAAAAGTAAAACAAGTACCTACGAACAATCGACGCACTTGCGCTGAACGCTGCTTGCACTTGATATCCTTTTTCCAGAAAAAAAAAATCCCAAAGACTCCACGACAATTACCACTAGGTCTAACGACTGTATCTTGAAGCACTACCCAAGAGAAAACTAAACCACAAGAGGCAGCGGTGGATTAGCTTCAAAGCACTCAAGTGAGGCAGCAGCTGTGTCAATTTATGAGCAGTTGAGCATAAAATATAAAAGCTAAGACCGAATCCAAAACTACGCAAACAACGAAAGATCAGCACCACTAAGATGAAATGGCTTGAGGGCATAAAAACTTAAAGGTACAGTAGCGTAATCAACAGAACTTTCGATCACTGCTGGGAGATCACGACTGTTTTCCAGTGCTTTTCGTACGAAGAAAATCTGTCAGCGTTTTCAAGAACCTTCGTGCAAAAAGTTAGCATTGTACAATAATTACAACTGGTGAAGTGAAACCAAGGTAACACTAAGCTGCTGCAAACCACTGTAAGGTTCTGTATTCCAGTTCAAAGCAAAAGAACACAAATTTAGCCTGTCGTCGCCTATACGCAAAATAACCTACTGGAAATACAACCTAATAAATCCATAACAACAGTAGAGGTATGCTTACTTGAACATCTCTCTGAATGTTCCAATACCTTAGTTTTGTTTCTTGCGTATAAAACAGTCAGATGGACAGGAAAAATAACAATCTTGATATCAGCTGATAGCCAACTGTTTCGGCCTTCTTCTCGCATAAAGGGTATGCTAAACCCTTTTGTTTGTTTGTGTTGTTTAATGGAGCTTCCAGAATTTCTTCTCTATGCTCTCATCTCGTTTATTTTCTTCCCCGACGTTGGACCTGAAGATTGACAGCCTGACGAGGATCCTTGCCAAGAATGGCCAAATTATCGCGGATGAAGCATCGTAGCTGACGTATCCGTTGTATACATTATTTGAATAAAAACCAGAAAGATAATATATATTTAACAAGAGCTACGAGCTCATATGGCACTTGTAACGAGTAGGTGATGCAAGAAAGTAGATGAGAGTGCCACAAAATACCACTTTCAACCCCCCTAGGTTCGAACCTAGAAATAGGATATCCAGTTTCACTCGAGTCTGAGTATTTCAGGTACTGCGTCGGATTACCTAGGGCATATTACTTTTCTACCTTTTAAGTTTATATCCACTCTTTTGATTCCTAAACGTGCCATGCCATTTCCGGTACCCCCCCCCCCCCCTCCAAATCCCCTTAGCTCCCTCAAAAACGGTCGGATACAGGAACGCAAGTTTTCTTAGGGCATCGTGACGGGTCTATTTGGTCGGGTCAGTAATATGCCCGCCAAGTTTTATCGTCCTTGGCACATCTGGAAGCGTCATAACTCGCTATTCACTGGAATTCCGGGAAATCTCCTCCAACTCCCCCAAAGAGACCCGGTAAGATCTGGTTCTGTCGAGAACGTGTCCACACGGCTTATGCTTGTTTTTACTACCAAATTCTATCCCGATCCCTCGACTCTAAGCGTTTCACAAGATTTCCGGTGGCCCCCTCCAACTCCCCCCACAAGAATCGAATCCGATCCGGACTTAACGTGGAATATCTGAGAAGATAGCTCTTTCCAATTGCCGAGTTTCATTTAAATCCGTTCACCCGTTCAAAAGTTATGCATGCCACTAGATTCCGGATTCCCCGTCCCTCCACGCCCCCCATGATGGTCGGATATGGGAAACAACTAATCTCAAGGCAGTCTGTTCGGATCCCTGATATGCCTACCAAATTTCATCGTCCTAGTCCGAACTTGCGGGATCACCGAATTCCCCCCCCCCCCAACTCCCCCCACTGTGTCCGAATCTGGTCCGGTTATGTCAACGATGTATCTAAGACTTTAGAAAGTTCTTCCCACCAAGTTTCGTCCCAATCCCTCCACTCTAAGCGTTTCCCAAGATTTCCGGTTTCCCTCTCCAGCTCCCCCCAAAGTCACCGGATCCGGTCTGGATTTTAAGTGGGTCGTCTGAGGCACGAGGTCTCTCCAAATATTCAATTTCATCGTTATCCGGCCACCCGTTCGAAGGTTATAAATACCTCAAAATCCCGGATTCCCCATCCCTCCACTCCCCCCAGACGATGCTCGGATCGGGGAAGTGACTATTTCCAGCTTAATCACTTAAGGTCCCTGATATGCCTGCCAAGTTTCATTGTCCCAGCACATCCAGAAGTACGAAAGCGCGATCACCGGAATTCCACCCCCACCCCCCACCCCGCTCAACCCCCACAGTGCCCGAATCCATCCCCGGACATGTCAAAGATATATCTAGGACTTGTGCTTGTTCTTTCCACCAAGTTTCATCCCGATCCCTCCACTCGAAGGCTTTTCCAAGATTTCCGGTTCACCCCTTCCAGCTCCCCCCAAAGCGCCGGATCCGGTCCGGATTTTAAGCGGGTCGTCAGAAACACGGGGTATTTCTAAATATCAAGTTTCATTAAGATCCGATCACCCGTTCAAAAGTTAAAAATCCCTCTAGATTCCGGATTCCCCCTCCCTCTACTCCCCTCACGATGCTCAGATCGGAGAAGTGACTATTTCCAACTTAATCTTTTGGGGTCCCTGATACGCCTGCCAAGTTTCATCGTCCTAGCTTATGTAGAAGTGCCCGAACTAGCAAAACCTGGACAGACCGACCGACAGAGCGACAGACCGACGGACGGACAGAAATTGCGATAAAACCGGAAACCGATAAAACCATAAAAACCGGAAAAACCGGAAAGATGGCCATTTGTTCTAACAAAATGGCCATCATCGACAGAACGAGAACACACGAAGGGCGATGGAAGGGGGCTTTGCCTTGTACCTTGACCTGTGGGGGGGGGGGGGCTTTTGCCTAGGAAAAGAACAGGCTATTCGGAGACTTCTCTTAAAAAAAATCCTTAAAATGAAACTTCGCCCCGGTGTGAACGATCTTTCTTGAAGTTTAATCGAACAGGGCTGAGATCCGACAGTCTGGTTACACGTCACTTAGTCACTTAAATATGCCTGAAAAATATTCGATGGTGCAAAATGGATACATCAGCTGAATTTTTTGAATTTTTTATTTTTTTATTTTTTAGGAATATTTAGGCCTGAAAACCCGATAAAAATCCGTTACTTCGTTTGTCCGTGGTACATCTGTGTGCTTGTCTCTCTACGCTTGAAATATTTACCAACTACGAATGTAAGCCATTGTCGAAAAATAACAACATAATTTTCCTACTTTCTACAGGCGGAACTTCTCCAAGCTTAGCATTTTTAACCCTGGAAATGTAGGCCTTCGTTGAAATTCAAATCCTCCGCGTCTGGTGATTTTGGATTGTCGTGAAAGCAGCGAGTGGAACTAGAGCCCCGAGGGAGGAAATACAAATATTTCTGTGTATTCAAATACCAGATGAAAAATAAGCTGCCTTCTCCGTTAAACTTTAAGTAGGAAGTGAGAGACAAGGCGTTTTCGAGATGCTGGAATCACTTTCGAACGTTTGGCAAATCATGACAATCCCAGCAAACCTTCCGTAGCAGCGCGAAAACCAACGGAAAATTACCCGGCTTTGCTATCCAGCTGGCAAAACCCCTTCTTAGCCTACTCAGGTTTATCACCACGCTGCTCACAGGCTTCTCAGAAGAAGAAAACAAGAGCTACAAGCTCATATGGCACTTGTTACGAGTAGACGGTACAAGAAAGTAGATGAGAACGCGAGCCACAAAATTTCCGGGACTCCCCCTCGAACTCCCCCTACTGTGGCCGAATATCACCTGAAGACATAAAAGGCGCATCTCTGACATCTCCAATCAATTTTGACTGGAATCGGAGCACAGCCTATCTGCAATTTTCGGTCCCCCCCCCCCCCCCTACCGTGGCCGGATACGGCCCGAACGCCATATAACAAATCCAGGCCGCATAACCTCGGGACTGTCCAATTTTCATCCCATTCTGTCCATTCGTTTGTTTTTGTCCATGTCAAAAGTTTCCGGCTCCCCCCCCCCCCCCCCTTCCAACTCCCCCAACCATGGCCGCATGTGGTTCGAACACCTGTTTTTCATGTCTAGGTCATCAATTTTTATCACCGATTGAGTTTCACTCGAATCATACCAACCGCTCGCAACTTACAGAAGTCAATTTCCGTATTCCCCTTCCCTCACTCCCCCCAAATAGTCGGATCCAGGAACAACAGTTTTCCTAGGGCATTGTGTCGGGTTCTTAAGTCAATTTGGTCGGGTCACTAAATGTCTGCAAAGTTTAATCGTCCTTAACACATCTAGAACTATTCTAACTCGCGATCACCGGAATTCCGGGAAACCCCCTCCAACTCCCCCACATAGCCCCGATACGATCTGGCTCTGTCAATAACGGATCCAGGCCTAATGCTTATTTTCTCCCCACCAAGCTTCTTCCCAATCCGTCGACTGTAAGCGTTTCACACATTTTCCGGTGCCTCCCTTCACCCCCCCCCCCTCTCCCATCGGATCCGAAAGAAATAGAAAACCGTGATTTTCGGGTTTTTTTTATTGATCAGATAATTATCCCTCCAGGATGATGTGCGACGGATAAATATAAATTCGGATATTTCGGTTGCACTTCTGGCAAACCGTCCTCAGCAAAAAAAAACAAAAATTAAATCATAAAATCCAACACAATACCAACAGAAAAACGTTGCGGAACCAACAAAACATACAACGATATGTAACTAAAAACCAGAAGAACGATGCGGATTGAACGACAGAATAATTCAAATAAAATAACGAATATTAAAATGTGCGTGTTAAAAGTGTATATGTACAAATCTATGATTATTTTACCATTCAAGTGCTGGGTGAAAGCTTCTACGCTTTCCCAGAGAATTGGTAAATTGTAAATACACACAGAATTCAGAATTGTAAAATAATCACAGATTTGTATTTGTATGATTTAGTTTTTTGATTTTTTTCGCTGAGGACGGTTTGCCGAAGGGCAACCGAAATATCCGAATTTATATTTATCCCTCGCACATCAGAGGGATAATTAGGTGATCAAAAAAAAAAAAAACGAAAATCACGGTTTTCTATTTCTTTCGTAATGAATTATCAGCTTGGCTTCAAACCTTATATTAGTATCGGATCCGACCCAGACTTGACACGGAACATCTGATATGACAATTCTTTCTACTTGCCAAGTTCCATTCAAATCCGATCACATGTTTAAAAGTTATGCATGCCACAAGATTCCAGATCCTCCATCCCTCCACTCCCCCATGATGGGCTATTCTCAAGTCAGTCTATCCGGGTCTCTGAAACCCTGCCAAGTTTCATCGCCCTAGTATATCAGGAAGTAGAGAACTCGCGGACACACCAGAAATGTGGACCCCCCCAACTCCCCCACACCACACGAATCCGGCCCGGTTATGTCAATAGCATATCTAGGACTTGTGCTTGTTCTTCCCACTAAGTTCCATCATGATCCCTCCACTCTAAGCATTTCCCAAGAATTCTGGTTCCCCCCTATAACTCCCCCAAAGTCACCGGATCCGGTTCGGATTCGAAGTGGGATGTCTGAGACATGAGACCTTTCTAAATATCAAGTTTCATCAAGATCCGATCACCTGTTCATTATTCAAAAATACTTCAATTTTCGGATTCCCCTCCCTCCCCACCCCTCTCAGATGGTTGGATCCGGAAATTACTATTTCCAATTTATTATGGTCTTGTCCCTGATATGCCTGCCAAGTTTCATCGTGCTAAAAGATGTGGAAGTGCCCGAACTATACACGATAAAGATTTCCAGGCCAGATTTTCTAAACTTTCAGTATAACTGAAAAATCTCAACTTTTCCATACGAAACTGGTGATACTGCCAAAATGCTGGCAGGAACTCCAGTCCACGATCGCCCAACGCTGATCATCTGACCACCACATGAAAATCTGACATGGAGTTCCAAGCATCGGTACCCTACACCCAAATGTATGGCTACGAGCCATAGGCCTACATGGTGCACGGCATTTGCCATTTGCATTTGACCACCACATGAAAATCTGACATGGAGTTCCAAGCATCAGTACCCTACACCCAAATGTATGGCTATGAGCCATAGGCCTACATGGTGCACGGCATTTGCCAGAGAAAGAGCACTACAAATGACAAACTAAGAAGTCCTCAGTGCAGAGGCGGTCAGAGCCTGTTCCAAGTGGTTACTTTTAGAATTGAACTGTCCGCAGGGTTGTCTGGATATCCCTGATAAACCATATTCCTTCAGCCCAAGCTGACTGCGAATGATATTTGATGGTGCAAACGGATACGTCAGCTGAATTTTTTTTAAATTTTTAATTTTTATTTTTTTTTTTTTTTTTTTTTTTTTTAAATTCAGCTGACGTATCTGTTTGCACCATCAAACCTGATAAACCCCCAAGAGAGAGAAGATTTTGTGATTTCCATTACGATATTTCACCCCTTCTTGGCAAGGGTCCTCGTCAGGCTGTTGAACGTCAGGGACAATGTGTCCTCCCTTACAACTACTGGTTGTCCCTGACGTTCAACTGCCCAACGAGGACCCTTACCAAGAACCAGCCAAGAACAGCAAAAATATTGCTGTTGAAGCATTGTAGCTGACATATCCCTTTTGGCCATTGTTTGAAGTTATGTTTCCCAGTCAGCTTGGGCAAAAGAAGTATTTTTTAGTGATATTTCAGCCCTTCTTGGCAATGGTCCACTTGAGGCTCAAGCCGCTTTAAACGGAATATGGACTTATTGAAAAACAACTAAAGATTATGTACAGAGTGTATAGCTATATTAGATATAGCTATAGCTTCAGTAGCCTATCTGATTTTGGTGAATTTCTTTGGTGAAATTGCTTGGCAAAGTTAGTGCTGCAAATCAGGGGCATCATGACTAGGGGGGAGGGGGGATGCCCCCCCCCCAAAAAATGTTGTCGGACACTTGGTAAAGAATAGCGGAATCAGAGCAAAGCGCTGCGATTTTTATTAAAAATAGGCGATATTTTCTTGGAAACAGCCCATTTTTATAAAAGCAGTCGGTTTCTCGTAAAAATAGTCGATACAGTAGTTTTTCTTAAAATATTTTTTGTCAACAAAATTCTCAATTCTCAATAATCGTTGTTTTTATCTGCAAAAACAGTACTAGGTAGTAACACCTCTGCTGCAATTTCATTTCGGACAAGGCTGTTATTTTTAATGTTAGATTGGGTTGTTGACAGGGTAGAGATTTTTCTGCATTTTGGTTCTGTGGAGGAGAGTTTGGGGCTGGTTAGGGGTCCAAATTTCAATCATTGATGATACCACTCCATGTTTCTGGTAATGAGTACTCCTCTGTGTCTTAGTTTCTGGCCTACCTTAACAATTTTTCTTCATAACAACTGCTTCTCCTATGGTTTGGTGAAGTCAAGCACAGTGAACCCATGGGAAGGATTAGCAAAATATAAAAATCGCTTGTTACCTTATTCAACCAGAAGTTAATCCCATATTTATGTCCTTGGATTAAAACATGACAATATAAGTGAATCAGCCTGTGCACCCAAAAGTCTCAAGGATTTTGTTTTTCTTCTGCTTCTTCGTAGGTGCAGGAGGATGAAAGATCGACACAGTATACGCCCCTCATAAAATTCCTCTCGGATTAGTTCTTTTTTGGCCGCTAGGTGTGCTATCGTAAAGAAAACAATGACACCAGTGCTTCCACTCCTCCCGATTTCTCGGGAGATCTCCCGAGTTTTTTGGACATCTCCTGACAAAAAGTTTCTCCCGATAATCTCCCAATTTTCGTAATCTTGCCAAAATTACAATAAAGTCGCAATTTTTTCAGCGGAGAAATGGCCGTTCTGCAAAATTTTCGCCTGCGGCGCATGGTTGCAACATTATTTACCTTCGTACGTTTTTTTTCAGAAATTTTAAATTGATTTCAAAAATAATCCGACAAACCTTCTTTGTTAGCATTGAGAGAAGATGGTCGAGTAAAATTCTGGTCACTGCCATTTTATTATGTATCACAAAAGTTTTCTTCATTTGTTGGAAGGGCACGTCATTTAGGTGTGGTTTTCGACAGTTTTAGGCTGAGAACGTTGTAAACTAAAATCTATTTGGGAAATAGCTGAATTATGGCAGAAAAAGCGAATTTAAAATTTTGCCGGAAGCGATGGCTTTAACATAGTCTGTGGAAGCTGCTGCCAGAACCTCGCTCTCTTCGGTTAAAAATATATTTGGAAATCCTCGGGATCTTAGGGTTTGATCAACGTTAAAACCCAGAATTTACATGGGAAGCAGTTGTGCGAAATGTGAACTTCAAGAATTTTGCATGGAACTCTCAAGTTTCTTCTCGTCGTGTGTACAGAAGTTAGAAACTGCTGCTGGAATGGTGTCGAGTAATACATAGTCCATGTAGTCGCTTCATTTTTGCAATTAAAATTTTGAAATAATTCAAATTGTCATTTTCAAGGATTCGGTAGAATTTCTGGCAGATTCGTGAAATTTTCTTGGCTCCCCGCTCCCCAAAAGGAAAATGAACTTGCGACGCCCCTGATGACAAAGATGTCTGATGGAAACTTTTGACAAATAAGGGCTCAAGGTCTTTATCATGCAGAAGCCCGGAAGCTTGAAGAGTTTATATCGGTTCGACACGATTTAAACTAAATTGCTGGATAACTTCTCGAATTTCAGTCTGTTGACTGTCCCCAGGGTGTAAACGGTCGGGTTACCAAAGATTTTCAGTTTCCTGACCGACGAAAGTACCCATTTCATCAACCTACGCAGAAAAAATTTTCAGTCGAGAAAGCAAACGCAAAGAGAAATTTAAGTAGACCTCAATGCACTGAGGAACCTTTTAAGTGTCCTTTAAATTTAGAGGTGAAAACGTAAATATCAGCCTTGCTATCACACCGGTTATATGTGTAGCATTTACGCATCGAAATCGTATGTATGGCTACTCAATGCCTTTTTTGTGACAAAGCTAACTATAAAATTGCTTTTTAAGACATAACCACTGTTTTTAATACTCCCGAATTTTTCCCGATTTCTTAAAAATTTCTCCCGATAATCTCCCGATTTTTTCGGAGCGGTTACTGATCTTCAGAAAAAGAAAGTGGACGCACTGAATGACACGTTACTTCTTGGTGTACGTTTATCCAGGTTTGTTTTGCTATTTCAATTCCTCTTAGGCCTAACCATGTTTAAAACTGTTTAAAATGCGCGAATCAATATGAAGCGAAAGACTAATCGCTTATTCACCCGTCAGATAACTTATCCCCCGATCTCACGTGTGATTGTTATTGTTCCTCTAGCGCGTCTGGCGGCAATTCGTCATCGTATTTTATGAAGGACGTATATGAAATTCACTGACGCTGAACAGTAAGCTAAATACACGTCTCTTTCACTATTTCTGTGATAAAAATACTAAGAATGAGACTCCAGTGAGACAAAACGGAAATATTCCACCTGTATTGCTAAACTGGTCATATTGATAGATGGATTACAGCAAACCCGAAGATTTACCATTCAGAACTAAATCAGCGGCGGACACTGTGCTGTCTGTCACACAGTCGAACAGCACACTGCGCATGATAGCAGCAACAGCCTTTGTTCCGCAACTTCCGCAAGAAGTCTTCTAAGAGTTGTTGTGGATGACTCGAGCAGCAATATCCCCTCACAGATTTTTTAAGGACACGACCAGGGGTTGACTCCGTGACTCGTGAGAATGCTTGAAGACCAGCTTGTTTTCCACCTTATGATCGGTCGAGCAGCTGAGCATCTTTCAAGAACCACCATCAATATCTACGGTTTGCATCTCAGCTTTAACCAGCTGCCTGGATTAACCAGTCTTCCAGTCAACCAATCTTTGATACCTATATTGTTTCAAGAACGAAGAAGACTTGCGGAAAGTCGACCAAGAACGAACCGAGGCAGGCTGTTCTCCACCCCAACAAAGGAAGCAGATACTCAGAGAATTTAAAGAGTATAGCCGTAGAAGCCCACAGGACTTCACCCCCTATTATTAGCCTCATTTCTGTCTGATTCATGATGCATATGTGACGATGTATATGTCAAACTGTGGTAAGTTGTTGGCGTATCTAACTGTCACTGGGGCAGGCTATCGGCGTGACAAGATGTCATTGTGGCGAGTCGTCGGTTCCCGGTTGTTCTGTGGCGAGACGTCGTGAAAAGCAGTCGAAGCCACACCGACAGTTCATTCAAGGCAGCAATTTTCTTTTGTAGGGCGGAGGGGCGATCAGGTTTTCCCGGGCGGATTTTCTGCACTTTCTTAGGAAATTCTTTCCAGTACGCAGGTGCCCGCTTCAGATTGTCTGTACGTGCCATGATAAAGCTTCAATTCATGTAGATGAATCCCTCCTCCCCCACCTCTCCCAGAGAGGCGAAAAGACAAAATACTTTGGCTTCCGAAGGAGCATATACGTTAACGGAAGAGCTGCAGCAGTTGGTCGAAACCCGTCGCCTATGTTGAGTTCTCCTAGCAGAACCCTCCCTCTTGTTAAAGGATATTGGTTTGCTCCAACTCCAGAACAGTTAAAAACGACCTTAGGCGTAATCTCGCCGTTCCCCGATGACTCCTCGGGAATCGAAGGGAGCGGCGAGAATAGACGGAGTCACTCCACGCCGACTCCGCCTAGAGGCGTATTCTCGCCTTTCCCCGAGGACTCCACTTGAGGAGTCCCCACGTTTTTGTGGGTCCCGGGGACCCACTCCCCGTATTCTCGCGAGTCTCCACGAACGGGGAATACTCCAGTTATCATCACCATCACAAAAAAGGACTCCCTCTCAGATTCGGATGGGAATCAATTTTTGCTGGTGTTAGTGCAATGTAAAATTAATTAAAAACAATCAGAAGAAACAAACCAAGAATAAAGTGGATCCAGACTAATTTTGTCAACTGCATATTTTTTTTTGAACAAAATCCAATTCAGAAGCGTTCCCCGTGTTCTCGTTGTTTTCCTAGGCGGAGTCCGCGTGAGTGAATCACTCTATTCTCGCCGTCCATTCGATTCCCCGAGGACTCCTCGGGGAATCGAAGGGAACGGCGAGAATAGAGGGAGTCACTCCACGCGGACTCCGCATGCAGAAACAGCGAGAATACGGGGAATTCTTCTAAAATGGATTTTGTTCGAAAAATGAATATGCAGCTGAAAAAATTAGTCTAGATCCACTTTATTTTTGGTTTTGTTTATTCTGTTTCTTTTTAATTAATTTTACATAGCACCTACAACAGCAAAAATTGATTCCCCTCCGAATTTGAAAGGGAGTCCTTTTTGATGATGGTGATGATAATCGGAGCATTCCCCGTCCGTGGGGACGCGCGAGAATACGGGGAATGAGTCCCCGGGACAAACAAAAACGCGGGGACTCCTCAAGTGGAGTCCTCGGGGAACGGCGAGAATACGCCTATTATTGCCGAAAATCTTGGCAGGAAGTGCCAGCTTCAGATCGTCTGTACGTGCCATGTATTGTAGATGAATCCCTCCTCCCCATCCCTCCCAGAGGGGCGAAAAGACAGGATACTTTGGCTTCCGAAGGAACATATTCGTTGACGGAAGACCTGCAGATGTTGGTCGAAACCCGTCGCGTAATCTCGCCGTTTCCCGAGGACTCCACTTGAGGAGTCCCCGCGTTTTTTTTTGTCCCGGGGACTCACTCCCCGTGTTCTCGCGAGTCCCTACGGACGGGGAATGCTCCCATTATCATCACCATCATCAAAAAGGACTCCCTTTCAGATTCGGAGGGGAATAAATTTTTGCTGCCGTTGGTGCAATGTAAAATTAAATAAAAGCAATCACAATAAACAAAACCAAAAACAAAGCGGATCCGGACTAATTTCTCAACTGCATATTTTTTTGTTCGAACAAAAATCCGTTTTGGAAGCATTCCCCATGTTCTCGCTGTTTTCTGTACGCGGAGTCCGCGTGGAGTGACTCCCTCTATTCTCGCTGTTCCTTTAGATTCCCCGAGGAGTCCTCGGGGAACGGCGAGAATACGCCTTACGCCGAGTTCTCCTAGCAGAACCCCTTCCCTCTTGGCAAAGATACTCATTTGCTCCAGCTCCATAACAGTCAAGCGACCGTTAAAAACGACCTTGATAAGTCGGATGGTCTCCATATTGTTGTTTGTTTTTGGGATCCCAAAACGTAAGTTGAGGGATACCTATGACATCGCAAAAGTTGTCCGTCTGTCCGTCCGTCCGTCTGTAAGCACGATAACTCTCGAAGGGAATGAGATATTTTGATGAAACTTGGTGTGAGGATTCGTTGGGTCAGCGGACCAGTCGAGTTCGTAAATGGGCTTTGTAGCCCTACATTTAGGGGTGGGGGAGGGGGTTCAAATTAAGGAGCAAACAAAATATTTTGAAACAGCTAATGTGATATTCGATTATGGGGTAAGAAGACATGCTGAACACGATGGTGAAAACCATTTTGTAATCGGACAAGTAGTTCGCCCGAAATCCGGCCAAAACTGGAAAGTTTGTTAAAAGTAAAAGTTTTATTTGAAGTTGATTAGATGTTTGATTTAGAGGTAGGAAGACATGCTGAAGACGATGGTGAAAACCATTTTCTCGACGGACAAGTAGTTCGCCCGGAATCCGGCCCAAACCGGAAAGTTTGTTAGAATTAAAAGTTTTATTTGGAGTTGATCAGATGTCCGATTTAGGGCAAGAAGACATGCTGAACTTTTATGTGAAAACAATTTTCTACCCGGACATGTAGTTCGCCCGGAATCCGGCCAAAACCGGAAAATTGTTAGAAGTTAAAGTTTTATTTCTAGCTGACTAGATAACCGATTTAGGGGTAAGAAGAGACGCTGAATCCTTGTGTGACAATCATATTTTACCCGGACATATAGTTCGACCGGAATCCGGCTGGAGTCGGAAAATTTGTTATAAGATAAATTTTTATTTGAAATTGATTAGATGCTCATTATTGGGGAAGAAGATACCCTGAGTTCGTTTTTGAGTTTTCTTTTTTCGCCGGACAAGTAGTTCTAGAGTTCGGCCGAAACCCGGCAAATTGGCAGAAGTGACAGGAACTTTTCGTCAAAACAGATATGACTTATACGGGTAAACACACATGCTGAATCCATATCTGAACTTGGTTTTCTCAGATGTTTAGCTATTTGGCCTTAAATCTGTTTCTGAATTTTAATTGTAAGAATGTTCAAGGATTCTGGCGATGACTGGATCTGGCTAAGACAAGACCCAGTTGTCTGGATCAGATATTGAATTTTTGGGATCCCATCGAAAAGTTTGGTCTTGTTTCTCTTCTTTTCTGTTTTGTTTACTCCATCTAGGTCCTCTCGGGCAAATTTTGATGGGAAATAATTTTTTTCGTGCATGGTACTGCGAATAGACGATCAGGGTTTTCCGGTCGAATTTTCTGCACTTTCATCACAAAGATGAACAACTCTCAACTATTCCATATGGAACTGATGATGGTGCCAAAAATCCTGGAAGGAACTTCTGCCTGGAAGCACCCGACCCTGATCGTGTTGTTTAATGGAGCTCCCAGAATTTCTTCTCTATGCTCCTCCCCCCTGATCGTGTATTCGAAGACAGCTGCTTGCTAAATTTCGCCAACAGCTGACGCGAGGTGGAGAGTAGTGAGATGTCACCTTGGACAGATCACCGACGGAGTTGCGTTTTATTTGAAGTTCATAGTACAGCGGGAGCGGATGGCGAACTGTAAGTAGCCGTTTTGCGGACTGCGTCAGAAGTACGCTGAAGTGTTCCTGCCTCACCCAGCGCACAAACTAGCGGGTCCACTGTTGCCCAGTGGGCAGCCCGCTGGCGAATAAAACGACAACGAACGCTCCGCTGTACTATTAACTTCAAATAAAACGCAACTCAGGTTAGAGGAGGGTTTTCGCGAGATCTCGGGATCACTTTCCGGCGAGCGAAGCGCATCGCGAAAACTGTGGGAAAGCCATTCCTGGAATAACTTTCCACTTTCCCGCTGGTCTGATCGCGAAAACGCCTGGAAAGTTGATATCGCCTGGAAAATATTGAATTTCGAACTATTTCGAATAAATATGGTTCACTTCTCGGTTCTTTGATTCTTTTCCATTCCATCGAAGTCATCCTAATAACGCTTGCCATTTTTCTTTATTTATTAGTGATATTTGCGCTGTTTTTCTCCACACCTTTGAAATTCCCACCGAAACATTCAACTTTCCGCGGAGCTTTCCACTAACCTCGTGGAATCACTTTCCGGGAAAGCTGTTGCGGTTTCCAAAGCGCGAAAACCGGATGGGAAAGTCCGGCAACTTTCCGAAGTAGCGCGAAAACCACTGGAAAGTGATTCCGACTTTGCTTTCCAGCTCGCGAAAACCCTCCTTAGGTGGCAATCTTCTGACCCGTTTACAAGTACACGCACGTTTCCGAGCCTGAATAATCAGTAAACTTTATTTCTGTGTTTTACAAAACATTGTGTCCCTAACTTCGAAAAAGACCATCCAACGGGGCAAAAGGGGGGATGCCGAGCTTGAAGAAAGCAAAACAGGAAGCTGTTCTGCTGTTAAAGGCTAGTTAAACAAACATAACTTACAAAATCAAAGCTAAAGCAGACGGGGAAACGGACAGCAGGTCAGGGAACATGCGTTGACTAATCGCTGCAAGTTCAAGGACGTGCTGCCACGACGCCTCCCTCTCGACGCCTCCCCGAACAGAAGGGACTCGCAATCACGTTACCGCATTTCTCCTAAATATGCACCCCGGAGATTTTAATACGACTATGACAAGTGAAGTACACAGACACTACTGTACGCAAAAACTTGTATATGCTGCACGTATTGAAATTTTCGAAACAGGACAGCAGACTTATGATGAAATACACAAGGACAGATTTAGACGAAAGTTAGTTTCATCCATGAGGGGGTGCTACAATCACATTGCGTATTTCCTTGTCCATTCTCTGGCTAGCTCGTTGTATCTCTCGCGGTCGGTTTTGTATATTCTGGCAATTTCCGGCACTAGAGGATCGTCTGGATTCGGATCACAGAGCAGAGAGCAGATCGACAGCAATACTGAAAAAGAAAGATCTTTACGGTGGTGCCCTTTATATTTCGCCATTGTTTACTTCTGCCGCTGTTAGCCAGCGATACCCCTTTCCGAGACATGTAGGCTTCTCTTTTATACCCTTAGTACCTTCTGATCCATATTATTATCCCTTTGTAAATGTTACTCATTCATCGTTACTAA
This sequence comes from Branchinecta sandiegonensis, assembly GCA_030848855.1. Classification (NCBI taxonomy): domain Eukaryota; kingdom Metazoa; phylum Arthropoda; class Branchiopoda; order Anostraca; family Branchinectidae; genus Branchinecta; species Branchinecta sandiegonensis. The sequence goes on along the minus strand of JAUPMV010000002.1, from coordinate 25,819,349 downwards.
CTTCTTTTCCGGTACTGACCTTAGTCGTATTCTCGCCGTTCCCCGAGGACTCCTCGGGGAATCAATGGGAACGGCGAGAATAGAGTCACTCCATGCGGACTATGCGTACGGAAAGCAACGAGAACAGGGGGAATGCTTCCCAAACGGATTTTTTACGAAAAAAAATACGCAGTTGCCGAAATTAGTCTGGATCTATTTTATTTTTGGTTTTGTTCATTCTGGTTGTTTTTGATCAATTTTACATTGAACCAACACCAGCAAAATTTGATTCCCCTCCGAATCTGAAAGGGAGTCCTTTTTGATGATGGTGATGATAATCGAGCATTCTCCGTTCGTGGGAACTCGCAAGAATACGGGGAGTGATACCCTGGGACAAACAAAAACGCAGGGACTCCTCAACCTCGGGGAACGGCGAGAATACGCCCTAGGGACAACGCTTTAAAGCTTGTTTTTTTGTGACCAATTCACAATACAGTACCTTTTATCTAATTCAGGTCTGTAAGTAATATGAGTGACTTCTACTATGTAGTAGCAGTCAACTGAAGTAAAAAAAATGCTCCTCCGGTGGGATACGAACCCTCGACACAAAGCTTTCAGGGACAAGGCTCTACCAAGAAACATATTTTTTAGTTCAGTTCACATCAGTCAACCCGTCAGCATTCTTTGAGGCTATACCCACCAAACATAAACAGGAAAATTGGTCAACGTTCATTTTTTTTACCGTGCATGCCAGACATGGAATGATTTACCTGAGGAAACTGTTTCCCAGCCAAATTTACTCTCGTTTAAGCAACATCTTGGTGGTACTCAGTTTAGTTGCAGCGGCTATGTGAACCCTTTTTAGTGTATATTCGTTGTATCAGTGCATAGTGCAGTGTTCTTAAACAACAGTTCACGTGTTTTGTGTAAGGGAGAGAAGCTTCGGCTCAACCTCTTTTTCTATTAATAAATAATTAAATACCGAGGGGCATGGGAAAAAAGCTCACAAACAACTACAATTATCAGATAGAAACGAACTGCAGGAGGACCAAGCAGCTCACATCCCCAGGTCACGGGATTGGACAAGAATCACGAAATGATGGAAGTTAAAGGACCCGTCTTGCTTATTCTGCCTTTCATCTTTTCCCTAGCTCCCTTAAAGGCCCCTCGCACTATTTACTCTTCAACTACTACTATTTAAAATAACTGAATACTTTAAAGCAGTGGTTCCCAACCGGTGGTACGCGTACCCTAAGGGGTACGCGAGACCCTTAACAAAATCAGTTTAGTCTGTAGCTTCAAAACTTGTCTCAGTCACTTTTGATTGCCGAAAGTCTAGCATTACCAGTAGAAGTCAGAGGAATCAGTAGCCAAAATGTTTTTAGGGGGCACGGTATTTTTACAATGTTTGGTCATTTTTAACGTTTTTTCCAAAAATAACTGTTTCTGCGAAAAATCGCGGCGCTTCGCGCCGACTCGTCTCTTTTTAACCGTCTGTGGCAGACCAGGTTTTGTTCCCGACAGGTACGTGACCCCACTGGCTATAAGCTGTTCAGGTTTACGAATTAGGCTAACGAAAATGTTTGCGTACGAAAGACAAAATCCAAACACAGAAACAGGTTGACTGGAAAAAATGTTACCGTTACCGAGGCCGTTACTGACATCGAACCGAGATTTGACAAAATTTTAGCTACAAAGCTGCCTCTCGTGCCTCTTTTTTGTGGATATGTATATCATTTATGATATATCTTTTTTCACGTTCTGAAAAAGGGGGTACGCAACCTTTTCGACCGTTGATTAGGGGTACGCGGTACGGAAAAGGTTGGGAACCACTGCTTTAAAGGACACCTGAACAATGAAACAATACTTGAACACACCATGCGAGAATACATTCAAAGACATGGCCACGGAGAGCATTCTTCTCCTGAGCGTGACGTTTTCAAAATAGGGATGTTCGTTTCTGGAGGTTTGCACATGCAGACTCCAAGACAAAAAGCGCAATTTATTCAAATCTTGTACAGCGCTGGCCGGATCGTATTGGAATTTCTTCTAGATATACGTTTGGGCTTAACTGGTTAAAAAATATTCCAGAAGAAGGGTTGATTGGAGACATTTGTTCATTTCTAAAATTGTTCGGCACTGAAATAAGGACAGATGCCAAATGGAGCAAAAATCATAGCTTGGAAACACTATTTCAAATTTGGATTGGGTTTTCTGCAGGCAATGTTAATGGAAGTCATACAGATAGGGATGATACTTGGTACTCTTCATTCAGGTATCCTTTAAGACTAGGCTCTGCTTTCAACAAATTATCCATGGCGTCAGCTGCATTAAGCCTTTTTCGACTCCCCTTGAATCGTAGCGAAAACGAGAAAAAAATTACATAACCGGTTTTTCTGATGGAAAAACTTCTCGCAGACATACGTCGACAGCGTGATGCGCATTGACGGTAGTGAAACACGGCAAGTGAGAAAATGAACGAAGTTTTGTTAGAGGTTAGAATGTACCGTACGAAATTCGGGCCTACGGGCTCAGAAATGGTTGGAGTGATTACGGAAGTAGGCTGCATCAGTATTAAGGTAAGTTATTTCCTTTAAGGAATAATCAGCTCCTGAAATTCCCTAATTTTGCCATTGTTTCGTTTTACACCTACGACTTTTTAGCGCTTTTTCGGCTTTGCTAGTCAAGCAACGCAAACTTTGCCGAAGGCTCCAAGGTCCGCCGACAGTTCTGCCACACATAAGGACACGAGACGCTTCGAAGTGTCGCGTCTCCTTTACACGGTAAGCCATCATGTCTATTCCCTGTTTTGGACTTCTTTTCTTTTGATTTTCCCACTTATCGACTTTGGCGCATCGAGTTTTCAGATATTTTGCGTCCACCCGCCGCGTCGGAGAGCGGAAGGCTGCGTCGAGTTGACAAGAGCTAACAAGACAATCTCTTATTTCAGGTAAAACGACATTTCGAGCCATTTCATCCTGTTAAGATAATTTCTAGTAAGAGTTATGCATTAAGGCCCGTGCCTACGAAGACTTTCGCATCCATATGGTTTCCCTAAATTCTGAAGCATCGTGTACAAGTTTCCTTTAAGAAAGAGAATCTCGCAAACGAACATCTTTCCGGACTGTTTGTCCGGAACATGGACTTTTCATCGATCAGAAATAAATTTGTTACTCTCCTTACATCCTCCATCAAATGATTTGGCAATTCAGCGAGTAAATACGCCACAATGAATCCTTAAAGGACCCCTCTTGCTTATCCTGCCTTTTACAATATACTTAGCTCCCATATGGAATTATAAGTTTCTAAAATCCCCACCTTTCCCCATTGTTTCGTTTCGTAACTACGAATTTTTAGCGCTTTTTCGGCCTTGCCGAGTTTTCCTGTCACCCAACGAAAAGTTTGCCGGAATCTTCATTGTCCGCTAATAACTCTTCCACACATAAGGATGTGGTAATCTTCTGTTTATTACTTCTTTTATTTGCTTAGTTTTCCCATTTTTTAACCAAGGCACGTTCAGTTTTCAAATCTTTTGCGCCCAGCCGCCGCGTCAGAGAGCAGGAAGGCTGGATATAATCGACAAGCGCTAACAAGAGAATCGCTAGTTCCAGGTGGAAAGTAGTAGTATTTTCGTAAACCTTTTTTTCTGATCCATTTTATAGGGAAAAGATCATTTCTAGAAAGAGTTGTGCTTTAAAACTGTCACCGGGGAGAGGAATGGTTCATAATCAGAGCGGCTACACTTTGATTCATAACTAGCCTGGATCCCGTACTTATTTAAACAATGAATGTAGGCTAAGGGGAGCCGGCTCTGCGCAGAAAAGCCGCTCTCATCTGCGGTGGCTTTTCTAACTGATTCTTGTACCTTAACGGTAGAAGTCCCATCTACATCTTTCCCATCTTTGCGTAATATTTTTGGGTTGTTTGTTGGGTGGCCGGATAGCACGGGTAAATCCACCGGAAATATTACGTGAGGACCAGGATCATGTTATCTAAAAGACTATTTGAGCACCCACCCTTCAAGCAGAAGAAAACGAACCGCACCAGGAGTTTAATGCGATAAGTCTCGAAAATATCCTCAACTTTGTCATCGCTTCCAAATATCTGAACCCAATTTTGATTGTACCCACCGGCTTCCTGAACGAAGAAGTGGAAGTAGGAAGATTGACCGGAGAAGCTCGGTAGGTTTAAAAAAAAAAAAAAAAGAAAGAAAGAATATATACATCTATATTTTTAAATATAAATTTATATTATAAGTACATTTAAGAATATCAATGAAATGAGAGAAAAAGATGGAAAATATATGGAGATTTCATTTCTTGGGCCCATTCAAGTTCAAGTTCAAATTATTTTTTTTTGACAAACTTACGTATACACAACTAACATAATACTAACATGGACAAAAACCAAAATCTATTTATTAAACAGAATCCCAAGGGCTCTAAGGCCCGTTGGTTGGGAAACATCTATCTTTGCAATAAAATCAAACAATTCAGCAGGTGTTCTCGCGAATACAACCGACCTCCTCGTCCCCACGCAACAAAAATATAAAAAGTTGTAGTTATCGACAAAAGGTCATGGAAAGGTTACCGACACGGTCTTGTATAACTCGTCGTAATTCTTGCTTATGTTATAATTGTTTGAATCCTAGTTCTAATACACGTGTAATGTGACGTCATTCGCCGAAATGCATAAGTCGTCGTAACTCTGGTTTATGTTATAGTTATTTGATTTTTAGTTCTGATATAAGTGTAATTGTAAATGATCACTAACGGTGATTCGAATTGTATATAAGTTTATTATTTATGACAAAGATGTTGATTGTCTAACTCGTCGTAATTCTTGCTTATGTTATAATTGTTTGAATCCTAGTTCTGATACACGTGTAATGTGACGTCATTCGCCGAAATGCATAATTCGTCGTAACTCTGGTTTATATTATAGTTATTTGATTTTTAGTTCTGACATAAGTGTAATTGTAAATGATCACTAACGGTGATTCGAATTGTATAAAAGTTTATTACTTATGACAAAATTTGTTGATGTTATTGTATCTATGACGAAAAATCCAATGTTCGGCTTGTCCGTGAAGGAATTCTGAAAATAAATTGAAACTGAATTGACTGAAATCAGGGACCCATAAATTTCCTGTAATGACTCGCCATTCAGGGGGCTTGTCAATAAGAGATTTCTGATGCGCTCTTGACCGAGCGTCAGATAGTTCGAGAAACACCCTCGGGGATAAGATACCCGACTATCCAGATAGACAAAATTTTCCGCAGCTGTTGTGCTGAACTAGGAATATGTCTCTGTAATGGAAGAGTATTCTGAATCTTTTGTCCTAGCTTAGGTACCTGGTGGCATGCTAAATAGTCCAGACTGAAGATGGCTATCTAAATCTATCTGAGCAAGAACGCCGATTCGACCCAAGCGGAATTTTTGGAAACTAGGAGCGTGTTCCATCCTACTTACCGTAGTTACCACGCATGACGTCACAGGTTCTGCCTTTTTGTCGTCAAGGCTGGAAAGTTTTTTCTATTTTCCAGCGGAATATCATGCCAGGGGTGAATCCGACCAATCACGTGACAGAGATTCGTGGTTACTACGCTTACCATGCTCCCGAGCGTGGTAAGCAAATAGTTACTATTAGTTACTATTTCGAGAAGGCTGGAACGGTCCGCGTAGTAACTTTTCGTGAGGTTGGAACGGATTTAGTAACTAATAGTTACTATTGGTACGAGGGTGGAACACGCTCTAGGTGAGGCTCGGGCAACATATCAACACAGAAGCATGGGAAATGACAAGCCCCCTGAATGGCGAGTCATTACAGGAAATTTATGGGTCCCTGCTGAAATTGAGGTCCAAGTCCGTTTTCTCACGGGCTTCCTGACAGTCTTCAAACTATCCCCTTTGAAGACTGAAGAAGATTGAAATTTGAAGACTGAAGAAGACTGAAGAAGATCGTTTCAAACTATCCCTTCTGCTCAAATATGAGAATCAAACCACTTACCTTTTGAAATAGTGAGTGCTGGATTCGACCCAAGCGGAATTTTTGGAAACTAGGTGACGCTCGGGCAACATATCAACACAGAAGCATGGGAAATGACAAGCCCCCTGAATGGCGTCCCTGCTGAAATTGAGGTCCAAGTCCGTTTTCTCACGGGCTTCCTGACAGTCTTCAAACTACCCCCTCCCTTCTGCTCAAATATGAGAATCGAACCACTTACCTTTTGAAATCGTGAGTGCTGGAGACCACTGAGAACGAAGAATATCCAAACAAATACTACCGTTGCTGTTGATGTTCGGATGATAGATCCGTGTGGTGAAAGCAACCTTTGAAACAAAAAAAATGTTAGCATACAAGCAGTGTTGCCAACAGCGGTACAATTGTACCATTTTGGTACATTTCCGAAGTTGGTACAATGTGGTACAAAAGCTGCTTCCTGACCGAAGATTAAAAATTAAGTGTCTTTTTCTGTGTGTATATATGTGTTTTGTTTTCTTTATTTTCGTCATTTACTCCGCCTTTTCAAAATGGCGGGTCATAAATATATTACTTACTTACTTACTTAAAGTGTTTTTGTTGTACATATATCAAAGAAAACTGACCTAGTGAGCAAGCAGAGGGAGATTTGATTTTTTGTGTTTAGATTATGCAGATACTGCGATCAAGTCATTTTTGGGGTGTGCATTTAAAATTCGAACCCCGTTAAATGCACTGCAAAAAAAAACTGGGACATGGTACAATTTCTTGGTCAGTGGTACATTTTTTGGGCGTTTTCTGGTACCTTTTCTTTCGAAGCGTTGGCAACACTGCATACAAGTACAGTAGAGGTAGGCTTATGTGAACACTTTTTTAACTGTTACACTACCTTGCTTTTTTCAACTGCATATAAAACAGTAAAAGAGAAAAGAAAAACTATAAACTTAATATCAGCTAACAGCCAAGTATTTCAGGGTTATCCCAACACAAACTTGGAGCAGAAATTCAATTTATTTTCTTTGATTTTGAATTTTAAAAAAAATCTTCTTCCTCTTTTGACTGCATCTGCAGGTTCGGACCGCCATCTTTTCCATTGAAGTTTAAAGACAAAAAAAAAATACACAATTAACATTCCTGCCAGGAAAGCACAAAAGGAGTACTTGGCTAGGGCAGACAAATAAATATTAGTTAAACAACAAACATAATCAATTAACTGAATTCTCTATATAAAGAAAAAGGAAGGAGACGAAAAAAAATTAACCAATGGTTCAGACTTTAAATGAAAAAGAGAGAAAAATAGGAAACAAGGAACGATTTATTCAAACAGTGTTTACAACGGGTACGTCAGCTACGATTCTTCATCAGCGATATTTCGGCCCTTTTTGGCAAGGGTCCTCGTCAGGCTGCCAATCCTCTGGTTCAACTTCGGGGAGGAAAGTCGGATCGTCCAGCAAAAACAGCGTCCGTGTCAAAAATTAAATCTCAGGACTAGTTTTTCACTATAGTGGTATTTAAAGATAACTTACTTTAGTAAGATATTTATAGTCGGTAGAAGCTTCAGTTATTTATTACAGGTTTGTTTCCTTCCCCTAAGTTGAACCAGAGGATTGACAGCCTGGCGAGGATCCTTGCCAAAAAGGGCCGAAATATCGCTGATGAAGAATCGTAGCTGACGTACCCGTTGTAAACATTGTTTGAATAAATCGTTCCTTGTTTCCTATTTTTCTCTCTTTTTCATTTAAAGTCTGAACCATTGGTTAATTTTTTTTCGTCTCCTTCCTTTTTCTTTATATAGAGAATTTAGTTAATTGATAATGTTTGTTGTTTAACTAATATTTATTTGTCTGCCCTAGCCAAGTACTCCTTTTGTGCTTTCCTGGCAGGAATGTTAATTGCACCGTCAAATATGTTAACTGTGTATTTTTTTTTTGTCTTTAAATATAGTCCAATGAAACTGAACTGAAACTGAAAACTGTCTGCTTTTGCTTTTACCTTTTCGGCTTTAGCTTTTAGCCTTTTTCAAGCATTTTTGAACATTCTCGCGTATTCGTTAATCGCCGTTACTACTAAGGGCTCTACGCTTTTCTTGGATAAAAAAGCAATTTTGACAAATGAAATTTTACTTGTACTGTAAATTTTTCATCTTTGAAGTCCTAAACAGTCCCCCGATACTGATTATCAGTTTCCGAGTCAAATTTACCTTTTGTGGTAAACTGACGAAAGTCGCGAGGCAAAAAGCCAAAAGGAGAGTGCCACTTGATCAGCTACCATGTTTCCCTTTTTGCATAAAGGCAGTGAAGGCGAAGTCGGCGTTTACCTCTTTGGTAACGCCAAAGACTCACAGTTCAGCAAAGCGAGAAGTTGGAAGGGATTCAGAAGAGAGCTTGCTGCATCATTCTTGGACAGAAATAGGAGTTCTATGAAGAAAGCCTAAAGACATTGCGTCTGCAAACCTTTCTGATAGGAGACACGGGCTCCTAGCAAAAAATGTCTGGCATCGGATGTGCACCAGTCCATTTTATGTGACTACAAATCTGCAAATTAAGGCAACCAGTAGCACAGACGCACCAAAGATACAACTCAAGAAACCGCACGTAAAATCTACGGAGCGGTATCTCAAGTCATTTGTTCCCTATTTTGTGAAGTTTTTTACCGGATCGAAATTATGAATTTTAAATTCATAATTATGAATTCATTCATATTGACTAATTCATCAAATTATGAATCCCGGTGACGCCAAATTGCACCCATGTGCTGAGAAACGGGGTTAAATCTAGCAAGAACAGAGTAAACATGAAAGGAAACACTGTCAGTGAAAAACTTATTTCTGATAATTAAATCACAGATATACGTTGCATTTGTTCAGTAATGACTCTGTTTGCTCATGAAAGAAAATTAGGAATCCCGGTGACGCCAAATTGCATCCAGGTGGTGAGAAACGGAGTTGACCACATGCGAGAAGCAGCCTGTAGGAAGTGAATGTCTTTCGTTGTCAGGATAATAGGGAGGAATACTCTTGATGACTATCTCTCCTCGCCGATACAAAATCTCCGGCCTCTACGGGTAAACTGGGAGAGGGAAACTGTCAAACAGTGCTTAGGATCATTTTCCGAGAACACTAAACGCGTAAAAAGCCATCGAAACGGCGAGTGAAAAGGCGAACAAAAACGCAACTGTGACTCAAAAATGGAATGATTCCGTCAGATCACTTACCAGCAAGTGCCATAACAAGCCGTTGCTTCGACATTTAGCTATTCTAGGCAGATGCTACTAGCCAAAATGTTTGGGGGGGGGGGGGCAAGGCATTTACCGACTAGCTGGTAATTTTTACCGACTGTTTTCGCAGAATAACGACTGTTTTCTCGAAAAAAATGACTGTTTTCAAGAAAAAAATTACAGTTTTGAAAAAAATCGACCGATTTTCCGAAAAACCGACTGTTTTGACAAAAAAATCAACTGATTTTCAGATAAAACGATTGTTTTCATGAAAATAGTCAGCTGTTTTGACGAAAAATCGCGGCGCTTCGAGCCGACTCGGTTATTATTTACCGACTGGCCGACAATATTGGGGGGGGGGGCGCCCCCCCCCTCCCCCCCTCAGTCGTGACGCCCCTGATTCTAATGAAAAGACTTTCTTCGAGCGAAAAGTGAGAATATAAACAAGGGATCATTAAGAAGCTAAACAGCTGGTACTGCTGAAGTAAGCAGTTGCCCCTGGTCACAGAATTGTGCGATTCGTCACAGATTTTCGACTTCACCCCAGATCAACAGTTGTGACAAAATTTGTCGCAGGAAATCACAAGGCAACTTTTTAGGCAAAAAGCAACTACTTATTTCGCGAAGATTAGCTCGCCTTAGAACAGTAAACTGGAAATCTATTTCGAAACCAACTGATTTTATTTGATCACGAGACGTGATTCGTTTTCTTCTTCCCGAATTTTTACTTCTTCCTTTTACAAGTGAGTAAAAACTGATGAAAAATACGGCATGTTAAAGATGGAAATTATGAAATCTGCTGTCGGTTCGGCTGTACAAATCGGTCATTTACAAACCACCTCTGGTCAACCACAGAAATGAACGATATTTTCTCTGAAACTGAATACAGAAATGTCACAGGTTTTTGCGATCAAATGTCACACATTCCGTCAGGGAATAGTTGCAACGCTGAAAGGAAGTCGTCTGCTATATGATTAGAGCGTGTTCCACCCTACTTACCATAGTTAATACACATGACGTCACGAATTTTGGCTTCTTGGCATCAAGGCTGGAACACATTTTTCTATTTTCGACAATATATCATACCACGGGGTAATCCGACCAATCACGTTACAGAGATTCGTAGTTATCGCGCTTACTACGCTCCCGAGCATGGTAAGCAAATAGTTACTATTAGTTACTATTTCGAGAACGCTGGAACGGTCAGCGTAGTAACTTTGTACGAGGTTGGAACGAAAATAGTAACCAACAGTTACTATTGTTGGAAGGGTGGAACACGCTCATTGTGTATGTGAGCGTTCGCATACGCTTGCTTCCCCTGATAGAAACACTTGAACTTACCTTTGGTGGTTTGAAGGGATAATCTGTAGGGAAGTGGATGGTCAGGAAAAATACTCCTCCCTGGTATGGACTGTCAGGCTGAAAGAGAATAATTATAAGTTACGTTTTGCAGATACCATGCCACGGTCTATACAGTTATTCGTGGTATCTGATACCACGGTCAAAAGGCGTTTTATGCAGGTATCGTGGTATCTAAGAAAATCATCTCAGTTTCATCATTACCAACGACAGAGCCTAGGATTTTGTCAAATTGGTGGGAAAGAAGTTTGGAACTTAGTGATGTGACTGGATATCAGATTTTCTTTTGGGATGACTTCGAAAAGCGCATTTCGGCAATTGTCGTTTTTGCAGAGCAACCGTAGTATCAGATACCACGGTAACTGCTAAAACGACTAATTGCAGACCCGGTTGCCGTGGTAACAGATACCATGGTTTCTGCAAAACCGCAACTATAGTATCATCCACAGATTTTTATCCTGTAGGCCAACGCCTGGGAGGGGGGGATGGAGGCATGCCTGGGTTCAAATCACACGCGAACATGTGGTCAAGCATGGTCACTGGTACGCCACTCTTTCTTGATAAACACATAGAGGGATGACATTGCCGGTGTACGGATTATCGAACAGATGGTATATCGGGGGGGGGGGGGGGGGGTATTGTGTCGGTACTCTCGTTTCTGCTGTTTTAAAATTCCTCTTCCAGTGGCTTTGCCTGGGTTTGGACTAAGGCGGCAACTGTGTAACTTAACATGATTTTCAAATAATGATTTATACGGAATTCAGCTGATGAATCACTTTAACACCAATTTTAACCACACTTAGCAAGAGCTGCCAGACCTGACAACATGCACTTTTTAACTGATACAGAAAGAGATACTTACAGGGCCCATAATTGTGGCTTGCCAGTGAAATACTAGAGAAAAAGGACAAATTAAAATGTTGCATGAGCTACTTAATGAACTCAAGTCATAGCCTAAGGGTTTTAAACAAACAAATTTAGCTTTTCATCTTTAATAATGAATAAAAAAGAAAATAAACTAAAACAAAGAAGAAGTTCAGTAAAAACTCTTATTCCCTAAACAGTAGGTTAATGTTTATTCAAACAATGTTTACAACGGGTACGTCAGCTACCCGTTGTAAACATTGTTTGAATAAATGTTTCAAAGTCAGCTTGGGCTCAAAGAATATTTAGTAGGTTAATGGGCTGTTGGAAAGGCCTTCCGTATCCTATCCATACTTTCAACAATTCTTTGAACAATCTGTACGCCCAAAAAATCAACAACGAATAGTATTTCATACGAACTATGTAGAGGCCAATGGCCTAGTGTTTGCCTTGTATTGTTGTTATTATTACTATTAGAATACTAGTCTAGATGAGCATAGAGAAGCAATTCTGGAAGCTCCATCAAAGTTCAACTGAAAAGCAAACTTATTTTGTGTCATTTAATTTAATACACTGAATTATTTTGATTCCGCAAAGATATTTTTTATTTTCCACTATCTGCTCTAGTTATGACGTTCAGAATATCTGCGCCATAGTCCAACAGCGCAAATTCTACTATGACGCGGGAAATTTTAATCTCAACACAAACACAGCTTTTCAGTGGGCAGTGGTGAGATTCTTGAAGATTGCTTAGTGCCTGAACAAAACAAAAATCACAAATCTTTCCCGTAAGGCATACAACAAAAATACAAGCGCATAGGTACCACAAACCACACGGAAATTCCACTATTTGAAAATCGATTATTCGTGAATAGCAGAACAACGAAGTAACGCATTTTCAGCGGGTCTTCAAGCCAATTTATAGTGCGAACACACGATCAGGGTCAGGAGCTCCCGGGCTGGAATTCCTGCCCGGATTTTCGGCACCATCATCACTTCCATACGGAAAAGTTGACAAATTTTCAACTTTTCCATATGGAAGTGATGATGGTGCCGAAAATCCGGGCAGGAATTCCAGCCCGGGAGCTCCCGATCCTGATCGTGTGTTCGCTTTTAGTGAATAAGTGATGAGTAACTTGATTGTCCTGTCCCATCCCTTTTAGGTTAAACTTTAAACAACACATCCGAGTACTCAAGGTCCCGCAATGCAGCTTGCTCTTCATTCGTGTCACACTTTACGTTTGCATCAATAATTCGTAGATGTATGACGTGAGTATCGAAATGCCAGGGAGGTTCTGGTGGAAGAAAATGATCTCAACCTTTAGATCCTTGGGTCTAAAACCAGATATCGCAACAATCAGCTTGTCCTGCTAATTGCATACAGCAGAAGAAACGATGATTTACACAGATGTCCTCGATCTACTAACGAAAGCAGACATGAAAGTATAGGACGCCGTCGACCATTCAACCACCGTCATTTACCAGGCAAAAGGACCCTCCCTTGAGCCCAGCCTCTCAATTTAAGCCAAGCTGCAGCAAGAAATAGTCTGGAAGGGTCAGTGGATCCCAAAGACTATACCATAGAAGGAAGGAAGGAAGCTCCATTAAACAACACAACAACAACTAGTCTAGAGACTTGAATGTTAAATTTAGGTTGGTTAGCAAACACTCGTACTCAAGGTACCGCAATGCGGCTTGCCCTTCATTCGTGTCACACTTTATGTTTACATCAGTCTACCACAAACCCCTGATTTTGGGAAAGCCTATGCCAAACGCTGGGTATATCTAGCGTTTGGTATACCCTATGCCTAACGCTGGATACACTATGCCAAATGCTGGATAGTGGGACCCAATAAAATACTGATGATTTGAGTAGAGTTCAGAAATCAACCAATCAGAATTCATCGTAGTGAGGTAGGTCAAGGTTAGGGTACCAACAGCTATCCAGCGTTTGGCATAGGGTATCCAGCACTAGACATAGGCTATGACAAACGCTAGATATACCTAGCGTTTGGCATAGGGTATCCAAAAATCAGGGGTTTGTGGTTGACTGGTTTACATCAATAATTCCTAGATGTTTGGAGTGAGTATCTGAATGCCAGGGTGGTTCTCCTAGCACATATTCCGCTAATTTACCATTTTAATTTAACAATCCCAGCGTCAAAATATTAGATCTTATTATTATCGGTACGCCAAGTATCTGCTGAGCCTCCTCCCGTGGGCAAAGAATACAAAAATCAGTACAAAGTACCGTCTTGCCGACCCTGTGACAGCGATGGAGGCAAGAATAAAGAAGTTTGAAAGCTCTTTAAACAGATCCCGCGGTTTATACGACTTATTTACGTGCTAATGTTCGTATTCTCTTACATTGCTGCTGTGTTGCCGCAGTTTGGCAAATTTTACTCCATTTGTTTAGTTGATTGGTTGATTTTGGTACGAAGGCATGGTTTCCCACTTATTGTTTGTTGTTGTTTTTACGACTCATTTACGTGCTAATGTTCGTATTCTCTTACATTGCTGCTGTGTTGCCGCAGTTTGGAGTTCGATTCCTTGTGAAATCCTGAATGCAGTAAGTTTTGCTCAATTCAAGGACCGACTAAAGAAACATTTCTTGACAGACCACCATTGACAAAATTTTACTCCATTTGTTTAGCTGATTGGTTGATTTTGGTACGACGGCATGGTTTCCCACTTGTTTTTTTTTTTTTTTTTTGCTTTCTTCCTTACTTTCTTTTTGTTCCTACTCTTTGTTCTCTTCTCTTTTTTGAAAAAGTTCTGTGAAAATTAATGTAAATTGAAGTATTTTTTTTTTTTTTTTTTTTACTGCCCCACAGGCCCATTCGGGCTTTCCTGCAGTCAGAAGTATCAGCTACATGTATAAAGGATGTTAAGAGGGTTACTAAAGGTGTGTTCATGTAGTTTAGCATGTAAAAGTTGGTTTGTATAATAAATAGTACTAAACTAGAAAAAAACTAAACTGTTGAAATGTTGTACTGCGTTTTTTCTGTTATGTTTACACCGTCTAGATCCTCTCGGGCCAATTTTGATGGGAAATAAATTCATTCATTCATAACTGGTCCTCGTCTTCTGTTTACTTATGTTCCTATAAACGATAGATTCTAATCGTAGATTACAAAAGTTTCTTTTCTTAAATCTCGACAATCATACACCGTCATAAGGACAGAAAGCACTTTCTAAACCAACGTTGGCAGACGACCTACTCTACAGTTAACTGGTATATTTTGTTGGCAAGTGGTACAAAAATGATTTCAACATTTCTGTGGCTTAAAACTTGGCTGTTTTAAATTCCAATTCTTTATTTTTGATGTCACTTATAAGAAGTAACACATTATTCTATTACATTATCCTGTTATTACACCAATTTCCTATCCCAAAACCAATAAGATCCCCAAAATACTCTTTGGTAAGGAAATTTGTATTGATTTTTTGTAGGTAGCTAGATTCACATGAAATAAAATCTAATTCTGTTACACTATCTTGCTTTGGTACCAATTTCCTATTCCAAACCAATAAGACCCACAAATACTTTTTTCTAAGAAACTTGGTTTGTAGCGACTTGGGTATCACTTTAGAACATAGGTTACCTTTATTAAATCTGGTTTTGCTCTTTACGGTTTCTGATTTTCTGAAACCAAAAGAGGCAAAAGAATTTTTTTGTTGTTGCAAAATTACCTGGCAAAACTGTTCCAAATGGTTTGGCTTGGGAGGAATAATAGGACAGTAACAGGTGTTCGTCAGAAAGCTTGAAAAGGAAACAAATTGTTAATGCGACACTTACAGTCATCTCCAACTGGTCCAGCTGAACACTGTGCAGGTGGATCTCTTCCTAGATCTTGAAGTTCCTATAAAGTAAATACTGTTAGGTTACTTTTCTCACTCCATGCGGCCTGGATCAGAAATTCCTTTGGAGAAAATAAATGAATCTTATTTGTCATGATATGCAGGGGCGTAACAACTGGGGGGGGGGGCGCGAAGCGCCGCGATTTTTCGTCAAAACAGTCGTTTTTTTCATGAAAAAAGTCGTTTTTTTTCTGAAAAATGGTCGATTTTTCGTCAAAATAGTCGGTTTTTCTGAAAATCAGTCGATTTTTTTCAAAAATGTCATTTTTGTTGCTGAAAACAGTCATTTTTTCTGTAGAAAAAGTCGGTAAAAATTACCAGCCAGTCGGTAAATGCCTCGTCCCCCCCCCCCAAACATTTTGGCTAGTGACGCCTCTGATGATATGTGGTAGTTAACTACAATATAGGCCTTTTTCCGCGACACAGTTGTGGGCCACACATTTCAGAGTGTTTGTCGCGGAAACACGATTGTGTGACACACGGTCGAGCCACTAGTTGAAACTGGCGGAAACGCCGGTTTGTCTGTTTTTTTGGCGGTAATTTCAAATATCTAAAAATAAAAATAAAATTCATGTAAAATATCAATAAATAGAACTCCAGGCTTATTTCCTTACCATTCTGAACAAAAGCATCCTCAGTTTTAAGTCTAAATGCTTGAAAAAGTAGTTAGCTTTATTGTTTAGACACTATTTGGCTGCTTAATTTGAATTTCCCGCCAGAATCGAGCCACAAAGAGCGTGTTCCACCCTCGTACCAATAGTAACTATTAGTTACTAAATCCGTTCCAACCTCACGAAAAGTTACTACGCTGACCGTTCCAGCCTTCTCGAAATCGTAACACCACGCTCGGGACCGTGGTAAGCGTAGTAACCACGAATCTCTCTCACGTGATTGGTCGGATTCACCCGTGGCATGATATTCCGCTGGAAAATAGAAAAGTCGTTCCAGCCTTGACGACAAAAAGACAGAATTTGTGACGTCATGCGTGGTAACTTCGGTAAGTAGGATGGAACACGCTCAAAATCGACAATCACCTCGCCAGTTGTTTGTCGAATTTGAGTCACAAAGCGAGGCACGAAAATCTTGTTGGTCGCGGAAACACAATTGTGGGCCGCACGAAAGACCGCGGAAACACTCTTTTCGAGCCACAGACGACCCACAAACTGTTTGTAGGAGCACGGAAAAACGCCTTAGTTGATAGTGACAAACGGATACGTCAGCTCAACTTTGTTACTGATTTTTCAGTCCTTCTTGGCAAGGGTCCTCAAGCTGGGTGCGTCACGTATGGGGGGACGCTCCCCTCAAATGTTTCTTGGAAACAGTTGATTTTTATTAAAAAATCGGTTTTTCGTAAACAATATTATTTTTTTCTTAAAACAGAGGTCGTTTAGTCGGGTTTTCTGCAAAAACAGTTGGTAAAAAAAAAGATCAGGCAGTCAGTAAAAACTTTGACCCCCCCCCCCCCATTTTGGCTAGTAAACGCCTCAGCTGGGAAGAGAACGTCCAAGAAGGGCTGAAATATTGCTCTAATAAAGCTCAGCTGACACATCCGTTTGTCACTCAACTACGATTCATTCAGCTTGGGCTGAAATAGTATTATGGTAGGCTGCGCTGACTACCTTAAACTTCTGTTTTTCGTTGGCACAATGCACATTTAACTGCTACTGATAAACTTGTCTAATTTCTGAGCAATGAAGCTTGAAGAACTGAGGTACCTGAAATCAACTCCAGCCAAGTTCCCAATGACTGAAACAACACGTACCCCAAATGTATCCTAGATGTTTGTAAATATGTGACTGAAGGATTTAATCTCAGGAAAGAAAATTTAGCTTAGTTTACGTAGCATAGTATTTCTAGAGGTGTAATAGTTTATTTGTGAAGTGTATTAAATCTTGTATGGCCTTTTGGCTCAATAAACAAGCATTATTATCGTACAGCATTGCTTGGCATTTAAGTCTTACTGTAAATTCATCGAAGGATAAGCAAAATGGGAAAGACAGCTCTAGTTATACAGGTCAGTCAAGGTCAAAAAGTTTACCCAAGATCCAGGTTATAGCCAGTGGACTATTAAAGGGGGGGGGGGGGGGAAGAGGGCAGAACAAATGACTTTACATCCAAAGATCCCCACCTTAGTTAGCAGAAACTGAATTTAAAACTGAAGGCAGAAACAGCATTGATTGGGAGAATTACTCCCTGTCAATTTAAGGAAAAAATTTCACCAATGACTGTCCGAGGTTTAATCTGTCTTGCAACCCAGTTTGTTTTGACAATAATCCTGGCTAAGGAATATTGGCATTGACGAGTTGGTGGGTGCAGCCGCGATAGCCCATATTTCGAAGCTTTCACTATCGCACAGTTGTATCTGAAATGGAAGTCTCCACTTTTACTCCTTAATCACCAGAATAACCTGTCTGATTTCTCGAGAGTCCCCTTAGCACCCTCTATTGCAATCGATGTATTGAATGTGGCTTTTTAACTGTCTAAAGCATCTCAACAGAAGAAAAAGAATAAGCAACTAAATCGGCTTAGTAATAAAGTTCCAAGTAGAACTGATACTCATGTTTATGCCAGAAGGAAGCTGAAACATTTACGGCTGTCTATCAATTACAATTGATAGACTGACTGTGACTTTTATAAGTATCCAAAGCCAGAGGCGTTACTAGCCAAAATGTTTTTTTTTTGGGGGGGGGGGGGGGGCAAAGTATTTACCGGCTGGATGGTCATTTTTACCGACTGTTTTTGCAAATAAAAACGACTATTACTGAGAAAACCGACTGTGTTGACGAAAAATCGGCTGATTTTAAGAAAAACTTCCAATTTTAAGAAAAAATTGACTATTTTTTTTTTTTACCAGAAACCGACTGTTTAAAAAAAAAAGGACTGTTTCCAAGAAAAAAAATCGAATGTTTTTACGAAAAATCGGGGCGCTTCGCGCCGACTCGGCTATTTTTTACCGACTGGCCGACAACATTCGGAGGGCGCCCCCCCCCCCCCGGTCGTGACGCCCCTGTCCAAAGCATCTCAACAGAAGAAAAAAGAATAGGTCTAGTAAATAAAGTTCCTAGAAGGAGAACTGAAACTCATGTTTATGCCGAAAGGAAGCTGAAACATTTGGCTGAATGCTGGTTAGGGGCGCCACTAGC
The DNA here is from genome assembly GCA_030848855.1 of Branchinecta sandiegonensis. Classification (NCBI taxonomy): domain Eukaryota; kingdom Metazoa; phylum Arthropoda; class Branchiopoda; order Anostraca; family Branchinectidae; genus Branchinecta; species Branchinecta sandiegonensis. The sequence goes on along the minus strand of JAUPMV010000002.1, from coordinate 25,800,944 downwards.
CAAAACTCGAGGGGGGTGGCAGGGCGCCGGCCGGCACCCTGCCGCCCATTTCAGCTTTTCATTGCATAGGTAGGGGAGAGTTTTTCTCTTTGTTTTTTATTTCGCTGAAATAATAATAATTTATTGAGGCCCGCTATACAACAAATGAAAGAGCATAATAGAAAGAAAGAAAAATGAATTACACACAAACAAAACGAAACACTACATAAACTTTATAAAACTTATAGATACGTTAGGCGAGTCAACGGCGATTCGTATATTTTTGAGAGCCCGGGATCTAGCACACATACAAATATGTATGTTGCCAAATTGTACTGGGTTCCCTTTACCATGTACAGCATGTAGGCTACTGGGTTCCGTATAGAATCTTTCTGATTTTTTTCGAATTTTTCTCTCTCACAGTTTTTCAGTGGTAATGCTTAATTCTGGACATGGTCACTGCGTCATACTACCTGCTGGTGTAGGTAGTATGACACACTCTGGGTTCAGTATGACACATCTTTATTTTTGCATTTTCGCATTATATTCAACTCAAAACTTTCATTAAAAAAAAAACTAGAAAACTTGGAATCATGAGTAATAAAGAAAATGGTGTTTCAGCAACACTAACTACAATTGATCTCTAGCTAGGCGTGCCCGACAATTTCCGGGGCTCTTGCACCCCCCCCCCCCCCCCCAACACACAGTGGCCAAATTCGGTTCAGACAGATTATCTAGGCTAGGGCATCTTCGTATACTGCCCATCAAGTTACACTATTTCCTATCCCCCTCCAACTCCCCCACCCAACTAATCCGATCTGGCAAGGACCATAAAATCGGTTATATGGGCAACATGAGCTCCACAACTCCCAAGTTTCATCCCAGTCACTCCAGACATTTCATCGCTAGGGCTGCCAAAATATTTCTGGTGATTGGCCCAGCGTGGTTCATCCGGTTCAGAGACACAAAAATGCATTGTCTAGGGCATCTTATTTTACCATGTATGAAGTTTCACATGAATCTGAGCATTTTTGGGAAATTTATGGCTCCAGCTCGCCCAACCGAGGCAACATCCGATTGGTAACAAAAAAAGGATCATCTAGACTAGAGCATATGACCTTGTTAACTTCTAACTTTCATCCCAATCACTCTACTTGTTTCATACCTTGGGCCGCCACAAGATTCTGTGTGCCCCTCCAACTCTCACAGTTGCCAAATCTGGCTTGGACACATAAATGGGTCCTTTAGAGCATCTTTTCTTACCACCCATTATGTTTCACTAATACTCGGTTGACCTTTTCGCAGCCTACGCATCTCACAAGGGTTCACATTCCCCCTCCCTCCACTTCCCATGGGTCACTGAATCCAAAAACGAAGGTTTCATAATTTTTTTATATGGCTTATTGCATATTATTATTGTCAATACTTGTATTAATGAACAAATAACAGAACCATCCAGATACAACAGAAATCTTACATGTCAAAACGTCAGTCGGTACTATAATGTAAGCTGACAAAAAGTGTGTCATACTACCCGACTCACCAATTTTTGTATCGAATCTGTATTTCCTTCTAGATTGTGTGCATGCCCAGCAGTTTCTCAACTGCTTATGATAATTAAATACCTTACCTAGGTCCCTGCAAGAATGGTTATTCTATGTCATAACACCTTACCCACATGAAAGTTCGTAGTTAGACAAAAAAAAAATTACTTTGAGGGTAAAAAAGAATGTTTTTTTAGAGTAAAAAAGAATGTTTTTTTAGAGTAAAAAAGAATGGTTTTTTAGCGAAAGTTCTGAGTGAGTAATTATTTTTTTTGAAAACTCGTTTTCTCCTTTGTATAGATGTCTCTTAAATGCTAAGACAGAAATGAATAAAACCAACAGAACCAATAGTTTCGAAAATGTATCATACTACTCGCTTTGTCATACTACCCTACTTCCCCTAATAATTAAATTCGCGATAACTGCAAGCAATGGCGGTTTGAAGGGCATGAGCAAGCTAAGGGGTGGTTTGAAAGGCATGAGTGTGGGAGGTGACCACCCTAATTTACACGACTGGCGGATGTACGGCAAGGCTCAAGATTCATATCAGTTATAAACAACAAACAAAAAAGACAGCACCACATGCGGGAAACTGTATGTATTTAAAGAAACATTAAAGCTAGTATTTGTAAGGCTAAGGTGACCATCATTTGTAATAATAGGAATTCATTTCCGCAATATCCCAGCTCGCAGCAGTTTCTGATGACAGTATATAAGAAAGACTGAAAATTAGCAGCACAGGCGATTTTTTTTAATGTGACCTTTTTGGGGCAAAATGCTACTTATCCCACAGCAAAATCTAGCTTTTAATGTGGCCCAAACCCCAAAGTTCAAAGCTGGAATGAAAATGCGCCTTCCAGTTTATATAGCCTACTATGAAGGCGCATCAGGCAAAATTTAATGGAATCCTATATGATCAGAACGTCTTTTGGGGTCCCAAATGAAAGTAAGGGCCACTTATGATAACTATGTCCATCTGTCTTTTTTCACGACAAATCCAGAACAATTATGCTAGAGGTTCAACATGACAGTGATTTAAATCGACCTTTCAGAGAAAGTATTGATCATTCAGAAAAAAAAAAATTGAAACAGAGCACACTTTTTCTGAATTGAAAGGCCCCAAACTGCAGATATCCAATACAAGCTGGATGTCAACTCAGTTTCTTGGCGCACTTAACTAGCCTTACTGACTTTACTTGCCAGACCCCCATTTCTACTTCCTGGGTGTGAGCAGAGGCATTACTAGCAAAATGTTTTTTTTTTGGGGGGGGGGGCAAGGAATTTACCGACTGGCTGGTAATTTTTACTTATTTACTTATTTTCAAAAAAATCGATTGTTTTAATGAAAAAAAGCAACTATTTTGGCGAAAAACTGCGGTGCTTCGCACTGACTCGTTTATTTTTTACCGACTGGCCGACAATACTGTGGGGGGGGGGGAATTTGATTTTCTATGAAAAATTCTAGAAATGAAAACAAAGGCCTTCTTCTGAGTTTTAGAAAAAAAAGTTCTGAACAAATAATACCTTTTTCAGATGAAAAACTCAGTCACTTGTTAACAATTAAGCTAAAAATTCTGTCAAATTTTGATTTTGCTACCATCACACTTTATTACAAAACTGGTTAACAGTTTCGATAAATCTGGCTAAAGAGTAATTTTTTTTATCTGGACCAAAACCTGACATTCCAAGCTCACAGTGAATAGTCCTACAGATGACTTTCTAAAGGACAAAAAGTGGACTTTCACATGATACCCAAAACACAATGTTTCAAAGGAACTGAGACTAAATACTCCTCGAGCCCAAGCTGACTGGGAAACACATTTCAATACCTCAGCTATGATGCTTTAGCAGCAATATATCAGCCCTTCTTGGCAAGGGTCCTCCTCAGGCGAGGACCTTGCCAAGAAAGGCAGAAATATTGCTGCCAAAGCATCGTAGCTGACATATCTGTTGTATGCATTGTTTGTATATATGGGACTAAGACTAAAAGAGCAAACACAAACTCACTATTTTCAGGCATAAAAGTAAGATAAGAGAGCTTTCAGGATCAAAATTTTTAAATTATCCATTTATGTTTCTTTTAAAGGACCCCTTGCACTTTTTACTCTTCAACTTACAGTATTTTAAAATATTTGAATACTTTAAAACTACGCTGTGCTTTCAACAAACAACCCACAGTTTGGCTGTTTTCAGCCTTTTCCGAGACCCCTTGCCTTGTAGCGGAAACAGGGAAACAATTTACATAACCGTTTTTATCAGATGGAAAACTTCTCGCAGACAACCGTCGACAGTGTGATACACATCAAATTGGGTTCTGAGTCAGTCAACCACAAACCCCCAATTTCTTTTATACCCTATGCCAAATGCTGGATATGTCTAGCGTTTGGCATACCGTATGCCTAACGCTGGATACACTATGCCAGGTGCTGGATACTGTAACCCAGTAAAATATTAATGATTTGAGTGAAGCTAAAAATCAACCAATCAGAACTCCTTTATATTGAGGTAGGTCAGGGTTAGGTTACCAACAGGTATCCAGCGTTTGGCATAGGGTGTCCAGCCTTAGGCATAGTCTATGCCAAATGCTAGATATACCCAGCGTTTGGCATAGGGTATCCAAAAATCAGGGATTTGTGGTAGACTGCTCCGAGTTTGGAAATTTAGTGGTAATGCAGTAGGTTATAGGTATAGGTTAGTATTATAGGTAAGACAGGTCCTTAAACTGTTCTACTTTAATTATGCCCTGGAGCAGTACGTAATAAATCCATTCATAGCAGTTTTGTAAACGCCAAACCAGTCATGCACAAATCCTCAATTTTTGGGCATGGTGCCCCAACGTCTGGACATGCCTGGACCAGGGCACCATGCCCTGGAGCATGGGCATGGTACCCCTGTGAAATTTGGTTTAACCGAGACTGGCTACATACCTAAATAGGGCCTTCTTCCTGTCCTAGATCAAAAGATACTTGAGTTTACTCTCTATCCAACCTTATTTTCCAATTTTCAAAATGTTAGAGCACTTCCAAGATATATAGAGTTTTGTGGAGACCACTTCTTTCATAGTGGGTTTAGTCTATCCTTTTCCAGGTAGTTGCCACTAGGCTACTCAGTCCTTTTCCAGGTTGTCACCGCTATGTTACGCTATCCTTCTCAGGCAGTCATGACTAGGTAGAATGGATGTGGTAAGCTTTTAATTTTCTTCCATTAGGAATTAAATTTCCTTACCTTCCAAATTCATTTAGATTGTTTGCCTTTTATTTGTATTTCTTTTGAGTGTAGCGAGTTTCAATAACAATTGTTAACATAGTAAAAAAAAAATCACTCAAAATAAATAATATAAAAGGCAAACAATCTAAAAGGAATATTTGTTCCAGTGAACAGACTGAAAAGCTTGCCTCATCCATGCTACCTAGCAGCAATTTTTTGAAAAATGATAGAGTAAACCCACTAGAATAGAAGTGGCCTCCAAAAAACTCTATGTATCTTGGAAGTGCTCTAACATTTTGAAAATTGGAAAATGAGGTTGGATAGAGAGTAAACTCAGGTATCTTTTGATCTAGGACAGGAAGAAGGCCCTATTTAGGTCTATATAAGTAGTTGAGTCTATATAAGTAGCATGGCAACATTGCCCAGACGTGAAAAGGCAAAGTGGACAACTCCGATCCGATGCCACACTGAAAAGAAGAAGAAGAATGTATGTAGCCAGTCTCAGCTTAACCAAATTTCACAGGGGTACCATGCCCATGCTCCAGGGCATGGTGCCCCAACGTATGGGCACCATGCCCTTACCTCCAGGCATGCCCAGACGTTGCAGCACCATGCCCAAAAATTGAGGATTTGTGCATGACTGCGCCAAACTCATGCATAATGGCCACCTAAGCTTTACTGAACTTCTGCAGCTGTCAAAAATTGGGTGATTACCATACAAAGCCGAAAAAGGTGCAATCCCAGTCCTACAAATTATGGAATTATGGAGAAGTGACAGAGCAACGAGACTGTGCAACAATCATCTAATCTAAGGCTTCTGGAACAGATATAATGTATGCAAAAATCATCTTCCTGACCAGCCAATTTTGATCTCCTGAAGTCCTGACCTCTGAAAACAGAAATTCTTCTAAACAGGGGATTCTAGTTGAACAAAAATCCAAAAATTTTTGGCAACATTAGCACTGTGCCTAGAAAATGTATAATCAGTTTAATCTAGGTATTCTTTTGAGAATACTAGGTATATTAAATTTCTAGGTACTCCTGAGTAGGAGTAAAAAAGTATGGTGGCCTACCCAACTGATAAAATACAACCTATTCTACTGGAATGTGCTGGCTAGGATGTCACAACATTTGTCACACTTTAACTTGTGTCTGACATACCCAGTCCTTAAACCAGGCGTTTATGGTAGAGTTGTCTTAGTCTGGGTTAGCCTTGATTGATAACAAAGAAAGGGTTCCAGCAGCTTGGACCAGGTTCTGAATAAGGGTACTGAAGTTTCGGGCTACGCAAATCGACCACAACTCACCTTATTAATTCTTTTTAAGGCCATCCTGAAAGTTGAACCTAAGTTATTTCCCTGGTCAAGCTGTTTTGTTTCCTGGAACTTTTATTTTTTACGAATCTCCCGAAATCCCAATATGGCGCCCGTCGTAACGTGTCCTAATCTTGCCCTTTTCTCACCGATTTAACAATGAATAAGCTTTATGAATGTTATAATTAAAATAAGTAAATGTCAGATACTTTTGTCTGACTCAAACTAGAGCAAAAGGTTAATTTTTAGATAATTTTAAAGGGTTATTTCTAACGTTGCGTCTTGGTTTTCGACACTAGATGTCAGGCATAGGCTAGACAGAAAAACATGGAAATCAACAGAGGGCGATCGTGGTCGTGAAGGTCGCAACTTGGAAGTCGCCGGATCAACACTCTGGTAATCTCCTGTTTTTGGGATCCCAAAACGTAAGTGGTGGGATACCCATGACATCGCAAAAGTTATCCGTCCGTCTGTCCCTCTGTAAGCACGATAACTCTCGAAGGGAATGAGATACTTTGATGAAACTTGGTGTGAGGATTCTTCGAGTCAAGGGAAAGGTCGAGTTTCGTCGATAGCTGCATATTTAGGGGAGGGGGACGGGTTTCAAGTTAAGGGGCGAAAAAATGTTTTGAAAAGGCTAATGAGTTAGTCGCTTAAAGGCTAAGACGACATACTGAACACGAATATGAAAACCATTTTCTCGCCGGACAAGTAGTTCACCCGGAATCCGTCTAAAACCGGAAAGTTTGTTAAAAGTAAAAGCTTTATTTGCAGTTGATTAGATGTCCAACTTAGGCGTAAGGAGACATGCTGAATCCCAATATGAAAATTATTTTTTCATTACATGAATTTTATTAGGTGTTCGATTTACGGATAAGAAGACATGAATTCGTCTGACAATAATTTTCTACCTGGACACATAGTTCGGCACGAATCCGGCTGAAATCGGAAAATTTGTTAAAAGTTAAAGAGTTAATAGGTTCGACATAGGGGTAAGGAGATACGCTGAATCCGTTTTTGAACTTCAATTTTTGCAAGACACGTAGTTCGCCCGGAATCCGGTCGAAACCGGAAATTTGGCAGAAGTCAGGCAGGAAGTTTCGTCAAAGTAGACATGACGCAGGCTACAGGGGTAAACACACATGCTGAATCCATATTTGAACTTGGTCTTCTCAGATGATTACCATTTGCTTTAATTTGTTTAAATTTTATTAGTAAAGTGCCCAAGGAGTCTGGCGAAGACTGGATCTCTACAAGACCCAATTGTCTGGATCAAACATTACATTTTTGGGACCCCATCGAAATCTTTGGTCTTGTTTGTTTTTTGTTTTTTTCTTGTCCGCCGAGTTTTGATCAGTGCTAGAAGATGGAATAACCTTCAAGGATCCCTCGCACTATTTACTCTTCAACTTACAGTATTTTAAAATATTTGAATCCTTTAAAACTAGGCTGTGCTTCCAACAAATAGCCCACAAATTTTGCTGTTTAAAGCCTTTTACGAGACCCATTGACTCGTAGCGAAAACAGGGAAAAAATTTACATAACCGTTTTTTCTGATGGAAAAACTTCTCGCACACAACCGTCGACAGCGTGACACACATCGAAGGTAGCAAAACACGGCTAGTGACAAATTCAGCGTGGTTTTGTTAGAGGGGTTAGAATGTACCGTACGAAATTGGGGTCTCCGGGTTTAGAAATATATGGACTGAATGTTGCATTAGTATTATAGACAGGTCCTTTAAGGTTTGGTCTAACCTCTGTGGTTTTCACAGATAGTTTTATCCTAAGGAAGAGTATGATGTTGCATTTTCCAGAGCTTTGCAGAAATCTTGACTGGGAAGGATGGCTTGTCTATGCATCGATTTGCATGTGTCCGACCCAGGGCTTACAGTGTGTGAAGTGGAGTGGAGTTTCATAGACTATGCAAAAGAAGACTATCCCAAGCAGAGATGGGGGAATCCAATCATGACAGGATTGGAATCGGAATCCATATCCAGGGCTAGGTACGGATCCAATTTCGACTCCGAATGAGGATTCGAATCCGGAATCGAATCAAATCATATACATTTTAACAGTATAAAAATCAGAGGTGACAAAAAGCACTGATACCTAAAGCAAAAATTCGTTTCCATGTCTATCACGGAGAGGGATTTGTAAGCAATAATCGGTTGTTTAAACACGGTCTTCTTCAGGGGTTAGCCACCACTTCCATTGCCACCTAGAATTAAGTGTTTACGCAACGATTACAAAGAATAACAATGCAACATGGTGGAGACGTTTCACAATGCAGAATTGCCGCGTCCCCAGCGAAGACCTCACGACAACAAACGTTGTTGATTTGTTTACATAGGATCTGAATCAATTTTGAGGGTTCGTTTGAGTGACGGTTCTTGTTCTCCGGAGGTTCCTGGCGTGTTCCGGACTTAAGCCATATAGAGTATTCTTAGTAGTGTAGGCCTATCCATAGTAATACATTTCTAAAAAGTTACGGATAGCTTTGTAGTACTAACTAGGTTCTATAAAGTTATAAGTACATGTTTTCATCTGCCATGATTGAAAAGATAGCTGCAGAGTGAATCTATTTCTTAAATCCCTTCTTCCGATGTTCTATATTTGGTTACAACACAAAGCGATGGCCCGAATCAGGTGGTCCTGGAAATTTTCAACTGTTATTTCTTTTTTCCACAAAAACTTTCTTGGGAAAAGCTATTTTTAAAATTTCGAGGGGTTGACAACCTCAAGGTTAAAAAGGTAACGAAGAAACTAAAGCAAAGTCGGCAAAGTGGACCAAAACTTGATGCACCACTTGACTTTGCCCACGGGCAACGTAAATTAACGTCTAACTCCTTAGGCGTATTCTCGCCGTTCCCCGAGGACTCCACTTGAGGAGTTCGTCCGTTTTGGAAGCATTCCTCGTGTTCTCGCTGTTTCTGTTCGCGGAGACCGCGTGGAGTGACTCCCTCTATTCTCTTCGTTCCTTTCGATTCCCCGAGGAGTCCTCGGGGAACGGCTAGAATACGCCTCTTTTCAGGAGTCCCTGCGTGTTTGTTTGTCGCAGGGACTCACTCCCCGGGTTCTCGCGAGTCCCCACTGACGGGGAATGCTCCGATTATCATCATCATCATAAAAAATGACTCCCTTTCAGATCCGGAGGGGAATCAATTTTTGCTTGTGTTGTGCAATGTAAATTAATCAGAATATCAGAATAAAGAAAACCAAAAAGAAAGTGGATCCAGACCAGTTTCATCAGCTGAATAATTGTTTTTCGAACAAAATCCATTTTGGAAGCATTCCCCGTGTTCTCGCTGTTTTCTGTCCGCGGAGTCCGCGTGGAGTGACTTCCTCTATTCTCACCGTTCCCCTTAATTCCCCAAGGAGTCCTCGGGGAACGGCGAGAATGCACCTCCAGGTTTGCAGTTACAAGTTTTCGCTGGGTAGATCCAGATCGACACAGAAGCCTCTTTTCCAATGCACCGCTAAAAAGAGAGTACACTTCTGTCCATCTGTTCCCGAAGAAAAATTTGTAGCCTGGGTAGTAGTACGAAAAAGTAGCATGCCATACTATGTAATAGCAAAGAATACAATCATTTAATGTGCCTCAGACTGGTCCAATCTTATGTAGTAGTATGTAGTAGCATCCTGTCTTGCCATAGTAGCATCCAGTCATGCTAATAGTAGCATATATTAGTATGCAGTAACACGGTAGCCTTGAAGTAGAAGCATGTAGTAGTAACTAGCATCATTAGTACTGCATGCTACTTTTTCGTACTACTTCATACTACTACTTTGAGATAAATTTTTCATCGGGTTATTATCACCTCCAAAGAAATTTCTGTTATTTACTGTGATATCCATCACCGCTCCCACGATTTCTGTTAAAGGACACCTGAACAATGAAACCATAATTGAACACATGGAGAATCCATTTACAGACATGGCCACGGAGAGCATTCTTCTCCTGAGCGTGATGTTTTCAAAATAGGGATGTTCGTTTCTGGAGGTTTGCACATGCAGACTCCCAAGACAAAAAGCGCAATTCATTCAAATCTTTTACAGCACTGGCCGGATCGGATTGGAATTTCTTCTAGATATACGTTTGGGCTTAACTGGTTAAAAATTGTTCCAGAAGAAGGGTTGATTGGAGACATTTGTTAATTTCTAAAATTGTTCGGTACTGAAATAAGGACAGATGCAAAATGGAGCAAAAATCATAGCTTGGTAACACTATTTAGTATTTGGATTGGGTTTTCTGCAGGCAATGTTAACGGAAGTCATACAGATAGGGATGATACTTGGTACGCTTCATTCATGTGTCCTTTAAAAGGAGCACCGCCGTCTCGTTTTATCGTCGAAATATAAACTATGAAATAAGGGCGAACTATTAAATCCGTCTCCTCAACCGTTCATTTTATTTTTTTGTTCTGAACAGTTATTTTATTTTACAGACCGAAGATGCACCCTGAAAACTGTACTTTAAAGCTGGGTTCCCACAAAACGCGAATTCGGCATCGCATGCGGAAAAAATCCGCATCGTCAGGCCACAATTTACGATTCCGGTCAATCAAAGCGGTCAACGGTTTTCCCCACACAAATCGGGTAAGCATCCCAAGAGTAAGCGCTTCGCACATAATTACGTTATGTGCGAATATGTTAGTATTATTATTTGTCTATGTTAGTATTATGTTAGTTGTGTATAAGTTTGTCAATAAAAAGAACTTGCATAAAATCACGTTGAAAGCTCTAACAAACAGGGTTGCTACATCGAAAAAAATTAGAGTGACTTTTTGTCGAAAAAAGAGTGATTTGGGAGTGAAATTTTGTTTTCATGCAAAAATGGAAAACAGTAACTTTTGGTCAGAATCAATGCTGCAAAAATTACAAATCTTAATTTATTGTCCTTGAAGAAACGTGAAATAGTCACTTTCGGTCGGAATCACTGCTGGAAATGACACCTCTGGACGTTTTTTGAAATAGAGTGAATTTTATGTCGTAGGACAAGAGTGACACAAATAAAATAGTGACAATTCACTCTATCGTGCGACATGTGGCAACCCTGCTAACAAAACACTAGAAGTCCTATTGGAGCTGGAGCTACTTTTAGTAGTAACACACGATCAGAATCTCCTGGTAAGATTTTTTGCACGATCACCGTCAAGTTGAAAACATCTAAGCTTTTCCGGATGTAACTGGTGATGGTACTGAAAACCCGGGAAGGTAGCACTCGACCCCGATTAGCTGCGTTCGTTGCACTCCGGGCTGTCTCTGGTGTTTTGTCACCAGTGTCCCGTTCTTCTCTTATAACGCGTTTTTGGTTCACCGGTGAGTTGATGAAAACTTGCTAACTCCTCGCTTCAGCCTCGGCTGAAGCTGGGCTCCCGAGCAGGTTCTGGTTAGTCTGCACCGGTGAGGTAAAACCGGACACCAGTAAGTTTAAAAACGGGTTGCAGTCACCGGTGGATGCAAAAACGGCTTAGAAGAAAAACCGGAGACAACCGGTGAGAACTCCCGTGACAAAGAACGCAGCTATTGTTTGTTCATGGCATATAATGAAAGCTATAAAGTGACAAGCGAAACGAAAGGTTTTAAAACTACAACAATATTTTATTGCTCCGATACCTTTCACTACAAGTGCACTGAGTTACCTCCAACACAATGAAAACGCAAGACTAGTACAGACGTGACTGTGCGAGGAAATTAATTCCGGGAATGTGTGACATACCCCTGAATAATCACATACAAAGTAATCTAACTACGGCATTTGTTAAACAAAAAAATGTGCACCCAAAACGTCGTGAAAATTAAAGTTAAATAATAAACTAAAGCTCGCCAGTAACACAACACTGAAACTGGTCACGAAAATCCGAGATCGGACCTTAGCTAGATTTTTTTTTTCAGAGACACGCTCTGTGCAAAAGGCACTGGCCTCGAGTCAACCTACACCACGGTATACGATTTTCAGCCTTAGAAAATGATTGTTTTTTTTCACAAAATAACAACCTAGGATTGTTTCAATCCTAGTTCAAAACAATCCTTCACTAGGACCCCGTTTTCGGACTGAAGACCCACCAAGCTGCACTGTCTGAAGTTTCACAATAGATAAGACATGTTGGCGCATCACGGTGTTAAACAGTATGAGAATATGTATGTTATAACCCTTTGAATGTTAAAGTTTAACTGAAAAGCAAACTTATTTTTGTAACATTTAGTTGAAGACACCGAGTTATTTGGATTCTGCTAAGAGATTTTTTGATTTTCCACTATCTGCTCTCGTAGTGAGGCTCAGAATATCTACGGCTGTCCACACAGCGCAAATTCTACTATGACGCGGAATATTTGAATCTGAACACAAACGCGGCTTTTCAGTGGGCGGTGATAAGCTTGGTGAACACTGCTTAGTGCCTGAACATCATAAATCTTTTTCGTCAAGCATGCGACACAAGTAGTGCCACAAATCTGACAGGGAAATTCCACTATTTGAAAATTGATTATTCGTGATAGCGGGGCAACGAAGTAACGCATTTTCATCGGATCTTCAAGCCTCTTTATAAGAATAAGTGAGGGGTAACCAGACAGCCCCATCCCTGCCATTTTCAGTTAAACTTTAACTTTTCGCGAAACATAACACTTGGAAGGCTCATAACAGATGTATTCTCATAGCGTTTAAAATAAGGATGCGCAAACATGCGTTATCTATTATCAAACTGCCGAGAGCGAAAGGGCATGAAGAAACTTAAAGGACCCCTCGCAACATTTACTATTGAACTTAACAGTATTCTAAAATATTTGAATACTTTAAAACTAGGGTGTGCTTCCAACAAATAACCTACGGTTTTGGCTATTTTAAGCCTTTTCCAAGACCCGTTGACTTACAGCGAAAACAGGGAAAAAATTTGCGTAACCGGTATCTCTGATCGAAAAACTTCTCGCAGACAACCATCGACTACGTGATACACATAGGTAGCAAGACACGGTAAGTGAGAAAATCAGCGTGGTTTTGTTACAGGGGTTAGAATGTACCGTACGAAATTGGGGTCTCCGGGTTTAGAAATATACGGAGTGAATATGAAGTAGGTTGCGTTAGTATAATAGGTAAGACATGTCCTTTATTACAGATGGGCTTCTGAACCTGTGCCAGCTTTTTTAAATATTGAATCTTCAGCTAATATATAAGCTTATATATTGAGCAGTGACTTGGCTTACTGCTACTGCTCCCACCCAAGAAAATATAAATCGATAATGTTCAACCCCACAAGCGCAATGGTTGTCTTCAACGTGGCCGTAGCTCATGTTTGCCCAACACAGGAGCGCCCGGTATGCTAGTTGCACTTATGTACGTCTATCATACACCAGGTTGTGGGATATATGCCAATGCTTGTAACCCTACCCTGACAAAAACTAATGATTCAGTCGAACTCAGAAATCAACTGGTAGTGGAGTAGGTCATGATTAGGGTACGGACAGGCACCCAGCGTTTGGTACAGGGTATCCACGCAGCGTTAGGAATAGGGTATGCCGAAAGTTCGATATTCCCAGCATTTCGGTGTCACGGAATCAGGATTTGTGGTGGACTGGTTTATGCCACACTTTTTTAGAGCACCATGTGTAGCTTCAGCTGCAGTGTAGCTGCCGCAAAAGTTGAAGTTTTACTTCCTGGGCTTTTCAATTTTACGCTACATTACAAAGATATGCAGTCCGCTATGGGTAATGATAAGAATGAAGCCCGGCAGACGTGCGGCTGAAGCTGCCATCTATCCTCGTCCGAACGAACCTATCGTTGAGCTGACATTTGTGCAAGCTCCATCGGCGGGTCTTTGGTTTTTCCCAAACTTCACTGCAGGGTGCATTAGCGAAGCAGAATCAGAAATCAGAATTAATGATGGTGATGAAAACCGAAGAGATATATAGAAAAGTAGGCGATAGAGGGAGGGAATAACTAGGAGGACTATGGCAAAGCAAAGTGCTATGGGATGTCTCCATAGCACCCCTGGTTCACACAAACTTCGTCTCTGCGTCAAACCATTGCGTTTTAAAAGCGCAAAACGCCGCGTCCCGAGGTATTAATATGCGTCAAAAATGTAATCTTCGCGTTTACGCAGCGATTTCGACGCACTCTATGTAGATAACATTTTCTACAAAGCACAGAAACACAAACTTCATCGGGCACAGCCATTCGGCCCTTCTGCCAAATCGGTTATTTACGTTATTGTCTTAATCGGTATTAAACAGAACTTGAACTTTCAGATTTTCTAATGACCAAAAATAAATGACAGATTTTGGCGATTTGGTAATTTCTACAGCAGTTTGAAAACGGTGAAGACAGAGCGGAACGGAAAATCCTGTTCTCACTCTGATTTGGTGTGGACAATAAAATCCAGCAGCACTTTTCTACCAGACCCAATTTCAGAACAGGGAAACCAAATCCGGGCAGCGAGAATCAGTCTAACGGCTAATCCCGTGAGTAAGAACACATGGGCCGATGAGTATCCTAAGACATGAGTATTACAGAGCAAAATAACACTAGATAGTAGCGCCAAGACCTACGCTTTGCAAACGGGCTATACTTGTAGCGCCGCCCACTACGCTACCGGCACTTAAAGCGAGACAAACTTGCAGGTTTAGAAATTTCTAGTAAAGCAAAGGTGCGATCTGCACGTACCAAGGAAACAGTGACGGCTGTATCATTTTTTTGCAATGTTCAGAATATGAAGTTATCGGAGCCAGCGCTGGTGAACGGCTGAATGAGTTTCAGTGGGGACGTAGGCTAGTGGTGCTAGTATCGCTGCTATTAGAGTGTGTGTCATTTGTCAAGTCTTGGCGCTATGTTCAAGGTTTGAAGTTACCGGAGCAAGCGTTGGTGAACGACTGAATTTAAGTAGAGACGTTCTCTATCGCTAGTACTGCTAGTATTGCTGCTACTTGAGTGTGTGTCAATTTTGTCAAGTCTTGGCGCTATTCCCTAGTGTTATTTTGCTCTGGAGTTTTATTACTAGTTCACTTCACAGCCCAGCATCAAAGGCATAGTCGGCTTTGTTGTGCATAATCAGGCGGTCGTCAGCGAAGTAGAAACTATCAGATCTCGTTTCGTAGGGATGACGAATCATGTCGCTCACTGAAATAAAAGAGCAAATTTTAGACCAATCAAGAGCGAATCATGTCGCTTACTGAATAAAAGAGCAGATTTACACCAATCAAGAGCGAATCATGTCACTCACTGAAATAGAAGAGTAGGAATTAAACCAATCAGGGTAGGCGTAGGGATAAAATGCGCCTAGAAACATTTTTTGCTCTCAAACGATCATGAGATCAGAATTGCTACAGGCGATGATGTATCACTAAATTTAGTATATTTGCTTCTGTTTATTTTACCAACAAAGATCACAAAAAAACAACAACAACAAATTATTCGAAAAAATATCTGCACGGCCTCGACGTGATTTTTTTTATCTACCGTGGCAACAATGATTAGGAGCTATGCTCTCGACTAAACTTTAGTCAATTATCTAAGGCTCGTGCCGTCAGACGAAAAGTCTATATTTTCCGTTTACTAACGGAACTGAATGTCCCTTGAACGGTTTATAAATGTAAACACGTCCGGCGCCTCGATGGCCGCTCGGCTCTATATATATAGATACAAATACACACTCTGCAACATTAATTTAATTGAATTTCCCTATTTCTTTCATGACGTCACAAAACATCACAGTCCTAAGATAATAGACTAAGGTTAAGTTTCCACCGCAAGCTGGAAGTCTTGGTAACTTACATTAAGTTAATTTATTATCCACTGCTTCCTGGCCGAAGACTGGAAATTACGTGTCTTTTTCTGTGTGTTTATGTGTTTTCTTTATTTTCTTCATTTACTCAGTTTCAGTTTTAGTTTATATATAAACAATAAAAACACCATTAACTCTTTGTGGCCCCACCATAAGGTTTAACACAAGGCCTGGCAATGGGTGAGGCTTATTCTTTATTCATATAGTCTTAAGGGAAACAAACCAAACAAAATCGAAAAAAGAAAAAGAAGGAGAGAATTTTTCAAAATGGCGGGTCATAAAGAAATTACTTACTTATTCTCATCTTTCTTAGAGGCGAACACAAAACCAAGTAAGTTTAGTAGGGTTCAGGTAGGTTGGTATCAGGGTGTTCAGGAGGCTCTCGAAGCCTGCCCACCAAAAGACACGCCTTCTATTCGTCTAACCCTGCTCACTGTGACATTTTACCCCCAGAAGCCCCGACAGTCAGCCGCGCGAGACAGAAACTAAAACTTGTGCCTGTGCGTGTTCGGACAAATCGCTACCAGAACCCTTTCGTGCCCTTTTTTACGTCCTTGTATAATAACATGTTTTGTAGTACAACATAAAATTAGCCACTGAGCTACGATTGTTGTGTAAATAAACCTTTCTCTATCTCTCTCTCTCTCTCTCTCTCTATTCTCCGTCTGCAGGTTAAACAAACAAACACTATAATGGTTGTGGGAAGCCCCTAGCTGTGCAGCCCAACGTTAAAGACCTAATCCAAACATTCTGTTTACCTTCTCTCCTTGATCGCATGCTACGGGTTTGTTTAGATTTGAACTCGATTGCCGAGTTGCTGTTTTGGCTCGAGAAAAAACCCACGCACAACGCTTCTTTTCTAGATGGCGGAATTTTCCAGGATTGATTAACAAAGAATTATAAGACCTAACTGATAATTTTTGTATGTCTTCAGAGGTACCACACTGGTCTTGGTTTTATAATTTATTTGTATTTGTAATGAACAGTTGGTGCATTTAGTCCAGACAGAGTTATTTCAAACCTAGGAAATTTGGTTTTTTTTTTTTTAATTTGCTCACTGTTTTACGGTGTTCTTAGTGGTTTTGAACATTCATAGTGACAGAAGGGATGGTTAGCATTGTGTGTGTGGTAGGAAGACCATTTTTTGTGTCCCGCTTTAAGCAACGTTTATTGCAACGGCTTTTCACAGATGTTCGACGGGAATAAGTGTAAAGTCACGAACTTTAATTTCCAACAAATCCACTTAAAAGCACACCTCGTACTATTTCCATTATCTAAAACTTCTTGAATACTGTAAAAATAGACTGTTGTAAACAGATTATCCGCGGCTTTCGCTGTTTTAAGCCTTTTCACCGGGCCATTGACACGGCTAAATTCAGATAACCGGTTTTACGGATTATAGCATGATACGCGATCTAATTATAACAAAGCCGTGTTTGACAGTTAGTTTATTTCACTTTGCATTAACCGCTGTTTTATTTATTTTTCAAACCATTTTGTGCCGTGTGCTACAGAAATATTATGTGAAATATACTCATTGATTGATTCGTCGGGAGCATAGTTAGCATGGAAAATGGTGAATGTGGAAAGTACAAAGATTGGTGATTGGGGGGGGGGGGGGTAAATCGGCAGTGTTTGTCTGTGCGAAGCACCCACAGACGCCTGTATCATTCAGTTTATAATAATGTCAAGAGACCTGTCGGTAAATGGGAAATCGGCAGCGTTTGTCGGTACGGAGACGGTGCGCGGATTCGGTTTTCGCTACCGACAAACACTTTCCTCGTTCCGTTTCTGACACCGACAAAAGCTCCGCTGGTAAATCCTGAAACTTACCGGCAGAGCTCCGACAAACACTTTCTCATACCGTTTCTGATATCGACAAAAGCTCTGTCGGTAATCAGGAAACTTCTTGTCTGATTGGATCGAGATCCTGATTTCGGTTGTTTTTCAGTTTTCGGTATGGTGACCGGAAAAGTCTCGTCTGTAAAATGGCAACTCTTTTTTTGGGATCCCAAAACGTAAGTGGAGGGATACCTATCACATCGCAAAAGTTGTCCGTCCGTCTGTCTGCCCGTCCGTCTGTAAGCACGATAACTCTCGAAGGGAATGAGATATTTTGATGAAACTTGGTGTGAGGATTGTTTGGGTCAAGAGTAAGGTCGAGTTCGTAGATGGGCTTTGTAGCCCTATAATTAGGGGTGGGGGAGGGGGGTTAAATTAAGGGGCAAGCAAAATATTTTAAACAGCTAATGGGGCAGTCGATTATTGGGATAAGAAGACATGCTGAAGACGATGGTGGAAACTATTTTCTTCCGGACAAGTAGTTCGCCCGGAATCCGGCCAAAACCGGAAAGTTTGTTAAAAGTAAAAGTTTTATTTGGAGTTTACTGGATGTTCGATTTAGGGGTAAGAAGACATGCTGAACACGATGGTGAAAACCATTTTTCGCCGGACAAGTAGTTAGCCCGGAATCCGGCCACAACCGGAAAATCTGTTAAAAGTAACAGTTTTATTTGAAGTTAATTATATGTTCGGTTCAGGGGTAGGAAGACATGCTGAACACGATGGTGAAAATCATTTTCTCGCCGGGCAAGTAGTTCGCCGGGATCCGACCAAAACCGGAAAATTATTAAAAGTATTTGTAGTTGATTAGATATCCGATTTAGGGGTAAGAAGAGATGCTGAATCCGTGTATGACAGTCATTTTGGACCCGGAAATTTGTTTTAAGTTAAATTTTAATTTGAAGTTGATTAGATGTTCGATATAGGGGAAAGAAGATACGAGTTCGATTTTAGCTTCTTTTTCTTGCCGGACAGGTAGTTCCGGAATTCGGCCGAAACCGGGAAATACGCAGAAGTAAGGCAGGAAGTTTTCGTCAAAACAGATATGACTTATAGGGGTAAACACAAACATGCTGAATCCATATCTGAACATGGTTTTCTCAGATGATTAGCTTTTTGGCCTTAATCTGATTCTAAATTTTAATAGTAAAAATGTTCAAGGAGTCTGGCGAAGACTGGATCTGGCGTAGACAAGACCCAATTGTCTGGATCAAATATTGAATTTTTGGGATCCCATCGAAACCTTTGGTCTTGTTCGTTCTGTTCCCGATGAAGATTATTTTAGCCTGTGTAGTTGTACGAAAAAGTAGCATGTATGGATATGTAGTAGTATGGAATACTTTCATTTGATGTGCCTCAGACTTAGCCAATCTTAAGCAGTAGTCTCCAGAGGCACCCATTCCTACTATAGTAGCATACAATTATGCCAGAGTAGCATGCAGTGGTAACAGTTACTACTGCACTGTCAGAAGTTTCATAACAGATAACACAAGGATGAGCGTTTTCAACAGATAATACGTAACAAATAACACTTCGGATGTTATCTGTTGTGTTTCAAAATGTTATGCATAATAAGCGCTACCATCAGGAAGAACCGAAAAACCGCACAAAAGTATCTGCTGAGTTTTCCGACATCATGGCAATAAGGAATCAAGTCAGTAGATGCTTTTTTGGCTCTTCCTAACAAAGCTTGTTATGCATAACATTTTATGCATAACGTTTTCAGATAGAACAGATAACATCCGAAGTGTTATCTGTTACGCATTATCTGTCGAGACCGCGCATCCTCGTGTTATCTGTTATGAAACTTCTGACAGTGTATATGCTACTGAAACTTACAACTTCATATAACTAATTCTCGAAAAATTTTCGTCGGGTTTGCATCTGGAATGGATAAAACGCGTGTTAAATTCAATAACTGCTAACTGTTCGTCGGTGTGAACAACTTTTGACGTGGTGACTGGAAAATTCGCTACGGTAAATCAGAAAAAGTTTTGGGCAAAGTACTAACAAACACTTTTTCGTTCCTCTCTATTTTGTTCTAGAGTGATTTCTGTTCCCACCCACAAACTGCCCTTTTGGGTTGATCTGGATGTACATGGTACAATTTATCCAGGAAATGGTCCACTTTATTCGGCGACTTTCAAATCCCGAACCAACTCCGAGCCCAGGGGTTGGATTAGGCCAAGATGTCTGAATAACACATCTAGGTCACATGACAGCAGCATCGCCAGGTTTCATCTTAATCACTCAACCTATTTGGTCTCTAAGCGTTTCAGAAAATTTTCGGGACCCACCACCAATCCCCCCCGCACCCCTACCACCATGGCAAGAAGAAGTTCGGACGAATAAATGGCACATATCTGACATCTGCCACCCATCAAGTATCACTCGAATCGGAGCATTTTTTTTTTTTAAATTTCGAGTGGGCTTACTGGTTCGGTACCCCCCGCCCCGCCCTCCCACGTACGTCAGATCCGGTTCGGGCCTGAAACTACACGTCTAGGACCCCTGAATTTTGTACCTTTCAAGTATTTTCTCACTCAATCCGTTCGGCCCCTACGTTTATAACAACATTTCCGGGACCTCACTGCAACATCGTTCTCGGATGCGTATGAACGGTGAACGGATGTCGAATCCGAGCACTTTCTAAGGCCCATGAACCCGTTTGGTTTGTGAGGCGATTTCGCAAAGTTACCGTGACTCCCACCTTCCACTCACAGTTTTCGGATTTCGCTCGGACACAGAATGAATGAATGAATTTTTTACATGCAGCCTAGAAATAAGGCATTTGCACAGTACATACAGAAAACAAGAGCTGGAAGCTCATATGGCACTTGCAAGTGTCAGATGGAAGTGATGGTCGAAAGTATTTTTTTTCACTTGGTTAAGATGCGCACTTTAAGGGAACTAAAAATCAATTTCTAAGCAAAACTCTTGAGGCAAAAAGGAGCAGGTGCTCATGGCGATCGTGAAAAAGTAAATTTTGCTTGAAAGTATTTTTTTGCACTTGCGGTTAAGATGAGTTCTTTAAGGGATGGTGGGATCAGAGAAGTGACGATGTCTAACCCAATGATGTCAAGTTTCTAATGCTCCAGCAAATCTTCCTAGCACATCTGGAACTCACGACCACCGGAATTCCGGAAACCCCTATACAGCTCCCCCCTCGGTACCCGAATCCGGTCCGATTCTGTCACTGATGCACCTAGGACCTGTGACTGTACTTCCCACCAAGTTTCATCCTGATCGCTCCACTCTATGCGTGTCACGAGATTTTCGGTTCTCCCCTCTCACCAGTTTATCGGATCCGGTCCTGAATTGAAATGGGACATCTGGGACATGAGGTCATTGAAGATATCAAGTTTCATTAAGATCCGAAAACTCGTTCGAAAGTTATGCATGCCACTAATTTACAGATTCCGCCGTCTCCCCCTCCTCCCAGGGTGGTCGGATCGGGCAAGTGACTGTTTCCAAGTTAATCTGGTGTGGTCCCTGATGTGCCTGCCTAATTTTATCGTCCTAGCCCACCTGGAAGTACATTAACGACGGATCGCCGGAATTCCGGAACCCCCGTCGCAACTCCCCCTACAGTGCCCCAATCCAGCCCAGTTCTGTCAGTGATGTATCTAGATCTTGTGCTCGTTCTTCCCACCCAGTTTCATCCCGATCGCTCGACTCTGAGAGTTTCACACGATTTCCGGTCCCCCCCTCCGGCTCCCCCCCAGATTCATCGGATCCGGTCCGGACTTGAAATGAGACATCTGAGACACGAGCTCTTTCCAGATATCAAGTTTCATTAAGATCCGATCACCGGTTCGAAAGTTATGCATGCCCCTACTTTCCGGATTCCGCAACCTCCCCCTCCCCCCACGATGGTCGGATCGGGCAAGTGACTATTTCTACGTTAGTTTGGTCGAGTCTCTAATATGCCTGCCAAGTTTCATCGTCCTAGCACTTCTGGAAGTACCCTAACTCGAGAAGAGTGGACCGACCGACCGAAAAGTGATCTGTATATGGCACTTAAGCGGAGCTGCAAGTGCCATAAAAAGGCAAATTAACGCTTAACAACAAATACAGAGGGTACACAAAATCTTCAACGACAGCAAAAGATAAATAAACGCAAAACAAGAAATACACAACGAAACACGAAAAGAAGAAAAAATTTACCGCATAAGCTGGCGCACTGGGCAGTGGGCAGGAAGGCGGTTGAATGATGGCAGAAAATGTTCACTTATTTCTTTTTGCTTTTAGGATCACCAAATTTAGGGCATCTGCTCCTATCAGCCATCAAGCTTCAATAAAATCGGATTGCCCGTTTATTTCACTTGTACTTGGCGTTGGAGGCTGCATACCAACCGAAGTAGTGATGCTCCCATCAGACTGCTTAGCTTTACTTTACACTAATTGATGGCGTTATAAATGAAAAAAAAAAAACGCGGAGAAATTAAATAAGATCCTCGTTTTTGTTGCACGCTGCAGGTCCACTTCTCGGCCGCTTCCACGCTGATTCTTTCTACATTCGTTTTGCACTGCAGTGCTTCCGATGAAGACGGCAGCGCTTCTCGAGGATATCGGACTTGCTTACCGACCAAGTCCGTGCTTCCCTGCAAGGTGCTGCTTCAACCAAGGAGAAATCTTGCAGGCAGTGAATCGCAAAACGCACCTTGTGCAGAAGCAAAGAAGTGCTGCAGCAGCGATGGGGCAGCACTATTGCAACAAAAACGAGGCTAAGGTGTGTGGGCGGATAGGAGCACCCCGGTAGAGTTAGCTCTTAATCGACTATGCACTTACTTTGTTCCTCACTCAGCGCCGGAAACTCGTAGATATGTTCGCAGGAATTCCGACTGTTAGGCATGCAGTAACCAAAGTCGAAGTCAAAGGTCTTCAGGTGTCGATCTTTGAAAAAATGGCGCTCGATCATCCTAAACTTCGAGACGGGCCTGTCACCAACTTGAAACTCAACGCTGAAACAGAAGGACATCAGTTAATTCAAAATCTGGAAGCTAAGATAGAAACACTCCCGTCAGACACTGAAAGTCTTCTTCCTGCTTACCTGTGCTACGTTCGCCCGTTACTCGAGTACGCGTGCCCGGTGTGGGGTCCATCTGCTATCCGCACAGCGTACCTATTACACGATATAGAGTCCGTCCAGAAAAGAGCAACGAGGATCATACTCCGAAACCGAGGCAGCCACTGATATGCCTTTCAACATTAGCTGTTGAACTATGGACATTGACAATTTTACGCGTATGAAGGGTTTTTGTTTGACTTTTGACTATGAAATATTCCTTCAGCACAAGCTAATTGCGAATCATATTTGTCACTGCAAAACGGTTATGTCAGCAACATCATAATGTACATTTAAACGTATCCTACATTTCGACGTATCCGTTTTGTAGTGCAAATTTTGACTATTCTATTTCAACTTTGGCTATTATTTTGCGAACACACTTTTCGCTGAAACTTTTCACTTTTCACTTTACGCTGAAAACATACGATAGTCGAGATGGAAAAATCCATCTCCACCATTTTGAAACGTATCTTTGGACCAATCACAGAACAGAGTCACTGACTTTAGCTAGTTTTGTTTACCTTTGAGTGACGATGGTGGTATTATTTCCGGTCAACTTCACATTATCTAACCAGTCTTCTCCTTTTTATTTTTAAGCATATTGATGAACCCGATAAATGGTCGAATCTGATAGCAATTGATTTCAAAAAAGGTTTTGATCTTACTGACCACAAAATTTTAATTTCTAAGCTCTATCATGTTTTTAACGTTAATACCAGAGTAATAAAAGTAATTCAAAGTTTTTTAACAGGTAGATCCCAGATTTTAAAGTGTCGGAATGCTTACTCTGAACCAGAAGCGGTACTTTGTGGTGTGCCCCAGGGTACCATCTTGGGCCCAATTTTATTTTTCATGATAATGTAAATTTAAACGTATCCTACATTTCGACGTATCCGTTTTGTAGTGCAAATTTTGACTATTCTATTTCAACTTTGGCTATTATTTTGCAAACACACTTTCATCCCCCGGCCCCACTATAGTCGCACCTGGTAACAGCGCCGGTAATAAGACCGTTTGCGATCGAAACTGGGGAGAAAAGACGCTGAAAGCGTAAGATAGTCGAGATGGAAAAATCCATCTCCACCATTTTGAAACGTATCTTTGGACAGAACAGAGTCACTGACTTTGGCTAGTTTTGTTTACCTTTGAGTGACGATGGTGGTAATATGTCTTGAATTTCTTTGGCCAGGATGGAATGTAAGCAGTGGGTAATAACTAAATTAACGAACCAAATTACGTATAGATGTGACTGAACGTGACCGGGCCATAAAACTAACTCAGAGGCTTCGCCAACCAAAGTCGTAAGTTTCATAGCCTACACCAACCATTCACCTGGACATAAGATGAAAGATCGCGGCGACACCGGTGGGCGTTAGCAATCTCATTATCCATGTGACAGGTGGAAGCCCAGGCGTTTGAAAACAATACTAAGAACAAGACCAAAGGTTTCGATGGGATCCCAAAAATTTGATATTTGATCCAGACAATTGGGTCTTGTCTTCGCCAGATCCAGTCTTCACCAGAATCCTTGAACATTTTTACTACTGAAATTTGCAAACAGATTAATTTGGCAAATAGCTAGTCATCTGAGACAACCAAGTTCATAAGCCATATCTATTTTGACGATACTGATCGATACTTCCTGCTTTACTTCTTCCAAATTGCCGGTTTCGGCCGAATTCCGAGCGAACCACTTGTCCAGCAAAAAAAGAAAGTCCAGAAACGAACTCAGCGTATCTCCTTATCCCTATAAAGAACATCTAATCAACTTCAAATAAAAACAAATTTTCTGGTTTCAGCCGGATTCCGGATGAACTACATGACCGGGTTGAAAAATGATTGTCATATACGGATTCAGCGTCTCTTCTTACCCCTAAAACTGCCATCTAATCAACTTAAAGTACAACTTTTGCTTTAACAGATTTTCCGGTTTTGTCCAGACTCCGGGCGAACTAGTTGTCCGGGTAGAAAAGGCGCAAAAGTGTTCAACATGTCTTCTTATCCTTAAATCGAACATCCAATCAACTTCAAATAAAACTTCGCTTTTACAAACTTTCCGGTCTTCGCCGGATTTCGGACGAACTACTTTTCCGGCGAGAAAATGGTTTTCATGATCGTGTTCAGCATGACTTTTTGTCCACATTAGCTGTTTATAAATATTTTCTTTGTCCCTTAGTTTGAACCCCCTCCCCCACCCCTAAATGTAGAAATACAGAGCCCGTCTACGAACTCGACTTTACACTTGACCCAAAGAACCCTCACACCAAGTTTCATCAAAATATCTCATTTCCTTCAAGAGTTATCGCGCTCACAGACGGACGGACAGACGGACAACTTTTGCGATGTAATAGGTATCCATCCACTTACGTTTTCGGATCCCAAGAAGGAGAAAGAAAGTCAAAACGCCAATTTCGTAACCTGACTCGCATATTCTATCTTTAACTATTTAGCTCAATAATGTGAACGAAGGCTAAACCGACCGTTACGTAAATTCAAATTCACTTACGTTGCGCCGATATGTCTCAATTTGAGAAAGTGAGGTGTGAAATGATACCGAACAAATCTTCCGCCGTTTGTACCATCTTCATCACCAGAGTCTTCCTGTGTTTCAGCTGGATCTAAGAGAGAGAGACATACTACTATGAGCGTGTTCCATCCTACTTACCACTCATGACGTCACAAATTCTGCCTTTTTGTCGTCAAGGCTGGAACGATTTTTGTATTTTCCAGCGAAATATCATACCACGGGTGAATCCGACCAATCACGTGACAGAGATTCGTGGTTACTACGCTTACCACGCTCCCGAGCGTGGTAAGCAAATAGTTACTATTGGTTACTATTTCGACAAGGCTGGAACGGTCAGCGTAGTAACTTTTCGTGAGGCTGGAACGGGTTTAGTAACTAATAGTTACTATTGGTACGAGGGTGGAACACGCTCTATATCTTCACTGAAGGTATTGAGTTTTGCTTGCAGCCTGTTAACTAGGGCAGTGGTTCCCAACCTTTTCCGTATCTTGTACCCCTAATTAAGGTTCAAAATGGTTGCGTACCCCTTTTTGAAGAATCATTGTTCTATTATTTTACTAAGAGCTGTCCAGATCGGAGCACCAAAAAGACGTCATTTATTGTCATAAATGGTAAGCAACTACTTGAGGCTGCAAGGCTGTCAATTTCATTCTCGTCCATAAACTGGTCAAGGATCAAAAAGATACTTGCGCTGTTTATTTGAAACTTCGCGTACCCCTTACGAGGGTCTCACGTACCCCCAGTTGGGAACCACTGAACTAGGGCAGTTGGGAACCACTGAACTAGGGCAGTGGTTCCCAACCTTTTCCGTACCGCGTACCCCTAAACAAGGTTCGAAAAGGTTGCGTACCACCATTTTCAGAACGTGAAAAAGGCGATATTTATGTCATAAATGAAAAGGCATACACGTGTAGAAATATATACAAAATCAATGAGAATTCGAGGCTGCGTTATAGCAAAAATTTTGTCAAATCTCGGCTCGATGTCATTAACGGCAACATTTTTTACAGTCATCACATTCTTATCGGAGCTTGACATCACTTTTCCACTAAATGGATTTTTAATCCGGTAAGTTCTACACTGTCACTGCAAACTAATAAATAACAGGCACACGAATATTTTTCTTCATGCTGTCCTCGGTACTGAAGGTTTTTGAAAACCAGAATATTTTCTTTTATGTCAGAATCTCGATAACGGACAAATACTATCATCTGAGCTCCATGCGACACATCCCGCAAATCCATGCTTTCGTCAATCTGCATCGCAGACATTTTCGTTAATTTTGTTCTAGACCTGAATGACAATATTACTTGCAATGCCTTCGCTTCTTTTTAACAATATTGTTTGACACAGGAATTGATTTTACAGCAGTAGGCTAGCTGTTCTGAAATCAATATTCTTTGATGAATCTCACTAGGGCATTCAGAGGCGTCACGCATGGGCTGGGGACACCTCTCCCCATAAGTGGTCGGCCAGTCGGTAAAAAAAAACAGATTGGCGCGAAGCGCCGCAATTTTTCGAAAAAGTAGTTATTTTTTTAGAAACACAGTAGGTAAAAATTACCAGTCACTCGGTAAAAATATCTAGCCCCGAAAAAACTTTTGGCTAGTAATGCCTCTGCTGTGAGTGAGATGAGTGAGGTGATATTTTGAAAATACAGATTAAACAGATCCTAGTACCTTCGCGTACCCCTTGCAAGGGTCTCGCGTACCCCTTTGGGTGGGTACGCGTACCACCGGTTGGGAACCACTGAACTAGGGCATGTGCGTTTACCACTTGTCCAGTTCTACGAGAATAGGAGTTCAAACCAGTTCGAGGGTTATGCATGCTACAAGATCCTTGATTCACATCCCCTTCAACCCCCCCATCCCACCCTACTGTGAAATCATCTTCCAGTCATCAAGAACAAATAATTTGACATTGTCTTTGGCCCATGCAGCGACTATGGATACCCCGATGAAACTGAGCGAAGCTAGAGGTACTTGCTGTAAGGTTTGAGTTGATACCCGTCTACTTTCCTCTTCACTGTTGCGCATACCAGATGAAAAAACAAACAAACTGGGATGCCTGCAGGGTGGAGAACCCGGTATGCAGCGAGTTAGACATGACGTCACAATGGTAGACGACCAATCAGCTGTAAAGGACGACTCAGACGGCGTTCGTATTCTTCTGCGGGGTTCTACTGCGATGTAGCTGTTTGCAGAGGTAACAAACTACGATTTTCTGCGTAGCTCCTCCTCCGCTCGTTTGAATCGGGTAGGATATGAGAATACATTCGGCTCCACATGATCGTATTTCAGAGACAGGGAGACGGAGGTTCTATCAGATTATTTGTTCTTGCTGTCATCTATAGCCGTAAATACGTCCAGTACTAGAGCTGATACAGAAAGAACAGTTAAGATTATGTTAGGCACGACGCACCTCAGTTATGAAGAAGGTATGCAGTGTTTTCCTCTGAAAAAACGCCATAATGGTTTGACAATGAGTTTGGGTCATAAATGTCGCCCAAGTTATGTTGCGCAAAATATTTCATGCCTAACACACGTGCAATAGCCCATTCAAACCAAGTCACCAATTATCCAGTTGATGCTACGGAAAGATATCAAATCAAGCAATACATTTCAGCAATTATTGAAATATTTTAAATTTACCTCAAACGGGTATTCATGCTCATGATGCGTCGCTAAGCCTTTGACTGCCTGACTAACAAGACCAAAGGTTTCGATGGGATCAGGGGCGTAATTTGCTATGGGGCAGGAGGGGCAACTGCCCCCCCCCCAGACACCAGTTTGCCCCCCCCCCCCAGCTTGATCTTTGCCCCCCTCCCCCCAGCTGAAATTTAGCGTCTTCGAAACTCTCATCGAAACTAAGATAGGCCTACAGAATACAAGCATCCACAGAAACAGATCGGTTTTCTTTAGTATACCTTTGTCTTTATGGTAAGATTGGAACACGGAAGCCTTGAAACTTTTATAGCGATATGCATGCGCTATGCAGGGTTAAACACGTCTCTGTCAGACGACCGACCTAGTGATCTTTTGGTCATTGGTACCCAACCTGAAAAAGCGAAGAAGCTTGACGTCAATCGCGCAGTCGACAGTTTCGCGAATTTGAATAAGCGTCGTTTCGCCTTGGTCGATTAGTAAAATATCTCTTTGTTTCTTTGTTTTTATTACGTTTTTCTTCTTGAAATAAAACTGCTCATTTTCACTTGACTTGGGAATATCGGCTCCAACCTTGCCCCCCCCCCCCCCCCAAGATTTTGACAAAATTACGCCCCTGGATGGGATCCCAAAAATTTAATATTTGACCCAGACAATCGGGTCGTATAGGAGTCCAGTCTTCGCCAGACTCCTTGAGCACTTTACTAATAAAATGTAGAAACCCCTATAGCCTCGTCATATCACTTTGACGGAAGTTCCTGCCTTACTTCTGCCAAATTTCCGGTTTCAGCCGGATTGCGGGCGAACTACTTGTCTTACACGAATTCAGCATGTCTACTTACCCATAAATCGAACATCTAATGAAATTCATATAAAACCTTTACTTTTAACAAATTTTCCGGTTTCGGCCGGATTCCGGGCGATCTACGTGTTCGGCGAGAAAATAATTTTCATTCGGATTCGGCATGCTTCCCTATCCTTAAATCGAACCTCTAATCAACTTCAGATTAAAATTTTATTTTTGATAAATTTTCTGGTTTCGGCCGGATTCCGGGTGAACTACTTGTCCGGCGAGAAAATGGTTTTCATATTAGTGTTCAGCACGTCGTCTTACCCCTTAATCGACGATCTCATTAGCTATTAAAAAATAATTTTTTCGCCCCTTAATTTGAAACCCCTCCCCCTCCCCTAAATATGCAGCTATCGGGCCCATCTACGAACTGACCTTTCCCTTGACTCGAAGAATCCTCACACCAAGTTTCATAAAAATATCTAATTCCCTTCGAGAGTTACCGTGCTTACAGACGGGCGGACGGACAACTTTCGCGATGTCATAGGTATCCCTCCACTTACGTTTTGGGATCCCAAACACTGGATTAGCAACGTACGTTCGTTTAACAGTTCTTACTAAGTAAGTAAGTAATTTATTTATGACCCGCCATTTTGAAAAGGCGGAGTCAATGTTTCTTTCTTTTTTGTCTGTCACTGACCACTTTAATCAAAATATTGTTTTTCAAAATTAATTATGAACTATCTATGCAATTTTTGGACAATACAGGTTATTATTACTGTTATTATTAAATGATTATAAACCGGCGCACTGCTAATCCAGTTCTATATCTAATAATCTACCAGAGAGTGTCGTAAATGCCGAAAATATCAATCAATTCAAAGCAGGTGTGGATCACCTGGCTGAAATTCAGTTTAGTATATAGAGAAATTAACAGAGGCGAAAGCCCTCTTCATGTAGTTATATTATTATTATTTTATATCAGGCTGACAGCTGAAGATGTAGAGTGTCAGGAGTAGGAATATCCCTTTTGGGTGAACCTTATACTGATAAAGCAGACAGTAAAAATTGTTAGAAATGTAATTGCTAGACTTGATCCCCTTGCAAATAGATGGTTGTTTGTTTCATTATTATATTTGTTACGGAGACTGAGCTATTTACTCTTGTATTTTTTGTGTATTCGTCAGCTAACAAAGCTAGCAACCTCCCCCCCCCCTCCAAAACTGATGGTCTGATCCAGGAACGATCGATTTGTTTGTGCACGGAGGAAGATCAGATCCATGTCGCAAACCTTTTTTATTTTTCATTTTTTCTTTAGTCATTTGTCTGTTGTCGTAAATTCTCGTGTTGTCCTTAAATTTTAGTGTTGATGTGTGATAGTTGTTCGTTTGTTTTTTCTTAACAATGCTTAGGCTAGAATTGTATTAATAATTTTTACAAACCCATCAGAATTAGTGAATCGTCGTTTTTTATTCCACTGGCATGTCTGATGCTTTTGAGAAACACAAGGTTTATTTATGTTTGCCATTAAAATTGTACCTTACCTTACTTTACCTTACCCTGATGAATAGGGGCTGGTAGCCTATACGCCTGCAATTCTAGTCGTCGTAGTTCTTCAATCCAGTTAATTAAAGTGTTGCCCGATAACATTGTAAAACCTTTGACAAATATATTTAATAGTATTTCTAGTAGTTTAGAATACCCACGAGTTTGGAAAACAGGGTACGTCACACCAATACCAAAGAAAGATACTCATTTGGATTTTGACGGTGTAAGGCCTATCAGGCTAATTCCATTATTCAGTAAAATATACGAAAGTTTTGGAGCTGATTGGCTTAAAATAGAAACAGGACCATTGCTAGATCATCGACAGTATGGAAACCGAAAATGTACGTCAACTTCACATTATCTAACCAGTCTTCTCCATTTTATTTTTAAGCATATTGATGAACCCGGTAAATGGTCGAATCTGATAGCAATTGATTTTAAAAAAGGTTCTGATCTTATTGACCAGAAAATTTTAATTTCTAAGCTCTATCATGTTTTTAACGTTAATACCAGAGTAATAAAAATAATTCAAAGTTTTTTAACAGGTAGATCCCAGATTTTAAAATATCGGAATGCTTACTCTGAACCAGACGCGGTACTTTGTGGTGTGCCCCAGGGTACCATCTTGGGCCCAATTTTATTTTTAGTTAAGATTAATGATATAGCTGATGATTTTGAAAATCGTATGAAGTATGTTGATGATCTTACAATTGTTGAAGTTTGTTTTAGAGAGGATTCGAGTCAAGTTCAAGATATTGTGAGTAAAGTAAAAATGCAAACTTGAAATCTAATATGACTGTGAATGATAGTAAATCGTGCACTATGACAATTTCTTTTTTTAATCTTTCAACCACTTTTCTACCTGAAACTTCAGATTCCTTGAGAGCTGAAAAATTAAACTCCTATGGATAATCTTAACTCAAGATTTAAAATGCGAAGCACAGACGACTAGCATGATAAAGCGAGGGAATGCCGGACTTCAGATGCTTACGCTCATGTCCAGGCATGGGGCACCCACTAAACACTTGTTCCGGATTTACATTTCATTTATCCGATCAAATTTAGAATACAGAATTTTGGCCTCACGGTCGAACAGACCGACAGAACTGAGAAGATTCAAAAAAGAGTTCTAATCATAGCGTCAAAGGTGGCCGAGAGGTCCTATGAAGAGTTACTACGTAAATTCGAAATCGCCTCCCTAGATGGACGTAGGTGTCAAATCTCTGAATCACCCAATCCACGCAAATATTTTCCCTTCTGAAAAGCTGACAAAAAGGCTCCCTCGCAAGGTAGCAACTGCGGTTGAAAAGTTGCAGCCAATTAAATGTGCCCACCAGAGGTTTGCAAAGAGTTTTGTCCCTTCCTTTTTTAAAGTTGTATAACGAAGCATAAGCTGAGCTAATAGTTTAAATTTATCATGTTATTTATGACCGTTGTAGCCGTATATGCGTAGGCCTATTATGTGTGTGTTCATTTATATACATGACTATACCGAACAAATTTGGCGTGAGCCATGATCAGTTTTTGGCGAATAAAAAGATTTATCTATCTATGTATCGTAATTTATTTCAAGTACCCCTCCTTGCGATCGACGTAAGATCGCAATAGGATTTTCGGCCTAAGACAAGGTGTAACAAAAATTATTGTCTGGTGTCTGTTGAAATTATTTAGTGTCTGATTGAAATAGTGAACAAAAATGAGACAAACCTTGGGTTGGTTTTCTGATTTCAAACAAGGTGGTATCTGACTCCAAGTCTCGGATGACGAACTTTGTGAAGTCGATATTGTTAATGTTGTCTTCAGGTTTGCAGAGATACCCTAAAAATACAAATCCATCAACATTAAAATAGAGTAAGTGCAGTAACTTCCTGCACCGAAAAACTCCAGAAAGGCCAACAATAATAATAGAAATAGTTACTATATAAAAGTTACTACCGTCCTTCCGATCTATAGCAATCAGCACATCCCTCTCCACAGTTTAATAATAATATATTTTTGACCCGCTACAAAAAATCAAAGCGGAGTAGCAATAAAAGAAACAAAACAAACACTTCACAGAACAAAAAGAACAAGAAATTAAAGCAAACGAGAAAGGCCACTGTGGGCGGGCAGATGCTTATAAGTTGACTGGGGTAATTTCCCAGCAAGCTTCGTAAGTTTCGACCCGATATCCGGGAAACTGCAAACAGATATGAGGTTCCGATTCCTGTGCCCTGGAGGCAGATACAATAGAAAGCGGGAAAACCGGAATCGGGAAAGCGGGAAGACTGAACTGATATCTTTTTTTTTTTTTATAAAAACAGGGTAAGTGCCAGAAAGAAACAAAACCGAGTGATCTGTAAAAGCCGAATATAATTTAGCAAGAGATTTTCTATTGTCTCTACCTCGATTAGCAACAATTTTAGAATAACTTGATGGATTGTCTTCTTGCAATCAGCGACGGCGAGAGTCCGGAAGGGTTTTCGTGTTTTACGAACACTATATTGTATAGTGACATAAATTTAACTGGAATGACGACGGTATCTTTTAATAACTATTCGTGGGAGGCCGGAACACTCCCTAGGTCATAACATTCTGCCCTTCCAGCTCACGACACTCTTAGCTAGGCTAGTCTTATAATCCAGATCCAGACTAGTGTATCTGACAATATGTCCAAATTTTGCGCGTATTTACAGTGTTTTCAAAGTGTATTTAAATATCGTAAACGTGTTTTTTTTTTTCATTCGTACATTTTACTTTGTTTTCTATTACTCCACTGTAACTAAAAAGCGGGTCATAAGTAATAAAATAAAGTATGTTCTTATGGTGCGGACGTATCCGGACGGATTTTCTGCACTTTCAACATACATCCGATATTAGGGTTATATATTTACATGCCATTTTGCAACTACTTTACATCCCTTTTGCAAATCTACTATCTTGTTTGGGTTTCCCATGTGGTGACGGAACCACCCTGTTTCACGTGACTATGGGATTACAGATCAGAATGAGGCTGTTACAGAGCGTCGTGCTCGCTTTCTGGAATACCTTGAACTTCAAAATACACTTGTATCCAACAATTTAATAACTGTTAGAGAAATGGTGTTCACGGTTAGATAAATTACGCATTTTGAAGTTAAAACTCATTTTCTCTTTTGTCTTAGACGCGTTTTGATCGAAGTTTGAAGTTACCTTCAAACTCAAAGGTCTCTGTTTAAGTACCGTTTTTGGTCGCCGGTCACAGTTTCTTTGTCCTTTAAGCTCTGCCCGTCGAACTTCGTGAGCTAGCAAGTCCGAAGTTTGCTTGAATCGTCGAAGAAACGTCGACCGGGCAAGGATCGTCGGAGTCGTAAAAACACTAATTAAGCAAACGATCAACTTCGACGGCGTTCGAAAACGGAAATTAAGCAACCGGCTAAGCGAACGGCGAACACAACTTCGATCAAAAACTCGACTCTTTTCTGTCTCTCCACACCGTGCTCCTGCTCCATATGCGATTTCGATCCACGACAGACAAATTTTAGTTGCGACAGACCAGTGGATACGAGAAGTAGATTGGTACACGATACCACCCCGAAAACTGTATCGTCACAGATGAATTGTACGAGAACCACGACCGAAATACAGGGATTGCACCTTACGCAACGAAAACGGATAGGAGTAGAAAAAGAGTAATTTAACATTGTGAAGTATAGGGCTTTCGACTTTGATACCAAATTATAAATCTTTTGTTACTATTATAAGCCTGTAAATAGCTGGACACGATTCCTAGTTTTTTCTTAATTGTGTAATCGCAGCTTTAATAGAAAAGTTTGATCAGAAATGAGAGTTTGAAGGCTTGAAACTTTCAATACATAAACGAACACTGCTTCCTATTGGTTGTTTTTTGAATGATACCTCATAACCGACCAATAGGATTCGAGACTCCGTTTTTGTGTTCAAACTTTTAAGCCTTCAAGCTCTTACTTCCTTGGAAACTCTTTTGCAAAAACAGAATTATTCGATTAAGGAATAGCCCAATTAACATTCCTGAAAGTCCCTGGCTCAGAATGATTGTCAAACGCCGATAATTTAATTTCAAAGTTGAAAGTCCTATAGCTCCCAATGTTAAATTTCTTTGTTACGATCCCGTGATGATGGTGTAGCGATATCCGTTTTCATCAGGTAGGGTGCAATGGATACTAAACATCTCGCATGTAAGTAAGTAAGTAAGTAAGTAAGGTTTATTAGACAGAAACTTGCTAGCTAATAGCTAATTTGATTGTCTTTACAAAAATTTCATTCTTTTAAATACTCACGAGTTACATAAAGACTAAATACTACAAATATTAACGTTGCACTGACATTTTATTCAACATGTTAACGAAAAATGGCACAAATGTTTTACTGTGTCTCTTTGTTTTGATTTTAGCACAACTGAAAAGTTCATTGCGATAGCTGGTCACAGCTTTTCTCACGTTTTAAAGCTGTAAACTAGGATAGCCTGGCATGCAGCCTCAACAGCGCAAGAGCCATCTACCCGGTCTGATTGCCGGTCAATTCGGACTTCGTGAGTGTAACTAAAACCTGGTAGCCTATACTCTAAAACCTAATCCGAGGTTCAACGCCTCTATCCTAAAGTGTCAAAACTTACGTTTCGTGATTCCTTTTAAGCCAAGAACATGATCTGGAGTTATCGTAGCTTGTTCCGAAAATCGATCACCATATTGACCTACACAAAAAAGGAATATAAGACTCTGTTAGCGAGAAGACCTGGCTTCAGTGGCGAGTGCCAGTGCTTTATTCCCCACAAGCTCACAACAGAGCCTGATGAGGCCTACTCATCAACATGCTACTTCCTTACTGTTTAGACCAGCAGGATAATAAATACAAATTATTTAATATTAAAGGACACCTGAATGAAGATTACCAAGCATCATCCCTATCTGTATGACTTCCGTTAACATTGCCTGCAAAAAACCCAATCCAAATACGAAATAGTGTTTCCAAGCTATGATTTTGCTCCATTTTGCATCGGTCCTTATTTCAGTACCGAACAATTTTAGAAACGAACAAATGTCTCCAATCAACCCTTCTTCTGGAATATTTTTTAACCAGTTAAGCCCAAACGTATATCTAGAAGAAATTCCAGTACGATCCGGCCAGCGCTGTACAATATTTGAATGAATTGCGCTTTTTGTCTTGGAGCCTGCATGTGCAAACCTCCAGAAACGAACATGCCTATTTTGAAAACGTCACGCTCAGGAGAAGAATGCTCTCCGTGGCCATGTCTGTAAATGCATTCTCCATGGTGTGTTCAAGTATGGTTTCACTGTTCAGGTGTCCTTTAAAAGGACAGTTGGATAGATATATCTCTGCTTGGTCGGTAGCGTTAATACACTTGGTCCTTAAAGGACCTGTCTTACGTATAATATTAGCGCAACCTAATTCCATAACAACTCCATATATTTCTAAACCCGGAGACCCCAATTTCGTACGGTACATTCTAAGACCTCTAACAAAACCATGCTGAGTTTCTCACTTGCCGTGTTTTGATACCTTCGATGCGTATCACGCTGTCGCCAGTTGTCTGCGAGGAGGTTTTCCATCAGAAAAACCGGTTATATAGAATTTATCTCTGTTTTCGCTGCAAGTCAACGGGTCTCGGAAAAGGCTTAAAACAGCCAAAACCGTGGGTTATTTATTGAACGCACAGCCTAGTTTTAAAGTATTCAAATATTTTAAAATACTGCAAGCTGAATAGTAAATAGTGCGAGGGGTCCTTTAAAGCCAGGTTTCACTTTCCAGATTTTTCTTCCGGATTCCAGACATCTGTTTTCACTGAGGTGGGTCCAGAAGATGAAGCAGAGCAAAAATAATACAAAGCAACAGAAAGGCTTTTGCCTCTAAATAACTCTAAGTTTAAGTAATCGAACTGATCATGTTTTTTAGTTAAAAATCCCCTCTATAATAAAAATCCCCTCAATAATAAATGTTTATGAGACAAATGGCTGGGTAGGGGAAAAGGCAGAGTGACTGAGAGTACAAAAGTTAAATTTTGACTAATGGCAAAATTAGCTATCTTCATTTTCATGGTATCCAGAATCCAGATGGATTTGTTTGACTGTAAAGGAAAAACAGATTTCTGGTAGACTGGACGGTGAAGCCTGGTGTTTACCTAATTTACGCCCCAGTGGCGTATTATGTTATGTCAAGGAAGTTGTGTATACTGTTAGATTATGTTGCTGCAGTGCAGTGGAAAGAATGAGTCCCATTCCCTATTCCAAACTACTCAGTACTCGTCATTTTTATAAAGAAATGAAGGCCACCATAGCAATTAAAAAAGCTTTTAATGTAGGTAAAACATTAGCTCTATCACATTAACTATAAATTACCTCTTTCCGCCTTTAGCTCATTGGACAGACCAACAAATGACTTGACACTGTCTTCCATTTGATCCTGCAGGAGTCCTATTAAAACAAAATAATATAAGTTAGCCTATACTCTCTGTCCAATCTCATCCTTGCTTTTGATC
The DNA here is from genome assembly GCA_030848855.1 of Branchinecta sandiegonensis. Lineage (NCBI taxonomy): Eukaryota > Metazoa > Arthropoda > Branchiopoda > Anostraca > Branchinectidae > Branchinecta > Branchinecta sandiegonensis. The sequence continues at coordinate 25,764,194 of JAUPMV010000002.1, read as the reverse complement.
AAAGAAAATGAACATAATAAAGTTTAAGCATATTATTGCTTGATTTTGCTAAGTTTGACTGAAAGTTGTTTTTATTATGTAGGATCAATCTATAACAGTTTCCACAGTTTAGCTGAAAACCAAGCATGCATTTCTTGTAAACTAAGGTAGTGGCTATCCATTAACTTAGCTCAGGTTCGACAAGTGATATCAAAAGACGTCTCTGACTGTTGCTAGCAAGCCTGATTTAAGTTTCAAACTGCCAGATGATAGCTTCTACGAACTCCATGATTTTAGCCATTCCTCTCCCTATCATACTGTGAAGCCTAGAACAGTTGGGAGCCTTGATGCCAAAATGCAACAGCAGAGGTTACCTTGTCATACCCAAAAGGCTTCGACAGGCTACTTTGAACTCAAATCACTCCGGGTTTACCATTACTCTCTCTACTGTCAGTACTGTTAACAAACTTGTCCCAGTCTTGTATTCTTCTAAAATGAAACATATGATAAATATATGATCGACACCCTTGCCAGGAAGGGATGAAATATACTCTCACTCATTTACCTATTATTTGAGCTTATTGCTTTGAATTAACATTTATTAGGTGGCTATTTTGATAGTATCTTCCATTCAAAGAGCCCAATTCAAAGAATATTAGGCAATGCCTGACTTAAAGGCTTGTGGCATCCTGGCCCAGCCTTTCACCAACAAAACAAGAGCTATAAGCTCATTATGGCACATGCAAGCTTAGCATGTATTTAAGCTTGAGGAGGGTGGCTGGGTTGTTCTTGTACTGGGATACAAATGAAGAGTCGCCTTTTAAACTGTAACCTCTGATCAGAAACACATCCTCTTGTCAATAATCAGGTACCATTCGGATCTCATCACCCATTCGAAAGTTATGAGAGGCTACTTCCATGCCATTGTGACCAGACCCCTAAAATGCCAGCCAAGTTTCATCGTCTTAATGCATTCGGAAGTACCTTAACTCGCGATCACTGGAATTCCGGAAAACCACCTCCAACTCCACGCCCAGTGCATCAATCCGGTCCCTCTATCTTCAATTTAGAACTGCTCTAAAGTAATTTTTTTCACTTTATAGTTAAGATACACACTTCAAGCGGGTTAGAAATGAATTCGTAAGCAAAATATTTAAGGAACAAACCATCGGGCCCTTGGGGATCTTAAAAATGTATTATTTCTTAAAACTTTTTTTTTGCACTTTTCGGATCTTGTCCGCACTTGAATGGGACATCTGAGATATGCTTCTTTCCGAATATCAAGTTGCATTAAGATCCGATCACCCGTTCAAAAGTTGGACACACCTCAAGATTCCGGATCCCCCCTCCTTCCACTCCCCCCATGATGGTCAAATCGGAGAAACGACTGTTCTTAAGTTAAAATTGTGGAGTCCCTGATAAGTTCCATCCTCCTCGCACATGTGTAAGCATCTTAAGTCGGGATCACCGGAATTCCATGACCCTCCTTCCAACTCCCCCTGCAGTGCTCGGATCTGGTCGGGTCTTGTCAACTATGTATCTAGGGCTTGTGCTTGTTCTTCCCACAAAGTTTCATCCTGATTTGTCCGCTCTGAACATATCAAACGATTTCCGGTTCCCCCCCCTCCGACTACCCCAAAGTCACTAGATCCATTCCAGACTTGAAGTGTGACATGTGAGACTCGAGGGCTTCCCGAATTTCAGGTTTAATTAAGATCCAATCACCTGTTCAAAAGTTGGACATATCTCAAGATTCTGGATTACGGAGTATATCCTGAATAACTGAAAGGCTCAGAATAGTTACTAAAGGAAAGGCTGATAATTATGTCTCAAAGTAGAGAATACTATACCCTGTCATGTTATTCTTCTGTTACTGTTGTCCTTTTTCATCAGGTAAGTCACTTAAGCTACAATCTCTCATTCACATTAGTTTAATTAAAGGGTAAAGGAGCAGTCACCAACTTCAAATCACTTAACCTTGAAATTGGCTTGACAGTTATACAGAAACTGCACAGAAAATTTCCTTTTAAAGTTAAACTGGAAAGGCTGCTTAATTTTACATCTGATATTTGAATACACTATTCTGGCTGCAGGGCTTACTAAATTGTACTAAATGCAGGGCTTTAGCAATAATGCAGCAATAGTGTTTGGAGTTAAAACTGCTTACACAACAATCCAGAATTCATCCAGACATAGAGAATCTGAATTTCAAAAAAGCATGCATTTCCAGGGCCATCTGTAGAAAGTAAGAAAATTATGTAAGACTTAAGAAATTTCTTCCAAGAAATATGCTGGTATTTTTATTTTATTTGTTGGCAGTGGCTTACATTCGTAGTTTGCAAACATTTGAACCAGTCTAGTACACTAGCCCCTTTTCAGGCATGGTGCTCAAATGTCTAGCACCATGTCTGGGTGCTAGACGTTCAAGCACTGTACCTTGGGTTTCATGCATGGTGCATGTATTTCAGTATACAGTGCATGCATGAAAAACACATTTTCTGTCATCACAACTGAGCACCAGCTCGGACAGGGTGGAAATTACTACCATGAATTAGAGAAATCAAAGACAATCCTTGTCGAATTTTTCACAACAAAAACAAAAGGGCTCGCCTGATGATGGAGATGCAAAACCTAACAGCACCCTATCTATTTTCCATGTAGAGTGCCCGAAGAGCCAATATTCTGGTTGGCTGCTAGGTAGAAAAAGCTGAGGCACAGGACACTTTGCATGCAAAACCCTTGACTATGTAGAAAAAAAAATGAGGTTTTCACGTCTGTCATCAGCCGAGCAATGTTGTTTTGTTATGAAAAATTTGATAAGGATTGTCTTTGGTTTCTCTAATTCATGGTAGTAATTTCAGCCCTGTCCGAGCTGGTGCTCAGTTGTGATGACAGAAACTGTGTTTTGCATGCTTGCACTGTATACTGAAATCCATGCACCATGCATGAAATCCAAGGTACAGTGCATGAACGTCTAGCACCCAGGCATGGTGCTAGACATTTGAGCACCGTGCCTGAAAAGGGGCTAGTGTACTAGACCGATTTCAACCACAGGCTAGAGATCCGAGGAACAAGCGCATAGAGCAGAGAGGCTGCAGAGAGCAGAGAAGTACTGTCAGCTGTCTGCAGGCTGTCTGTGGCTGTACACAAAAATCCAAAGGCAAAAGAATAAGTTCACTCAATGAAATTGATTATCTCTGTAGCCTGCTATAATGGAAAAAGGAAACAACACATTTTATCAGGTTTGCAGGCCAATTTAACTGAATACTGAAAAAGTTAAACTTTATTTATTAATTACAATAAGTCAGTTTCAGGTTGGCAGCCTCTAGGTTGGAGTACAGCTTCAGTAGCAGTAGAGAAACTTCACCTACCAGATCTATAGTGTGCCAAATCCTATTTTCTCAAATACATAGAGGCTTTTCCAAGCTTTGGACTGATGTTGAAGCCAGTTGAAGGGCAAAATCAAAACATAGTCCACTAAAACAAGTGCCAACAAAAAAATAAAGCTGCGCTTTCGAGGTTTCAGTTCTACTAAAGGATTGGGAATGGAAACGAAAGTTACGTTTAGTACATTAGCGGAAGCAAGTGAGCAAGGTTCTCTCAGAGTTGGTAACTGTTGAGTTGACTCTCCGATTATACCAAAATTCCGTCAATTTGTAAGTAAAAACCAAGAACAAGTTGCTGCTGCCTGGCTAGATCAGGCCATTGTACTGGATCTGTTTATATATTTTCAGTCATGGTGATGCGGATTCTTATATAACTTAGCTGTGATTGAATCGTCTACAGTCTAGATATGCTTCTTTGAATGGTGACAAAGGTCAAAGTTAAAAAAGAGCTTGATGATGATGCTTTATGTGCAGTTTTGGGCTGAATGGTAGAATGAAGATCCAAAATACCTATTCAGGTGTTTTCAGAGGCCCTTAATTAGCTACTCTGGCCATCTCATAGTTGATTTCAACAGATATTCACAGCAAGTGCATGAAAATGGCAAAGTTCATAGTCAACAAACATCCACCACACAGGCATACCTCTACTGTATTGTATTCTTTTAGCTCAAGCCAGGCTCATCTGACTACAAATTAAATTTGACATTGCACAACAGATATTAGATATTTCAGCTTTATTTGGTTGAGCTATATTTTTGTTGAAGCAGACATATCCATTTTGCAGTGTCAAATATGAGTTGCAGTCAGCTTGGGCTGAATGAGTATTTAACTTTGAACTTCAAATGGCCCAGATAAAGTATCGATATTAGGCTAAGATGAATATATTTTTATTAGCAGACATTTCCTTTTTTCAGTGTCAAACATGGTTTGCAGTCAGCATGGGCTGAATTATATATTTATCACAAGTATGGAACTTCAAATCGGCCAGACATAATATCCATCTTAGGCTAAGATTGATACTTTATAGAAAAGACAGGTGATATCAAAACCAAAATGTGGAAAAATCTCTGAAAAATCTCTACACTCTCAATGACCCAATCAAGCAAGAAACATAGCAGCCATGTCCAAAGTAAAGTCACAGCACCAGCATTATCTCCAAGCAGTTGTCACTTTCACATAGAAGTTCACAAAATCCTATACTTAAGAGAGAATCTTTCTTTATATTTTCCAAAAGTTCATTTTCCAGCTTGAGCTGCTTAAGCTTGAAGAGGTCCCGTGCCAAGAAAGGCTGAAATATGCCTCTAAGAAAATCTAGCGGACATATCGGTTTTGTGATGTCAACTATCAAGGTCCAAGTGTGACAGCAAGACTGTGGCTTTGTTATGTAATATTGCAACAGTTGGCATTACTTTCCTAAAATTAGGATTTTTTTTTTAATATTCTCTTTCTTCTGCTGTGATATTTCAAGAATTAAAGAAATTTCAGGTTTTTTGTAGATCAGCTAATTATCCCTCTAAGATGTTATGTGAGTTATATTTTGTTCTTTGCTGAATATGGTTGCTCAAATTTTTTTTTTATTTCCCTTGCATCGTATCTTAGAGGGATAATTAGCCCATCTACAGTAACACAGAAAATCTCATTTTAATTTCTTGTATTATGAATGGTAAGCTTGGCTTTAAACCTCATAATTGTTGGGATATTAAACAATTAATAGAAGACAAAATCAAACAAATCAGATTTCATTTGTGTCTAAAGAAACCTGAAACACTTGGCTCATAGCAGATATAAATTTGAAAAAGCAAAGTCAAGGTACTGTACACTGTAAAAAAAAATCTTGCAGTGTTTGCTACTGTTTTTTATCTTGTCTCTAAAAAGATAATCTTATTTCTAATTCGGATTAATCTTATCTCAGTAGAGATAAGGTTAATCCCAGTAGCAAATATTACAGTTACATTTAATCCTTACTCTGAGAAACTTTTTACAGTTTAGTTTGGAATTTAGAGAAGTGCTCAGCAAAGTATGTCTCTACTGCTGCTTTACTGCACTTGCACATTCTAAGATTAAATGAAGGCTAGGCTACCCTAGCTTTCCTAGAAGTTATCCTCCTAGAAGAGATCTCCAGTCTTGCTCCAGTCAAGCTGAACAGTCAGCATGCATGGATGTAGGCTAAAATAAATCCTTTGATTTTGGACAGGTCTGGACTATACCCGATCGCATTTGTGAGTTACCCGAAGTCTGGATTTAGCTGGATTTAGCCATGAGAATGATGATGTTATCAGTCATACAGACATGCATAGGCCTATCGTGAATTTTGAAGTATAGGTAGTTAAGGTAGTTAAGTGAGACATACAGTCAGATATATACAGGCCTTATACACAGTGCTTTAAATGTAGGGTATGCATCAGTTTGGCCCTAGTATACTAGTAATAAATCCCCTTTTTTGCAAAGCCTGTCCAAACCTAGCATAACGCTACATACCCAGCACAGTAACCCAATGACCTCTAATAAAATATTAGGTTTTTAGTAAATTCAGAAAATAACCATTTAAAATCCTTGTTAAGGAGGCACCCAGACTTTTGGCACTATCTGGCCAGTGTTTGATATACTAAATGCTAGGTACTGCAAATGTTTGGTATAGTCTATCCAAACATTATGCATTTGTGGTAGAGTGGTATTCTGCAGTGTAAATATACTATGCCTGAATAGAACTGAATACTGAAGTTTGACTTTGAAAAGCAGACTTTTGGCTGATGGAGGATATTAAAGGAAAAGCTAATTTTAGGGGAACTCCTTTGGTCTTCAGCAGTTGAATCAGTAATTTAGGGAAGTATAGGGTACCGTACCATACAACTAACAAGACCATTAAGGCAATCCTTGTACCTGTGACCTTCAGAGTTGTATGTGTACACCATTTTCGAGATGCTATTTATGCTTATAGATATATTGTCATGTCTCAGATGTCCTACTTTTAATCAGAACCGGATTCAATGACTGTGGAAGAATTGGGAGGGGGCGGAAATCTTGTGACAGGCTTAGAGTGGAGGCATCGGGACGAAATTTGGTAGGAATAACAAGGACAATCCCTAGATACATCATTGACAGAATCGGACCGGGTCGGGCACTCTGGAGGAGTTCGAGGGGGGTTCGGGAATTCCGGTGATCCCAATTTAAGGTACTTCCAGATGTGCTAAGACTATGAAACTTGGCAGGCATATCAGGAACCCGACCCTATTGACTTGGAAATAGTCGCCGACCCGATCATCGTGTGTGTGTGGGGGGGGGGGGGGGGGGTAGAGGGACGGGGAATCCGGAGGGTGATTGGGTCTGACTGAAACTGGATAGTTGGAAAGGACAAGTGTCTCAGATCTTCCATTTTAGGTCCGGAACTGATCATGTGCCATACATAGATTGTAGGGGTTAAGACGAAACTTGGTGGGAAGAACAAGCAAAAATCTTAGATACATCGTTTGTAGAACCAGACTGGATCCGGACGGGGGAGGGGTTTCGGCGATCCCTAGTTAAGGTGCTTCCAGATTTACTAGGACAATCAAACTTGGCTGGCTTATCAAGGACCCGACCAGAATGACTTGGGAATAGTCACTTCCCGATCCGATCATCGTGGAGGAGTGGAGGGAAAGGGAATTCGGAAGCTTCTGTCGCGCGTAACTTTCGAACGGCTGATCAGCTTTAAATGAACTTGACAGTTGACAAGAGCGCACGTCCTTGATGATCCATTTAAAGTTCGGACCAGATCTGACTACTGTGGGGGAGGTGAGGTCGGGGAAATTTCATGAGACACTTTAGACTGGTGGATCGAGATGGAACTTTGTAGGAAGTAAGCAAATCCTCTAAATAAATCATTTGCAGAACCCGATTGGATCCGAGCAATGCCTACAATTTTTTTTGCTTACAAGTGAATCCCTTAAAGTGCTCATTAACGGCAACGTAAAAAAAAAAATACTTTTAAGCAATGATACATTTTCTTGATCCCCAAGGCTCCTGGTCATTTTTTTTCATGATCCCAAGGGCTAATAGTCGTTCCTGCGTCAAGGGTTTTGCTTGCAAACAAATTTCGAAGTGTGTATCATAACCACAAAGAGCAAAAAATCGACGTATTTCATCGACGTATTTCCATCTTTCCAATCCTTAAGATCTTCATGTTCAGGACTTCAGTTTCAGATTCATTTATTGGTATTTCTGCTTCTTTAAAATCAAAATGTGCTCAAATCTGGTAGAGTGCAGAGCACGAAAAGGCCTGAACTTTGAAATCAACTAACTACTGGTCTAACTAGAAATACAATAAGATACAACTTATGAACGTCTGGTACAATCTGTATAGTTTAGTACAATATGAGCTTTGCTCGAAGAAGATGGGGCTTGTGTAGCCTATAGTCTTTGTACAGTCACAGCGTATGTAAATTATTTATGGAATATTATAATTTCATGTTGCTTTCAAGCAAAAGATGAGAGACGATCAGGTATGAGAGCACTATTTTTTGTCAGTAGTGAAGTTCTGCTCAGCTTATTTGCATTCTTGGCTTTTTGGAGTTCTCTCTTTTGGTTAAGTAGCCCTAAACCTTGTTTAACCTTTGTTCAGAATCTTTGCTTGCATGATTGTTAAGCGAGATAAATTTGCCCCTAGACAAAGGGACCATTCACATACAGTTTTTTTGGACTTCGTTAAAAAAGTTATCAGCTTTGTTTTCCCACCAACTAGAAACTGGCAGAGCAGCAAACAAGAAATAAAGCAATAGAAACATTTTTACTTTACATAACTAGGTTAAATAAAATCAGATATGTTTTCAGCAGATCTGACAGCATGCAGTTCGTTTGGGCGCTGGGTTGGAAACCTAATAGAAAATAAGGAGATAACCACTAGGCTAAGTGACAATGATTCAGTTTATTAGTGAAGTGTCCATTTATGAACAATCCCCTGTTGAGGCCGCGGTAGCCAAGTTGAAACTTGACATACTTGTTGGCACTGGGGTCTAGTGTGCCACTGGGGTCTAGTGTGCCTTTTGGGGGTCCACCCCCCACGCACACCCGGGAAATTTAAGATTGGGAAGATACTTTTGGGATTGCACTTCTCCACCCTCCCCGTTAATGGGCCATGATAAGTTCGTGAACCACAACACAGGAATTTCACGGTCGAAGCAAGGATGAATTGAGAGAAGGATGTTCTGTTGCGCAGTGGTATTATCAGAGCCTCGTTTGTGTTGCACGCTGCAGGTCCACTTCTCGGCCGCTTCTGGGCTGATTCTTTCTACATTCGTTTTTGCACGGCAGTGCTTCCGAGGAAGACGGAAGCCCTTCTCGAGAATCGCGTACTTGCTTACCGACCCAGTCCGTGCTTCCCTGCAAGGTGCTGCATCAACCAAGAAAAATCGTGCTGGCAGTGAATACAAAAACGCATCTTGTGCAGAAACAAAGAAGTGCTGCAGCGGCGAAGCGGCAGCACTATTGCAACAAAAAACGAGGCTCATGTCTTGCCACGGGATAAGTTAGCATCACGTTTTGAACCTTAGTTGCAGTTTATCAATTGCCTTATTTACTTTTTAATTTTCTTTTTCAGTTTGCATGCTAGTGTCAGTTTTCAATGATCAGTAATGTCTGCACTGACCCGAACAACGTCCGTTCATGGTGGTAATAACTCGCAGGTATTATTCCCCATGTCAAACGGTCATGGGTCTGATCATGGCAGCTTGGCCAATGTCAGGAATGTAGCCAACATCGCATCTCCTCTGCAGATTTTCGTGAGAGCCAAGAAGAGAATAAATGACATCTTTGCTGATATTCAGGGATACACGGAGGAGACACTTCATTTTTTAAAAGGTGAGCTCTTGTGTTTTATATCACAATCAATCAACTTAATCAATGTATTAAGCCAAATAGCTTACAGTTAGAGAGAGTCAAAGTTGTACGAGATATTAACAGTTGTCATTTATTACAGGGACAAATAAATTCATTAAAGTGTAACTGAAAAGCTAACCTATTTTTGTATCATTTAACTGAATACACTGCATTATTTGGGCTGTGTTAAGGGATTTATTTTTTATTTTTAAAGGACCTGTCTTACCTATAATACTAATGCAACCTACTTCCATAATGCCCCCATATATTTCTAAACCCGGAGACCCCAATTTTGTACGGAACATTCTAACCCCTCTAACAAAACCACGCTGATTTTTTCACTTGCCGTGTTTTGCTACCTTCGATGTGTATCACGCTGTTGACGGTTGTCTGCGAGAAGTTTTTCCACCAGAAAAAACCGGTTATGTAAATTGTTTCCCTGTTTTCGCTACAAGGCAACGGGTCTCGGAAAAGGCTTAAAGCAGCCAGAACCGTGGGTTATTTGTTGAAAGCACAGCATAGTTCCAAAGTATTCAAATATTTTAAAATACTGGAAGTTGAAGAGTAGGCTAAATAGTGCGAGGGGTCCTTTAAGTATTTGCTTTGGTATGGCGTTCAGAATATCTACTGCTATCCTCACAACTCAAAATTCTACTATGAAGCGAAAAATTTGAATCGCAATACAAACACGGCTTTTCAGTGGCCAATGTTGCGGAAGGTGCTCACTGCGTGAACATTTATTTTTCGTAAATCGTTGTCTTCAACCATTCAAATCCGATATGCAAGTATAGAAGTGCGGCAGAGAATTCCACCATATAAATATCAGTTATTCGTGATTTTCGGAGCAACGAAGTAAAAAAATCAGGTCTTCAACCCCCTGTAAGTGAATAACTGATGGATAACTAAATCGTCCTACCTCAGCCCTTTTCAGTTAACCTTTAATATAACTTACGAAAGACGTCTCAAAGCATAATTACTTATACTATCAATCGTTAATAGTTACGTGGGGAAAATGCATGGTACTCCTAGCAGTAGCTACTAAATGCTACCATCTGTCACTTGAAGCTGTATATCCGGTGTTTCCACTTCCCGTTTTGGGGGGTTTCCTGGCCTTCCTCGTGATTTTTTTTCTAAAGAGGGATAAGGGATTTTTCGAGGATAATCGAGATATTTAGGATTAGAAATTAGAGAAGAAATTTTCGAAGAAATTTTTCGAAATTTTTAGAAATTTTCGAGTTTCAAGGAAAAATCCATCAATTTCACAATAACTGTAGGGGCACTTTAAAGCGTTCTGTTCGCTTGCCTCCTCATTCTCTTATTTTTTGTTTCGCCTTTTTGGCAAGCGTTTCGAAGTTTTCTTCTGTTTTTTCTTACCTCTATGTTTTGAGCTTTCCCGAGATACATAAAGGCAGTTACAAACTATGGATTTCGCCCGCAAATCACCTTCTTCTAGTTGTTTAGTTACGAAGAGATGTTCTTGTCGTACGTTTCGGGAAAATCGTATGTTTCAGAGCAGTCGTATTTTGGGATCTTGTTAATGACAAACCGTGAATTTCACCCTGTGACGGAACAGGTTGAACGAGACCGTTTGTGTGCTAAAATCGCTATATTTTAATGGAAAACAGGGTGGTTTTCGAAATTTTTGCCTGCACAGCAGAGTTTTACAGTTACTTGGTTTTGCACAGAAATCTTCGCATTTTAGCATAAAAGAGACTGATAAGGCAAGGTTCGAAGATGGATCGGGTTGTCAAATACAGACGGACAGATGTACGATACCATAGGTATCGTAATCCTTACATTTTTGGAATCCCATAAATACACTCTGATGTTTCCCATATTTCTCCTGGGGTACCTTTCGCAATAGCCCATTCTCATTTGGTGGAAGGAACTTGAACTTTTGGGTCCCCTGGAGCCATATTAAAAGCTGGAATTTGTATGGGAAGTAATAGAATTTTTCAGCAGAAAAAAAGGCGGATTTGAAAATTTTCGCCTGTGGCGTTCATTTTCAAATTCGTTTTGTGCACTGCGGCTGAAATGAATGCCTGCTGGATTTCGATGTTTATATTTCTTGTAATTCCTACAGTTTTAAGACTATTGTTTATAACCGGCAGAAGTGTCGAGCCTTAGCAGGCATTATCGAGCCACGTGCTTTTAGGTCGTCGACCCCCCCCCCTTCCCGACAGACACACAGACGGGCTTAACTATCGGGTATAGCAGGACACAGGAGAGGGATTTATCAAGGGACTATTCTTTGAAGAAAAAGGGATTTTTTGGGAATTTTTTACCTGAACTTGGGATTTTTCAAAAAGATAAGTGGAATTATTGTATATATCTCATCATGTAGGTTGGTGGTAAGAAACTGTCTGAAAATTTGCTGAGCGAATACGCAGGGTACGGCATAAACTGACTGCCAGAGTTCCTCTCAGACCGACGCACGGAGGGCTGACCCCATAGCTTGTCAATGTTTAACCTTTCTTGTTTAAAGTGGAGGGGGTACAAGTCAACTGAGAAGCTCGCTGAAAGGCATATCATACTTCTGTCCTTGGATTTTAATGGGCGGCTTTAATAAAGTAAAATCTCATCTCCTGGAACATAGTTAATTGGTAGTTTTTAAAATTTAAAATTTATAGTTAGTTGATTCGATTGAGGTGCGTTGGTAGTCCAGGTCTCCCTGCATGCCCTTCTTGTTTTTACATGGCGGCGTGCGTACGTTGTATCTTTATGATTTTTTTTTGTATTTGTAGTTAGATCAGTTATTAGTTGACCTATAAGGTCCGGCCTTTTTGTGCTTTGCACCCTGCCGATTTTTTGTAAATTTTTATGTTTGTAGAAGTAAGTATATCAGTAAATGAACCTGAACCTAATGGAGGGAAGAGCTAAAAAAATTATCACGTCGGATTTTGGAGAACTCGCGGTGAGCGGTATAATCGTAACTGTTGATAACTCGGTGGAACGCAACGTATCTCGCAGGAGAGGGATTTATCAAGGGACTATTCTTTGAAGAAAAAGGGATATTCGGGATTTTTCGCAACGCAACCTATGTTTTTTTTCTCTTATCAGAACTGCCCGAAGAAGAAGAAATTGTCACTGAAGAGTGTAAAACATCTGTCTACAAACATGAGCTGAAAGTCCGGGCCATCAGGGATGTCCTCTCGCGAGACCATATGAAATGCGTCTTCTTTGGAAGGTAAATTTTAAGTACTTTATGTGGGGCTGTGGAGTCTAGCCATCGAGGCTAATTTGAGTCTAGATTTTTCAGATTCTCCCGCAGTTCATTCCATACAACTCTCTACAATGCTATCCGGACAATCACGTCGCATGACCCCAATAAGAACAATGCTATCCGGGCAATCACGTCGCATGACCCCAATAAGAATCACAGTGAACGTTTTAGATCTAATAAAATAATGGATGTCTCCACAATTAGAGACTACCAAGTTGCAGTTTTCACTTATAAGTATTTTAATGATCATTTAAATTCGTCTTTTCAGAATTTGTTTTCACAGAATCAGGATTTCCACGAGTATTCTACTCGGAATGCCCGGCAGTTGGCGAGTGCCCACCGTAAAACAACTAGAGCTACTTTCATAATAAAACACTTTGCTCCGGGGGTGTGGAATTCAATACCTGAGGAGGTAAGGGTTGCGTCTACCCTCTCAGCTTTTAAGTCACAGGCCAAGTCTTTTTTCTTATCGAAAACATAATGTTCCAAAACCTAATTTCCTTTCTTCTTTTTTCCTTCCTTTTTTTTTGAGGGGGGGGGGGGGGAGAGGGGGCAAGGGCGCTTTGTTGATGGAAGATCGTTCGTTAGTGGATATTTCTTGTCAGTTTGTTATGTCTTCATTCTTCTTTTCTTGTTCTTTTTTCTCTCCTTTCTCTTCCTTTTTTGATTTCTTTGGTTTGTTTCACTTAAGACTATATGAATAAAGAATAAGCACCGCCCATTGCAGGCCTTATGTTAGGCCTTATGGTGGGGCCATAAACAGTTAATGTTGTTTTTTATTTTTATGAATAAACTGAACTGAACTGAACTACTCTCCTCTCCGCCATTCGACAAGTGACTAAAAGGTTATACCCCCGACCAGGGGCGTCACATATGGGGGGTAGGGCGGCCCCCCCCCCCCCCTCCAAAGGTCTTGAGAAAGTACTTTCGTCGGGCGAAGCCCAGCGAAAGTTCACTTGTTTTTCGGAACACAGAAGAAATAAAACATAGTATGCTTTTGTCGGGCGTCGGTCGACTCCTCCGCACATCGGGTTCTTTTTATACGCAAGAAGTAAAATCCTTCAAACATTTGTCGGGCAAAGAACAGAAGAAATAGAATTCTGCATGCTTTTGTCGGGCCTCGTTATTCTCGTCGGCACACTGGGTTCGTTTTATACATAGGGAATACAGAAGTAATAAGAAATGTTATGCTTTTGTTGGGCGGCGGTCGGCTCTTCGGTTCTTTTTATACGCAAGAAATTAAATCCTACAAACATTTGTCGGGCAAAACACAGAAGAAATCGAACTCTCAATGCTTTTATCGAGTCTCGGTATTCTCATTGGGAGATCGAGTTCTTTTTATACATTAGGAATACAGAAGAAATAAAATTTTGTATGGTTTTGTCGGGCGTCGATCGACTCGTCGGCACATCTATTTATACGTAATAATCAAATTCTACAAACTTCGTCGGCCGCACCCGGAAGTTCAAGTCTCGTCGGCCCAACGGTTTTTTTTACACGTAAGAAATCAAATGCCGTATGGTTTGGTCGGGCGTCGGCGTCGGTATTCTTTTCGACGCATCGGGTTCTTTTTAAACGTAAGAAATCAACTGTACCCGTTTATCGGGCGCATCCAGAAAGTTCGTCGGCACATCGGCTTCTATTTACATGTAATAAATAAAGATCTTTACAGCCTTGTCGGGCAGATCACGGGAGAAGTCGAATTCTGAATGATTCTGTCTGGCGTCCGTATTCTTGTCGGCATATCGGATTCTTTTTAAGCTGCTTTCACATTGACGCGTCGTTGCGATGCGTTGCGTATGCGTTTATCTTGCGTTGCGTATAGGTTGCGCAGCGTATCTTTCACACCTGCGCGAGAAGCTTTCACGCTGGATGCTCATTTACATTTTCCTTTCTCGGTTTCTTCTGCTGTGTTTAAATTTCTTCCACTAGTAGCAAGTTTTTCTTCATCATCAGCATGTTTTTCTAGTTTTTCTTCAAAATCTTCCATTTTCGACAAATTTGATGCGTACGCGTCGACGCAACTCTGGAACTTGGTTCTATTCTTGGGTTGCGTTTTATTTGTCTGCGTAAGCTCTGCGTTGCGTCGACGCAAGCGCAACGCAAGGCTTGCGTAGCTCAGTGTGAAAGGCAAACGCGTCAATGTGAAAGCAGCTTTATACTTCAAAAATCATATTCTGCAAATATTTGTCGGGCGCAAATTTTTCCGGAAGAACTACAGATTTAAAAAAATTCCCCTGCGGCGCTTAGTTCAACTTGTTCGGGGTAAAGTCGTGGGAAGATTCACTTTTTAGTGAAAGGCGAAACGAAAAACCGAAAATATTAATTTAAATATACGAATTTACATTAAAGGAACAATCTCAACTGATGGAGTACAGTTAGTTTTACACAAATTTTCGCCTTCGGCTCATTTTGTAGTATTCTCTATTTGGAAGAACGATGTTTCATTTAGTTTTTGAAACACGTTTAAAGCTAGAAAGCTAATGCTTTTAACGGAAATTACATTAAAGGAATAATCTCAAGTGATTTATTCGGGTTAGTTTTAAACCGGTTCTTTATGTTGGCGGGAAATGTACGCCGTTGCCGATCGGCATCGGCGTGTTTTGTCGGCACATTTCTTAGTCCGTCGGCACAAATCGGACGCCCACCCCCCAAAGGTATAAGGCTAGTGACGCCCCTGGGTGTTGCCCCCAGTATTGTCGGCCAGTCGGTAAAAAATGGCCCAGTCGGCGCGAAGCTCCGCGATTTTTCGTAAAAACAGTCGTTTTTTTTTCTTGGAAACCGTCAATTTTTCTTCAAAACAGTCGGTTTTTCGTAAAAATAGTATTTTTTCTTAAAAACAGTCGTTTTTTCCTAAAATCAGTCGATTTTTCGTCAAAACAGTGTTTTTTTTCTGCAAAAATGGTCGGTAAAAATTACCAGCCAGTCGGTAAATACCTCCCCCCCCGCCAAACATTTTGGCTAGTAACGCCTCTGCCCCCGACCTCCTATCGAGTTTGGCGTAATAGAATACTTATAGATAGAAATTGCTTTTATTCTTCTCGAAACTTTTATGGTAAAATCCAAATTTGTTGAGGTCGTCAGTATATAAAAAATACGAAAACTATTAAAAACACGAATGGCGGTACAAATGTTTTTTCGTACCGCATATGACCGCATTTTATTTGTTGGAGTTTTGGGATCGCCACTGAGGCCGCTCTTGCAGGTCGTGGTCGTTTCGCTTCCCGGCAAAACACTTTATCTACGGATGGTCTGCTTATATTTGTTTCGAAATACCTTGTTGCTCCTGCACTCTAATCAGAATTCGTAGCTATTACTGCTGTTTTATTTCACAGTTTGTAAAACTTTCAACTAAGCGTGATTGATTTGTTAGTGTATTGACCCAGATGTTGTAAAGACAAATTGTTGACAATGATTGCAAATTTGGTCTGTGCAACCAGGAAAATCGGTTTGTAAAATGAACTTTCTGTCGTCTATCTGTCTGGTACGAATCACTTTCCTAATATCCATGGCTTTGTAACACAGTAAGAAAAAACCAGAACACGGCGTACCCCACTACACTGTAAAAAGTTTCTCCGATTAAGGATTAAAGTTGACTGCAGTATTTGCTACTGCGATTAATCTTTTCTCTGCTGAGATAAGATTAATCCGAATTAGAGATAAAATTATCTATTTAGAGACAAGATTAATCCCAGTAGCAAATACTGCAAGATTTTTTTTTTACAGTGTATTGGGTGGGTTGGGTCCTCCCGCTGGTCAGATTTGTAGATTATGACGGACTCAGCTATGGTCAGGGTTTAGTGTTGGGATTGTTGGGATGCAAATGGCTTCCTCTCTACATCTGGCAGAAATGGTAATTCAGAAGCCTTTCAACCTGTCTTACATTAGCCCAATGTTGCCAGATCGTGGACAAGAAATACGCTGCTGTCTTTGAAAAATACGCCAAAATTTCTGTTTAACCCAAAATTGCAAGAAATCTCCAAAAACTTACAAGGATTGTCAATGGAACCGAAATAATTTTAATACGCCAGCAAAAAAAAAATCCGTCAGTCTGTCGTAAAATCCGCAAGTTCGGCGTAAAATCCGCCAATATGGCAACACTGGTGTAGCCGCTACCAATGTGTGGCCACTCGGATGTGTAACTTTTTAAAAGGGTGTCGACTAAGTTGCATCGGAATTCCATACAATAATGACGTATATAGTGATGTCAAGTGATTGAGGACCCTCAGCATAGGATTTTGATTGTCCCTAGGTTGTTTCATAAATGTAAACGCGACCGGCGCCTCGCTGGCCGCTCGGCTCTATATATATATTAAAATATATATTCATAAATAGGAATATGCTACAGTTTTTCCTTCTCTGAGGTAAAATAGATCAAATGGGTGTGACGTCACGCTTGTATGGAATTCTGATACAACATAATTTCGATCTTTAAAAGGGTATTGACAAAACTTTAGCCGATTAATTACGGCCCGTAACGTCTTCGTGACGTCATGAAAGAAATAGGGAAATTCGATTAAATTAATGTTGTAGAATATATATTTATATCGATGTATATAGCCGATCGGCCAGCGAGGCGCCGGACGCGTTTACACTTATAAACCGTTCTAGGGACAATCAGTTCTGTTAGTAATGAAAAATATAGACTTTTCGTGTGACGTCACGACCCGTTGACAATCGGCAAAAGTTTAGTCAACACCTTTAAAAGTGGTGCTGCTGGTGCCTTTCTGGTCGGGTCTCAGGAATGTTCAGTTGACTTTCCCGACTTTGCAGGACAAGTAATGGAAAAAGCTCAGTTATCAATGCCATGCTTCGGGAGAAGATCTTGCCAAGTGGGATTGGCCACACTACAAACTGTTTTCTGCAAGTGGAGGGGTCTGAGAATGGGGAATCATATCTCATTACTGAAGATTCAAGTGAAAAGCAGAATGTGAAGGTGAGCTGGGTGGTCACGATCTATACCCTCCTCTCGCGATCTCTTTGACTTGTACTTCGATTCCCTTTCATCCACTCATAAGGCGTATTCTCGCCGTTCCCCGACGACTCCACTTGAGGAGTCCCCGCGTTTTCGCTTGTCCCGGGGAATCACTCCCCGTATCCTCGCGAGTCCCCACGGACGGGGAATGCTCCGATTATCATCACCATCATAAACAAGAACTCCCTTTCAGATTCGGAGGGGAATCAATTTTTGCTGGTGTTGGCGCAATGTAAAATTAATTAAAAACAATCAGAATAAACAAAACCAAAAATAAAGTGGATCCAGACTAATTTCGTCAACTGCATATTTTTTTTCGAAAAAATCCGTTTTGGAAGCATTCTCTGTGTTCTCGCTGTTTCTGTACGGGGAGTCCGCGTGGAGTGACTCCCTCTATTCTCGCCGTTCCCTTCGATTCCCAGAGGAGTCCTCGGGGAACGGCGAGAATACGCCTATATACAAATCCTTCTTTTTTCGGCTAGGGTATGCTCCAAGATTAAGAGCATAGTTGCTCAGACGTTAGGGCACCTTGCCTTGATGCCTTGGACCAAGGGCATATTACCCCCAGACCTCATATGAATCTTTTGGATTGACATCCTCATACTTTGGGGCACCATGTCCTGGGGTAAGGGCACTGTACCCCTATAAACAGTCTGTTCAGTTAAAAATGGGAAATGAAAATTTCAGTTCTAAACAGATTTTTATGAGGGTACTATGGCCTTGCTCCATGGCGTGCCCTAATGTCGGAGCAGTATGCCCTCAAATTTAGGATTGTGGATGGCAGCTGTCGTCATCCATTTCGTCATCAATAACAAATGGCCAGGGATATTTTCGGAGCTGAAAGACGGTGAAGCCGGTGTAGAGAACGGTGCTTTCTTTAGTCTTTTCGTCTATTGGAGTGACCGTTGCAACTGTTTCTGTATGTGAACAACGACGGTAGATTTCAAGAAAAATGCCGAAAACGCATCTGCTGACATCCCGAGTGTTGCCTGTTTAGTTGTTGTCTGTGGATACTGCGGATCCATGTGTTGTCTGATATGACACTTCTGACAGTGTGAGGTCTATACAAAACGTAATAAATCCAGGTTGGAAGTGACTCAATGTGCGTAGAAAAGATTTTGCTCGGAATATATTCGAGACCTTTGAGATTTGGTCTGGATTTCCTAAAATACAGATTTTGATGTTTGACGGTGCAAAATGAGATTTGGTCTGGATTTCCTAAAATACAGATTTTGATGTTTGACGGTGCAAAACGGATACGTCAGCTACATTTTATTAGAGCTATATTGGCCTTTCTTGGTAAGGGTCCTCTTCAGGTTTGAGCCGCTCAAGCTGGAAAGTGAACTTGTGGAAAAAGAGTTAAAGATTCTTCCTTAAATATCTGATTTTGTGACCTTCTTCTGTGAAAATTGGTTAGAGTTAAAGCTGGTGCTGTGATTTCACTCTAGACACGGCTGCTGTTTTTGCTGTTCGGTAGGTTCCGTTTTGCACTGTCAAATGTCATTCGCAGTCAGCTTGGGATGAAGGAATATCGACAGATTGCATTTTTGCTCTGGACCTTAGCCTTTCGGTTTTGCATTTCTTTCGTTCTTTTTTTCAGACCCTTATCCTCATTGACACAATTGGGGCACCTACTATATTTCCTTTCATTTTAGAAGTTTCCTTTTTTAATATTTTTTATCTTAATTTAACCTAGATGTTCCTACGGCCCAAGCTGACTGCGAATCATATTTGACGGTGCAAAACGGATAAGTCAGCTACATTTTATTTGAGATAAAAAAAATGTAGCTGACTTATCCGTTTTGCACCGTCAAATATAATTTAACCTGTCTTATAGCACACCTCGCAGTAATTACTGTTTACGCTCCAGTAGTCAGAACTATCTGAATACTGTGACTAACTGTCCTTTTAACAAATTATCCACGGCTTTGGCTGTTCAAGCCTTTTGCGAGACCCATTGACTTCTAGCAAAAACTTGGCAAGTTTCGGAAAACCTGTTTTACACAGGGATTGCGTGATACGTGATCACTCGTCGAGAGAGTAATGCGCATGGAAGCTAGTGAGTCGTGGCAAGTGCAAAGATTAGTGATGTCTTCTGCGGGTCCAGAATGTAACATATGAAATTTAGATTTCCGGGTTTGATAATGAATCAATGCACTTACGGAAGCAGATTCCGTTGGTATTATATGTACGACGGGTCCTTCAAAATAATCAAATCTTTATTGTTTATTTATTTATTATTACATTTGGCGTTAAGCTTTTAGCTTGTCGTCACTAATATGTCGCCGTAATAACTGAAATTAGAAAAATCAGTGAAAAGTATTCAAAACATTACATCCCATTATGAAATCAATGAAAAGTATTCAAACATTACTTCCCATCGTATTTTCTTTGGTTAAAAGTTGCGTTCTTTTAGTCCGTTGCTCAGCTGGCGCATGCGCTCTGCACGGAAAAAATGGGCGACTCAGCTTTGATGCGAGTGATCTGGCCCAAAGATAAATGTCCGCTTCTGCGCGACGATGTCGTCTTCGTAGATTCGCCTGGAATCGACGTCTCGCCGAATTTGGATGAGTGGATCGACAAGCATTGTTTGGACGCGGATGTGTTCGTTCTGGTAGCCAATGCCGAGTCTACGCTGATGCTCACGGTAAGTCTTCTTTATATCCATTCCTCCACCCGATTTAAAATTTATCTCAAAATAGTAGTAAGAAGTTGGACTAAAAAGTAGCATGCAGTACTAACTGATGCTACTACATGCTTGTACTTCAAGGCTACCGTGTTACTGCATTCTACTGCATGCTACTATTAGCAATACTGGATGCTACTATGGCAAGGCAGGATGCTAGTGGATACTACTACAGAAGATTGGACCAGTCTGAGGCATATTAAATGATAGTATTCTGTGCTATTACATAGTATTACATGCAACTTTTTCGTACAATTACCATACAACTACCCAGGCTCAGAGAAGAAGTCCACAAAAGCAGATATTTAAGGAAGAATCTTTAATTGTTTTTCCACAAGTTTATTTTCCAGCTTGAGCCTGAAGAGGACCCTTGCCAAGAAGGGCCGAATTATAGCTCAAATAAAATGTAGCTGACTTATCCGTTTTGCCCCGTCAAATATACCCAGGCTACAAATTTTTCATCGGACATGTCCAGTTTTAAAGTTTAACTGAAAAGCCAATTTATTTGTATAGCATTTAAGTAATTACACTGCATCCGTTTGATTGCGTTATGCTTTTTTTTTTTTTTTAACTATTTGCTCTGTTGTGACGTTCGGAATATCCATGGACGTCCTCACAAAGCAAAATTCTATATGACGCGGAGATTTGAATCTGAATATAAAGGCGACTGTGTGCTCACTGTGTGAAAATTTATTCTTCGTGAATCATTTTATCAAGCATACAACAGAGATACAAGCGTATAGAGGTACCACAAATCAGGCAGGGAAATTCCCCAATTTGAACATTGGTTATTCGTGAATACCTGAGCAACGAACAAACGCATTTTCATCGGGTCTTCAAGCCGCTTTAAGTGAAAAGTCATGGGTAACTAGATTGTCCTGCTACATCCCTTTTCAGTTAAACTTTAAAATACATATAAGGCCTTTCTCCGCGACACAATTGTGGGCCACACACTTCTGGGTGTTTGTCGCGGAAACACGATTGTGTGCCACACAGTCGAGCCACGAGTTGAATCTCGCGGAAACGCCGTTTTATCTATTTTTTTGGCGGAAATTTTAAATATTTCAAAATAAAAAGGAAATTCATGTAAAATCTCAATAAATAGAACTCGAAGCTTATTTTCTTACCATTATGTGCAAAAGGGATCCTTGGTTTTAAGTCTATATGCTTGAAAAAGTAGTTAACTTTATTGTTTTAGACACTATTTTGCTGCTTAATTTGAATTTCCCGCCAGAATCGAGCCGCAAAATCGACAATCACTTCGCCAGTTGTTTGTCAAATTTGAGCCACAAAGCGAGCCACGAAAATCTTTTTGGTCGCGGAAACACAGTTGTGGGCCGCACAAAACGCCGCGGAAACACTCTTTTCGAGCCACAATCGACCCACAAACTGTTTGTGGGAGCACGGAAAAACGCCTATAATAGCTGCGTTCCTTGCACTCCGGGCTGTCTCTGGTGTTTTATCACTGGTATCCGGTTCTTCTCTTGTAATGCATTTTTTGGTTAACCGGGGGGTTGTCACCGGAGATTGCAAACACGGCCTAAAAACTGGGTTTCGCGCGAAACCCCGTCAATTGACGAAAATTTGCCAACTTTTCGGTAAAGCCGGGCTCCCGAGCAGGGTCTGGTTAGTCCGCACCGGTGAGATAAAACCGGACACTGGTTAGTTCAAAAACGGGTTATAAGACTGGTGAGTAGTCACCAGTGGATGCAAAAACGACTTGTAAGAATAACCGGAGACCACCGGTGAGAACTCCCGTGACAAAGCCTCTCTCAAGCCCCTCACTTCACACAAAAATAATAAAGATTACACATTTCGATACCAGAGATCTTAGATAAATCAAAGCTTCCTGCCGAATTTGGAAACCGAAAACATGTCGTTCAGACGTATTGTAACTAGGCCTATAGCTTTTTTGAACTCGTCGACTGTCTCCGCACCAACTATATTGTCTGGTAGGGAGTTCCGCGTGCAGCCACTCTGCTCCCATATGCCCAACGGCTGACGTCTTTGTTGCAGTTTGTTCGGCTGGAATTCGAAATTGCCGTAGTCTCACATCACTGGGCGCTACAATCGGAAAGCTTTAGGATATTTATACAGCTCTTTTTGTGCTCCATCCATTTTATTTCGCTCCGGTGTCGCTCATGTTCTACGGAAGAAGGAGTTGCAGAAGATGAGAAGATGCTAGAAGAGCGTTTCCAAGTTAAAGATGCAAGCGTCAAACTTTTGGAAATTTCGTCGGCTCTGCCAAAAATCATGGACAACAGGGCCCAGCCAGCACATGACACTACATTCTTTTCTGGCCGATGAATGAATGTATTTGGTGTATTTTATTTGTTGTGTTTTATTTAGTTCTTTTATTTTACTATACATACTCCGCTTTTCAAATGGCGGGTCAGAAATAAATTACTTACTTACTTACATCCTACGGGAAATTGTTCAGAGAGACGGGAAACTTAACTTCTGTGATGTGACTGAACCGGGTATCTAGGGAAGGATAGCCAGTGCTGTAATTATCGCAATTACTTTAATAAGTGAAGTGGTTTAACAGAGAATATTAGGACGAAGATAAGATAAGAAGAAGCAACCATTGTCTTACCGAACGCTAGAACCCTCACTGCGAATAACCGAATATTTTCTTTTTTAGGAGAAGAATTTCTTTTTCAAAGTGTCTTCAAAATTATCGAAGCCAAATATTTTTATCCTGAACAACCGATGGGATGCTTCTGCCAGCGAACCGGAATACCTTCACGAAGTAAGTGCTGTTAGGACTGTCACCTGTTTTGATTGGGCGACTAGGGTGTGTGTGTGTGGGGGGGGGGGGGGGGGTGGTCAAAACAGCAATATAGAACAAGAGGAATGTGTCATATTTGCCTCAAAGATGGGCAATTCGGAAAACTTTGACCAGTAAGCCTGTGAGTTACAGAGCTGGACTTTCAATCAATCAATCAATCAGTAATTTTATCAACCCATAAAGAAATGGCACAGAACGTGCCCATATAGAGTATATGAAAAACAACAAAGAAAAGAAAAGATCCGACTGAAGGCCTATTCTCGCCGTTACCCGAGGACTCCTCGGGGAATCCAAGGGAACGACGAGAATAGAGGGAGTCATTTCACGCGGACTCCACCTAGGAAAACAACGAGAACACGGGGAATGCTTCTTAAACGGATTTTGTTCGAAAAAGAAATATGCAGTTGACGAAATTAGTCTGGATCCACTTTATTTTTGGTTTTGCTTATTCTGATTCTTTTCATTTAATTTTACATTGCACCAACACCAGCAAAAATTGATTCCCCTCCGAATCTGAAAGGGAGTCCTTTTTTATGATGGTGATGATAATCGGAGCATTCCCCGTTCGTGGGGACTCGCGAGAATACGGGGAGGAAGTCCCCGGGACAAACAAAAACGCGGGGACTCCTCAAGTGGAGTCCTCGGGGAACGGCGAGAATAAGCCTTAAACTAAACGAAAAGACTAAACAAACGCACTGTAATACGGATGGCACCTGTCCAGAGAAGAATCAAACTTGGCACGGCGTAGGGCCAATGCCACAAAGGGATCAGTAACGCCGTAAAGTTGCGTAACTTTGCGGTTACGAGCCCATGGGGAAAGGCCGAGTAGGTCCAAAAAGGAAGTAGGGCTAGAATTTGGGGGATTATGTAAGCGTTGTAAAGTCTAGCCAAAATATGTCTACTATAATGGGTTTTAGCACTAACTACTAGACCAGTAAGCTGTTCTAGCCTTCGCGCCGAAATGTCCGAGTAGTCCAGCACGGGTACTTTTCAGGTCGGTACCGAGTGGTAGACCGAGGTTATGTAGCAGTCTATGTTTTGTGACAATTAAATTAAGCAACGTAAAAGGCTTTATTGCTGGATGGGTTGCTGTGACAATGCTCTGGACACGAAGGGGGGTTAGCCAGGGCGGAATAAGAAAAAAGAGGGTATTTTGTCTGACTAATGAATGAATGAATGAATTTATTACGTGCAGCCTAGTAATAAGGCATTTGCACAGTACATACAAAAAAAAGGTAAATGAACGCTTGACAAGAAATACAGAGGGTACACAAAATTTACAACAACAGCAAAAGATAAACGAACGCAAACAAGAAACACACAACGAAACACGAAAAGAACAATAAATTTACTGCATTAGCAGGCGGATTGGGCAATGGGCAGGAAGGCGGTTGGATGGTGGCAGAAGATGTCCACTTATTTCTTTAGCTTGACAGTTGGGTCCAAGACAAAAAACTTCTCCATGATTCGGTGATTGCGCATGCGACGAGGAAGGTACAGACGAAAACGGAGATATTTGAAAAAACATGACCGCATTCGACTGGTGTCTTTTTTCCTAAGAATCGGGTACAAACCAGCGAGGAAAAGCACAGAGGAGGAGCAAAAGCTTGTGTATATTTTTGCTAGACCTCGTCGGTTATACCTGGCTCTGTTTGGAACGATTTTCCCATTTTTTGGAACGATAATCAAATTTGTATAGCCTGTTGCTTTATAAACCCAGGGTTGGTCACCAAGAACCGGGGTGTACGAGATACTTCAGGATACTTTGGGTTACTCAGGGTTACTTTGGGTTACTTTTGGTTACATTGGGTTACATTGCATTGGGTTACATTGGGTTACTTTGGGTTACTTTGAGATACTTTTGGGTTACTTTCCAGGGTGTACGAAGTTACTTTTGGTGACCAACCCTGGTTATAAACAATGTTTCAATACATGCCTAGGGTCCTAATCTTAAAGTTCGTTCGTTCGTTATAGCTTTATTCCGGCCAAAGACCATAATCTACACTCTACAATACAAACTTAAAGAAACAAAACAATAAACAAACAAACAAACAATTGAACAGCTTCGGGTTCGTATAGCTGCAGCCAAATAGGCAGAGACAAACGGAGTACCGAACAAGAAAGAACACGAACATTTGCATTTTTCGAAGAAACTAGTCGCTCACATAATGATACATTGCAAGAATGTTGAAGCTGTTCAGAAGCGCTAGCAAACCGTGGCAGCCCGTGAAGAAAATGGAAGCTATCATTTACAGCATTCTAATCTTAAAGCCCAGCATTCGAACATACGTCCATTCGAACATACAAGTCGCAGGTATGGGCTCTACTTTTTTCGTTCTGCTATTCAAACACATGTGGGTCCTTTAGAAGGAGTCACGCTGCGTCCACGTCCCACTTCCCAAAGTTTACAAACCCGTCTCAGCTGTTTTCAGCCTCGCGCAGCCCCCTTGGTTTTGATGAGGAACGTGGAGAATTTGCATAGCCGGTATTGCTAGTCAATCCGCTCCTCGGAAGCGATACGCGGGAGCCTGATCTCGCTCGGAAAGCTTCGAACGCGGGGATGCAAGAATGAATCTAACAGCCGCTAGTGTGGGCAAGTATTACATAGGAAAGCAGAGATGTAGTCTTGAATTTTGGTCTTGGTCTTAAGACCAGTCTCAAGACCGATGCCGACAATCTTGGTCTTGAGACCAGTGGCAAATTCTTGGTCTTGGTGTTGTTCTTGCGCTTCCGATCGTCAAGACCTAGCCTGGTCTTTAAGAACCAGTTTCAGCCACAGAGGACTTTTTATGCGACCGCACAGAGCAAGGATGTCCCATAAATGATTGGCAGCATTGGTTTACCTAAAGCAAAAGAGATATTGGCATATAAGTATTTAATAAGTATTTTTATTGACAGAAATATAATCAGTTTATTTTTCATTGTTGTCCCTTAGTTAGGCTAGAAACGTAATTCCTCACTCAATCTAGTAAAATAGACTTTCTTGATTTTGGGCAGCTAAATTCTTGGTAATCTAGCGGAAACTAGATTAGGTTAGAAACTAGAACATGGTCTTGGTTTCAATAGGCTACCAGGGCAAAAATCTTGGTCTTGATCTTAAGGCCGATGCGAAAATCTTGGTCTGGACGTTTTGGTATTGTCGAAATCACTGATAAAAAGTATGGTTGTGTACAGGTAAAACAATTTTTTAGCTAATTAACCAAATGGGAGAAAAAATCAAATGAGCTTCCATCAGCATAACTGGCCATGAAAGGTTCCTCCAAGGTCGTACAGGTCAGTTGACAAAAGTGATTCTAAATTGAGGGGTAGTAGATGGCTCTGGCAAAGGATAGGTAGGCCCTGCGAATAACGAAGGTGTGAACACATTATTATGGGCCCTTTGTTTCAGCTCTTTTCTCTTTCATCCTGCAGCCAAATCGCGAACTTGTTCAGGTGAGCAGTTGAGCAGGTTGTTTGCTGAAGGCATGGCTGCTCTGCTTACACCCAGTGCCTTAGCTTTGCAGCACTTTGCATCTCTTTCCAGTTGGTCAGTGGCCCATTTTGAACTTTGTTTCCTTGACGGATAAGCTGGCAACATTTGCAAAAACCTGGAAATTTGAATTGAAAGGTTCGGCCTTCAGTGTCACTAGATCTCTTGCTCTGCATGCAGTTCGCCGGGAATGCTGCTAAAATACGAGGAATTTGGTAAAAAAAAAAAAAAAAAAAAATCTAAAAGACGTTTTTGAAGTCGATTAGATATGAGATATTGGAGTAAACATGCTTGTTGAATCCATGTCTGATCCTGGTGTCCTCGTTTGATTAGTTGTTTGGCCGTAAGCAAAAGTTTTACATATTCAAGCTGTTTATTATGGATAAATAGCAAAAATGTTAAAGGGGTCTGGCGAAGATTCGAAAATGTACAAGATTCGATTGTCTGGATCAAGAAGTCTGATAAATATATTTTTGAGATCCCATCGAAACCTTTGGTCTTGTTTATTGAAATGTTGTTAAGTTGACTTTCGATTTTAGTGTAAAGGAAGTGCGCGGTGCCGGCACCGCATGCCACGCGTTAGAACAGTAAAAATAAGCATGTTTAGAAGCGTTTGAAAGATAAATTGCCTAATTCATTACGCCGGTTCAGACACCACTGATTTCGATCGGTGCCGGGAAAAGGATGTACAGCAGGTGTCGGGAAGTGGGTTACCCCTCGGGAGCTTTACAAAGGGCCTTGGGTCATTAGCTCTTAGAGCTTATACAGCTCTAAAAAACAAACAAAAAAACGTTATATAAAATAATTAGGGACACCAATCGGGATGGTTTAGATGTCGTTGGATAAGGTGTGACTAATCCTCAATTATGACAACTTTTAGGTTCGCAAACAACATCTTCAAAGAGCTGTTGACTTTTTGGTGGAAGAACTGAAAGTGTATTCGAATCGTCAGGAAGCCGAGCGTCGGGTCTTCTTCATCTCAGCGAAGGAAGTCTTGACAGCTCGACTTAATGAGCATAAGGGACTCCCTCTGAACCGTAAGTCAATTGATCGATCAATGAGTGTATTAAACATAAAAAAGTCACAAAGCATGCCCATGCGGAGAATTAGAAATAAGTCAGCCAGAATCAGATTGTCGGAAATCGGTTGCTACTATCGCGAAACTGCACAGTTGTGGCATTATGTAACCCGTGGCTTCGCCTGTCCTTGCCCGTCTGGGTGATTATATATAAAAAGGAGGTGTGGCTAATTTATGTGGTGTTGTAATACGTTCTTTATTTTTTTCTTGTTGTAGTGTATGCTTATGGCTTCTGGCCGGAATAAAAGTCTTTGAATTGAATTGAGTTGAATAAATTTTCCAGAAAAAGCAAAATAGAAAAACATTCGGCGAATACGCTGCTCAGTTTGTTTGGCCAAACATGTTCGTTTCAAATTACATTTTGACCTCACGATACAGAATGTATGTTGAGTTTGTAGTGAAAATGAAGCCATACAAGTCCGATGGGGGCTGGTCCGTTTGGGCTTGTATTCTGGATGGCCGGCCGGCCGTCCTAATCAGTAGCCAATATCCTAACCCCTCCCTCATAATCCCTCCCTCCCCCCAATGTCCTCTACGGAGTATGAACCATCGCCGCGTAGATTGCCGGGGTCAGTGTTATCGAGAATCCGTCAGTTAGTAGGCTATGCCACAGGCAATTCCGAGGCAGGGCAAAAGAGCCTACTTGTCCCTGACGTTCGACGCCTGACGAGGACCCTTGCCAAGAAGGGCCGAAATATTGCTGCCAAAGCATCATAGCTGACATATCCGCATTGATTGAATTTACAAAAACTGCATCTGTCAATAACGCAGCCATTAATTTGAAGATTCACCCAAGTCGGAGCCGAGGTCGTTAACTGAAATTCCTTTTACGAATAAGGCTAGTTGCGATTGGCTGATCGATATGAGTTGGCTCCTCCTTGGGGAGGAGTCAAGTGGTGACAAGTGACAGGTGGTCCCGCCTTGGAGGAGCCAGTCAGTCAGAAAGTGCTGCTGCGGAATATTATGTCTACCATTATATCATATTATAATTTAATTTAATTGTTGTCGACCATTATATTTTATTCTAAGTTAATAGACAACGAGAAGTACTACACTAAACATACTAAAACTGAGATCATCTTCAATAACAAAAAGAAAATGTAGGCGGAAGGTACTAAGCCTCCACCACTAAAAGCACAGTTAAAGCCTTAACCGAGATGAATCGAAACCATTACCGTGATGGGTAAAAACCGCGACGGACAAAACAGCGAGTGGTCAGAACCCCGCGCCTGACCAAATTCCCGAAGGTCTTGAAGTGGGTATCGTGTTTTACGGTATCGACCGTTACCGTTTGCCATTTACGTGTTATAGGAAATTAGTAGATTGAAGTTCCGGCTTAGACCCGGATGAATTGTAAATCGCAATACTTCTCGGGATAAAACGATCCTGGTTGATTCTAGTCCGGACTGGTTCGATTTTGGGAATTTTTATGGCTCCCGCTCTTAGCTTTAACTAGAGTACGGATTAGATTAGATTATGTTCGATTAGATTACGTTTATTACAAACAAAGACATACCACATAATATGCATCGCCTGCAGGAAAAGTCCCGGGGGACTTGTTAAATAACAGGCGAAAAACAAAATTCACATCTATTTACCAATGAAAAATAAATACTACTACTAACATTACATTTCTAATTACTGCTTGGGTAGGAATTCAAGTTGCGAGGGTTTGGTCATCAGGCCGTCTAGGGCTTTAGATCCTGCATCTAAAAAGGGAGTGGTTTCGGATTTCGGTGTTCATACTTTTGATTTACCACTCTCTTTTAGAGGGAATTTCCACATTGGATGGGTTTACCAATCGTCTCTTTGAGTTTGAGGATTTTGAGAAACAGTTCGAGGAGTGCATTTCCAGGTCGGCTGTCCGAACGAAATTCGATCAGCATACGAGCCGCGGAAAAGTCATTATCAAGTGAGTACTCTCGTTCCATTAGAAACGAAATAAATATATAAAAAGTAATACGGCCTTATTACTTATTTATTATTTATTTTCACAAATCTGTTACTGATTAGAAATATCCCAGTTTGAAATTATTTGACGTAACACAAAAATCAACGAAGAAACCAACGAAGGACAACCGTCTCCCTTCTTCAGCGCAAACAGAAAATTTCGAGGAAAAATGCCAAAATGAGGATGAAGATCAACAACCAAGAAAGCCAAAACAGTGCAGAAAACCAACAAGAAACCGAAAATTATAACAGAACAGGAAGAATTGAAATCCTAAAATAAAGACAGCGAGCCACTCACCAATACCTGCGAATAACAATTACGACTGTTCTCACTCGGTACTAGCGAGTGACCGCAGAAGGGAGGCGTTGTCCTCCCGAAATATTCGCCTTTTATTTCAGTATACCTATACGTTGGCCCTTACCAGCCCCATTTTTGGTTTCTTCGTTGATTTTTTGTGATATGTCAGGCCAGTGGGGTTTACGAAATTATCTATGTTGACGGACATGTCGACTTTCCTCCTCTACCCTCTTGGTATTCTTACTTCCAGTCTAGAGATATTAGTTGCGTTTTTGCAGATACCATGGTATCTGTTACCACGGTAACTGGATCTGCAATTAGTCGTTTATGGTATCTGTTCGTCGTATCTGTTACCACTGTTGCCCTGCAAAAAACGACTATTGCCGGAATTGCGCTTTTCGAAGTCATCCCTAAAGAAAAACTGATATACAGTTACATCACTAAGTTCCAAACTTCTTTTCTCACCAATGTTACAAAACCTAAGGCGTATTCTCGCCGTTCCCCGAGGACTCCTCGGGGAATCGAAGGGAACGGCGAGAATAAAGGGAGTCACTCCACGCGGACTCCGCGTACAGAAACAGCGAGAATACGGGGAATGCTTTTATAATTGATTTTGTTCGAAAAATGAATATGCAGCTGAAAAAATTAGTCTAGATCCACTTTAGTTTTGGTTTTGTTTATTCTGATTCTTTTTAATTAATTTTACACAGCACCCACAACAGCAAAAATTGATTCCCCTCCGAATTTGAAAGGGAGTCCTTTTTGATGATGGTGATGATAATCGGAGCATTCCCCGTCCGTGGGGACTCGCGAGAATACGGGGAGTGAGTCCCCGGGACAAACAAAAACGCGGGGACTCCTCAAGTGGAGTCCTCGGGGAACGGCGAGGATACGCCTCTAGTCTCTGTTATTGGTAATGATGAAAGTGAAATGACTTTTGTCAGATACCACGATAACTGCAAATACGCCTTTTGACCGTGGTATCAGATACCACGGTAACTGCGAAAACGACTTTAGACCGTGGCATCAGACACCATGATATCTGCGAAAATGCAGCTATTGTGAACAAACGAACGAAGTTTATTTTTTTGTAGTCAACCTCATATCATTCCGCATAGAATAGAATGCATTACCCAAAAAAGCCCGTGGGCCATGGCAACAAAAATTTTACAAAATAAATATTTATTTGAATACTTTGAAACTATGCTGTGCTTTCAAAAAATAACCCACGGTTTTGGCTGTTTTAAGCCTTTTCCGAGACCCGTTGACTTGTAGCGAAAACAGGGAAACAATTTACATAACCGGTTTTTCTGATGGAAAAACTTTTCGCAGAGAACCGTCGACAGCGTGATACACATCGAAGGTAGCAAAAGGCAAGTCAGAAATCAGCGTGGCTTCTTTAGAGTGGTTAGAATGGACCGGACGAAATTGGGGTCTCCCGGTTTAGAAATATGTAGAGTGATCATGGAAATAGGTTGCGTTAGTAGCGCCAATGCAACCTACTCCCGGGCTGCAGTCATTCATTCTTAAACCTGGATACACAAATTTCCGTATGCTGCATTTTAACACTCTAACGACACCAAACTAATCTTTACACTTGCCGCGATTCACGATTTTCCATGCGCATTGTACTCCCAAACGAATGTTCGCGTATCACGCTGCTTTTGCGTAAAACCGGTTATCTTAATCTTGCCGAGTTTTTGCTAGAAGGCAATGGGTCCGGCAAAAGGCTTAAAACAGCCAAAGTTGTAGATAATTTGTTCAAAGCAGAGCTTCGTTCTACAGTATTCGGATAGTTTTGAATAATCGAACATAAACAGTAAATAGTGCGAGGTGTGCTCTAAGCATAATATTTAAAGTTTAACCGAAAAGGCCTGGGATAGGACAATCTAGTCACCCATCACTTATTCACTAAAATTGGCTTGAAGACCCGCCGAAAATGCGTTACTTCGCTGTTCCACTATTCATGAATAATCGATTTTCAAATAGTGGAATTTCCGTGTGATTTCTGGTACCTCTATGCGCTTCTGTTTTTGTTGTATGCCTAACGAGAAAGATTTATGTTTTTTTTTGTTCAGGCACTAAGCAATCTTCACCAACCTCACCACTGCCCACTGAAAAGCCGCGTTTGTGGGGACGGCCGCAGATATTTTGAACGTCATAACTAGAGTAGATCGTGAAAAAAAAAAAAAAAACATTGCATAATCCAAATAATTCATTGTATTCAATTAGATGACACAAAAAGAAGTTGGCTTTTCAGTTTATTTGTTTTTCTCAAAATTTGTTGAGTATTTGATTGTGCAAGTGTAGGGCCACGTTTAATGTAATTTTTGGCCGTGTTGTATTCTTATTTCCTTTTTTATACTCGCCAGCTTTGGCGGTCAGAAATAAATGAAATGAAATGAAATTAAACTTAA
The DNA here is from genome assembly GCA_030848855.1 of Branchinecta sandiegonensis. Taxonomy (NCBI): domain Eukaryota; kingdom Metazoa; phylum Arthropoda; class Branchiopoda; order Anostraca; family Branchinectidae; genus Branchinecta; species Branchinecta sandiegonensis. Next base: position 25,732,092 of record JAUPMV010000002.1, on the reverse strand, counting down.
GCATAAAGAAGAAACAATGAAAGAAACCGAACTAAACGAAACTTTTCTAAATAAAAGTTCTGCAATCTGTATAAAGCGGGTCTGAAGACGAAAACGGATCCGACTCGCTGCGTATCCACAGCCACGTACTGCGGTAGACCAATTGTTATATTGTTGTTGTTTTTCCAGTGATGTTCGTGGTATCATGGATAAAGTTCATGAGACGTCAGTTTCTAAGTATGAGCAGAAGTCGAAGGAACAAGTTCAGCTCGTTCAAGCAATAGAAGAGACTGAGCGACAGATGCTGCTAATCACAAAAGAGGCCAAGCAGAGGATTTGCAACATGGTTGAAGAGGTACAGCGCTGAGTTTTGCAGCTTTGGGTAGACACACTGTAAAAAAGATCTAGCAGTATTTGCTACAGGGATTAATCTTGTCTTTAAAAAGATAATCTTATCTCTGAATCGGATTAATCTTACCTTAATATAGATAAGATTAATCCCAGAAGCAAATACTACAGTTAACTTTAATCCTTACTCGGAGAAACTTTTTACAGCGCGTATACACAAGAGAGCAATACTGACGGTTTCTTACCTCAAACTTTACTTTAGAGCAATCGACCCGGCCATTAAGAAAAGAGAAATGGATACTAAGTCGGCTAAGATTTTTTTCAGCTCGGCCCTTCTTGGCAAGGGTTCTCGTAAGGCTGTAGCTGGAACCTGCAGACGAGGGAATGCAATATGTTTCTGGGTTAGTTTTTTTTTTCCAAAAATCTTGGCTGACTTATCCGTTTTTATACTCCATTATATATATATGTATTTTAATTGTAACCTTCCAAATACACAAGGTGGTAGCGGAGTAAAGAGAACAACGAAAAACAACACAAGATAAATAACAGTATAAACACACAAAATTTAGACATAATTTCTAACTGGGCCTGAAAAATTCATGAAAAACATCATGTACTCGATGACCAGGATGATGAGATGTACATAGTAGTGACGCTGACGTTTTCTCTAGTGAACGAATAACATCTTGGACGCCGAACTTCTGAACTAATTTGTGGTTGCGGCAGGAACGAGGAAGGTACATAAAAAATTTACGATGATTAAAACACGTCTTCAAAGCTTTAATGTCTTTCGCAAAACGTAATAACATTTAACGCACATTGCACTACATTATCTCCCTAGATGATTCGTTTTTCTTTGTTTTGTGGTTTTATTTTTGTTTCCGATTTTTTAAAACTCTGGTTCTGACCAAACATATGAACTTATACACTGTCAAAAGTTTCATAACCAGATTGCGCATAACACTTTCAAGAATAACACCTTTTCACTTAGAAATTAAGTGTTATAACGAATTAGGTTTATACTATTTCGTGCTTAGATCTCCAATAACACCTTCAATAGGTAAAAATACTACACTGTCAGAAGTTACATAACGACGACAGAAGGATGCGCGGTTTCAGCAGATAACACTTTGGGATGTTATCTGTTATGTTTCTTTCGTTCCCGTTAGTATTTTTACCAATTGAAGGTGTTGTTGGAGATCTAGGCACGAAATAGTGTAAACTTAATTGGTCATAACACTTTATTTCTAAGTGAAAAGGTGTTATTCTTGAAAGTGTTATACGCTATCTGTTATGAAACTTCTGACAGTGTATGCAATTTTTTTTTCGAGACAGTTTTGAATGCTGTCTGAAGACGACAAGTTTTCTGGATATTGTTGCTTTTAGTTGTTCAGTTTCTTATAAGTTTTAAGTTTTTAGTTTTTTAACAGTTATCATGACAGTCGTGATGGATCAATAAACCGAATTGTAATTGTAAAAAATTCGATGTACGGCTTCGTCCATGACGGATTTTTGAAAACAAATTGCATTCAGTTGAAATGAATAGAATTGAACGTTTTCCCTCTCCTATATCAGGATTACACAAAACTAGGCACTTAACTTCTACGCCTTTATACCAAGTTGTCCAGTGTTGTATCATTTTAGTACATAAATAAATACTTGAATACTTAAACTGAAATCACAATTCTAAATTTCTAACCGATAATGACGGGAACGAAGTTACAGAACCTCCCTACTTTCAGGTGGAGACGAAGGTCTCTAAGGCGATCAGCGAGGAAATCCGACGCCTTTCAATCCTGGTTGAGGAATTCAGCGAGCCTTTTGACTCCAATCCATTGGTTCTGAACGAATTCAAGAAGAAGCTTCACAAGCATGTCGACTACGGACTTGTCAGTAATTTGAGGTCCAGGTTAACGTCCGCTGTTGCAATGAACATGGAGGCAGCTCAGAAAGACATGGCAGGTAAAAAGGGGAGAGGGCTTTCATTTATTCGCTTAAAGTTTAACTGGAAAGCCAACTTGTTTTTGTGTCATTTAATTGAACACGCTGAATTATTTGGATTCTGCTAAGGGATTTTTTTTTTATTCTCCACTATCTGCTCTAGTTATGAAGTTCAGAATATCTGCGACCGTCCCCACAACGTAAATTCTACTGTGACGCGGGAAATTTTAAATCCCAACGCAATCGCGGCTTTTCAGTGGAAAGTGGTGAGCTTGGTGCAGACTGCTTGATTTCTGAACAAAAAAAAAACATGAATATTTCTCGTAAGGTATACAACACAGATACAAGCGCATAGAGTTACCACAAACCACACGGAAATTCCACAATTTGAAAGTCGGTTATTCGTAAATAGCGGAACACGCAGTAACGCATTTTCAGCGGGTCTTCAAGCCGATTTAAGTGAATAAGTGATGGGTAACTAGATTGTCCTATCCCAGCCCTTTTCGCTTAAACTTTAAGGCGTATTCTCGCCATTACCCGCTACAGTCCCCGCGTTTTTGTTAGTCCCAGGGACTCACTCCTCGTATTCTCGCGAGTTCCCAGGGACTTAGAATGTTAGTTATCGACATTGTCACTATCATCGGAGGGAAGTCGACATTGCCACTATCATCGGATTCAGAGGGGAGTCCATTTTGGGAGTTGCTGGTGTTGTTGGATTTGAAAAACAGAAATTAGGGATGGCTAAAAAGAATTTTTGAGATCAGTAGCCTATTGAGTTTAGTTTTGGAATAAGGCTGATTTCAAGCTTAGTTGTGGGATAAGACTGATTTTGAGAAAAAGGCATCTATATTCCAAGATTTTTTAGTTTAGTTAGAATGCAAATGGAAAGTTAAATAAAAACAAGGCGGACCATGATCTTTACGGACTAATTTTATCACCCTTATATTTTTTTTCTGAAAAAATCTCACGTAAGGGTGTTCTCTGTGTTCTCGTTGTTTTCCGCAACCAGGAAGTGACTCCCTCTACTCCCGTGATTCCTTCGACACCCCAAGTAGTCCGGTGGGAACGCAAGCGGTATGCCTTTAGACCCTTCATTCCGGATGACCCAGTCAGGATAGAATATCGTCTGGCTCCTGACAAAGGGGAGGAAGAAAACGAATATAGAAAGCAAGGTGTCTTTTCATGACTGACGGGAAGATTGGACAGCTTTTAGTTTTGGAAGAACGCGATAACCAGTTATATAATGTTGTATAATAGTTATATAGTGAGAGGTGTTTTCATCATTTGTGTATAGAGTGATAGCCTGTCATCAACTATTTTTGGGGGAATTGAGACTTCGGTCCATTTTGGCCTGAGTTCTTGGCTTACGCCACAGCATAGTGGAAAGTTAAACGTGTAGGTGTAATAAGGAAAGGTAAGTTTATCTCGCTATTGTTGCTTGTTATAAACCGAGTAAAAGACATGGTAAGGATGATCAACGGTACATCAATCCTAATAGCATCGGGCTAAAACATGAACGAAAGTTCAAAATACGCACACATACACTACTATAGAAATTCTTTGACAGAGCCTTAAGGCGTATTCTCGCCGTTCCCGGAGGACTCGTCGGGAAATCGAAGGGAACGTCGAGAATAGAGGGAGTCACTCCACGCGGACTCCGCCTAGGAAAATAATGAGAAAACGGGGAATGCTTCTAAAGTAGATTTTGTTCGAAAAAAAAATATGTAGTCGACGAAATTAGTCTGGATCCACTTTATTTTTGGTTTTGTTTATTCTGATTCTTTTTAATTAATTGCACCAACACCAACAAAAATTGATTCCCCTCCGAATTTGAAAGGGAGTCCTTTTTGATGATGGTGATGATAATCAGAGCATTCCCCGACCATGGGGACTTGCGAGAATACGGGGAGTGAGTTCCCGGGAGAAACAAAAACGCGGGGACTCCTCAAGTGGAGTCCTCGGGGAACGGCGAGAAAACGCCGTTAATGGAAAGGTAAACGTGTAGGTGTAATAAGGAAAAGTGTATCTTACTATTGTTGCTTCTTTTAACCATGTTAAGAATGATCAACCGTACATGAATCGTCAATTTTATCGAAACCCTAATGGCACCGGGCTAAAACATGTTTGGAAGTTCAGAATGCTTATAAAAAAAACTACTAGAAATATTTTGGCAGAGCCTTGTAACGGGTATAACTAACTCACATTTGGCCGCCCTCCGCTTCGACCAAATCCACTATTTCAGCACCACTTGTCTTTAAAAAAAATCGCAATCTACTGAACATCAAAATGAATGTTTGTGAATTAAATGTATATGAACATGTGTTCAGGGAGGGTGTCGAGGCAAATTAACTACCGCAATATTTAAGTTAGGGTCGCAGATGAAAAAAAAGGTAGTCTTGTCGCTACTTCCACCGACCAGTTAACCCATCCATAATAGTTCTCCCACAAAAATACATGGTCAACTTTTCTGACAACTCAAAACATTTGAATGGACACACCGGAATCCTTTATTACGTGCACCCGTCACTTCACCCACCTGCCAGTTCTCCCACTCATCAGTTGTCCTGAACTGATGGATTAGGTAGATGAACTTATTTAGGCGAACTGTCGGTTTTTGGTGGATGCAATCCGGTGGACGGACGGACAGATTTCGGCGTGTCAACTCACGAGCTGTCAAACTGCCTGATTGTTGAGGTCGATGAATAAGCCCCTCATAAAATTCCTCTCAGATTAGTTATTTTTTGGCCGCTAAGTGCCCTATCGTAAACAAAACAATGACACGCTACTTCTTCGTGTACGTTTATCCAGGTTTGTTTTGCTATTTTCAATTCCTCTTAGGCCTAACCATGTTTAAAACTGTTTAAATTGCCTCTTCCCCTCTTTTTGCTTTACCCAGCTCTGTTCTGTCAAGCGTCATCAAGTTTGTCATTTCTGGCTTCCGACTTCAGTGCCGAGTGCTGGCTGACTTTTCCACGCGGCTAATGCGCGACTCGACATGAAGCGAAAGCCTAATCACTTATTTACCCGTCAGATAACTTATCCCCAGATCTCACCTGTGATTGTTATTGTTCCTCTAGCGCGTCTGGCGGCAATTCGTCATCGGATTTTATGAAGGACGTATGGCAAAGAGACTGCGAATCCAAGAAAGTTAAGGAATGCGAACGAAACATGAGGAAATGGGCGAATCCGAATTCGGACTCGGATTCCAAACATTGAATCTCACTAATCCGCTCCAGTTTCTAATCTTTCCCGATATTTACACACTGTGCTCAAGGTATTGTGCTTAACGAGCCCCAAATTCATTCCTGGTTGCCGAGATGAAACCCGTACCATAACACGCACACAAGAAAACCTAGAAATATGGCTTACTTCGTCCAATTAACCGTCTCATTTGCCTTAGGTATCAGTGTTTTTTGTCATCTTTGATTTTAGAACGATAACCTCCACTCACAAGTCCTCCCTCCCCGATTAGAAGTCGACCAGAAAGAGTGGTAAGTTCTAGGGTACCCAAGCTCTGTCCTGTACCTAGAAAACACGCTAGATATAGGACTAGGACCTTCACGTTTCTGCCCTTGGCCATTTCTCCGCATTCCATCTAGGAAGAAGATTTTTTAGACCCGATTAGTCCCTTTTCTTTTTTTTAATGTTTATTTTTTGATCTTGTGCATTTACTACATTATTGAAAGCTCAGTGTATGTTTCCCTTTACTTTGTCTGTACTGCATTAGTTTCCTCTTCTTAAGTGCGTAAATAAAATTTTCATCATCATCATCATCATATGCAAAAAGTTTTTATTCCAGAGTTCGTAAAATTTTTTAATGAAGCGTGACAGATTTTTAAGTGGACTGACATATGACACATATATTGTAATTTCTTCTGTTTTTTGACAATAATCGCAAATTTGGTTTACAACTACGAAAGTCGATTTTTACAGTAACTTTCTATCTATCTATCATGTACATGATTTGATTTTGGCTATGGTCTGATTCAAATCCGGATTCAAATTCTCAACATGAAATGGTGATTCGGAATTCTTCGAATCCTTTCATGATCGGATTCGCCCATCTCTGATTCTAATTCGATACTTTTTTGTACAGCTCGCGTCGTGAACATTCTACCAGAATCAAAACGGGACAAAGTTCAAATGCCCGCTGAACTTCGAACATTTGAAGTACAGTACCCGTTCCGCTGTGATAACCTCTGTTCAGATTTCAAAGAAGACATAGAGTTCAAGTTCTCTTTTGGAGTTCTGACGTTTGTCAACAAAGTTGTCGGCGGGAAGCACGGCCTGCTAAACCGACTGAAGAGGAGTCCAAACGATCAAGTTAGTCATCGTATTTTCTTCCGCTTAACTACTATTGAAGCATCAAACGGTATTCCGTTGTTCCAGCCCAGACCTGATGGTCGCCAATCTATTTTGTTCATACAGCTTCCGAACGAACATTGGTTTATTTGCTAGCTGAGCTTCGACTATTAATTATGTTGAACTTTAATGGACCCCTCCTGCTTATTCTTTTTTTTTTTTTTTTATATAATCCCTAGCTCCCTTATTAAATTATATGCTATGAAATCGACACCTTTCTAGTTTCGCTTTGTGCCTACCACTTTTGAACCGAGTTTTTTCAGCCCGACAACTCTTTCACACATATGAATATGAACAGCTCGGGGGCCATCTGTTCTGTCTTCTGTTTTGGACTTCTTTGTTTGCTTGGTAGTTTATTTTCTTATTTGTAAAATTAAAGATTAAATCTCTAGAACCAAGAGATTAGTGCTAATTCTGCGTATCTGTGAATTCTGCTCGAATTAGTATTCTTAAAGCACAACTCTGACTAGAAATGATCTTTTCCCTATGTAATGGGTTAGAAAAAACGTTTTCCGAAAATTCCATTACTTTCTACCTATAGAATTAGCGATTTTCTTGTTAGCGGTTGTCGACTCTATCCAGCCTTCCTGCTCTCCTACTCGGCGGCTGGAGCGCAAAACATTTGAAACTGAACGCACCGTGGTACAAAATTGGAAAAACTAAGCAAATAAAATAATTAAAAAACAGAAGATTTTCATATCCTTATGTGTGAAAGAGTTGTAAGCGGACGCTAAAGATTCCGGTAAACTTTGCGTAGTGTGACGAGTAAAACTCGGCAAGGCCGAAAAAGCGCTAACAATTCGTAGGCACTAAACGAAACCATTGAGAAAAGTGGGGATTTTAGCAACTTATAATTCATAAGGGAGCTAGTTATATTATAAAAGGCAGAATAAGCAAGAGGGCCGTCCTTTAAAGAGGGTAGAAGACAGACTGCTTCTTAACCCTGGGAAGAATACAGTAAAAAGAAGTACAAAACCAAGAGCTCACAATAATCATTAAGAAAGTTCATTATTAATATTCAGCTAGTATAACTAAAGTAAATCCAACTCTTCTGTATTCTGTCGGCGCGTTCAGTTTTCAAATATTTTGCGCTCAGCCGCCGCGTCGGAGAGCGGGAAGGGTGTCTTTAAAGAGGGTAGAAGACAGACTGCTTCTTAAGCCTGGGAAGAATACAGTAAAAAGAAATACAAAACCAAGAGCTCACACTAATGATTAAGTCAGTTCATTATTAATATTCAGCTAGTATAACTAAAGTAAATCTAACTCTTCTGTATTCTGTCGGCGCGTTCAGTTTTCAAATATTTTGCGCTCAGCCGCCGCGTCGGAGAGCGGGAAGGGTGTCTTTAAAGAGGGTAGAAGACAGACTGCTTCTTAAGCCTGGGAAGAATACAGTAAAAAGAAATACAAAACCAAGAGCTCACACTAATGATTAAGTCAGTTCATTATTAATATTCAGCTAGTATAACTAAAGTAAATCTAACTCTTCTGTATTCTGTCGGCGCGTTCAGTTTTCAAATATTTTGCGTTCAGCCGCCGCGTCGGAGAGCGGGAAGGTTGTATGGAGTCGGCAAGCGCCAACAAGCAAATTGCTAATTTCACGTGGCATGTGATGGTAGCGTATTTTCGAAAAACGAAATTTCTGAGCCGTTCCATCGTTAAAAGGCCATTTCTAGTAAGAGTTGTGCTTTTAACAGTCCGAACCTCAAGTGGCTTCTCCTCTTATCCTTTTCTTTTCACATCTCTTACGATTATTACAATTTACATATGATAGCCAGGAGCAACGTAAGTAATAGTAACTACCCGTTCAGCAGAGTGGTGAATTATGTCACAGGAAATCTCACTTATGCCAAAATATCACAAATTCTTCAGTTTCGAAGCATTTTGGCCAGTTACGAGGCAACTCTTTTTGGAAAAAAAAGATTTGTTATTCTATTACGATTTTTATCTCCTCTTGTAAGAGCAAACTGGAACCGTAAATCGAAGAGTTTCTTGCTGAAACTGTAAAAATAACCAAATTTTTTGGGCGCCAGAATTTCACAAATTTTTGCGGTCAAATATGGCACGTTCCATGTGGCAACACGGAACTACACAAGAAAGAGCTTGCTGCTCCTCTCATCGTCATTACATGTATTACTTCTTTGGGACGGAACCTTAATTTCGTATTTGTTATTTAGATACCTCGGCCGCTTGCTTTAAGCCCTCAAACGCCTGTTATTCAAACAGCAAGCCTAATAGGAAACGAAGACTGGTCCATGATTTCCAAGTTCGCAATGGCGACCGTCAGTTCTCAGGGTGCAATGGGAGGACTCCTGGTCGGTGGCTTTGTAAGTATAAAGTAGATCATAACCAGTGAATTCAAGACAAATGCTCGTCTGGCGGGGTTTGAACCTGCGGCCCTCAGTTTCCAGGCACAACGCGCTACCAAATGAACAACCGAGAGGGTTATGACTCTGATCTATGGTTGTTAAATTAAAGTGGGCTTCTGAATCAACGATTCTGCTCGTCACAAAAAATCAACGAAGAAACCAACGAAAATGGGTTTTTTATAGGCCAACGAATATACTGAAGTAAAAGGTGAATATTTCGGGAGGACAACCGCCTCCCTTCTTCAGCGCAGACAGAAAATTTCGAGAAAAAATGCCAAAACGAGGATGAAGATCAACAGCCAAGAAAACTAAAACCAACCAAAAAAACAACAAGAAACCAAAGATTAAAATAAATTGAAAGAATTGAAAGCCTAAAATAAAGAAAGCGAGCCACTCACCAAACCTGCGACTAACAATTAAGATTGTTCTCGCTCGATACTAGCGAATGAAATTATGGGGAGCATTCTGCTCGAGGCATGCTTAGCTAAACGGCAAGTTCCTATTGTCGCTGGATTGAATACTTTTGATTCAAGTGCAACTGAAGGCCTGCACCACATGAATAGTTATGTTTCTGAAGATACGATGGTATCTGATACCACGGTCCAAAGTCGTTTTCGCAGTTACCGTGGTTTCTGATACCACGGTCAAAACCCATTTTTGCAGTTACTATGGTATTTGGTCAGGTACCGTGGTAACTGATTGTGGTATCCGAAAAATGCCTCTCACTTTCATCATCTCCAACACAAGAGTCTAGTTTTTTGTCAAATTGGTGGGAAAGAGGTTATGTCACTAGATGTCAGTGGATATCAGTATTTCGTTTTGGATGATTTCTAAAAGCGCAAATCCGGCAATTGTCGTTTTTGCACAGTAACCGTAGTATCAGATACCACAATAACTGCAAAAACGACTAACTGCAGATTCAGTTACCGTGGTATCTGCAAAATGCAACTAGTGATTTCGCCCGAGATATGCTTGTCTAATATTCGGCCAAGTTCCTCATGTCGCCGGAATGAATACTTTTGATTAAAGTGCAACCGAAGGCCTGCACCATATGATTGTTGAATACAGTAAAAGAGCAGTTGCACCAGCCGGCTTGAACGCCTCCATAAATGAACGAGAATGTACTGCAAGAAAACAAGTTATACTAGTTGCGTTTTTGCAGATACCATGGTATCTGTTGCCACGGTAACTGGATCTGCAATTAGTCGTTTTTGCAGTTACCGTGGTATTTGATATACGGGTGCTCCGCAAAAACGACAATTGCCGAAATTGCGCTTCTCGAATTCATCCCAAAAGAAAAACTGAAATTCAGTCACATCATTAAGTGCCAAACTTCTTTCCCTCCAATTTGACAAATTGATGAAAGTGAGATTACTTTTTCAGATATCACGATCAGTTACCACGGTCCGGTCGTGGTATCTGAATATCAGATACCACGATAACTGGCCAGATACCACGATAACTGCAGAAACGTCTTTTGACCGTGGTATCAGATACCCAAAAACGCAACTACTGTGTTTTGCTGGGCGTTTGGCTAGATCGTAATTTTCCGCAAGAGGGCATAACCAAATGCATACAACTGATTCTCATTGTGAAGCGAATTAAGCGCGTTGCAGCTTTCACCCGGTTTAGTTTTTCTATCTTATTAGTTCTTGGGCTGGGGCGACCGGGTTACCAGTCTTTGTGAGCGGCCTTGTTAAGAGCTACAGTCAACGTTTGATCGGTTAACTTGTTTAACCTTGGGCATTTGAAACAGACGGTCTCATGAAAGTCCCTACTATAGACGATGCAGTCGGTTCGGAGACGGTCGAAGAGCGGAAAAAACCCCATAGATAGCATGACTCTGGACGACAAGTTTCGGTCTCAGTACAAAAAGTATGAACGTATATGAACGTGTCTATTAATGATATTTTGTTTGAAGTAAAAGGAGTAACAGCCTTTGAGCTTTGTATTTATTTATTTGGTTTCTTAAATTTACTCTTCAACTAACCGTATTTTAAAATATTTGAATACTTTAAAAGTAGGCTGTGGTTTCAACAAATAGCCCACGGTTTTGGCTGTTATAAGCATTTTCCGAGACCCGTTGACTTACAGCGAAGACAGGGAAATAATTTACATAACCGTTTCTTCTGATTGAAAAACTTCTCGCCGACAATGGTCGACAGCGTGATTCACATCGAAGGTAGCAAATCACGGCAAGTGAGAAAATCAGCGTGGTTTTGTTAGAGGGGTTAGAATGTACCATACGAAATTGGGGTCTCCGGGTTTAGAAATAAATGGAGTGATTATGGAAGTAGGTAGCGTTAGTATTGTAGGTAAGACAGGTCCTTTAACTGTACTTGTATTTTAGCTCATGAAAACGGTTGGTTGGAGGCTGATAGCGGCAACGGGTGTCTTCTACGGTGCCATGTATGTCTATGAACGTCTTATGTGGACGAACAAAGCTAAGGAGCGAGCTTTTAAGAGGCAGTACGTCGACCACGTGACTAGGCAACTGCGGCTGGTTGTTGACCTGGTTTCCTCGAACTGCAGTCACCAAGTTCAGCAGTAAGCATAATACACATTCGCTATAGTACGTCATTAGGGTATTCTCGAAATTGAATATTACGGATTTTGGAAAACAATTTAATGGGTGCAAAAGTCTGATGGGTAAAAAAAGGTGGTCTCTGTATCGTATATTTTATTTGACTTATTACGGTAGATCTATAGAGCACGTATTCCAGTATTTAATTACGTACTGGGAGATACTGCAACAGGGGAGAACCTGATTTACTGACCTAGAAATGGAAGAATACCTGTTTAGGCCTAACTACACTGTAAAAAGTTTCTCTGAGTAAGGATGAAAGTTAACTGCAGTATTTGCTACTGGGATAAATCTTATCTTTACTGAGATAAGATTAATCCGAATTAGAGATAAGATTATCTTTTTAGAGACAAGATTAATCCCAGCGGCAAATACTGCAAGATTTGTTTTAACAGTGTAAACTTCAACACGATATTCAGAGGTAATTAAGTAATTCAGCGTTGTATTCATTAACTTTAACGTTGTAATTTGTGTTCTCCGACTGGAAACTTGCCTGTCCACCACCCCATCAGTGTGATTCTAAATTAGTGAACTTTTATGCAAAATATCTTTGAGTGTTTTGCGATTATTTTATACTTCTTTGTCCTTTTCTACTGCACTTATGCCGTTGGGCAGTTCGTCATAAATCCTTCATTCGTTCATTCATATTCATACAATGAATAAAAACGGAAACGTCAGCAGCGTATACTTTGGCAGCGATATGTCGGCTCTTCTTGGCAAAGGTCCTCGTCAGGCTGTCGACAAAGTTTCCGTGTCAGCTTGGGCTCAAGAAGCATGTGTTGAACTTATTTTTTTTTATTTTTTTTATTGCCGCGTCGTATATTTTCCGTTCTGCCTGTCCAGTATGATTTCAGGTGACTACGCTTCCACTTTCCCTCGGTGACGCCAACGGTCCTAACATCTAAAATTTTGATTTTTTGTTTTGTTTCAATGACCGACCTATATATCTAGCGTCACCTACACTTTCCTCTATCTCTACGTTATTTTTTTAATATTCAACATTGTAAGATATCGGCTTCAAAAGACAGGACTGGATTTGCTTAAAAGTTACTCGTAACCACAGCAGTTCCAGCAGGCCCCTCATTTCAGCTTTCGCTGAATGGAGTGGACCCCCCCCCCCCGGCGATAGCTTCCAACCACTGTGAACAACAAAAGCATATGAAGAAGGATCTCTGTCTTTTCTATGACGCAATCGAGCAGCAAAACCAGCAGCCGTATCCAAAATGAAGTCACAGTACCCGCTTTAACTCCAAGCAATTTTCAGGAAAGAAATTCACACATTAAAGGATTCCTTTTCCAACTTGAGCCTGAAGAGGACCCTTGCCAAGATATAGCGCCGCTGAGAAAGTTATGTATCTTGGAATCCCTTATTCATCCAATACCAGGGATTGAATAAGAAGAGCATTCGGTGCTGTTATTCGTTTACGGGGGATGTATCGCAGAGAAGTTCTTGATTCCTGTTTAAATGGCTGCTGAACTTCCTCACATTCTTTTTCCGTCTGCTTTCTTTTCTTCTTTCCGTCCTTCTGAACTTTCTGCGTTAAAAGCTACTTATTATAAATTCTCTAAATTCCTTCTTGGTTTCCCTATTTCTGCTAGTAACTTTTTCCTAACTTCTAATTAAAGTGAATCCTTTGCAAACTTTAAATAGTAAAATCTAAAACTTCATAAAAAGGCTGACAACATTCATCTTCATCACAACCTTTTTCCTTTTTCGCAAAAAAGCGTCCTGATTACTTTGTTGATTTTGTACTTTGTTTTTTCCATTATATTTCGTTGTAGATTTAGTAGTGTAATTTATCTTTAACGGCCAGCTGTTTACTAGTATGTAAGTGTGTGTGAGCTTGATTGACATGTTGTTATACCTTTTTTATACAATACTCTTCAGTTTTGAAGGATTGAGATAAATAATAATAATAATACTAGCACTAATAAAATGTAGCTGACGTATCCGCTTTGCATTGTCAAGCGTGATTCGCAGCCAGCTTGGGCCGAAGGAATATCTGTGAACAACGTTGTGAAATGCGGAATAAATTCATTCACTGTGAGCAAGCCAGAAGCCAGCCTACCATTGTCTGAAAGTCTCATACGTATTTTGTTTTTTTTAGAGAGCTTTCGGGCACGTTTGCCCGCCTAGGGAGCTACGTGGACACAGCTGCTGTGGACATGCAGAGCCAGCTACGAGTTGTGACGAGGAGCATACAGACATACGATTCAGTAAGCAGTGATGCTAAGAAGCTTAGGAATAAGGCGACTTACATACTAAACGAGCTAGACCGCTTTGAGGAATCGTTCCTTAAAGCAGTATAGGATAGTAATTTTTAATTTTAAGTTTAGCGTTGATCGTCTGCGTAGTCGCGAATAGATTGTTGCATGGATCGTCCAAGTGCATGCGGATTTTTATTTCAGTGCCAGCAGGCAGGGTTGCCACACCGCTGACATATTTTCGTGATTTTAAAGCTCGGAAAGTGGCTTTTTCGTCCTTAAAAAGTGCTATTTCAATGCAAAATTTGGAGTTACAAAAATTCCCTGTAACATTATGTGCAAAAGTACTCAAATTGACATAGTTTGGCGTGAAGGGCTATTTGAATCGCTTGTCATGCGATTCAGATAGCCCCCCTCTAATTAGTTTTGTGCTTTTAACAGCAAAAAGTAGTCATAACAGAACAAAAAGTCTCATTTTGAAAAAACATTGCTGCTTTTAATACAAAGCGATCTACATACTGCCACGTTTTATTGAAGTACAGCTTTCGTAATGCTACCCTTGGCAACCCTGCCAATAGGCCATCTCCGTTTTTTGAGGAAAAAAGGGTAGCACACCCAGAGATTGGTTAAGCCCAGTGACGACGGACTATTTGATCGTTTCTACTGATATATCTTCAGATAGGCCTCTGTGGCCGAAAGTCTAATCGGGTCAGTAAATGATCTAATTAAATTATTGTATAGTAACGCAATACAAAAAAGGGTCCTGCTAAAATTGTTGCAATAGTTCCAGCTAGATCTGACTACCCTCGGATATTTTACTATCCGAATTTTTAGATACTGAATGAGGTACAGTAGGAGAGGTTAGGATCGAATCTGACGAAAACGGATATACACCGTCATCGAAAAACACGGAAAACAAACAATTTACACTGTGTGGCATAGACAAGCTAAAAGATTTACGCCAAATTAATAATAATATTAATAGGATTTTCAGGCGGAATTATCAACGTTTGGTAATTCACTTTATTCCATCTCAACGCTACAAGGGGACTAGTTTTTGTTAGCCCCCCATTTTCTCACTATCAACAATTGTGTAGAAATAGTAAAAAGTCGGATCCCTAAGATATAGTTGGTAACTTAGACTTGATTACCGGGTAAGCAGATTATAGATTTTCTACTTATGAACCTGTGGGGGGATTAACAGAAACTAGTCCGCTTGGAAGCGCTGTATTTGAATATGGCGAATTCCTCTGAATTTGTACGTTATTGACCTCTTATATTGTTTAGTCACGATATTGGAGCTTTTTCTGATCATAAATGAGACCCTGAAGGTTTCAGACTTGTGTCACAAAGTCTCTTATCCTATTGGTTGGTTTTTCCAACTGTCTAAGCCTGGCTTCTTGAATGGGCAATACTGCCATGTGTACTCGAATCCGTTTCCGTTGGGTAGGCTGCTATTCCTCTAGTCCCGGTTTTCGGGGTCGTCGGTCCCTAGTTTGGCGGGTGGTTGCCGGGTGTGGTTGCACACCATACCCGGGCGGTTGCCTTTCTTCGTTTGCTACTGACAATTTGTGAAAAGGGAAACGCAGCTCAGGGAGTAAGATTCTCGTGATGGTCACGCATGTATATACTGGAATTCGGCAAAATGCTCGTCACAAGCCGCCAGACCTCTTCGGAGTCAATCGGATAGATTCGTACGAAATTCTTTTCCGATCGTTTTTCGGATTCGGCCGGAATGCTAACGCGGAATGTTCGTCTGGATCCCACGCCGACCATACATTCGATAGCGCGACGTGTTGGCACCAAGGCCGTGAGTAGAGAAATTAAGAGCGTGTTCCAACCTCATGAAAAGTTACTACGCTGACCGTTCCAACCTTCTCGAAATAGTAACTAATAGTAACTATTTGCTTACCAGCGTGGTAAGCGTAGTAACCACGAATCTCTGTCACGTGATTAGTCGGATTCACCCGAGGCATAATATTCCGCTGGAAAATAGAAAAATCGTTCCAGTGTTACATTGGGTTGGTCATTAATAATTAATTATCGGAAGCGTTTTATTCGTAGTTCAGAAAATATAAAAGACGTAAAAGAATATTCCATTTCCCCTTGGAAACGTAGATTTTGGGTGGAACTTCCTGGAAATGGTGGTTTTGAATATCCTGCTAAAAACATAGATTTTGGTAAAGCATCGTGGTTTCTGTGGGTTTTGGAAGAACCGCGATTGTGCAAGCTAACGGAAGTGGTGGTGGTGGAAGCAGGAACTGGAGAGCGGTTTTAGAAACAGATACGTACGAGAGGCGAAGGAGATACGAATTAGAAACAAGCCGAGAAAAAGCTGTTGTGCATTGGACTATTTTGTGACCAGCAATTTATAATACAGTAAGTCAGCTCGAACCACCGAACGAAAGACTACGATCCCAAATACGCCTTTGAAGAGTTGAACGATTCCCCCGTTCGCACGCTACCGTTATGTTCGCAAGTCGGGGTTAGCTCTCGGTCAGAGTATCGACATTGAACCAGCAACGAAAGGTCCATCGCGGGAACTCGGAAGCAAAGAGTAATAACACGAGTAATAACCTCTTCGGTTCACTGGTGACGCGTTTGTCTTTCGTTTGGAAGGGAATCATAGGCTAGATATAGTGTTTTGAGTGTATTTTCCTTTAGACCGGGTTAGAATGTCTGAAGATGACACATCAAATATGTCCCTTGGCACACTTTGCAAAATCGCATCTCAAGTCTCCACTTTCTCTGGGAGCGAAGACGTTTTGATATTTATTGAGACGCTCGAAAATTTAAAATTCTGGGATAAGTCTATTCAGAGCGATGAACTTATCCGGTTGGCATTCATGAAAACGACAGGTCAGGCGGCTAATTTCCTAACCAGTCACGCGAAATTTGAGTCATTCGATGATTTGAAGAAAGCCCTTGCCAGGCAGTTTGAACACACGTCCCTTAGGGCACGGTTGGTCCACGAAACTCTTCGTCTGGAGGATGGCGAAGATCCGTTTCCGTTTTTCGAAAAATTGAAATTAAAAACTTTGAAACTTATGGGTTTGGATCAAGTTCCGTCGGCAACCGAAGGAAGCTTTGATGGCTATTCAAATCTTTTGAAAAACCTCCTCCTAGACAGCCTTTCCCCTCAACTAGGAATGCGGGTGGTCGCGAAGTGTCCCAAAGATTTTGAGGAAGCCACACAGTTTTTGATAAACGATTTTCGTGCACGTGAATTTGCTAAAGCCAAGTCGCCTCATGTGCTTTCTAATATTGCTTCCGCTTCAGTCGAAACTAGGCC
Source organism: Branchinecta sandiegonensis (assembly GCA_030848855.1). NCBI lineage: Eukaryota > Metazoa > Arthropoda > Branchiopoda > Anostraca > Branchinectidae > Branchinecta > Branchinecta sandiegonensis. The sequence goes on along the minus strand of JAUPMV010000002.1, from coordinate 25,715,015 downwards.
TAGTATACTAGCAAATGGAGCCACACGAGATGGCAGGGTCTCAGAAAACATACCAGATAAGCGTACCGACGGCACTATTTTCCGGCGTTCAAGTCGCCCAACGTTTCGCCGTCGGGAACCGTCACAAAGTAACCGACTGTCAAATGACATAAGCAGCTTCAGGGGTAGATCTCGTGACATGAGAGGGGTTCGGGAAGGTTCCTATGGGAGGTCCGAGTCCCGGAAACCTGGCGGTTCGAATAAGAATTGTTTCAACTGCAACAAAACCGGTCATTTTGCTCGGGAATGTCGCGCACCCCGTACCATGCGTTGCTATAGTTGTCAAAGAGTAGGGCATTTGGCAAGACAATGTCGCAGCCAACCTGCCGGTCCTCGTCCCAAGGAATGTTTTAAATGTGGGAAACCGGGACATTTCTCAAGGGAATGCCATCTAGCTGAAAACTTCAGTCGTTTAAACTTGTAAGGGGACGCGCACTTCGTCACGTTTCGGTAAATTCTGATGCGCATCCCGTCCCTTATCGTTCGACTAAAATTATGGGAGAAAATTTTATAGCGTCGTATTTTGCTAATTGCAGTGGAGTAAATTGTAAAGTTTTGCCGTATGTTAATGCTTCTGTGTGTGGTGTCTCTGTACGCGCGCTTGCCGATAGTGGCGCCTCGATATCGCTTTTAAGTTACGATATGTTTTTGCAGTTACCCGATTTAGTTAGGTCAAAGATAGCTAAAAACTATAATGATGTTAGCAGTGCTACCGGTCATTCCATGGAAATTATCGGGAGTATTTCAGAGAATGTTAATATTGACGAACATGAATACTTTGAGACGTTTTTGATAAGTGACAAATTGAAAATGCCGATGATATTAGGTTATGGATTCTTGAAGAAAAATGACCTATTAATTGATGCTAAGAATGACAAATTAATCCGTAGAGGCTCTAACGGGGAAAGTCTGCGGTCTGTTTGTGAATTTTCTGACCCGTCGGCAAATCTGGTCAACCTTAAAGAACAAATGAAACCAAATTGTTGTTTTGCTCGAAGCCAGTCCTGTGGTCCACAGTCGATTCCTTGTTCCTCCGTTAGTCCTGTAGTTAATTTACCCCATCCCAGCTACCCTTGTCCACCTCCTATCAATGAAAGTGATGGTTTAAAATCAGAAATTGGGTTAGGAAAACCGGAGGTCGAATCGGCGAAATCGCCGAAACGCATATATAGGCTTCAACTTGTGTCTAGGGCTAGTGTTAATGCCAAGACCAGTAAGCGGTGCGTGTTATCTACTAGTAGGGGGCCAATAGATACGGACGGTTTATTTTTGGTTTCACCTACAAAGGAAATGAGCGAAAGATTCCCAGACTTAGTCCTACCGGAACAGCTTGTAACTACTCAGGATGGCATGTTTCAGGTGTTCATAGAGAACTATTCGGATAAAACTTTGAAAATTCCCCGGTTCTACATGGCAAATGCCGAAGCTTGGGTTCCGGAAGAAAACGTTTGCATGAGTATTTCTGAAACATTGAAACCCACAGAGGTCATTTCGGGTTCTGGTTTATTGCCAAACAATGAAGTGGATGGGTTTCTTAAAATGTTCAAATTAGATCATCTTGCAAAGAACCCAATCCGAAAACAAAATGTTGAGAAACTTCTTATTGATAATCATGACGTGTTTGCGAAAGACGATTTTGATTTGGGCACTTGTAATATTGAGCCTTTTGTAATTGACGTTGGTAATGCTTCCCCTCAGAAAGTCCGTCCATATCGCATCCCAGTCCACCTAGAACCAGTTGCAAAGGCAGAAATAGACCGTATGTTGGCCTGTAAGGTCATAGAGCCAACATCTTCACCGTGGCTGGCCCCTCTGCTGTTAGTAAAGAAAAAGGATGAATCTTATCGTGCCGTTACAGATTTTCGCCGACTGAATGACGTGACAGTTAGTGACGAGTTTCCTCTCCCCTATATTAATGCCATTTTAGACAAACTGCATGGTAAAAAGATTTTTTCTGTTCTCGATTGTTTAAGTGGCTATTGGCAGATGACAGTTGACCCGGAAAGTCGAAAATATACAGGATTTTCAGCTCCCGGCTACGAGCAATTCGTATACGCGAAACTCGCGTTTGGTCTAAAAAACGCGCCTGCGGCTTATAGTAGAATTATGCATCGAATTTTAAAACATCTGTTTGATGAAGGGGTCGCCGTTTATCTCGATGACGTGATAAACGCCTCCGATGACGACGATTCACACATGATTTTGTTGACTAAAGTTTTTGCAGCTTTTCGCAAAGCTGGTTTGAAGTTGAAAGCGCGGAAATGTGATTTTTTCAAGGAAGAAGTTATTTTCTTGGGTCACCGTGTCGATAAAAATGGAATTCGTCCCGATCCTAATAAGTTAAGTGCCGTACGTGACCTCGCGTATCCGAAAGACGTCAGTGAATTGCGATCCTGCATAGGTCTATTCTCATATTTCCGGAAATTTGTTCCCCAATTTTCGGCCATAGCGTCGCCTCTTATTAAACTCACGAAAAAGGAGGTATCTTTTGTTTTCGGTGATGAAGAAAAGAAGGCTTTTGAACAGCTTCGGTCTAAATTATTGGAAGAACCTATCCTTGGTCTTCCAGATCTTAGTCGAACAGCAAATCCGATGAAAATTTATTGCGATGCCAGCAACAAGGCGTGTGGGGGATTTTTGACACAAATTCAAAATGGGGTACAAAAGGTCTTGCAGTATACATCACGTACGTTCAATGACGCAGAGGTAAAACACGCCGCGGTTCAGAAGGAGGCCTTAGCCATTACGCACTGCATTAGGTCGTTTCGCCCTTACTTGCTTGGTAGAAAATTCATTGTCGCCTCAGATCATAAGCCTCTTCAGTGGTTGATGAAGAGCACAGGGAAGGATCTCACCGGGAAGTGGGCTAGAATGCAGATGGAACTGCAGGGGTACGATTTTGAGATTACACACATTCCGGGGGCCCAAAACGTTGTCGCAGACGCACTCAGTCGCCTTCCGACGGCTGATTCAAATCTCGATATAATGGCCGTGGTACCAGGGGCGGACAGCCAGTTCTCTTCACAGGAAATGCGTAATTTACAAGGGAAAGACGGGTTTTCGTCTGCGGTACGTAACTACCTTCAGCATGGTAGTGAGTTGCCCTCTCAAATCGAAAATCAAGTTTTGCGCGAAATCGAAAATTTTGTACTAGATGATGGCTTACTTTGTTACGTTTACACCCCGTATCAAAACTGCCGTAGATCGGATCTGCGGGTAGTACCGGTTTTACCCCGCTCGCTTATTCCGGAAGTGCTATTTGATTGCCATGATTCTAAAATATCGGGTCATTTTGGGTTCCTCAAGACATATGAACGCGTGCGCAACCGTTTTTACTTCAGAAACATGTACAACGTTGTCAAACAATACGTTCAGTGTTGCCTTGACTGCTGTCAACGAAAAGGTCTTAACCATTTACCTAGGGCACCTTTGGGCACCATTCCCGAATCATCGAGACCACTCGATATGGTAGGCATTGATTTACTAGGTCCCTTACCTGTGTCCAGGCAAGGATCAAAGTATATAGTCGTTATCACTGATCACTTCACGAAATACATTGTTCTTACGGCCATAGCGGATAAAACAGCAAAAGCTGTTGCCAGAGCGTTCGTCGAGAATTTCATTCTGGTTTACGGAGCGTGTGAACGTTTAATTAGCGACCAGGGTTCAGAATTCATAAATGCGGTATTCAAAGGCATCCTTGAACTTCTAGACATTAAGCAGCTTCGTACATCTGCTTACCATCCAATGTGTAACGGGGCGGTAGAAAGACGGAATAGGGATATTGCAAACATTTTAAGCCTTTATGTCAAAGACAGGGGACACTCTGATTGGGAGGATCAACTTCGTTATGTCCAGTTTGCTATGAATACGGCTTTTCATGAATCCATCTCAGATAATCCGTTCTATGCTATGTTCCTTCGCGACGTCCGTTTCCCGACGGACACTGTCATAAACAGTAGAGTTTATTATAATCTGGACACCGATTACAAATCAGAGATGATTACCCGACAAAGAACTGCGTACCAAATGATCAGAGAAAACTCTGACATTGCTCGGGAGAGGCAACGGTTTTATTACAACAGAAATGAGAATCAGAAACCTATAAAGGTGGGCGTTCTCGTCCTGTTGCATACTCCACCCGACGCGCGGCTACGAAAATTAGACAAAATACGATGGGCGGGACCGTACCGGGTATCGGCAATTTTAGAGAATGGGTTAAATTTTGAAATCACACGACTATCAGACGGACGGGTGGAAGTTGTCCATTACAACCGCTTGAAAACATACACTCCCAGGAGTCTGTGGGAAAATGACGTTGTGCAAGATGAGCTGATCGTTCCGCCGGATTCTGACAAAATTCCGTTGCCCGCTGTTGCCGATGAGCCAGCCGGCGGCAGACCTGATAGTTCCCCTATCAGGAAAACAGTTACTTGGTGGGACAAACCACCTCAAGGCCAGGAGACTATTTCAGGTTCCGTTCCACCCAATCCACCTCTCGAAGATATGTATGATATTGGCACAGGTATTTTTGTACCATTTGTTAGGCAACAAGCAAGTGTTTCTAGGCCAGAGTCCACAATCTCGAGTTCTGAGTCGGCTGAGGATTTTCTAAAATTTCGCCGACAGCCACTATTGCAACGTCCTTTGACTTTACAGCCGTATCATACTGAGCAATCAAATGAACATGGTGACTGCAAAAGACGTTATTCTGTTGGTTCTGAAGACATGGCATGGGATGACCTCTATACAGAAACGCCTGTTCGGCGTCAGGGTTTAGGAAGCTCTTCGAGCTTTGGGAGTGAGTCACTAGATGACGCACTAGTGAAAAGAGAACTTTTCACACCGATGGGAGTTAGGTGCTCCACGCCAACTTTCGGCGAGGCACCGGTTTCGGGTCCAGGTATCACGCCATCTCACGATTTCTACGAAGATCTAGCTGGTGCTTGGTTACCGTCACTCGATCCACCGAATTATCGTCTTAATTTCGAGAGCCCAGTTGTTCCGGATCAGCGTAGTGATTCTGTTGGTATAGATGATCCGTTTGCGGCTTGTGACTTTCCTCAGTCTAGCTCACGGGTTGACAGGTCTCCAGATTTTTCACCTGTTCGACCAGAAGATGAGTCACATAATCAAACGGTGATTGAGACACCTCATTCTCGTGGTGGTACAGTGTCTCGGTTACCGGAATCCGAAAGAACCAGCCCTCAACAAGAAGGCGGTCTGGGTATAAGTGAAGGCCTATCGGGTCAGTCCGGAGTCGTGTCGGATTCTAGCGTTGGGGTAAATGATGGGGTTAATCGTTCTGGTAGCATGCCTGAGCTGAGAGGACCGTTTGGAGAACTCGAATCTGACCACCCATGTTCGGAATGCCCTATTGATCTTAATAGCCCCCCACCAATTTTAATTCGTGACAGAGCTTTAAGCCACCCTACGGTTCGTTCGGAAGCTCTCAGACTACGAACGCAAGCTGCACGTCGAGGTGCACTTCAAGGCGTTAGGTTTGATCTGGCTACGAGAGGTACCAGACAAACGTCCAGAGAAATTCGCCCCCCAAATAGGTTAGGGTATGGTAAACTTGGAAGCCCTTATTTACCGGAAAATCATAGGCAATAAATAGAAGGGTAAATTAGTAAAAATGGATTCTACGTATAGTAGTTGCAGTGTTTTATTCTAAATTGAAAGAAAAATAAATACGATCAGACAAACATGGAAAGTTAACGAGAGGGATAAGATGGAGGCGCAGATAGCGCTTCAGAAGGAAAAGCTGGAAAACGCGTGAACAAAAGATCCAGTTAGCAATATCAGCAGAAAATCTTAGGTCTAAAATAAAATCTAATAAACGTTAGGCTGAATTAACCAATAGTTGAACTCCGGGGCGTAAAAGGTCACCTTGCAGACGTGCAAGAGCTGCTCTTTGAAGCCCAGGATAAACTCGTTGAGCTATTGCGATTTTTGTTCATATGAAAGATAATAGAATAGTCGTCAGTGGTTGCTAAATTAAATTAGTAATGTTGCAGTTTTACTGCGTAATCGCTTGGCTTTGTTTTGCTTCATATTGTGTTTGATGTAGCCAATAATACACGGACAAGAACGTTTATTGTATTGTGCCCTTGTTTCAGACAAATGGAACAAATCATAAAATTTAAGTTAGTTAGTAATAGACCCAGAGTTATAACATTGAAGGCCAAATTATGTTTTTACTATTGGTCTATTGTTATGCGACACCCTGGAAAAGTGTTTGAGACAGGCTCGAGCTGTCTCGGCACCGAAGACGGGTACAGTCTAAACTTTTCTAGTCGACCTAAAAATCTAAAAAAAATAATTTAGAAGCAGTAGGCCTAATTAGTAGGAAGTTTCAAACTCTTTTAATCCGTTTCATCGACGTTAAGTTAATTAAATCCGTCACGAAATTTGAAATTCATGTGTGACGTAGTATAGAGCATGACGAAGTGTGTATGACATAAAAGAAGACCTGTAGAGCTTGTGAAGCCAAGATTTTAAATATTGCTACTCCTGATGTAGATCTGCGGTTTGGTTTCAGCCAAACGACCTAGCGGTTTAACTGCATATCGCAACTTTAATTTAATTTCAACTCGATTCGTTTAATGGTCGATTGATCTTGCTTAATTTGTTGTTCTAGTTTTCAGTTTGAGACTAACAGAGAAAGCCCATTAAGTTTGAATGGATTACGTCACGAGTTGAACTATCAAAACTTGCGGTAGAGTTATCATTTGCGTTCTTTTAACGACAAACGAGAAGTCGAGAGAATTTTAAACTGCCACGTAATTTGCGGTCTTGGCATTTGCTATATTTTAAATATCAAAGACGTGGAGTTTTAAATAATACCGAAACACGTGAACAAGTGAAACGTGAAGAAATGAGAAAAAATTTGAAAGAAATTTGGATTATGAAATTATCACAAAGAGAAGACGTGAGGATATCGCGAAGTAAGCGGTTAAATAACTGTTCTAGATATAATGCGTTTACTATTTTACAGATTTTAATTTAAAGTAGAAGTGAATCCAAGGATTATCAGTGTGTCGCCGTTGTAAGGCGTGATGGAGGAAAGACACAGTCCACATACAATACGGAGAAAGACGGACAAGCGGAATCACCACCCCTCATTTGATTGGGAGTCAACCTGTATGTGGACGAGGAGTTGTCTGCACCGCCAGAGGTTCTTAATGAAGAACCCAGGAGAAACGTAGCTATAAATCAATTTTATTACTATTTCATGTCAAAGTGCGTTTTTATCGCGTCCTTAGACTGATTACGTCATCGCGACACAGACGTCTATCGATCTAAAAGTACAAGTATCCGTTGACCAACTATTGACATTTTCTCGCACACTCCCAGGTAGACTAAGAACAACTGTTTAGAACCGTACCAAGGAGACTGAAATTGAGCAGTTAATCGAAATTCTGTCACTACCCGAAAACACTCAAGTTAAAAGGGAGATGATAGTGCGACTTTACCATGTTGAGACATCGAATCATAGGTCACTCACAACAACAAGCCTAATGAAAGTAAGAGGTTACGACAACCGATATTACGAAATTGCGTATGAAGTATGAACTTCATCTGTGACATATTTGTTAGAATTGCCATACAGTTCTAACGGCTAAGAGTAAGCCAACTTCTAAAGACGCCAGTGTGTACAGAAGCATGTATATAAGCGAAACTATTTATTCAGCGAAATTATCGAAATGGCCATACCATTATAATGGCCAAACGCCAGCCAACTATTATGCAGTCCCTTATGGCTAAAATCGGGCGTCAGAGGACAGCCGATTCTAGCCATCGGCTAGTAAAGTCTTACTAGCCGGCATTTTATTGTATGCTAATTTGCTTATTTGTTCACAGGAGCTGACGACCGGTTGTATAAAGGAACTTCGTTGCAAACTCATTCAGCTACGCTGGCATAGAGGTCATGGAAGCTGACCGCTTGGAGACACGCCGAGCCGAGCCGAGCCGAGTCCTCGCCGAGCATCAAGAGCCAATGGAGGAGAATACGAAATTAAATATTGATGATTTTAAATTTGACAACTGCTTTGGCAAGGCGAATTTCAGAGTCGTGGTAATGTAGTTCTCGTTCCTTGCGTCGCGACCACAGCTTCTAAGTTTGCACATGGTTTAAGTAGAACTTTAAAAGAGAAAAAGTTTATTCCGTTTTTAATTCTGGGAGGTTGGTTCGAAAGCAAACTTTTCCAAATATTTGATATTTTAAAAAAGTAATTGTGTCGATTTTGCAGTATATCTCATTTTAAATTTACTAAATTTATAAAGTAAAATGGAGTGACCAGACGTTAGTGATACTTATCCTTCTTTGTTGGTAGTTGTGATCGGAGAATCAAAACTTGATTTCGTCGAAATAAAAATAGACCCCACCCCGAACGAAATTTTTCGAAAGGGGGGAGGGATATAGAATTTATTTTATTGTTTTGAATATTTTTATAAAATATTACGCTTGGCCAGGAGAGTAGACAGCTAGTAGTGCTGGAGCACCGACTTCGGGTCCATAAAACCCGGTAGTCACCGCTATGAGAACCCTCAGGCAAAGCAAGAGTTGAGGCTGTTAAGAATTAAGAATCTTATTTTTACAAAGCCGATACTGCAACTAGGTTGTCCTGTTGTAACCTAAGGTTAGACAGACTGACCGATTGGTAGAGTTAAAAATAATTGAAATCAAAATGAAGCTTAAGCAGTAGAAAGCTAAGTAGAAGATATCAAGTTTTGACGTGGTTCTGTTTTGTCGGAGACAAAACTTTTCAGGGAAGGAAGGAGTGTTACATTGGGTTGGTCATTAATAATTAATTATCGGAAGCGTTTTATTCGTAGTTCAGAAAATATAAAAGACGTAAAAGAATATTCCATTTCCCCTTGGAAACGTAGATTTTGGGTGGAACTTCCTGGAAATGGTGGTTTTGAATATCCTGCTAAAAACATAGATTTTGGTAAAGCATCGTGGTTTCTGTGGGTTTTGGAAGAACCGCGATTGTGCAAGCTAACGGAAGTGGTGGTGGTGGAAGCAGGAACTGGAGAGCGGTTTTAGAAACAGATACGTACGAGAGGCGAAGGAGATACGAATTAGAAACAAGCCGAGAAAAAGCTGTTGTGCATTGGACTATTTTGTGACCAGCAATTTATAATACAGTAAGTCAGCTCGAACCACCGAACGAAAGACTACGATCCCAAATACGCCTTTGAAGAGTTGAACGATTCCCCCGTTCGCACGCTACCGTTATGTTCGCAAGTCGGGGTTAGCTCTCGGTCAGAGTATCGACATTGAACCAGCAACGAAAGGTCCATCGCGGGAACTCGGAAGCAAAGAGTAATAACACGAGTAATAACCTCTTCGGTTCACCAGCCTTGACGACAAAAAGGCAGAATTTGTGACGTCATGCGTGGTAACTACGGTAAGTAGGATGGAACACGCTCTAAAGTTGCTGCCTGGTGCTTGCCTCCGCCGTAAAAAAAAAAATGTTGCGAAGCACATCTCCCTTTCTTTGAGCACGGCAAAAACTTAAGGCTGAGCGGAAAATGCCTTGTTTGGGAAACTACCCACACCATCAGAAAGTTTTATACACAAGAATGCTCATTGTTTTAACAGATTACAACTTTAATACTATTCCGTTATGTTACACATAATTTGTGTTATGAGACTTCTAAGTTTCATTTCCCTTTTAATTTTGTGTAATTCTTCCAGTTTAACTAGGGGAAAATTGAAAGGCCTACTGAAGGTCTTAAAAGTAGCCTACCACTAAACAGGGTCTACGTTTAAGGAAAGAGTAGCACTATCAGGTTATTACGAAACACTTGCAGATAAGACCCTGAGTGTGACAGCTTGGGACTGAGCATCCTTGTGTTATGAAACTTCCAAATTTGTAGTGATTACCTGCCAACAACAGTTTGTATGTTAATGCGTTTGTAATGGAAGGTTTGCACCGGGTGATGTATGTAAAAGTCCAGATCGTTAAAAACGAGTCATTCAGGTAGGTGCATCCGGGGTATAGAGGGGAATTACTTTCTCGTTGGAACCTTGAGTGGGACGAAGTTGAAAATCGACCGGAAATCTGATCGACAACACCCCTTCAAGTTCGACGAATACGTTAACTTTGGCATGCTTGGGTAGTTGTGTGTTAAATGCTGTGATGCTTGCTAGGTCAATAATTGTTCTTGTAGTTGAAGATAGAACTACTTATAGTTGAGCCTGTTGAATTGTTTCATTGTAAAGTTAATTGACTATTTGAATAAAGTCACAGTGAAATCATAACATATACCTGGGCCACCTTATAAAGTATCGTCGGGACATCATTTATGGTTTCATGGCAGGGTCAGATTTCCCATAAGGCCAACAAAGGCCGTTGCCTCTGGCGCAGTGGTTAGGGGCGTAAATGTAGAAGAAATAACGAGCAAACACTTACATACTTCAGTGTTATTCTGAAAAGGCCATATCCCGTGAAAAATTTATCTAAAAATAGTAGTTGTAGAAAAAGTAGCATGCAGTACGAACTGATGCTACATGCTTCTATGTCAAGGCTACCGTGTTATTGCATTCTACTGCAAGCTACTATTAGCAAGACTGGATGCTACTATAGCAAGACAGGATGCTAATGGATACTAGGGGAGCTCGGGGTTGGATCGGACACGGGGTTGGTCTGGACACCCGCAAAACAAATATTAAAAGTTGTCGCTAAAATCGGAAAAAATACATAACATCTGCCTTCTAGTGATCTAACTTTGTCCCAAAGTTTCATGGTACTTGCTTTTCTGGGTTTGACAGAAAGTTGAAAAAATTGGTTTTCTTGAGGTAAAAGTTTTTAGCTCATGGTCTGTTAAAAAGCTGTACACCGAAGATTAGCGATAACTGGAAGGCGATTAAATGACAATAGACAGCTTAATAATTGGGGTGTGTAGCCTGCTTAGTATTTCAAGCTAGATCAGTTAGTTTTCCTGTAGTACGCCACTTTGTTATTTCAGTCAGGGTGGGGTTGGTTCGGACAGTTTTGAAGGGGTTGGTTCGGACAGTCTTTTCCTACTGATATGCCACACAAAACCGAAACTGACTTAGAAAAATACAAAAAGATGCTACCAGAATCCTTGTCGTATTATTTGTTAACAGAATTAGCTAGACAAATGAACGTGCTAAAGAGAGATGGCCAGAATCGAAGAAAACTAGTTAGTAGAATTGTCTGCAACAAAGTAAAAAATTAATGTTTTTTTAATTTAATGATTTAACATAATTAACTTTGCTTACGATGTTTTCAAGGAGGAAAAAGAAACACGAATTCCTCCTTGTGAACTTAAATTTGGGAAAAGGTAAGGTGTTTCTTATGTCGGAAAGTCGAAAGAAAAGGAGGTTCACTGAATGAAAGTTCGTTGAGGGGCTTGAAGATATTCTTTCTGCACAGAAGTGGGCCTAAAATCATCTTCCTGTTGAACCTATTCGAGTAATCGATCCAACTAAAGATGGACCGAATTTTGCTGATATAAGTTTGAAGTTACCAGTCTCTGGAATTGCTGTAGGTTAACTGAAAGGACAAATGAAGGAATTTCACTTTAATGCAACATCGGCTCTTGAAACATTTGTTTTCTTTAGTTTTGTGTTTACTTTTGAGCTGCAGTATTATCATTTCCACTTTTAAATAAAGTCGAGTAAAAAAATCATAAATTACAAATAATGTCCGAACCAACCCGAGGCCTGTCCGAATCAACCCCATGGGTACGGGGTTGGTTCGGACAAACTGAAAAACAGAAAAAACTGTTTACTTAAAAACCTGATATAGAAAAAAATCTGAAAAAATTACCAGATATTCTCCCATACATTCTACACGTTTGACAACAAAAACGATGTAAATCCACCAAAAAATGGCGACCTAGCAAGAAAAAGAAAATTAATGTCCGGGTCAACCCCGAGCTCCCCTACTGCTTAAAGCGCAATGGGCACTAATTATGCTTTAATTTTTATAAAATGCTTCACCCTTACAAATATCCGACTTCCGCTAGAGAGCGCTTCAAAAATAAGCCGTTTTCTTGTTATCGCTTGTCATTACCTCTTCTGCGCGTCGACGGAGACGGTTTCAGAGCATGGTATTGCAAGGTGCGGAAATTCAAAAACTGTCGGCCACGTATGAAAATCAATCATTTTGTAGATCTGAGTGATGAGAGTGCCATGGCTGCTCAAATAAACCGTCTCATAGCTATCCCATTGCCCTCGTGTTGTCTAATGAAACTTCTGTGGTTTGTGGTATCTAAGAAAAGTTTTGTTTTCTGGATGTAAGTTACTAAACTGCCAAAAATGTACAAATATAACAGGCTTATGATTGTTTGTCGATAATACAAACAATTAGGAGTATATAATAACAACGAATGGAAAAGAATGAAGAAACTCCGCTTATATTTGTCGAAGCTGGTAAATTGGAGTATGGCAGTCAGCAAAAAACGCCGTAACGATGCATTTGCGAAAATAAGTTGTCTAGGAATCTGCTGATTTCTGATGTAACATTGTATTGTAGGGGGTGGCAATGTGACATCATGATTGTTTGATCCGTCCATTGAACTTTAAGATTGGCCCAGTCTGATGCACATTAAAAGATAGTATCCTTTACAATTACATATCAATACATGCAACTTTTTCGTACAACTACGCAGGCTACAAAATTTTCATCGGGATACAATGATGTTAATGATGAACGGATTCCCTCCCCACAGCGAACCGCTTCTCTTCAGTGCGACTTTGCGTATCATAGCCCTGCTGATTGGCCCCCTTGTTTCCGCATACTTCGTTTTGACCTAGACCATACAAATTTGTAAATCGAGCCCTAGTTCTAGTCTTTTAAGCCATATTTGACGGAAAAATGAACGTTGGCAAGAAAAATAACTTGTAGGAGAACACCCGTCTTCGCACGGAAACTTTGCGATGCCCGCTTCTCGGAGTATGATGGCTTATAGGATCATAATTCGATACTCCACTGGGCGCCGAGTTTCCTTGAGTATTTCGGTGAACCGTGTGGGAGGGCAAAGAAAAATTTCGGGCCCACATTCCAGGTTTATCACTCGGACCTCAAAATTTAATGACTTTTTGGTGGGGTCACTTTAAAGTAGTAGTAAAGTTTCGAATATACCTTAAAGTAACGTCATTGCTTTGCCTTTGAAACCTGTTTGCCCTAAACCCCTTATAGCTGCCATTCACTGGATCGCTGCACGTATTCCAGTTCATGTGCAGTAGAGGTATGCTTATTTGAACACTTTTTTAACTGTTCCACTACCTTGGCTTTGTTACTTGCGTATAAAAAAGTAAAATGGAAAAGAAAAATAACAAACTTGATATCAGCTAACAGCCAACTATTTCAAGGTTATACTGCAGAAACTTGAATTAGAAATTCAATTAACTTTCTTTGATTCTGAATTTACTAAAAAGGTCATTCCTCTTTTGAAGGCATCTGCAGGTTCGTACTGCTATCTTCTCGATCGAACTGAAGGTGCGTTCCTCGTGGCAAAATTTAAGTATTCACAGTAAAAGATGCCTGGTTTGGGTTTTAGTTTTTATGGCACTTGCAGCCTCTGGCTCAAGTGCCATATACCGATCACAATTCCGTCTGCCGGTCTGTCGGTCGGTACGAGTTTTTTGTCACACTTTTTCGAGTTAGGGGTACTTCCAGATGTGCTAGGACAATGAAACTTGGCAGGCATATCAGGAACCGGCCAAACTAACCTGGAAATAATCAGTTCCCCGATCCGACCATATGCGGGGGAGTGCGGGGCGCTGGAACCTTGAAAATTTAGGGCATTTTGTTCCACTTTTCCGAGTTAGGGTACTTCTAGATGAGCTATGACAATGAAACTTGGCAGGAATATCAGGGACCCGACCAAACGAACCTGGAAATAATCAGTTTCCCGATCCGACCATATGCGGGGGAGTGGGGGCGCTCGAAACTTGAAAATTTAGGGCATTTTGTCACACTTTTTCGAGTTAGGGTACTTCCAGATGAGCTAGGACAATGAAACTTGGCAGGAATATCAGGGACCTGACCAAAGAAACCTGGAAATAATAAGTTTCCCGATCCGACCATATGCGGGGGAGTGGGGGCGCTGGAAACTTGAAAATTTAGGGCATTTTGTCACACTTTTTCGAGATAGGGTACTTCCAGATGAGCTAGGACAATGAAACTTGGCAGGAATATCAGGGACCCGACCAAACTAACCTGGAAATAATCAGTTTCCCGATCCGACCATATGCAGGGGAGTGGGGGCGCTGGAAACTTGAAAATTTAGGGCATTTTGTCACACTTTTTCGAGTTAGGGTACTTCCAGTTGTGCTAGGACCATGAAACTTGGCAGGCATATCAGAGACCCGACCAAACAAACTTAGAAGTAATCAGTTTTCTGATCCGACCATTTTGGGGGGGAGTGGAGGGCAGGGGAATCCGGGAAATCGGGAAGTGTGTAAATTTCGAACGGGTGATCGGATTGTAATGAAACTTCATAACTGAATAGAATATATATCTGTGATGTCCCGTTTAAAGTCTTGACCGGATTCGGTAGCCAGGGGGGAGTTGGGGGGGGGGGGGGGAGACCGGAAATTTCAAGAAACGGTTAGAATGGAGGGATCGGAGTGAAACTTACTGGTGAGAACAAGCATCTGCTCTGGATAAGTCCTTTAGACCATTGTACTGGATCCGGACACTTATGGGGGGGGGGGGGGGTTCCCGGAATTCCGGTGATGGTGGTTTTGCGGATTTTCACGATGAAACTTGGCAGGCATATCAGGGACCCGATCAAACTGACTTCAAAATACAAATTTTGTCGATCTGATAATGGTGGAGGGAGGGGAATCCGAAATTTTCAGTCATGCGTAATTTTGGAATGGGTGATCGGATTCGAGTGAAATTTAAGAATTGAACAGAGGACATTTCTCCGATGATCTTTTTCATATCCGGACCGGATCCGGCAACTATTGGGGGGGGGGGGGGAAATACGTGACCCGTTTAGAAAGGAGGGATCGGGATGGAACTTTGTGGGAAGAACAAACAGATGCTCTAGGTAAGTCATTTACTGAATCGGATTGGCTACGGGCACCGTGGGGGAGCTGGGGGGGGGGGGGGGGGGGTGAACCGGAAATCTCGAGAAACGGTTAGAATGATGGCATCGGAGTGAAACTTGCTGGGAAGAACAAACATCTGATCCATGTAAATCTTTTACATAATTTGACTGGATCCGGACACTTGAGGGGGGGGGAGGAGGGGGTTTCCCGGAATTCCGTTTTTTGGGGAATTTTCACGACGAAACTTGGAAGGCATATCAGGGACCCGGTCAAACTGACTTGGAATAAAAAAAAAAATCCTCGATATGATAATCTTGGGGGGGGGGAGTTGAGGGAGGGGAATCCGGAATATTGATTCATGCGTAACTTTGGAACGGGTGATCGGATTCGAGTGAAATTTAATAATTAAACAGAGGACATTTTTCTCTGGTGATGTTTTTCATTTCCGGACCGAATCCGGCAATTATTGGGGGGAGGGCGGAAAATACTTGACCCGCTTAGACTGGTGTGATCTGGATCGAACTTCGTGGGAATGACAAACAGATGCTCTGGATTAATCATTTACAGAACTGGATTGGCTCCGGGTATTGTGGGTGGAGTTGGAGGAGGGGGGGGGGGGGTCTGGGATTCCGGTGATCGCGCGTTAAGGTACTTCCAGATGTGCTAGGACGATGAAACTTCGCTGGAATATTGGAGACTCAACAACATTTGCTGAGAAATTGCTACTCCCCAAACCCGATTATTCCTTAAAGTACCAATCTTGACCGCAAAGTAAAAAAATACTTTTAAGCAATATATGCATTTTCATGATGCCCATCAGCCCATTAGCATTTTTGCCTCAAGGGTTTTGCTTACAAATGAAGTTCCAGCGCCCTTAGAGTGCGCATCTCAACCGCAAAGTCGAAACTTACTTTTGATCAATCAAATCATCTTAACACATGCAAGTGCCATATGAGCTTACAGCTCTTGTTTCTTCGGCGATCGTTCACTGTTAGCAGACGTTCACATAAGCATATCTCTACTGTACGGTTTTCGTTTCTGTGTCAGTTCTAACTGGGACTCGTCGCTAATTTGCTGTATAAAGTAGAACTTGTAGGCCGAAGGTTAGGCCATATCCCAATGGCGTCCCTGACAAAGCCCTGTCACGGTTCCTAACGCTTATTTAAAACAGAACGTCGCATTTTACATTGTCATTGCTTTATGACTTGAGGTTGATTGTTCGACCCAAACGACCATACCAGGGCGTTAGTAGCCTACTCCCATACTCGTCATCCACACAGGATCTGTCTGTATGTTTTTCCTGTACTCTTCGTTAAACTTATATGCAAATTAATGCACTTCTAATGAATTTATTTTTATGATTAGGACGCACAACCCTGAGCTCTTTTCGCTCAGATCGGCCTGTCGCTATAAAGTCCCATTCACACGCATGCCTAGCCAAATAAACATATGTGCCTAGGTATGGGAACATGGGTGTGAACGGATGCCTAGGCGTCTGCACTTGGCTAGACATGCTACTGAGCGCGGCTTAACTACGGAACCCCTCTTCTTAAAATTAACAGTCTTAGTGTTTTGCCACCTGTGTTCCAAAGCACTGGAGTGATAACTGTCACTAAAAAAAAATTCCAGAAAATTCGAGTGGTTCTCGATACGATAGTACAACCAAGAATAAATAAGCAAAAGAACCTCCGTCATATGATCATGCAGAGTCGAATAGATTCCCGATGCAAACCGGCGGAGGTTAGGAGCTACGCGGAACATCGCAGTTCGTTACCTCGCCTCAACGTAGTGTATTTGTCAGTGGAAAACCGATACGTCAGCTGAGTTGTATTCGGCCCTTCTTGGTAAGGGTTCTCTTCAGGCTCAAGCTGGAAAATGAACTTGTGGAAAACCTTCTAGGTAGAACTCACACTGAACGCATACACATCGGGGGGGGGGGGGGGGGGTAAATATCGAGCTCTTGCCAAGATGTTAACTACCGTTTGTCATTATTAGGTTAACTTTTACGGACTTGATGATTGATATGTAAATTCCGGGCTTGATATGAAGCGTAAAATCTTTGACTAATCTTCAATCCCGGCTGTAATATTCAGAGTTGCGTTTTTGTAGATACCATGGCATCTGATGCCACGGTCTCAAGTCGTTTTTGCAGTTTTATTGAGTGTCTTGCCAGTTTCCGTGGTATCTGATATTCAGACAACGATCCCGGGTAGTAAATAACCCTGATATCTGAATAAGTCATCCCACTTTCAGGTCCACCAAAACTAAATCCAAGATTTTTTTTTTAAATTGGTAAGAAAGAAAGTTTAGCACTTGTGGTGTGATGTGAGTGGGTATATGTATTTCTGTTGGGGTGAATTTAAAAACACTACTTCGGCAATTGTTGTTCAGCAGCCGTAGTATCAAACGTATGGTAACTGCGAACAAAACAAGATACGTCCTTCTTTCTTAAAATCCGATGACGAATAGCCGCCAGACGCGCAAGAGGAACAAATACAATCACACGTGAGATCGGGGAATAAGTTATCTGACGGGTGAATAAGCGATTAGGCTTTCGCTTCATACCGAGTCGCGTATTAGCCCCGTTGAAAAGTCAGCCAGCACTCGGCACTGAAGTCGGAAGCCAGAAATGACAAACTTGATGACGCTTGACAGATAGTTGGGTAAAGCAAAAAGAGGGTAAGAGTCATTTTAAACATGGTTAGGCTTAAGAGGAATTGAAAATAGCAAAATAAACCTGGATAAACGTACACCAAGAAGTAACGTTTATTGTTTTCTTTACGATAGCGCATCTAGCGGCCAAAAAAGAACTAATCTGAGAGGAATTTTATGAGGGGCGTATTCAGGTAGCCTACCTTGGTATCAAATACCACGGATCTGCAAAAACGCAACCACGAACCACAAGGAAAGCCGTCGGAACGTTATTGTTTGAAATATGAGCATTTGTCTTCCATTAAAATTATTTGCTTTTTCTATTTAATTTTTTATTAGTTTTTATTTCAAAAGCAGGCCATTCCATGGGCCTACAATACGTTATATTTGGCTGTGTTATACGGATATCGTCAATTCAGGTTTATTTTAGCGATACTTCGGCCCTTCTTGGCAAGGGTCCTCTTCAGGCCTCAAGCTAAAGGTGGTGTTGAGATTTCATTTCCGGAGTCAGTTTGGGCTGAAGAAATTTTGTCTACGATAAGTTGTTCGTAATTTAGTTCTCAACAAGCGCTATCTATACGCCCCTCACTCATAAAATTTAATGGCAAATTGCCACCAGGTGCGCCAGAGAAACAATAATAATCACACGTGAGATCTTGGTATAATTTATCTGAAGGGGGAATAAGCGATTAGGCTTTCGGTCGCGCATTAGCCCCGTCGAAATGTCAACAATCAGTCTGCACTGAGGCCGGGACTGGCAAACTTGATGAAATGTGACGGAACAGAGTTAGGTAGGACACAGAGGCATTTAAAACAGTTTTAAACATGGCTAAGCCTACGAGGAATTGAAGATACCCAAACAGAGATGGATAAACGTACACCAAAAAGTAACGTCTCATTGTTTACTTTATACTTGCGCATCTGGCGTCCAAAAAAGAACAAATCTGGAATGAATTTTATGAAGGGCGTACTAATTATCCCTTAGAGACTGATTTTCTTCTCACATTATTTAAAGTCAGTTTCACCCGCTGCCAGGCATGGCACTTTCTGTTTTGTAAAACCGAATAATACTCTTGATGACTAACTCTCCTTGACGATGCAAAATCGCTGTGTACCTACCGGAAGAGCCAGAAGCGGCACCACAGCTGTCCCCAACGATCGCCGTGATTGGTTAATACAGGACTGAGTTGTTGAGTTTGAGTCGTTAGTTAGACGTTTTCTCGTTCTTCCTGAGGATCACTGGCCTGTTTTGGACTTGGTCACATAGAGTATTTTCCACCTGTCCAAATCAGGGCGCCATCTACTTGCTGTCATCTAGCGGAAATTGAGGAAACATACAAGGCTGGAAGAAGCGCGTTCAATAATCACGCCAGTAGAAAGAATTTGTGAAAAACTATGATCTCCTAAACTCTTGGTAATATGGATTCAAACAGCGTGACTGCCCTAACAGGGTTGCCAAGACTCATAAAAGTGTCACAATTGCTGACAAAAAGGTGCTTTTCGATACCTCGATTTTTTTGTGTGTGCATTCCGCTGCACAACGCGCAAAATTGGTATTAACTGAAGCTGTAACAACATTTTTCAAACATATTTCTTAACTGTTACATCACAGTTTTGTAAAAAAAAATTAATCGGAAATGAGCTTTATTTAAGGCTTCATACAGTTTTTATGTAAAAATCAAAGTAAATTACATGTTTTTCCATTATTTTGGGGTCGGTAATTCGTCACTTTAGTAAAGTAAATGAAAAAGTGCTTTTCTGACCAAAAAAGTGTCATTCGGTCAAAAAGGTGTCACTTTGAGAGAAAAAGTGTCAAAAAGCACCAAAAGTGTCACACCTGGCAACACTGTGCCCTAATACAAAGGAAACTTCTTTGAAGGCCACGATGAAATATGTTTATTTCTTAACTTTCTTTCCCTTCACGACAGGTCCACCCGGCTTTTGCGACTTCACTTTCTGCCCTTTCATCTTCTTCTTCAGTTTGGGTTTGAGCTTATCCCCATCGTCCTTTCCGTTCTCCAACGATTTGCTTTTAGACTTTTTCAAAAATTTGGAAGCAGGTTTCACTTCTCCGTTTTCACCGTTCATTACGGGCTTCTTGTTATCTTTCTTCCCCTTTTTATTAGGTGTCTCCGCTTTTTCCTCAGTGCCATTTTTCTCTGCGTCCTGATTCTTCTTCTGCTTCTTCTCATTCTTTGGTGTCTCCTCCGTTTGTTCATCAACTTCCATTTCCTCTGTGTTATCGTCAGTTACGACTTTCTTAACAGCGTTTGAAATTTTCTTCAGCTTTGCAACGAAGAAACCGTCCATATTTGTCAAGTGGGGGTAGAACCGTCGAGTGTGGGACAGGGAAGGGTGGAATCTAAAACAAAAACAGGAATTAACCGAGTCCGAAATACGGCCTATAAAGCCATCGGCTTTCAAAGGACCCGTCGTACCCATAATACTAATACATCCCTCACAAAATCGATGACGAATTGCCGCCAGACACATTAGGGGGACAACAACAATCACACTTGAGATCTTGGTATAAGTTATCTGAAGGGTGAATTAGCGATTAGGCTTTCGTTTTACATCGAGTCGCGTATTAGCCCTGTGGAAAAGTCAGCCAGCACTCAGCACTGACGTCGGAAGCCAGAAATGACAAAGTTGATGACGCTTGACAGAACAGAGTTGGGTAAAGCAAAAATAGAGGAAGAGGCATCTTAAAACAGTTTTAAACATGGCTAGGCCTAAGAGGGATTGAAAACAGCCAAACAAACTTGGATAAACGTACACCAAGAAGTAACGCGTTATCGATTTCTTGACGATAGCGCACCTAGCGGCACAAAAAGAACTAATCTGAGAGGAATTTTATGAGGGGCGTATGCAACCTTCTTCGCTAACTGGATTCATTCATTCTTAAACCTGTAGGTCCAAATTTCGTATGTCACATTCTGGAGCCGCTAACGACACCTAATTAGTCTTTGCATTTGCCATGATTCACTATTTTTCCATGATCATTAGGTTCCCGACGAGTTGTATCATGCTACTGACGCTGTTGACACCAAAAGTTCCCAAATTAAATGCCATCACCCCAATACATGAATACTAATACAGAAAGCTTTGTCCCTCTTTTATCTGGCACCAAAATAAATCAACAACATTAGTTGTAACCTGTCGAACCCATAATGCAAATGCAAGCTACTTCCCTAACTAGATTCATTCATTCTTAAACCTGGAGGTCCAAATTTCGGATGTCACATTCTGGACCCGCTATAACGACACCTAACTAATCTTTGCATTTGCCATAGTTGCGTTTTTGCAGATACCATGCTATCTGTTACCACGGTAACTGGATCTGCAATTGGTCGTGTTTGCAGTTATCGTGGTAGCTGATACACGGTTGCTCTGCAAAAACGATTATTGCCGAAACTGTACTTTTCGAAGTCTTCCCAAAAGAAAAACTGACATCCAATTACATCACTAAGTGCTAAACTTCTTTCTCGCCAATTTGACAAAGTTTGATGAAAGTGAGATGACTTTTCAGATACCACGATCAGTTAAGACGGTCGGATCGTGGTATCTGAATGTCAGATACCACGATAACTGGCCAGATACCACGTTAACTGCAAAAACGCCTTTAGACCGTGGTAACAGATACCAAAATAAATCAACAACATTAGTTGTAATCCGTCAAACCCATAATGCTAATGCAAGCTAGTTCCCTAACTAGATTCATTCATTCTTAAACCTGGAGGTCCAAATTTCGTATGTCCCATTCTGGCGCTAACGACACCTAACTAATCTTTGCATTTACCATAGTTGCGTTTTTGCAGATACCATGCTATCTGTTACCACGGTAACTGGATCTGCAATTGGTCGTGTTTGCAGTTATCGTGGTAGCTGATACACGGTTGCTCTGCAAAAACGATTATTGCCGAAACTGCACTTTTCGAAGTCATCCCGAAAGAAAAACTGACATCCAATTACATCAGTAAGTGCTAAACTTCTTTCTCGCCAATTTGACATAGTTTGATGAAAGTGAGATGACTTTTCAGATACCACGATCAGTTAAGACGGTCGGACCGTGGTATCTGAATGTCAGATACCACGATAACTGCAAAAACGCCTTTTGACCGTGGTATCAGATACCACGGTAACTGCGAAAACGACTTTAGACCGTGGTATCAGATACCATGATATCTGCGAAAACGCAACTCATGATTCACTATTTTCCATGTTCATTATGTTCCCGGCGAGTTGTATCATGCTACTGACGCTGTCGATCCCAAAAGTACCCAAGTTAAACGCGATCGCCCCAATACATGGTACAGTAATCTTTGTCCCTTTGTCTGGTTTCAAAATAAATAACAACACTAGTCCGTAGTCACGACATATTTTATTTTTGTTGTGAAGTAAAATTCCGCGTTTTCGCTGCGAAAGAATCTATAGATTAAATTCTATTTACTCCTCTACAGTAATACTACATGAAATCAATAGCATGAGCCTCTTACAGCTCTACCTTCCTTCTGTGACAATCATGTCTTAAATCGAACCAGAGCACTGGTATTATGAGTATAGGTTGTAAAAGCAGAACTTTCTAACGTTTTAGTTTTATTTAATTTTTGGTAGGGAGGGGGGTTATTTGGTTTTGTAAAGAAAAATAGGGTTTTTTGTTGGTTTAAATAGTTGTAATAGTGGCTGCGATGGAAGGGGTGCCCTATGCCGGAAGGGCACCCTGAGATATCGATGTGCCTTTTTTTAGTTTTTTTTGTGGTTTGCCCTATTTTTCGTTATTAGATTATAGTTTGACTGCTCAAAGGTAAATTAAATTAAAGTTAAATTTGAGTAAAGGAAAAAGAAAGTAAAGAATGTTATTGAAATGAATGGAGGTGGGTTTAATATTGAATTATAAGTATTTTTTAAATTTGAAAATTAAGTTTTAGTTTTAAAAGAAAAAATTTAAAGGAAGGGATTTATTAAGGTTGTAAAGATAGGATGGAAGTGTAAAGATCAGAAAGAATGGAAGGAAAAATAAAAATAAGAAATTAAAAATATAAACGTAGAGATAGAGGAAAGTGTAGGTGACGCTAAATAGATAGGCCGGTCACGCGTGATCACGTTTAAAATAAGATTGATAAGACCGTTGGCGTCACCGAGGGTAAGTGGAAGCGTAGCCACCTGGCCAACTCATTTTGGACTGGAAGAACAGAAAAGATACTACGCGGCATTTAAAAAAACAAAAAAAAAACATAAAAAAAACAGAGCACTGAACTTACTTGTGGTGCTTGTACTTCGTGAATCCTTCGCGACCGAAGTCCAAACCGGTTGGGACCAACTGAACATGTCTCTTCTTGAGGGCATAGTTGACTACGTCCTCGTTTTCTTCAGGCTGGATAATGAAGAGTGTTAGCTACATCGGTTTAACACGGGAACAGTCATAACGCCTCGAGAGGACCCAGTACTGTTCTTTACTGATAATATCAGAATCCCCCCAAATCCCTTACATTTCCCTTCTCAACGAGTTTGGCTTCACTTGACAACCCATAGGTAGGTAGGTGTATTTCCAGCTGTAGTAAAAGTGCGGTTCCATCCAGTTACGAAAAACGTGCGGAAAAGCAAAAAATCGGGCGAACTTTTGGACGTATTAATATTAGAAGTTTTCTGCGAAACTAGTACGATTTTGTTCCCGTTTCAAACTGCGAAGGTCTGCGAAGTTGGAAAGTGCGTCAAAATCGTTTGATCGGTCTGACCCCGAGCCTAAGCCCTTGCGTTTAACTTAGAGGTCATGTTTTTCTTTTAACTTTCGTTATTTTTACCTGTGTTGGCCCAAAGCTAATTAGGGTTGTAACTTTTTATAAGCATAGTGAACTGAAAGACAAAAATACTCCTCAGCCGGGATTTGAACCCACGACCCTCTGCTTACAAGGCAGGCGCTCTTACCACTTGAGCTACCGAGGGAATTGTGAACCGAGTTCACAAACCACTACAATAGTCTGATAGAAGCGGGACATAGGAACAGTGATCCCGCCCAAAAGGCAAACTCATGTAACCAGTTCACGTCCCCATGTCACGGAAATTAGTAATAATACAAAGATGGCACTTTAAACAAGGGACTTGTACCGTGACCAAACGGTACAAGTCCCTTGTATAAAGTGCCATCTATGAACGTGTCCGAAAGCTTTTTAGTGCTGTAAATGCTGCATTTAATGCTGCATATATATTTATTTTTGTCCGAAAGCTGTTACCTTTATTTCTTCTCTGACACTTCCAGAATACCAAAATTTAAGTTGGGAAGAAGAAGAAGAAAAAAAGAATTAGCTACATAAAGGACGACTCGGACTACGTAACGTTTTCGCAAAGTATCTCCGTAAAGTTTGTCGCCGCTCAGACGAGAATTCGACCTAGATAACATTACGAAAATCTTGTGTGGCAATTTGTTCTAGAAAGAAAAAGATTCTAGGAAGATACTAGGAGAATCGCCGTACTCCCCAGTTTCTTCATGAAAGTTCAGCATAAAATTAAGCATCTTTGCTGAATTTTTCGATGAATTTTATGCTGAATTAATGAACTGAGCGAAAATTTAAGTCCGAAAGCCAAATGTGCATAAAATCCTGAATTAATTCAACATTTTCGTTCGTTTCGGAGCTTTTGGACAGGTTCTATGAATTATTACTGTTGTAACTTACCAGAATGGAACAAGTAGAGTAGACCATGAATCCGCCAGTTTTAGAATCTGCGTCCAAGCAGTCAATTGCTGCTAAAATGAGCTCCTTTTGTAGATGGGCGCACTTCAGGATATCTCTTTCTTCTTTCGTAGATTTGGCTGACTCATCCTTAGAAATAACACCAGTGCCTGAGCAAGGTGCGTCTAGCAAAACTCGATCAAAGCCCTTCACCATCTAGGAAAAAAGAAATATTTAAATTATTCCTTAAAGGATCCCTCGCACTACTCACTCTTCAACTTACAATATTTTAAAATATTTGAATACTTTAAAACTTGGCTGTGCTTTCAACAAATAACCCACGGTTTTAGCTGTTTTAAGCCTTTTCCCAGACCCGTTGACTTGTAGCGAAAACAGGGAAACAATTTACATAACCGGTTTTTCTGATGGAAAAACTTCTCGCAGACTACCGTCAAAATCGTGATACATATCGAAGATAGCAAAACACGGCAAGTGAGAAAATCAGAGTGGTTTTGTTTAAGGGGTTAGAATGCACCGTACGAAATTGGGGTCTCCGGGTTCAGAAATATATGGAGTGATTATAGAAGTAGGTTGCATTAGTATTATAGGTAAGATAGGTCCTTTAAGCCCAAGCTGACTTTGAAATATATATTCAAATAATGCATAAACGGATGTGTCAGCTACGATGCTTTAGCAGCGATATTTCGGCCCTTCTTGGCAAGGGTCCTCGTCAAGCTGTCAATCTCCAGCGTCAACGTCGGGGAAGGAAACACACCTGTTATAAATAACTGAAGCTTCTATCGACTATAAATACCTTACTCGGGGAAATTACTTTTAAATACCACTGTAGGGAAAAAACTAGTTCTGAGATTTAATCTTTGACACGGCCGCTTTTTTTTTGCTACACGATTGGATGGCAGGAAATGACAGGACAAGGTCAAAGGACAGGACAAATGTAGCAGGTGCTTCGCATATTTAAAACAGCAAGATCTCATCTTCTGGATCTCCTTCTTTCGCAGGACTTGAGTTGCACGAGAACGAGATAAAATGTAAGGACCGCAAAAAAAGTAACTTCTCGGACGTATTTCTACGAACTTACGTTTGGCAGTTTTCGGCCATCGTGAGTGCAGACAACAGCACTCGACACTCCAAGTCGATGGAGGTTACCAACGACAGCTTTCGCTCGATCGGCACTTGCATCGTTGGCGAAGATGGTTCCCGTATTCTTCATTAGAGCGGCTAAAAGAAAATAATCTTCACTTCGCTGTTTCTACACGTCATAAACTCGGCAGACTATCTAAAGTTAAAAGCACAACTCTTACTAAAAATAATCTTTTCACTATATGAAACGGAAGATGCTTATAATTCCATATGGGAGCTAGGTATATTATAAAAGGCAGAATGAGTAAGAGGGGTCCTTTAAGAGTCTAAGCTTTGGGTACACTGAACCATTTTGAGCGTATTCCACCCTCCTAACAACAGTAACTATTATTTACTATTTTCGTTCTAACCTCTATCAGTCAATCAATCTTTCAATCAACTTTATTATTCGAAACATTCCTTACGGTATGAAAAAAAAAACGAATACTTGTTCTCTCGTCAAAGATTTCAATTGCGCTTTGCTATGGCCAGTTGGCTTTTTGCAATAAATATCATAAATATCATATCATATCATAGTCAGATATTACACTAAAACAAAAATTGCAACAGATCAAAGCGCTAAACTTCTTTAGTACCGCGCATGAATTGCCCGAACGGTGCAATGTGGGGAGGGGGAAGGATGTGACGATGGTTAGGGTCTTCCAGTAGTTGGTCACCAAACTTACGAAAATTGGTGTCTACGGTTTGACAACGAAACGACACCAAACTCGTGAAGAAGGGAAATGTACGGGATTTTGATATTATTAGTAAAGAACAGTACTGGATCCTCTCGAGGCTCTCTGACTGCTCCCGTGTTAAACCGAAGTGACATGACGGACAGCAGGGAATAGGGCGAGAAGTTACTAAACTGACGGTTCCAACCTTCTCGAAATAGTAACTATTTGCTTACTAAGCTCGTGAGCGTAGTATGCGTGGTAACTACGAATCTTCGTCACGTGACTGGTCCGATTACCCGTGGCACGATATTTTGCTGAAAATGGAAAAATGCATTCCAGCTTTGACGTCAGGAAGCCAGGATTCGTGACGGCATGCATCGTAACTACGTATGTAGGGTGGAGCGTACACGCTCTTTGACTCCCTTGGGCTCTAGTAGTGAAGTTCAGAATATGCTGGATCAACAAGATAAAATTCAACCCGACGCGGAGAATTTGAATTTCAACAAAAGCGTGCATTTCAACGGATAACGAAGCAAAGCTCACGAAATGTTCAATTCATGATCGTAAGGTCACTTCCGAAAAAAGCTAGCTATAAGTTGCGTTTGTGTGGTATCTGTTACCACGGTAACTGGATTTGCAGTTAGTCGTTTTTGCAGTTACCGTGGTACCTGATTTACGGTTGCTCTGCAAAAACGACACTTGCCGGATTTGAGCTTTTAGAAATCATCCAGAAAGAAATACTGATATCCACTTACATCTCGAGTGACATATCTGAATATCACCCGATGAAAAATTTGTAGCCTGCGTAGTAGTATGGTAGTAGTACAAAAACGTTGCATGTAATACTATGTAATAACAGAGAATACTATCATTTAATGTTCCTCAGACTGGTCCAATCTTATGTAGTAGTATCCAGTAGCATCCTCTCTTGCCATAGAAGCATCCAGTCTTGCTAATAGTAGCATATAGTAGTATGCAGTAACACGGTAGACTTGAAGTAGAAGCATGTAGTAGCATCGTTAGTACGGCATGCAACTTTTTCGTACTACTTCGTAGTACTATTTGGAGATAAATTTTTTCATCGGGCAAATACCACGGTAACTGGCAAGATACCACGGTCACTGCAAAAGCGACTTTTATACCGTGGTATCAGATACGATGGTATCTGCAAAAACGCTAATACTGTATTTGACACTGCAAAGTAGAAACGTCAGCCACATTTTATTTGGTCTATATTTCGACCATTCTTGGCAAGGGTTTCCAACTTGAGCGGCTTGAGCCTAAGAGCACCTTGCCAACTTAGGAAGAGCCGAAATATAGCTCGAAAAAACTAACAGACTATAGCAAGTTAATTGACGTTAAATTGACTTATTAATTAACAGCAGGCAATTTGGTGCTGTTGTTGATCCCAAATTTTTGAAATTACACACAGATACAACAAGATCTTTTAAGCAAACAAAAATCGTTATTCGGAGAAGGCGGAATATACACGTTTTCATTGGTTTCCAAGATATAACAAGACCAAACTTTTCGATGGGATCCCAAAAATTCAATATCTGATCCAGACAACTGGGTCTTGTCTTAGCCAGATCCAGTCATCGCCAGAATCCTTGAACATTCTTACAATTAAAATTCAGAAACAGATTAAGGCCAAATAGCTAATCAATGGTAAACACAACAATAGCACAAACAATAGCAAAACAATAGGCAATGTTGCCTATTGTTTAGCTTTTGCTATTGTGGCAATTTTTCCATTAAACCTTAAACCTTAAACCAAGTTCAGATATGGATTCAGCATGTGTGTTTACCCGTATAAGTCATATCTGTTTTGACGAAAAGTTCCTGCCACTTATGCCAATTTCCCGGTTTCAGCCGAACTCTAGAACTACTTGTCCGGCGAAAAAAGAAAACTAAAAAACGAACGCAGGGTATCTTCTTTCCCCAATAATGAGCATCTAATCAACTTCAAATAAAAATTTAACTTATAACAAATTTTCCGACTCCAGCCGGATTCCGGTCGAACTATATGTCCGGGTAAAATATGATTGTCACACACGGATTCAGCGTCTCTTCTTACCCCTAAATCGGTTATCTAGTCAGCTAGAAATAAAACTTTAACTTCTAACAATTTTCCGGTTTTGGCCGGATTCCGGGCGAACTACATGTCCGGGTAGAAAATTGTTTTCACATAAAAGTTAAGCATATCTTCTTGCCCTAAATCGGACATCTGATCAACTCCAAATAAAACTTTTAATTTTAACAAACTTTCCGGTTTGGGCCGGATTCCGGGCGAACTACTTGTCCGTCGAGAAAATGGTTTCACCATCGTCTTCAGCATGTCTTCCTACCTCTAAATCGAACATCTAATCAACTTCAAATAAAACTTTTACTTTTAACAAACTTTCCGGTTTTGGCCGGATTCCGGGCGAACTACTTGTCCGATTACAAAATCGTGTTCAGCATGTCTTCTTACTCCATAATCGACTATCACATTAGCAGTTTCAAAATATTTTGTTTGCCCCTTAATTTGAACACCCTCCCCCACCCCTAAATGTAGGGCTACAAAGCCCATTTACGAACTCGACTGGTCCGCCGACCCAACGAATCCTCACACCAAGTTTCATCAAAATATCTCATTCCCTTCGAGAGTTATCGTGCTTACAGACGGACGGACGGACAGACGGACAACTTTTGCGATGTCATAGGTATCCCTCAACTTACGTTTTGGGATCCCAAAAATAAAGCTGGCTTTTCAGTCAAACTTTAAAACTCCAAGCGTATTGGTCTTTTCTCGTATCATAAAATGCATAATAAATAACATCAATCACACAGGTAGTATACAACAGATCAAAAAGCTAACGAGCAGAAAAAAGAAGGATTCACTTTTTAAGCTGAAGGGCACCGCGAACTTACCTAACATTAGTTACCAGTGTTCAACTTACCAATATGTGACGTTTTCCCACCAGGAGCAGAGCTCATGTCGAGCACTCGTTCATTCTCACGCGGAGCTAGCGCCATCACGGGAAGGAAACTTGAAGCTCCCTGAAACATAGACATTCCTTCAGCCCAAGCTGGCTGCAAATCATAATAATAATATAATAATAATAATAATTGCAGTAAAAAGGCTTTCGCCTCTGTTAATTTCTCGAGACACCGTGTACACTAAATTGAATTTCAGCCAGGTGACGATCCACGCCTGCTTTAAACTGGTTGATATTTTCGGCATTTACGACATTTTCGGGGAGATTATTTTTTGACGGTGCAAAACGACTAAGTCAGCTACATCTGTTGATCTTCGACCCTTCTTGGCAAGGGTCCTCTTCAGGCTAAAGCTCTAAAATGAACTTGTGGAAAAACAATTAAAGATTCTTCCTTAAATATCTGAGGACCCTTGAAGAAGTTCACAAAGTCAGATATTTGAGGATTAATCTTTCACAAAGTCAGATTTTTAAGGAACAATCTTTAATTGTTTTTCCACAAGTTCATTTTCCAACTTGAGCCTGAAGAGGACCCTTGCCAAGAAGGGCCGAAATATAGCTCTAATAAAATGTAGCTGACTTATCCATTTTGCACCGTCAAATATGACTCCCAGAAACGGTAGTATAATTTTGAGAGTGTTTACGACGCTCTCGTATCGTGGAGACACGGGGCTAATTAATACCAAAATCGCAGCATGTGATATAGTGACGTATTCCATATGCATCGTTGTGACGGAGTCATTACTATTCTGAACATGCAGACACCTGGCCATTCAACTTACTCCGCAAATTCTACTTCGTTTAGTGTGTTCAGTTTTTATACCAGTAGTTAAAGTTTAACTGAAAAGCCAACTTATTTTTGTGTCATTTAACTGAATACACTGAATTATTTGGATTCTGCAAAGGGATTTTTTTATTTTCCACTCTCTGCTCTAGTTATGACGTTCAGAATATCTGCGGCCATCCCCACGGCGTAAATTCTACTATGACGCGGGAAATTTTAATCCCAACACAAACGCTGCTTTGGCAGTGGTGAGATTGGTGAAGATTGCTTAGTGCCTGAACAAAAAAAAAGATCGCGAATCTTTCTCGTAAGGCATACAACAAAATTACAAGCGCACAGAGGTACCCCAAATCCCGCAGAAATTCCACTATTTGAAAATCGACTGTTGAAAATCGATTGAGTAGATAATTTGCTTTGGAATGACAGTACAGTTCAACTCTCCCGTGGGAATATTAAAATAGAAACTGTGAAATAAATCAAATAAAATTCCAACCTGCAGAATGTAGTGTCCAGCTAAATATTCGGGTGTGGCACCAAGTGGGACCTGGGACGAGTAAACGACAAGCCCGACTTTGGTCCACTTGCCGAGCGGGTCCAGGTTGACACCTCTGTTGATCAGCGCCTAAGAGTAAAAGCATGACAGAATTCAATAACTATTCCCTTATATATTCCCAGTAACTACCGCAATCACTATTACTTCGTATAGAGCCCCACAGCTTTTTCATGCATTGTGTCGTCACGGACACTCAGAAGTACAAGAAGTTGAACTTCGGACAAAAAATTCGAGTTGCTTGAAAGCAGAACGGACAGTCGTCTCAAAACTGTTAGCAACCAGTGGCTGCTCCGCTCATAAAACGACGGTAGAAGGACCCTTGTTCCCGCACACTTGTTCTTTCTTCCTCTGCGATTTAAAAAAAAGTCTATTAAAGAGCGTGTTCCACCCTACTTACCGTAGTTACTACGCATAACGTCACAAATTCTGGCTTTTTGCCGTCAAGGCTGGAACGAGTTTTCTATTTTCCAGCAGAATATCATGCCACGGGCGAATCCGACCAATCACGTTACAGAGATGCGTAGTTACCACGCTTATTACGCTCTCGAGCAAGGTAAGCAAATAGTTACTATTTCGAGAAGGTTGGAACGGTCAGCGTAGTAGCTTTTCGTGAGGTTGGAACTGAAATAATAACTAATAGATAATACTGTTAGAAGGGTGGAACACGCTCAAAGTCTCGGCCAGACCTGGACTTGTTAACGCTGATCCAATTTTCAGCGGGTCGCTGGAGCTGCTCGATTTTCCACGACAAGCTTGTAGCGAATGCTATATTACGTTTATTTCTTACCGTCATTTAGCTCACGTTGACTAGATGTAGCGGATGCTATATTACATCGTTTGCCCCCAGGGTGTGCGATGACTCTGAGTGAAATGAATATTGTTTGATTGTGAGTATGCTGGGGATGCGCGCATAAAGAAGTGTTAATGTTTTTGTTGAAATAAGATTTAACAAACTGGAATAATCCAATAGTTTTGGTAACAATCCAGCGCAACGCTTTAGAAGGAGTTTCCTCTCTTTCCCACTGCCAATGTCTCTGGATGTCACCAAGAGCCATGGACATTGACAGTGCAACACCTACAAGCAAGTACGCTATGCCTCGGGATGTCCGTTTCATCCGTCACTCCTAAGCCGATAGTTTCTTGTCTTTCCCGTTTCTAAGATTTTCAGACGCGACGAAGAGCTTGACCGTGAAGGATTTATAGGTAAGCAATTAAGTGCAAGCAAGTAAACTACGCTTCGGGGTGTGTTCGACGACAAAAAAGTTCATCGTCATCATAGTTGCGTTTTTGCAGATACCATGGTATCTGTTACCACGGTAACTTGATCTGCAATTGGTCGTTTTTTGCAGTTACCGTGGTATCTGATATACCGTCGCTCTGCAAAAACGGCAATTGCCGAAATTGCGCTTTTCGAAGTCATCCCAAAAGAACAACTGATATTCAGTCACAGCATTAAGTACCAAACTTCTCTCCCACCAATTTGAAAAAAACTGATGAAAGTGAGATGAATTATAGGTTTGGACCGCGGTATCTGAATTTCCGATACCACGATAACTGGCCAGATACCACGATACCTGCGAAAACGAAAAAACGCAACTCATACCTGAGCAAGGTCTCGCCTTCTTGTTTTCAGGGTATTTGTCCTAAGTGTCATGGGCCTGGGAACCTCGTTGGCCTCAAGGAATTCCAGAACTTCTCCGTGAGGAAATATCTGCATCACTTGCTCCATCAAATACTCATTGTAGCCGTAGTAGTTACTTAGATCCTTTCGCAGGCGTTCGATATATTCTTGACGACTCCTAGAAAATTGGAGGAAGTTAGAAATCCAACCTAAACATTCAAATCAACCTAATAGGCTAAACCCATTTTTTCAAAAGTGAATAATGATTTTAATTTAGCTGCTTAAACCTTGTCTAACAACATGCCCGACTGTGTAACAGTCATTCCTTAAAGGTTATCAGAATAGGGCTAAGATACACAGTCTGATTACCCATCATATTTTTACTTAATTAGGCTAGAAGAACCGACAAAAACGCGTCACTTCGTTACTTTGTTATCCACGATTCTTGAATTTTAGCTGACGTAATTTCTCTTCCGTAACTGTTGTACCTCTATACGGACGTAGCTCCATGTTTGAAATGTTTAGCAACTACAGCGGCAGCCAATTGCCGTAATTCATGGCGGATTTGCATCCTTCAAGCCAGGAAGATGAAAGTAAAATGGGAAGTGAAAGTGACCAGGGAGCACGGAACAGAGGGCTATCTTCAGATGTGATTCTGCAATCTGGAATCGAACATTTCAAAATCTTCGCTTTGTTAGCCACTGAAACACACGCTTTTGCAGACATTCAAATTTTCCGCGACTCGCCGTAAAGTTATTTGTCGCGCAACCAGCGAAGATTCCAAACGTCACTACTAGACGTAAAAAACAAAAATCCCTTACATGAGTCAAAATAATTCATCGTATTCAAATCAAACATATAAAAATAAATTGGCTTTTTAGTTAAACTTTAAATTTGATCTGAAGTGCTTCCCAGCGCTATTTAAGGCTATCTATTTCTGTGTATCTATTACGAAATGTTTGTGACAGCCAAATAAGCGGCGTCGACAAAATACTGATCCTTTTTTCAATTTTAACAGAAAAGCTAGATTAGTTTTGTATCCACTGAATCCACTAATTATTTTGACGCTCTTGAGGGATTTTTATTTTTTCACAATTGGCTCTAGTAGTGACGCTGAGAATATGGACCGCGCCCCGACAACCGTAATCATCATCTAAAAATGTATGGCCAAAGAGAGATTGCAGCCTACCCAACGAAAACGGATAGGAGTAGAAAAAGAGTAATTTAACATTGTGTAGTATAGGGCTTTTGGCTTTGCGACCAGATTATCCATGTTTTATTACTATCGTAAGCCTGTAAATAGCTGGAAACGATTCCTAGTTTTTCTTAATTGTATAATCACAGCTTTATAGAAAAGTTTTATCAGAAATGAGAGTTTGAAGGCTTGAAACTTTCACTAAAAAACGAATAATGCTTCCTATCGGTTGGTTTTTGAATGACACGTCATAACCGACCAATAGGTTTCGAGACTCTTTTTGTGTTCAAACTTTGAAGCCTTCAAACTCTTACTTCCATGGAAACTCTTTTGCAAAATTACAATTAAACGATTAAGGAATAGCCCAATCAACACTCCTGCAAGTCCCAGGGCTAAGAATGATGATCAAACTGATGATTAAATTTAGTGTTGATGTGTGATAGTTGTTTGTTTGTTTTTTCTTTACAGTGCCTTAGGCTAGAATTGTATTAATAATTTTTACAAACCCATCAGAATTAGTGAAACGTCGTTTTTATGCCACTGGCATGTCTGATGCTTTTGAGAAACTCCAGGTTTATTCATATTTGCTATTCAAATTGTACCTTAAACGCCGATAATTTAATTTCAAAGTTGAAAGTCCTATAGCTCCCTATGTTAAATTTCTTTGTTACGATCCCGTGATGATGGTGTAGCGATATCCGTTTTCATCGGGTAGGGTGCAATCTCTCAATTGGGTTGTCGAACTTTCGGCGGCACGCACCTTTTGACTAGAGCGGAGGGGCTAGTAGATTCCTCTCTCTATCAGTATTTTGATTATGCTCAACATGCCAGCCAAATAAGCTAAGAAACATTATCCGTTATGCACCGTCAAATATGATTCGCAGTCAGCTTGGGCTGAAGGAATATCTATGTTTCAGGGAGCTTCAAGTTTCCTTCCAGTGATGGCCCTAGCTCCGCGTGAGAATGAACTAGTGTTCGACATGAGCTCTGCTCCCGGTGGGTAAACTTCACATATTGGTAAGGTAAGGTACAATTTTAATGGCAAATATAAATAAACCTGGTGTTTCTCAAAAGCATCAGACATGCCAGTGGCGTAAAAAACGACGCTTCACTAATTCTGATGGGTTTGTAAAAATTATTGATACAATTCTATAGTCTAAGGCATTGTAAAGAAAAAAACAAACGAACAACTACCACTGTACTAATGGAACACCTAGGACATGTGCTCTCTGAAGCCCATCCAGCCCCCCCACCCTCCCATCAAGGTCGAATTCGATTCGGACACTAAATGCCACATCTATAGCACTTGTTCTCCGCCCCCTCATCTTCACCCATATCGGGGCCTAAAACGGCACACTTAGGGCTCGTGAGCTTGGTATTTTCCAAGTTTCATCGCCATCCCTCCATCCGTTTGGTCCCTGCGCGTACCACACAATTCCGAGCCTTTAAATAGCATACTATGTTCCATAAGTTTTGTACCA
The DNA here is from genome assembly GCA_030848855.1 of Branchinecta sandiegonensis. Lineage (NCBI taxonomy): Eukaryota > Metazoa > Arthropoda > Branchiopoda > Anostraca > Branchinectidae > Branchinecta > Branchinecta sandiegonensis. The sequence goes on along the minus strand of JAUPMV010000002.1, from coordinate 25,680,181 downwards.
TCCAAGTTTTACCCCAATCGCTCCATTTTGTTTAGTTTATGCGCATGTTACACCCTCCCCCCCCCCCCCCTCGAGCTCCCCCAACCATGGTCGGATTAGGTTCAGGCACGTTTATCGCATATCTCGGGCATCTGCCTCTACCACCCATCAAGTTTCCCTAGAATCGGATCACCCGTTTGTAACTTACGCGGGTCACAAAATCCGGATTCCCGCTCCCGTCAACACAACACGGATGGTCGGATCCGGGAAAAGAAGGTTTCATTGAGAACTGGATCGGGTCCTTTATATGCATGCCAAGAGTTTCATCGTCCTAGCTTGCGTGGACGTGCCCAAATTAGTAAAACCGGGAGAGACAGACCGATAGACATTACGATCACTGTATGGGACTTAAGCCGAAGGCTGCAAGTGCCACAAAAAATGGTTATTCGGGAACAATGTAGCAATGGAATAAGGCATTTCAAAAGACATTGTGGTAGAAACAACTTAAAAAAAAACAAAATGACTTGAGATTTATACCCAATGAAAAATTTGTAGCCTGCGTAGTTGTACGAAAAAGTTGCATGTAATACTATGCAGTAGCAAAGAATACTATCATTTAATGTGCCTCAGACTAGTCCAATCTTATGTAGTAGTATCCAGTAGCACTAATAGTAGCATGCAGTAGCACGGTAGCCTTGAAGTAGAAGCATGTAGTAGCATCAGTTAGTACTGCATGCTACTTTTTCGTACAACTTCGTACTACTATTTTGAGATAAAATTTTTCATCGGGTGAAGAAACACTTCCTACCTTCCACCTTCACGTCTGCTATTGAAGTCCGACAACACAGCTAAGACATCCTTGATTCTCATGTTAATGATGGTTAGGTCCGGAGGAAGCATCCTTTCGCTCTCAGCTTCTTCGCCACTTGGAAGCTGAAATCGGTCAATCCTAGCCATGTCCGTGCTGAGCTCGTCTTGAGCAAGTTTGCTGAAAGAAACTGTATATCAGAACTTGAAATTTACCTTCAGTCACTCAGAGTACAAGTCACAGTATTTAGTTTATTCCAATATTCGGAGAAATGCGACTACTTTGAAACCTGTAGGTTTTCTCAAAGATTACAAAACCCTCCACTTTTTATAAACCTCGCACGGTCCTCTTGGTGTTAGTAAGTCTATAGTCCAGTCCACCAACTGTAGATTCTGCAAGGCAGCACACGAAACCCTGGACCACATCATCTTCGTATGTCAGCACCAGGAAGTGAAACCCCACCAAGGCGAAAGTCCAAGGAGCATTCTACAAAGCCAGACTCAACCCGTCCACAACGACGCTTGCAAACACCACCCTCAGCCAAGAGGAAGAAGAATATATTCCTGTCCATCTTCGGACTTGTCAACTCCCTCAAGCTTATCGAAGCAATCTAATAATAATAATAATTCCTTTATTCTCCATAATAGCATAAGAAACACGCTAGCTTCGGATAGTCAATTACATGTTAATATACTTATTTACAACACACTTAAAAAACAGCCTCAGGAATTAAAGTTACGTACAAAATAAGGTACAAATGAAGACAAGTACCGGTCAGTCGAATTTACAGGTGGCAGGCTTAGCTTTGGAAGACCGATTGACCGTGTAAACTGCCTAGTACAGGACTTCGGTCGTAAATCTGACACATATTTAGGCAAAATATCTCTGTGAGTTTCAGACGACAGACATTTGAACCCAAATTTCATCGTCAGGGCATGTCTTCTTTCTTTAAGGGTCGGTAGACATAATACACTAAGACTATCTTCATATGAAACATACTGGGCCCCTAAAATGATTTTGCACGCTCGCTTTTGGATACCCTCGAGCTTATCACTCAGAGTCGAGGTGAGGCCAGGGTGCCACACCGGGCAAGCGTATTCCGCATTTGGCCTAATGTAAGTGCAGAAAATAGACCTCAGTTGCTTGGGAGGAATCGCGAATCGACGTAACGCGGCAAACGACCGTAATAACAGAGCGCATTTCTGAACTATGGCCATGACGTGGGATTGCCATTTCAGGTCGCTCTCAACTGTAACGCCAAGGATTTTAACCTTGTCCTGAACAGTGAGGCCGATATCTTCAACAGGTGGCAATTGACGCTTTAAAAACGACACTCTCATTACAACACTTTTAGGTAGGCTTACTGTTAACTTAACATCATCAAGGTCACGCGTCAGTGTAGAAAATATCTGTGAGAGTGGAGGCTGGGTCGACTGTGACGATAAAATTCGTAGCGCGAGACTGGACAGGTCGTCAGCGAACTTATAACGATTCAACAGACTTTTTAAAACTCGATTAAAAACTATAAGAAAAAGAATTGGTCCAAGCTTCGTCCCCTGAGGCGCGCCGCAAAAAATTTGGAGAAAGGACGAAACCCGATCTTTATCCAACATAACGCACTGTTGCCGACCCGTTAAGAAGCTAGCTATCATCCGGATTAAAAATTGTCGAGCGCCCATAGTTCTAGCTTCTTGTAAGGTGATTTCGTGGTCAAGACTGTCAAAGGCCTTGACTATGTCGCTTAGTATAATTTCGGCATAAGCATCATCGACTTCGAGATGCTAATGCACTTCATCAAGTAATCGGATCAGATAATGTGTAGTACTATGGTCTGGACGAAAACCGAATTGGCGAGGGTCAATGTTAGGCTCAATATCCTCCCACAATAACTCAAAAATAAAACTTTCTAAAACCTTCGACAAAATAGGCGTTTTTGAAATCGGTCGAAGGTCATTTACAGATTGCGGTTTTTTCCCTTTAGGTATGGGCGTGACATAAGCGCTCTTAAAACATTCCGGAAAAACGCCATCAATAAAACACTGATTGAAACAAGCGGTTAAAACAGGGCTAAGCTCACTCGCACATTCCACGATAAGCTCAGTAGGAATCTCACTCGGGTAGGATGCTTTCCGAGGATCAAGGTTACGGATTTTCTTTTCGACTGCACCGATCTCGAGAATGGGTATTTCAGACACTGAGGGCAGATCGGGCATCACACTAAGGGGAGGATGGACTCTACAAATGGCAACAAAGTGGTCATTAATAAGGTCAGCACTTACAGGCTCCCCAGCTTGATCATAAACAACCACAGGTTTTTGCTGTCTACCCATTATTTCTTGCACTTTCTTATGGAACGTGCGAGGGTCCGAGTTAGCAAGCTTGGCGACAGTAAAAATACCATACTCTTTCCGCGCTTTGCGAGTCAAGGTCACTATTCTATTCCGAAGCCGTTTTGCTTCGTCTAGCATACCCCAAGCATAAAAACAATCACGTTCCACCATGAGTTGTTCCATCTCCTTTGTCACCCATGGCTTGCTTTGGGGCTTAATCACTTTCCTCTTTTCAGGAAACACTTCTCTGTATTTATCATAGAGCTCTTCGGTCAGAGACGAGGTCATGGAGTTGCCGTCAGTAAGGCAAAGGACGTTACACCAGTTTTTGTTTTTCAACCACTCTTTGTACACAGTTACCTGGTTGGGAGTATATGGCCGGTAGACAACCGTTCGTTTCTCTCTAACTGGTGCTTTTTCACTCGGTTCCCAAATAATGGTTAAGTGATCACTGAGACCGATGGGGGGGACACTGTATGGGGCATCGTAAAAGTCTGAGATGTTCGTAAATATTAGGTCTAACGTTCTGCTGTCACGTGTTTTCACTTTCACGATTTGACAGAGCGATAATGTATCCGCTATCCACGACGGTCTGAGATCGTTAAAGTCACCAAGAACTGTTATTGCAGCGTAGGGATACTGGGAACGTATCGAGTCGACACATAGCTGCAAATACGTCACCAGGTCTTTCCGGAATGGACCCCTGGGCGGATAGTACAATACACCAAACACCATTGAAGATACCTCCTTCGGTAGGTACTTTGGTCTGGTCCATACCCACAGAATCTCAAACTCAGGATTCCGAGGAACTTTAGTGTTCAGTTGGCGGTTGGGGATTGATGAACGGCAGAGCAGACCAACCCCACCTCCATGACTCACAGGGTTTCCATCTTTGTCAAGTCTTGGTAACATGTACACATCATAACCCGAAACGTCGACTAGAGACTCAGTCGCGGACCAAGTCTCAGACAGGCATGCAACATCAACTGAGTGTTTCCTCAGTGTTAGATCAAGTTCTTCAAGTTTATTTGCGAGAGATCTCACATTTGAGAGGAGAACTTTCGGAAATGGGTTTGAGGAACACTTTCTCTTTACCTCGCGGTTTAGAAGTTGCCTACATGGGACGGCTGTAGCATCAGGGGTAGGAACCTGTTCGTAATCGGTATCGGGTGTTGGTATATTGCGTTGGGAGGTGGTGGGTGTTGGTAAACTGCGTAGGGGGGTGGTGGGATTGCTGCAAGCTGGTGCTGGTTGCGAACAGAGGTTCCAGTCCAACTCATGGGGGGGTGAGGTAACCAGGCTCGCTGGGATGGAGCTGGGGTGGCTACGCTCAAGGGAGGAGGGGGAGGCCTCCGAATTTTCAGATGCATAAGCGGGATTGGAGGTCTTCCCCGAGTTACTGCTCGGAGGAGTGACTCGTTTTTTGGCTGTTGATTCCGGGTCTTTCCTGGGGTTGCTCGACGGAACGTCCTGTCCTTCTTTCGAGGACTTGGTTTCGGCTTCTTGTTTTGAGACTTAGTGAGCTTAACACGGAAAGGCAGATGGAGGTTGGAGCAGCTTGAGTTAAAACAGAGGCCACAGGCGTATTTGCGACACAACGATCTGTGAGGTAGGATGCATGCCTCGTCACTACATTGTCTATTAAAATAGTCGGCACAAATATGCAGGTAAGTGCACTCGCTCCTTGTGCATTTGCCGCGCAAGTAGTACTTGCAGACAAATTTACCTTTTCGGACCGCTTCGTTTTCAATGACCTCGCCTGATTCGGAATCGACACTTCCTGATGGGATAGTATCTGGGGAATCGGTATGCACTGCGTCATTGGCCGTACCACAGTTAGTCCGTCTGTTTTGTCCCATAAAGTCAGTTCCTGATCTCGCCTTACTTCGGCAGTTATTACACGCAAATAGAAAAGCATGGCTAGAGGGCTTTAGCATTGCCAGCACCAGCTCCGCGTCTATTGCGGCGCAAGCGGCATGTTGCCACTTACAGCAAAAATGGCACTCGAAAGCTGGACTGCCCTCGGTGGAAGTATTGCAAGAGAGGCAGGGCTGGCTCACGGAAACACAGTTGCTGGAACGTTCAGTAACTCTAGTCGTCACCGTCGCTGACACTGGTGCTACATCAGAGATAGGGCTTGGTAACACTAGGTTATCAACTTCAGAAACTTTCACAGAATTGCTTGCCGAGACCGTAGGCTTGGGCGTTGCGTTAACACCTTTTGGACTTGCCACCGCTTTCGTTAGTGATCCAGCTTTGGGCGAGTTCGTTGCGGCTTGGGCATTGGGCGTTGCGTTAACACCTTTTGGACTTGCCACCGCTTTCGTTAGTGATCCAGCTTTGGGCGAGTTCACTACTAAGGTCACGTCCCTCGGTCGGCATGTCGGGCAGATATATGACTTTTCTAGTCCTAGCGAGTATTTTGTCTTTCCACAGGTAAAGTGGAGCCATTGATTGCACTTCGTACAGGCAACGCCACCTGTCTTACTGGTCAACTTCTTCGAGCACACAGGGCAACACTCAGTTGTCATAATAGATGGCGCTGCTCTGCTGTGAGATGACACGGGCTAGGTGACGCTAGCAGTTAAGCAAAATTCAGCTCAAATTTTCATCAAATGTTCAACTGTTCGTCTCGAATTTGTGCTAACACATTGAAAACTGTTCCCAGGAGGATCGTCACGACAGTCTTTTAGATCACCTCCAGTACTGGTTCGTTTGTATTTCAACTCATAATTCCACAATTGAAAACTAGTGGGTTTATAGTATCGACCACTAGGTAGCACTGAGCTTTTCTAAGCCCACCCATGGAAGGCGACCATTACTGCTCATAACCGAGTAGAAAATTGAAGAAAAGGCCGAAGTGGAGCTCACCGCTGTCTGAAACGACCGTAGCCCTAGCGAAGAAGAAAAGAAGAGGCCGAAGTCGAGCATTTGCTGTCCGGAACGGTCCATATTACTGAAGAAGAAGAAGACCACCACTGAAAAACTTACATAAACGGTATTCTTGACCAATGAGCTACTGGCAGCAACAAACCATACGCTGATCTTACTCAAAAGAGGTTAACATTGAAAATACAAACATGAGTTAAGTGCCGTTAGGGTGGATAAACCCTGCATCTCGAAAATGGAAATGGGCGAAAATATTAGGAACATAGAGTGAACCAGAAATACGAGGAATGGATGGTTACAACGATGAAGGATGAATGCTTTATGGAAGTTCGCCAGTTGGGAAGATTGCTTGAGCTTTGGATGAAGCATCGAGAGGGGTCTATTTAGTCTGCATTTGGAAGACATATCAAAAACTTTTCTTTTTTTGTATTGCCGTGGCCCTCAGACTTTCTGTGTAAATGCATCATGTCACATCATATCACACAGGATATACAGGTCCTTTAAGTGCTCCCTGTCACATGTAGCTTCCCTAGACAGGTTGCAAGAAAATGATTCTCAGGATCTATCTTTCTTGTGACTATACAAGTCAAATAAATAAAATACAAACTGTTTGCCAACTTCAACCATATCAACTATATATCGCCAACTGTACCAACTATATATTATCTATAATCAGCTCAAAACAAAGAGCTGGTTTCCCAAAGAATATTATGACCAGACATTAATTGTCTACAAACCAATGAAAACATCATCAAACCACCAGCAACTCTACAGGAGCATTGGCACCTGGTTGCTTGACAATACGATTTAAGGTAATGATCTTTATCTCACATAAAATAGACTAGAAAGATACGGGAATAGCTAAAAAGTTACAAGGGAGATGGCCTAGTTTTAGCATGGCTAAGAGTCGGTATTTCACATCAAAATCATCTTTGGGCGACACAGGATGATTTGAAGAAGATAAATAAAACGTTTTAACGAAGCCCTTCAAGCTACTGTGAAAGCTAAGATGTTATCGTGTATTGTGCGCTTCGTTCCTAACGAGTATGCGTCAGATGACATTACAAGCCTCGTCCCATCATGTGAGAGAGCTGAGCAGATTGGACAGTCCCGCTTATTTCGACTTTTCTTTGCTACAAAAGCTGCCTTAGACGCAGCCATGAAGGATCCACCCAAATTTGGGTTCGAACGTCTGCGCATCGAAGAATTCTACCAACTACCTCGCCGATGTTACAAGTGTTTTCTAACTGGGCACATTGCATCGAACTGCCCCAACGCCGAGGTTTGCTCACAGTGTGCAAGCCCTAACCACAAGAGCACAAAGGATCAGCCTTGCACCCGAAGCAAAAGTTGTGTTCTCTGCAAAGCCGACGGTCATACCTGCTTCTCACTATCCTGTCCAGAAAACAAAAAATGGATAGCCGAGCATAAGAATTCCCACCATTAGTGATGGCCAATCCCCTCTCCATAGTATCGTGGAACATAAATGGTAGGATCCTTGATAAACTTCCTCTTCTGGAGAATATGTGCAAGTCGAATACCATAGTGTGCCTGCAGGAGCACTTCCTCACAGACTCTAACTCCCAGCTCCTATCCCTTTCCCACCAAGTGACGGTGCACATTTCTCCTGCGAAACGAATAAGCAAGAAAGGGAGACCAAGTGGTGGTCTTGCTACCCCAACATCTTGCCATTCTCAGCTCATCGACAGTTCCGACTGCTACCTCGCTGTAGAGACTGATCAACTTATTATCGTTAACTTGTATCTCCCCACGAATTATAGAGATGAAAGATCCGAGAGGAAATTCAGTGTAGCGTGTAGAAAAGTTGCCAAGCTGATAAAAAGGGTGTCTAAAATCAAGAAAATGTGCCTTCTTATTGGTGATCTAAATTGTAACCTGCTGCAAAGTTCTTGTCCTCGGTCTGAAACCTTCCTATCTGTGTTGCCCCAAGGTTATTTCGTGATCCCTAAAGACATGGATTACTCTTTCATATCTACGTCAGGAAGCACGTCGAACTTAGATCATTCGATCCTCCTAAATTACTCGGCATCCACATATAGCGGGGTCTCGGACAACAAATTATGTGTCAAAGTTGGGGAAATTGGTGAATATAGTGACCACATTCCACTTTTCCTGGCGATTCCCATGCGTCGAAATCAAACAACAGGATTCAGTTCTCCCAAATGGCACCAACAGAGGTGCTGGTCTAAAATTGATAAGCATCTTTTCCAGTCCGTTTGTGATTCTATACTTGATAAAGTCCGTGTGCCATACCATCTCCTACAGAGTTGTGCGCGACCGGAAGATTCTACGCGAATAGAGCTTAACATTTATGCTGCTGAGATAACGCACGCTCTAAAGTCTGGTGAATGTGCAGCGGTCCCAGTGAAAAAATGTAGAGTTGGTACAGAAAAATTTGGATGGTCAGCAAATCTTGCACTCCAAGCGGCCTGCAGATCCTCCAAGTTTTGGCTACGTTTATGGAATGAATGTGGAAAGCCTAAAAATAATGTTGTCAACAGTGTCCGTCTGTTTACTAAAAGACAGTTCCAGAAAGAACTAAAGCAGCACCGGGTTGACCACAGTATTTCTATGGCGGAATCGATTTGCAAAGACCCTAATAAGCTTTGGAAGGTCCGGGCTTCGAAAAATCAGAATAGTAAGGTTGATACGAAAATAACGGAGGAGCAATGGCGAGATTATTTCACAAAACAGTTTTCCCTACCCGTAGATAACGCGGAGTTAAGTCTTAAATTTGAGAAAAAACTAAATGCGCGGCTAAGTGCTCCTTCTAATAATTCGTATGTTGTTTGCATTAGTGATATAGTAAAAGTCCTGAAAAAGCTTAAAAAGAAAAAGTCTTTGGGTGCGGATGGTTTATGCGCGTTCCATTTCTTAAATGGGTCGAAAAAGCTCATTATGCATTTATCTTTACTATATCAGATGGTTTTTTGTAAAGGTTTTGTTCCTGATGTATTTTGTATGGGGTTGATTTTGCCAATTATTAAGAAAGGTAAGCCAGCTTCTGAATGTTCATCGTACAGGCCTATCACTGTTTCTAACGTGTTTGCAAAAATATTTGAACTGTTGACAATTGATAGCCTACGTTCCATTTGTTACATGCCACCTTTTCAATTTGGTTTTCAGCCAAAGCTTGGCTGCTTTCACGCGTTGAAATGCTTATCTGGTATTTTACACGACGCTGACCTCACAAAACAGCCGCTCGCAATTGGTACTTATGATGTAAGTAAAGCTTTCGACTCGCTTCTACATCCACAAGCAATGCTTGAACTACTTGAGCGAGGTGTTTCACCTGAAATTGTTAGACCGTTGATGAATATGTACCATCACATGAAGGCAAAAATAAGAATCCCGGGGAAGACCGTACTGTCTGATGAATTGCCAGTCCGGATTGGGGTTAAGCAGGGTGCTATCACTTCACCTGTTATTTATAACAACGCTACGGTATCTGCCCAATCAGACCTTCCATCGTGTTGTATTCATAAAGGACTGGATCTATCTATCCTGTGTTATGCTGACGATGTTTTAAACATAAGTAGAACTGTTTCTAGCCTTGAAAATTGTTTCCAGGATATTTCGCAAAATTTTCAGGGAATAGGTTTGTCTATGAATACATCAAAATGTGAAGTGCTGCTTTTTAATGATAATAGTGATTTTTCTGTTGTTAATATAGCTTTAGATAATGTTATAATAAAGCCGAGTGATAAACTGATGTACCTTGGTATTCCGATTGGCAAGACTCTGAAACAAACTAAAGCTTTGATTATTGAGAACATGGAAAGCAAAATTCGTCGATCTTATGGGCAAACCGTTTCAACCCAGTTCCACCTAAACCGTTACCTCTTAGCAAAATTATATAACAGTGTTGCGCTTCCCCATGTTCTTTATATAGCTCCTTTTTCTGAAACTTTAAATGACACGGACCGACTAAAAATTAAACGGATTTACTTCAAATTTGCAAACTATCTTCTTCGCTTTCCTCCTTGGACGCGCAACACCTACATGATGAAAAAATATGGTATCGTTGACCCGATTCTTAAACTTGACGAGCTTTGTCAACGACTAAAATGCAAACAGAGCGGCCATGAGTGGCAAGGGATTGTTTTCTGATATTTTTTGAATTATAAGTGTGATTTTCTCCTTGTGATTTGCCTTTTGTTTTTCTTTGTTGTGTGATTTTTTTTTATTTTTTTTTTGTGTTTCTTCTATTTTTCTTCTTATACTCCATCATTTTCTCTTTCTTGTACGATGGGTCATAAATAAACATTACATTACATTACATTTTAATGCTCTAATTGTTGCGTTTTTGATCTGAATTCTAAGTTCTCCGTTCTCGCTCCTGAATTCTCGATTCTCGTACAAATTACCGTTTTTTCTCCCCTCGCTTCTCCATTCTCAGCTTTTGACAAAAATTCTAATTTGGCAGCTCGTCTGCAGCCCCGTATGCCTGTTTATGCATACTGAACACCCGCACTATGTTGACCAATCAGGGAGGAGAACGGAGAGAGAAGAATCGAGAATTCGCAATCGGAGCAACTTGTCGATTCTGCAGAATCGCGAGGCTTTCCCCGTTTACGATTCTGACTAAAACGCAAGAAAAGGAGAATTCGCTTCATCTGAATAGTCCAAAAATGCGAAATAGGAGAATTGCGAGGAGAATTGGGACCAAAAATTCAACTAATTGTTTTCTAAGAAGGGATGCATTAAATAGACCACTTTTACGCTGGCTATAGAAAGAGCAGGATGCTTCGGCAGCAGCCTATACAAAGGAGAAATATCAAAGTAAATTTTAACTTACTCATCTTCAGCTTTTTTCTGCTTTAGCTTTTTTGATTCTTTTTCAATTGGTAGCTCTTCCTCATCTTCATCACTGCTTTCGGGCTGGAAATCGTCCTTCATGGGACTGTTCTCATCTGAATCATCTTCTGATCCACCAAAGTTAGGCGCCCCAGCATTGTCATCCTCAGAGTCACTCGCAAATAAATCAGTCTTTGCATTGTCATCACTTTCATTTCCAATGTCTGAATCCTCTGAATTCTCTTGTTTGACTGTCTTTACAGGTTTCTTTTTTTCAATTTTTCCTTTGACAAGTTTACTTGCCCTTTTAGCAGCTCTCTGCTTTGACCTTCTTCCTAGTTCTTTCTTGAGATCATCTGAAAGTGAAAGTTGATAGACTTTGACATACACTTCTGCATGATTACCCTATTATTTGAATAAATATTTAATAATCATCATTTGTGTGATTTACTCTATCATTTTCTCTTTCCTTGCTGAAGATGTCGTACAACACTAAAATCAGCCAGGGTAAACTCTAAGCCTCTGAAAGTTCTTCAAAGATATATATCACTTTTATCACTTCAGCAACTATCTCAGATATAATTTCCCCCTAAGTTTCTGATGTAGGGGCAGACAGAAATTTGGACCACTTTCAAAATCTTGGAAATTAGCCTACTTTTTTTTTACAGTGGGAAAACAAGCAACCCAAGGTGTCTTTATGAGGCATATTTGTGTCCTACAAAAATGCCTCCGATCAGTCTAGAATAGTAATCTGTTCTCTAGTTAGTCCATATCCAGCTGCAAACATCTTTTTTAATAGGACATTAATGCCAAAGTTGCATAGCATAGGCACAATGACCCAAAATGCAATAAGCCTTGACAAAGGTTAATGATTTCTTTATCATATTGGATTACCAAAGGAAATTAGAACTGCAAGTGGCTATCCACCCATGAAGCTCCCCAGAGTGTTTGCTCACTGATCCCTATCAAGTCAAGATTTATTGCATTTCAAGCCACAGTGGATTGTGAATACTCTGACAAATGCCTGCCCTGTTCATCAGAGGTAGAATGGATTACAAATGCCCATTCAGGCCAGAAGCCTTCAGGAACAGCCAACTAGTATTCTAAACTGACTCACAGCACAGGCCACTTTAAGAAATTTACCTTTTTTTAAAAAAAATTTAAGAGGAAGGATCAGTGCAGTCCTAACAGAAAAAAAAGAAACCCTGAACGACCTAGTCTAGAACACTGGTACACTAACAATTTTGGCTGCCAACAATCATCTGTCTGTCATGCTCACCTCTGTAAAGGTCTCCGAGGAGAAACCCAGCAGTTCACACTCAGGATACTGTTATCTGTCCACATCTGTAAAAGCTCGCTAGCGCTAATTCAGCAGTCCACAAATCACAATCCTGCTTGTTCCCTAACATAAATAACATTGCTCTATCTTTAACAGGGGTAGTGATTTCTTCCCTGTGAGTCTGTGAGTCTTTCCTTCAGAATAATCTATCCAATCTATAAAAGGAACCAACAAATATGACAAACATACTAGACTGAAGCTAATTGAATAGTTTACATATTGGATAAACAAATATTGCTTCAATATTTATAGTTAAACATACTTTTCTTTTCAAACAAGAACACCTCATTCTAGGGTGTGTTTCTGCGCCAACCGGTGTTCAGTGGAAACCTGTAACTGGTTGTCATCATAACCAAAAGCTGGTCCTGCCAAAACATTGGAAATTATGCAAAAACACGTTCGAAATTCGTAGATGATGACACAATGGAGGAAGATATTTGAAAACAAAAGATGGAGGAAGAATATGAAGCTGCAACTGCCGCTATTTCAGCATCTAACTGGGTTTTGTGTGAAGGGGTCTGCTATATCTGTAATAATAACAAAAATAAATATTCTTTGAATAAAATAATAGTAATAATAATGAAAATTAAAAATTAAAATTAAAACTAAAACTAAAAGTTAAAGAATCAATGAAGAACTCAAGTTATATTTTATAGTAAGTTCTTATTTTAATTTTAGTTTACTTTTCTATTTGCTGTTCCACCATTGTTTTTACTTTCTAGTTGATGAAAGTGAAGCTGAAGCTGAACAACGCGGGTTAATTAGAACCAAAAGTTGCTAAAACACTGGTTACCCTAAACCGAAGTATGTTGATTGGCACGGAAACAGCTCAATTGACTTATAAAATGATGAAAAAGGTTGAGTTAGCAAAGTCAAAAGCCATATAATCCCTTTTCACAGCAGCTTCAAAACAAAGAAAAGGCACAGAATTTCATTATTTTTGGAAACATGACGTAGAAAAAAGGCATATTAGGCCTCTTGACTGTCAGGACAGCATGTACATTTCATTTTAACATTTTCACGGCAACATTTGAGGTACGGTAGTGTAAAAACGAGGTAAGTACCCCTCCTGTACTTTCAGGACAAGTTAGGGCTTATATAAATTTGAGGTTGGTACCGCTCCTGTTGCTTTAATAAAATTCAGCTCATATATCCATTTTACACTGTCAAATATGATCAAAATATGATTTGCAGTCAGCTTGGGCTGAAGGAATATTTCAGAAATTTTGGCAAGAAGATAAGTTCAGATACTGTCCAATGAAAAGTATATTTTGGTTATGCAGAACTAGACTCTTTTCAGCCCACATTTAACACAACTTTTTTTAAGAATTATAACCTTGTTGACAAAGCTGATAATACACAAAACTTCCCAGATAGTTTGACAAACCTTTTAGTGCCTCTGGCAAAGTGGGTGGCTTCTGCTTCTTAGTTTTCCTGCCTGGTCCTCTTTTCTGTTTCTCTTCGTAGTTTCCTTTTCGTCCCATATTGCTCAATTTTTGATAAAAAGCAAAACACGTGCCAGTTTAAAGTCAAAGTAAGAGCTAGAGCCCGGGTCGGTCTGTGGCGGTTCCAAGAAGTCCGGCCAAGTATCTGGTAGCACTTGCCGGCCCAATTCGGTACAGAGCAACAGGCCTCAATTTAACTGTCTGTTGTCATTTTTGTGAAGACTTTTTTCTCCACCTGAAGTGCAGCTGAGGTGTTGTGAGCAGGTGACTTCCACAGCACCAAACTTTACTGCATTCAGTTAGACTAGCTAGTAAAGAACAGGTGCGTTTTAGATAGTTTAATTGACCAGCTGTCAACTGGGTTAAAAAGCGTCAGATGAATGATCGGCCATCATCATCATCATGGCACATGATTCATTTGACTCTTTTTAACTACAGTAGAGTTATTTTATTAAAGCTATATTTCAGCCCTTCTTGGCAAGTGTCCTCTTGTTACTTTAAGGAGGGTTTTCACGAGATCTCGGAATCACTTTCCGGCGAGTGAATCGCATCTCGAAAACAGTGGGAAAGTGATTGCTGGAATCACTTTCCGCTTTCCCGCTGGACTGATTGCAAAAATACATGGAAAGCTGATATCGCTGAGAAAATGTTGAATTCAAAACTTTTTCGAATAAATATGGTTCTCTGAACTGTTCTTTCATCCTCATATATTACACCGAAGTTACCTTAATTACGATTGCCATTTTGTTTAATTTATTAGTGACACTTGCACTGTTTTTCCTCCACACCTTTAATATTCCCATCGAAAGATTCAGCTTTCCGCTCAGCTTTCCACTAACCTCGTGGAATTACTTTCAGGTTATCTGCTCCGACTTTGCTTTCCAGCTCGGGAAAACCCTCCTTTAGTGTTTACAGTTATGTACTTTAATGTGAACAGTGCAGTTTTGGGCTAAATGATAAAATGAAGATCCAAAATGCAGGTACCTATACAAGTGTTTTCAGATGCCCCTAATTACCGACCTTTGCTAACTTGCTTTGGACACAGCAAGTGCATGAAAATGGAGTCTACTGTCAACAAACATTCACATAAGCATACCTCTACTGTAGTTGACATGACAGGTTTTCACTTAACAGTATCTGTCAGAAATAGTACTGGAAATTGCAAGACAGACATTCACAGAAAGATGAGGACATTTTTCAAATTCTGTTTGAAGCTTTTGTTCTCCAGTTTTGGTTTACCTTTGTCTTGCTGTAAAACAGTTGTAAAACCAACCATCAAACAAAGACAGAAAAGTAAATCTTCACTTAAGAATTACAAAATTATTTTTGTATAGGAAATGTTTTTCTGTTGGAAAAACATGACAGCCTTGCTGATGCATCAACATTTCTTAAAGACCCAGTCACTGTCAGTCTACAGCAGGTCTACAGTAGAGGTATGCTTATTTGGACACTTCTCAAAATTTTCCTTTACCTTGGTTTTGTGTTTTCTTGTAAAACAGTCAAACAGAAAGGGAAAATGGCAAACATGGTATGTGTGAACCACTAAGTCTTCCAGCAATCCTTTTGGCACCAAAATAAAATTGAAAAGTTGTTTATAAAAAGAGACATCGGATTTTAAAATTTCTCCTTCTTTGATTAGCTGGTTTGACACTCAAGCTGCAAAGTAAAGAAATTCAGAAAAAGTCATCTGTCGGTTTGAACCCCGCTAGGCTACTGGTGTAAGGAAAAATATCTGGCAAGCAAATTACGAATTGAACAAAAAAGTGTTTAATTTCAAACCCTTAGGTGTCAGTTAGTGAATCCTTGAGCTTAGAAAGAAGAAACGAAGAATCAGTCCCCAGAACATTCAAATGCGGTTCAGGCATTGGTTGATATAAATAAAAGAATCAGGGGGTTTACATTAGACTGGTCACTGTAGGCAGACTGGTCCCGATTTGTGAGTCTGTGTTTAGCCTATATCCGATTTGTATCCTAACTATGGGGGCTGTAAGGAGATCAGATGCCACCTACATTAAAATAGGGTCAAGTAATGTCCAAGCTGACTGTGAGTAATGCCACATAATTATACAGTTACTGAATGCTGTTGAGCAGTGAACAGTCCCAGAAGAACCAAACCAGGCAACTTCTACTTCATAATACTTGCAGAAAATGTTTAAATGTTGTTCAGTTTACTATGAGCTATGCCAACAGGATCTTTAAAAAATTGCTCTTCCTTTTCTTCTGTTTCTTCTTTCAAGTTTTGCATGTTGCAAATCATGAAACCTATCAGTTTAAGATTAACAACACGATTGTCAATCCTTGACCGCACATAGTATTGAGGACAGAAGATAGTTCAAGTAAACAGTCAAATTAAAGTAGAACACTGTATAATGCAATGGGGTCCTAAGTATTGCAACAACCTTACTTTTATGACCGTCATAAGAAAAATAAACAACATATCCCAGAGAAGTAATTTCTTATAATTCTTTGTGTCAGTAGAGTGCTGAATAATTTGGATTTCAGCTCATATTGAGTTCTGTATTTTTGTCACTGGACTGTTTGCAGGTGAAGCGCAAAACCATGGTGGTCTAAAATCTGCAGGGGGCTCCAATAAGCATAGCTTTAGCCTACTGCTCGTTAAAAATTAAAGCAGATTCACTACAGAAACAGATCTTGTTGTTGTTAAAATACCAAGCCAAACTCTGTTATTTTATTTAAAACTATTGCTGTCAGGTTTTTGGAAGGAAAGCCAGAAATAAGTTAAGATGTTTGAAAATACATATATTCTTTAACTGTTAGGCAGGTTTTGAGGAGTTAATTAAATTACTTCATATGTTAGATAAGAGTACAAACTTGGCAGGTATGTATCAAATTGAAAGCCACCACTAACATCTGTAACCTAATTATGCCCAAGTCCTACTGAACTTTTTTTCCCGAGGTCTTGATTCATTGAGTTGCTGATTCAAGAGGGAAGAGCGTTTTGAACAGCAGATTTTGCTGAGCTGCACATAGAGCGTGTTCCACCCTTGCAACAATAGTAACTATTAGTTACTATTTTCGTTCCAACCTCATAAAAAGTTTCTACGCTGACCGTTCCAACCTTCTCAGAATAGTCACTATTTGCTTACCATGCTCGGGAGCGTTGTAAGTGTGGTAAGTACGATTCTCTGCAATGTGATTGGCCAGATCAGCCCGCAGCACAATATTTTGACATAAATAGAAAAATGCATTCCAGCCTTGACGTCAAGAAGCCAAAATCTTTGACGTCATGCGCAGTTACTACGGTAAGTACGGTGGAAAACGCCCATATTGTGCTAACTTGGACGTAAAAAGAAAGATACGGTATTGTTATTTTGAAATTCCTAAAATGTCCAAATAGTCTTCTCCTTTAAAGTCGCAATTTGGTAATAAGATAACTGTGTTTTTTGCCTTTTATTCCTGGGTGGCTCTTTGGGTTTAACGAAGAGACGATTTGGAATTCTGCCTTATCCAGAAGGCTGTGTTATTGATGGAGGTTCATATTTGGTCACATGCTGGAACCTATGTAGGGTTGCCAAAAACAAATAAGCCAATAGAACCTCCGTCTTTGGTCCCATGCACCGACTGTGGATACCCTGACAAAACTGAGCAGAGCTATAGCTACTTGCTGAGATCCGAGTTTCTGCCCGTCTACTTCCCTCTTCGACGCTGCGAATATGAGAGGAAAAGACCTTATCAGGCGTCCATGAACCGCCTCTGCAGCGCTTAAAAAAACAATGATAGACATGAAAGACTTTTCTTCTCTGGGCTCTACTGCGATATAGCTGTTTGTAGGGGAAACGAATTGTGATGTTCCGCTTAGCCTGTTCGGCTCCGCATCGCGGTATGGCAGAGATTGGAAGAGGCAGGTTCTTGTGCTTATTTTCTTGGGATACATTAGCGGTAGGGCCTACAGACGAAAGAGGGTGGTAAAATTCGCTCATCCTACTGTTTGAATTTTACTTTTTGTTTGGTCTAAAACTATGTGTCCTAACGGTTAACTTGTAAAAATTACTGAAATACCTTTCCTACCGGTAGGGTGCAACCATTCTTAGTAGATGCTTGTGTGGCATGAAGGAAGAACAGCCCACTAGATATTTGGTACTACTGAAATTGGATTTTTTTTTTTTTTCTTGAAGTTGTCCAGTTTTGAACATTAGGCTTCAGAACACTCAGATTGGCTGTAGAAGAGCCGAGGGATAGTATGCCATTGGTAGAATCAGTATTGCTGCCTTTAGTTGCTATGGGGACACATCCATTTCAGACTTTGGGGGAACGGATCAAGTTTCTGTTCGTGTAGATTTCGATTGCTGCCGACTTTTCTTTAGCCCGCAGAAGGTTGATCTGATAGAGCTGAAATTTGAAATTCGAAGATCTAGTTAAGAATCGCTTGTTAACAGAAGCAGTCTTGAAAAATGAAAACTTGTAGTCCATTTCTCCTCTAATCCCAAATAACAGTTTTATTTGTGTAAAAGATCTTTCATACTTGCGGTAACTCTAGCCTATGAAATTGAACGGTCCCCGCCGATATAAAGACAAAAGTTGCGTTTTTGCTGATACCATGGTATCTGTTACCACGGTCTAAAGTCGTTTTTGCAGTTATCGTGGTATCTGATACCACGGTCAAAAGGCGTTTTTGCAGTTATCGTGGTATCTAGCCAGTTATCGTGGTATCAGATATTCAGATACTACGGTCCGACCGTGGTATCTGAAAAGTCATCTCACTTTCGTCAAATTCACTCACTTTCGTCAAATTTTGTCAGATTGGTGAGAAAGAAGTTTAGCACTTAGTGATGTAACTGGATATCTGTTTTTCTTTTGGGATGACTTCGAAAAGTGCAATTTCGGCAATAGTCGTTTTTGCAGAGCACCGTGTTTCAGATACCACGATAACTGCAAAAACGACTAATTGCAGATCCAGTTACCGTGGTAACAGATACCATGGTATCAGCGAAAACGCAACTAAAGATTGCAATATGTTAAGTCCATTCCCTGCCGTTCGTCCTTGCTCATTTGGTCTTTCTCCTTAACTTGGATGGCTTCTAATTGACACCTGGCTTCTTTCCATCTAACTTTGCTCCTTACTAACTTGTGAGTTTTAGTTACAGATTCCAGATGAACGTCTCGGGCTTGAGAAGAAACATCAAGAACATCGCCCACAACTACACTGATGCACAGGTCAAGGTTCGAGAGGCGACCAGTAATGATTCCTGGGGGCCACCCACCAGCATTATGTCCGAAGTGGCGGACCTCACCTACAACGTCGTTGCATTTAGTGAGGTTATGCAAATGATTTGGAAAAGATTGAACGATCACGGCAAAAATTGGAGACATGTCTACAAGGCTTTAGTTTTACTGGATTATCTTATTAAGTGTGGCAATGAGAAAGTTGCCCAGCAGTGTAAAGAAAACATTTACGCGATCGTTACCCTGAAAGATTTTCAATACTATGAAGACAACAAGGATCAGGGAATGAATGTAAGGGAAAAGGCAAAACAGCTTGTGGCACTTTTGAAGGACGATGAGAGGCTAAAGGCAGAGAGAGCAAGAGCCCTGAAGGCAAGGGAAAGATTTGCCCAGCAGTCGGGGATGGGTACGAGCGTAGAAGGTTACGGTGCAATGCGCTCATCCGGAAGTTTTGCTGAATCGGTGCCGTCAAATCGAGAGCCCGCAGCGAACCCGGATCTCGATCTCGCTCGTCCCAGCACGGCTGGCGAGGAAGAGCTCCAGCTGCAGTTGGCTCTCGCGATGTCTAGAGAAGAAGCAGAGGCGGAAGAAGCACGCAAAAAGAGCGACGAGCTACGTCTTGCCCTCGCGATAACACAGTCGAAGAAAGAGAAAGCTTCAGATGAAGTCCAGCCAGGGCCAAGCCGCCCACAGAAGGAGTCGTCATCGCATTTGCTGGATTTAATGGACCTTAACCTTGGGCCGGTACATCCGGTTGGTGCGCTGTCGCCAAGTGACGCGCCGACTCCAGGGTGGGTTGATCCCTGGGGCACCGCCGATCACCCATCAGAACCCCCCATGCCTCCTCGCCCTAAAGTCCTTGATCCATGGGCCACCCCAGCGGTAGCAGAAGATCCGTGGAGCTCCAGAAACGATTTGGGCAGCGTATCAAATTCCGATCCTTGGGCGCCTATCCCTTCAGAAAGAAAGACACCAGTTCCCATCGGGTCAGGCCCGTGGAGTCCCGGCGCGTCAAGCCTCGACGAGTTTGACATCTTGACCAATCGTTCCGTCAGCACTGCGCGGGAGAACGCCGGCTCACCCTTTGATGGCCTTGAGACCAGCAGTCAATCTGCAATGCCGAAGAAGACCCCCGAGGCGTTCTTAGGGATGAATGCCAATCTTGTCAACTTGGACGACCTTATTGCCCCGAAGCAGAGCAACCCAGTTGCAGCTAGCAACCCATTTTCGCTAACAGGTACGGGTATTCGGGCCACGCAGCCGAACCCATTCCAGCAAACTGTTGCACCGAAGCCGTCCATAAATGAGCTCCGAAACCAATCCGTCTTTTCCTCTGAAACAGGCAGTAGCTCACAGAATAACCCCTGGGCTCCACTATCCCCCACTTCAAATCCATTTTTGGCCTCGTGAAACCACTCCTAGTGAGGTAAAGGCCTATTCTAACGAGAAAGAAGTTGTTTCGTTTCCATCTAGAATTGGAACTTGTATACTTCTTCCGTGCAGTTATCGATTTTAAAGCAAGATACCTTACAAGTTAAAACGAGTGCCTGTTTCGTGTGGTGTAAAAATATCAACTAGCAATTCTAGACTTATTTATTGAGGGGATTTCGTCTTTTATTTGATACCGCTGTTTCCGTTCTGTCTTAATAGGGTGACTTCACATCTGCTCCATAACATGCAAGCGTGCTCTTGCCTGCGGATAGTGTATCCAGTTATTTATTTAGGTCGCATTGTACTCGTTTTGTGAAAAGTGGGGCTTGCTGCCCCCAGTTTATTCCAGTGTGATCAACTTTGTGCTTGCGTGAGCTGAAATACTTTTGTTTTGTTCAATCAAATATTCTGTATCGTACCCGTAAAAACCAATAAACCTTCAAGGGAAGTCAAGTGGTCAGTCCTCGGGTCGAACTGAACAGTAGATCGCGGCTTCCTCTTGCCAGTTTGTCCCAACATCCCGGGCTTGGGTATTTTTGGGGTCGACTTTTTCTTCCTCCGAAATCCTGAGACCTTGCACTAGTTATTATTTATATTCTAAAATAGTTAAATACGTTTGAAAAGGCTGCGCCTTTAAACTAAATTAAAGACCGCCATCATATACAAACTAAATACTCACGACTTCGCTGTTTTAAGCCTCTCTACAGGCCCGTTGACTTCTGTGAAAAATATGGAGGAATGTCCACAATCGGCTTTTCGGACAAATCATCTTCACACAAACAATCGTCGAGAGTATGATACGCATCGAAAATGGGGTTATAAAGAATCTTACAACCTTTCCTGAACCAGGACATTGCAATAGTTGAATTTTTTAGTTTTCGTCACAAACTAGAACGGGGAAAGCTTCGCAATCGAGAAGTTGGCTTCGATGGAGATGCGTAGAGATTTCAGATACCCGACGAAATTTGGGTTTCGTGTGTTTAAGATCGGATGGAGCGATTATGGAAGGTTGCATTACTCTTGCAGGGGCGTCACTATGGGGGGAGGGGAGCCTCCCCTCCCAAAAAGGTCTTGAGAAAGTACTTTCGTCACCGGCAAAGAAATCAAGCTTAAATGCTTTTGTTCGGCGTCGGTCGACACCTAGGGTTCTTTTTACAGGCAAGAAATCAAATTCTGCAAATATTTGTCGGGCAAAACACAGAAGAAATCCGAGTTTATAAGCTTTTTTCGACACCTCGGCTGTTTTTAAACAGAAGATATTAAATTTTGTATGCTTTTCTCAGGCGTCGGTCGGCACATCGGGTTCTGCGAACATTTAACGGGCGCACCGGGGAAGTTTGTCTCGTCGAAACATCAGTTATTTCCACATGTAAGAAATCAAGTTCTGTACAGTATTGTCGGGCAAAACACAGAATGAAACAAATGCTGTCTGGTTTTCTCGGGCGTCGATATTCTCGTCTACACATCGGGTTCTTCGGGTTCATTTTACTCGTAAGAAATCGAATTCTGTAAACGTTTACGGCTCATCCCGGAAGTTCAAGTTTCGTCGGCACATCGGCTTCTATTTACATAAAGAAATAAAGTTCTTTACAGTTTTGTCGGGCTAAACACAGAATAAATCGAATTCTAAATGCTTTACTGGGGCGTCGGTATAATTCTTGTCGGCACATTGTGATCTTTTTAGTAAGAAATCAAATTCTGCAAATATTTGGCGTTTAGGCTTGAAATTCTTGGGGGTTTCAAGAACACATTAAAAGCAAGAACTTGTGTGGTAGGTAAAGATCAAATATTTCCGGAAAAAGGCAGATTAAAAAAATCTTAACTTGGCCTGGGTACAGCCATTGGAAGCTTCGCTTTTTAGCGAAAAATTAAAACCGAAGATGTGAATTTAAATTTAAGTTAAAGGAATAATGTCAACTGAGTCAAGGCAGTTGGTTTTACACAAAATTTCGCCTGCGACGCATTCCGACGCGTTTTCTGTTAGAGCAAGAACGTGTTTCATTTAGTTGGCGTTTTAGGACTGAAATTCTTGGGGATTCGAAACACATTAAAAGCTAGATCTTATATGGTAGCTAAATTCGTCCGGAAAAAAGGCAGATTTAAAGATTTTCGCCTCCGGCGCTTAGTTGAACTTGTTCTGGGTACAGTCGTTGGAAGCTTCACTTTTTAACGAATGTTGAAATGAAAAGCCGAATATGTGAATTTAAATATACCAGTTGACATTAAACAAATAATCTCAACTGATGCATACAACTAGTTTTACACCGGTTCTATTCTGTGTTGCCGCGAAATAGCAACGGCGTTTTTTGTCGGCAAATTTTTTAGTCCGTCGGCACAAACTGGACGCAACCCCCCCCCCCCCCCCCCCCCCAAAAAAAAAGGTAAAAGGCTAGTGACGTCACTGACGACAAGTCCCTTAAAGTGCCAGTTACACGACAAATTGATATTTCTTCAATGCCTTACGAATCTTGCAACCTTCCCTGAATCAGCATAGTGCATAGTTGCATTTTTTACTAGCGAGACAAAGCCAATTCTCCTTTTTTGCGTTTTCGTCACAAACTAGAACGGGGAAAGCTTCACAATCGAGAAGTTGGCTTTGACTGTCGCTTCTTGACTCTCCTTCTGTACAGAGATTTCAGCCAACCCGACGAAAACGGAAAGGAACTGAGATAGGAGTAGATCAAAAATGAAACTATGCACTGTGCTGGTTCAGGGAAGATTGCAAGATTCTTAAGGCATTGAAGAAATATTAATTTGTCGTGTCACTGGTACTTTAAGGGACCTGTCGTCAGTGACGTCACTAGCCTTTTACCTTTTTTTGGGGGGGGGGCCTCCAGTTTGTGCCGACGGACTAAAAAATTTGCTGACAACTTTCTGAGTCTGTAAATTATTGAAATATTCGACTCCTTCTTGACAGTACGTTTCTATTTTTGTAGAAAAGTTTTAACAGAGACGATGCTTGAAGGCTTTAGACTTCTACTACGAATACAAATCTTGCTTTCAATTGGTTGGTTTTTGCACGTCGCGTCATGACCAACCAACAGGATGCGAGACTTTTATGTCTAAATTCTGAAGCCTTCAAGCTCTCATTTTCAATTATTTCAAAAAATGCGATTAAACAATGAGTGTATAGCCCTTTTTCACTGGTCATAAAGGGGCGGATGTTAAAACGTATTGACAAGTATTAAAGTTTAACTCCAAAGGGCTGAGAAAGAACCATCTAGTTACCCATCACTCAATCATTCAAAGAGGCGTGAAAACCCGATAAAAATTCGTTACTCCGTTGCTACGCCATTTATAGATAGTCATTTTTCATGTACGCCCATCATAAAATTCCTCTCGTATTAGTTCTTTTTGGGCCGCAAGGTGCGCTATCGTAAAGAAAACAATGACACATTACTTCTTTGCTTACGTTTATCCAGGTTTGTTTTGCTATTTTCAATTCCTCTTAGGCCTACCTAACCATGTTTAAAACTGTTTAAATGCCGTTTCCCCTCTTTTTGCTTTACCCAACTCTGTTCTGTCAAGCGTCATCAAGTTTGTCATTTCTGGCTTCCGACTTCAGTGCTGATTGCTGGCTGACGTTTCAACGGGGCTAATGCGCGACTCTATATGTAGCGAAAGCCTAATCGCTTATTCACCCGTCAGATAATTTATCCCCCCATCTCACGTGTGATTGTTATTGTTCCTCTAGCGCGTCTGGCGGCAATTCGTCATCGGATTTTATGAAGGACGAATAGTGGAATTTCCCTGTCGGATCTATGGTACCACCATTCGCTTGTTCCTGTGTTGTATGGCTGACGCAAAAGATTTACGAGAAGTAAGTGTTCGTGCAGTCGGCAGTGATCACCTAGTTCACCGCTGGCCATTGAAAACCCGCGTTTCTGCTGAGACTGAAATTTTCCGCGTCATAGTCGAATTTTGTGTTGTGAGAACGGCTACCGATATTCTCAACGTCACTGTGAAGCAAATAGTGAAAATAAGAAAATCCCTTTACGCAATCCAAATAATGCAGCGTATTCAGTTAAATGATACAAAATAAGTTGGCTTTTCAGTTAAACTTTAATGGGTATCTAAATTGGTGTTTTTGTCGAAAGCAAGAACTGAGAAGAGAATTTGTATGAGAATTGAAAATTCAGATAAAAACTCGACTATTGTCTGTTTACAGGCATCTTTTGCCTCTCCGTCACAACTGTCAATCACTCTCCCTTTTTTCCTACCCTGTTCATTTGAGACTAGTTGCGTTTTTGATGGAAGTTTGCAGTTACCTTCAACCTCAAAGGTCTTCGTTTGAACACCGTTTTTGGTCGCCCGTCACAGTTTCTTTGTCCTTCAAACTCTAACCGTCGAACTTCGCTGAGCTAGCAAGTCCGAAGTTTGCTTGATTCGTCGAAGAAACGTCGACCGGGCAAGGATTCACCGGAGTCTTAAAAACATTAATTAAAGCAAACGGTGAACTTCGACGGCGTTTGAAAACGGAAATTGAGCAGCCGGCTACGCTAATGGCGAACAAAACTGTTGCCTCGATGAAACCTTCCAGGTTCCGTCAGCTGTTCAAACAATGGTTAAAACGGATAGGTCAGCCACGATGCTTTGTATTTTTTTCAACAACCTGACGAAGACCCTTGCCAAGAAGGGCTGAAATATCGCTGCTACTGCATCGTAGCTGACAAATCCGTGTTTAAGCTATCGTCTGAATACATGTTTCCCAGTCGGCTTGAGCTAAGAGCTAGGCCACACTGGACTATTACACAAACAACTGAAAATCCCTAGGGGACGTGAGATTTCATTGGCTTTGTGGCAGCTTCCGAGATAACGAGCAGACTACAATTAGGGGCCAATTAGGGTTCCTGTAACACATTTATACATGCTGTTTTGCTCTAATTGATCTTTGAATTTAAAACGACAAGATTCAGAATTAGTTGTATCCTGTTATTTTCTTTTTTCTACTGTTGCAACTCAAAAAGCCAGGAAATGAGCCAAGTGTGACCAAGCTCTCAAGGAGTATTTATTTGGGAATCTGTCATGTCGAACATCTTGGACCTCCAGACGTTTCTTCACCTTCCAGATTCATCCCAACGAAAACGGATGCCTGGACTCGGGAAGAAATATCCGGAAGATGAAACCTTGATTTAAGAACTGCAAGACAAATCAACCTGTGACGCCCCACCGGAAACTGAGCGGAAATTTTCCTGATAACCGATAAGGATAAATGTTTAGACATCGGTTCTTTGTTTAGCAGGCAGGACACATTAAAAACCGAAAATTTATTGTACCCAAACGCACAAAAATCGTATGAACATTACGACCGGTTATATCCTAACCACCCGAAGCGGAAAATAGCAAAAATGAAAGGAGAAAGGTCAATCACAATTCATTCACAAAGGCACAGCCTTTTAAGGTACACAAAACGGCCAGTCACAGTCGTACAGATAACAGAAATAGAACGTGATGATCTGTCAGCCAAGGAACAGAACTACGGGAATTCTGTTAATCAAACGGAAGAAAATATGACCAATACACGGCTGCAAAAATTAGGGCATTATTCATACTTTCGGCGAAACATTCGAATGGAACGTGTTTTGGGTGCAAAAAAAGTCGCCTGGAATAAAAATACTGGGAATACCGTCTTCGAAATATCATGGATTTAACGTTAGGACATGCATAGCCTTATTTTAGGTGACAAATTCAAATATAACATTTTTCTACCGGGAATTCCGTAATGCTGAGTTTATTCTAAATCCGAGCGTGTTTTAAGCAGTGTGAATTTCCTAAAGCAAACAACGACAGATTCGTAAGTTATGAAATAACCCTATTTTAGGTTACAAATTCAAATGGACAGTGTTTCTACCGTCAGACCAGCCACCAGTAACTAAACTGCTTGGTATTCCGTAATGCTGGGTTTACAAACTGCATATAATTCGAATACGCTGTTTTTTCTGCTAGGGATCTCTCCAGCAAAAAAAAAACACGGACAAATACGCCCCAATTTTACGCAGTATGGATTCCTAAAACCAAAAGGATATATGTCCGACACACAATACATTCAAAGGTTAGGAATAACCCTACTTTAGGTCACAAATTCAGACGGAAGGTGCTGCTACCGCTAAAGCCCATGCCTCCTGGAATGAAACTGCGTTTACACACTGCATACAATTCGGGCGTATTTCACATACATGCTTATTTCACACGTTTTTCCGCTAGACAATCAAATCCGCTCTGCTTTTTACGATTGTGTAAACGCACCTTAAACCAAAAGGATATATGTCCTACATACCACGGATTCAAACGATAGGACAAAACCCTATTTCAGGCGACAAACCCAAGGCTAAAACTTAGTTGTTTGATCTAGGGGCCTTCTGCGACTGCTTAATCACATTCTTGTGAGTCATCTGGTGAGTCATCGGTTGAATAAGCCTAGTGCATTCCCTCGGCCCGGCTTCCAGTGGATGTCCAGTAGATACCTTTGAATGCTTCGGAATTTTAGCATCGTGAGCCACCCGCACGGCCTCGGGAGGAAAGGCTTCTTTGAGCTTCACTGGAGCACCAGAGACCATAGTTATTACAGCATTAGGACTGACCCTGTAAATAGTGACATTAGACAAAGAAATTATCTACTCGGGAATTTTTTGATGTGAAGTGGTTGCCAATAATCAAGGGATCAGCAAGGGTACTGTACAACAAACCTCACACGATTAAAGTTTAACCGAAAAGGGCTGGGATAGGACAATCTAGTTACCCATCACTTATTCACTTAAAGTGGCCCTAAGACCCGCTGAAATTGCGCTACTTCATTGTTCCGCTATTCACGAATAATCGATTTTCAAATAGTGGAATTTCCGTGTAATTTGTGGTACCTTGCACTTGTATTTTTGTTGTATGCCTTACGAGAAAGATTTATGATTTTTTTTTTGTTCAGACACTAAGCAATCTTCACCAATCTCACCACTGCCCGCCGAAAAGCAGCGTTTGTGTTGAGATTAAAATTCCCGCGTCATAGTAGAATTTACGCTGTGGGGACGGCCGGAGGTATTCTGAACGTCATAACTAGATCAGATAGTGGAAAACAAACAAAAAAATCCCTTTGCAGAATCCAAATAATTCAGTGTATTCAATTAAACGACACAAAAAAGTTGGCTTTTCAGTTGAACTTTAAAGCACAATTGCAAACTTCAATCAATCTTCCACTTTACATGGATTTTCAAGCTCTCTAAAACCCTACTTTTTGTAAAAGATGAATGATACAATAACATTTTCGTGGTAACAAAATCAAAATATTAAGGTGGAGCTGAGTTTTAGCAAAACTCGAACTATTTACTTGTTTTGTTCCATTATTCTAAAAGTGTTGAATACTTTAAAACCAAGTTCTGCGTTTAACAAATTATCGACAGCTTTTGCTGTTTTAAGCCTGTCTCGGCGCCCGTTGACTGCAACCACAAACAGGGAAAAATTTACATAAACGTTTTTTCTCACGAGCAACCTTTTCCTAGACAGTCGTCGGTAGCATATTACGCAGCGAAAATAGCGAAACAAGGCAAGTGTGAAAATCACTGAGTTGTCGTTAGGGGACTGTTAGGGGAGAATATACTGAGTTGCGTTTTCAGACACTTGTGTTTTCCCTGAATTTCCAGAACACACAACTCTCTCGAATAGCAAGTTGCGTTACGTGTTTAGACGTTAGATTCAAGTAAACGAGGTTGGATGAAAAGGGGTATTTGCACGTTGGTGTTAAACTCACTGTTGTCTGAAAACGCAACTCTGTATTAAATTCGGGTCTCCGGGTTTAAGAATGGATGGAGAGGCTACGACAGTACGTTGCATTGGCAATATAGTTGCGATTTTAACGTAGCCAACATCCTAGAATACTGGACCAGAAACACTACCAGGTGTACGTTAAGACCAGAACACAAATTTCTGTACATCAAGAAATAATACTAATTTAATTCAAATTCCCTTGCCTTCCAATCACGGTTGCTATTCACCGTGAATTTGTCTTTGAGGGTGCCTCCATTAAAGGACCCCTCGCACTATTTACTTTTCAACTTACAGTCTTTTTAAATATTTGAATACTTCAAAACTAGGCTGTGCTTTCAACAAATAACCCACGGTTTTGGCTGTTTTAAGCCTTTTCCGAGACCCGTTGACTTATGGCGAAAAAAGGGAAACAATTTACATAACCGGTTTTTCTGATGGACAAAATTCTCGCAGACAATCGTCGACAGCGTGATACACATCGAAGTTAGCAAAATACGGAAAGTGAGAAAATCAGCGTGGTTTTGTTAGAGGGGTTAGAATGTACCGTGCGAAACTGGGGTCTCCGGGTTTAGAAATATATAGAGTGATTATGGAAGTAGGTTGCATTAGTATAATAGGTAAAACAGGTCATTTAACCCTTTCATATCCTGGAAATTTTTTTCTCAGTCCGAACTCTACGACAGAGATTTCCAGGATCACAGAGAAAGAAGATTTCATTTATCCCAAAGAAAATTCTGGGTCTAGCTTTTGCACGAGCAGAATGAAAGGCAATAAGAACAATAAGTTTGACAAGAATACAATAAATGTTGGTTTGGAACATACTTGTTTGGCTGTTGTGTCTCTTTTTCTTCCGACGGCGGAGATGCTGATTCAGGATGATGTATCCTAGGTTGAGGAACCCTCATTCCTCCCACCTTCACTGAAACAATGAAAGCAATGTATTGGTACTGGAGCAAGTTTTACCTATCTGTCTCTCCGTGTAAAGCTTACATACATCATCATCTATCCGTAACCTACAGGAGGGGTATCCAACTTCGAATTTTTACAACCTTGAACTTGTGCCTAAAAAGGTTAAAAAGAAAGATCAGTGCAGTCCTAGCAAGGTCCTAACTGTCCAGAAAGACACCCTGAATGACTAAGGATAAATTCAGGACTGTACAGAAGTTTGCTTGGTTATATAAGTTCGAGCTTGGGGTACCCCTCCTGTACTAGTGTCATCGTTTTAAGTTAATATTTAGCACCAATGTAAACAGATACAAAAGAATGGCAGAGAACTAAGCATATATGACAGATATGAGCTTCAAAGCTCTTATGTGACGGGAGCCAATAATGCCGCTTTACGAGTTTCGTAGAATAAAACCAAGTAGCTAGGCAGAAAGAGCTAGATCATGCCAACCTCAGTTGTGAACTTGGGCCTACACCACCCTAAAGTGGCCCACAAAAGTGTTTCAGAAGATCTTAGAACTGGTAAGTTCTAAAATTTTCTTTCTAAAATTCCTCGAATCCATCACAACCTCACTGAGGCTGTAGCTGATGGTTGAGATATTACGCATACGTTTTACTTTTTCTTTTTTTATTTTGTTTGATATTTGCGTGTTGATTTGTTTTATGCGATACGGCCTTGTTATGTCATAGTTGTCGTTTTCTATTTTTGGCCAGTTATGTAGGTGTTCACTATGTTTTTTACTCTCCGATTTCTGGAGGAAATAAATTATTTGAACTGAATTGTCCGTCCAAGTTTTAACAGACTGTTTAACTGTTTTAAGGCGATATATTTAAAACTCGACTTTTCTAATCATAAGACAATATTCAGAAACTCAACTTCTGTTGTGGTTCACCATCAGAACAAAAAAGCAAGACAAAAAATAACAAGAGGTAGAAGCTCATATAGCACTTGCAAGGCTGGGTCGGAGGATGAGAGTAGGAATTAGCCAATTCGTGGGTTTGTTGTGATCATCTGTAAGCAAAACCCTTGAGGCAAAAACGATCATGGGCTCACTGGGATCATGAAAATGTGTATTCAGCTTAAAAGCATTTTTTGTACTTTGTACTTGTTAAGATGAGTACTTAAAGGGATGGTCAGATCTGGGAGGTGACAATTTCTAAGCCAATATTGTCAAGTCTCTCATGTTCAAGTCAAGTCAAGTTTCGTGGTCCTTGCACATCTGGAAGTACCTTAACTCGCGATCACCGGAATTCCGGACCCCCTTGAACTCCCCCCACAGTGCCCGAATTCGGTCCGGTTCTACCCCTGATGTAACTAAGGCTTGTGCTTGTTCTTCCCGCCAAGTTTCATCCTAATCGCTCCACTCTAAGCGTATCAAAAGATTTCCGGTTGTACCCTCCCCCCCCCCCCACATCCATCGGATCCGGTCCGGACTTGAATTGGGACATTTGAGTTAACGAGCTCTTTCCAAATATCAAGTTTCATTAAGATCCGATCACCCGTTCGAAAGTCATACATATCTCAAGACTCCCTCCATTCCCCCACGATGGTCGGATCGGGGAACTGACTATTTCTAAGCCAATGTTAACAAGCCTCTAGTGTTCAAGCGAAGTTTCATCGTCCTAGCGCATCTGGAAGTACCTTAACTCATGATCACTGGAATTCCGGACAGTGCCCGAATCCAGTCCAGTTCTGTCACTGATGTATCTGAGCTTGTGCTTGTTCTTCCCAATCACTCAAACCAGAGTGTCACAAGATTTGTGATCCCCCCCCCCCCCCAAATTCATCGGATCCGGTCCGGACCCGAAATGGGACAACCGAGACACAAGATCTTTCCAAATATCGTGTTTCATTAAGATTCGACAACCATTCCAAAGTTAGGCTAGACTTACCTCAAGATTCCGGATTCCCGCTCCCCCCACGATGGTCGGATCGGGGAAGTGACTATTTTAAAGTTAATTTGGTCCGGTCCCTGATACGCCTGCTAGGTTTCATCTTCCTACACCTCTGGAAGTACCCTAACTCGAGAACCATGCACCAACAGACCGACCAACGGACAGAAAAGTGATCAGTATATGGCCTTTGAGCAAAGCTACAAGTGCCATGAAAACGAAAGAAGACCTTCCTTCCTTCAAATGACTGGCACCTGGGTTCCACTCGGGATCCTTTTCGGCCTCAGTTGCTTCTACTTCTTCGCTGCTGTGGTTATGAAATGTTGTTTACTTGGAGAATAGGGATTCGATGTCTTTGCAGGAATTAAGCCTACTGTTTACTAGTTCATATCTAAAACAACAAATATGCCATTGCAATCATTCAAAGATGATTTACTGAGCTCATGGAAGGAATTAAGGTTTCTCAGAGTCAACAAATGATCAAAATTAACGGAGTTGCGTCGTAAGCATTCTAGCAGTCGCAACGTCTAGAACCCCCAACCCAAGAACCAAGGAGAAGCTGCGACTTGATCCGACCGTTGAGCCATTTAGTGGCGCGGTTTCGATGCACCTAACATGGGGAGGGTGGGATCATAGTTTGACCTAACGCAATTACTAGCAAAGCAATTTCTTTTAGTATTTGGTTTTCTGTTTTTTCTTGTGAATTCCTGCAAATCCGAGAAGAAAGGATGTAAACTGGATCACAATAAACAAACACCGTAAATTATACTAGATTCATTATAGTGATTTCTTCCATGGTTCTGAAATTTAGCTAAATAATATTCAGCTTTCAAGACCAAAAAAAAATGCTGAACTGGCTAATGATTTCCTCTTCTGACATACTTAAGTGTTAACCTTGTGATATACTTGGCTGGATTAATCCTCTTAGTCGTCACTTGATCTTCTCGGAGGTTTAACCTCCTTTTAACCTCCAAGACCACAGAATAAGTAGCCTAAAGCTAGGCGCCCACAGAACGCGAATCTTTTCCGCCTAAGAATTTTGTAATTTCGCGCCGCTCGACGAATTCGTTTCGTAGGCCCCACTGGAAAGCGAATTCGCCATGATCAGATACGTATACGTAGATGCGTAGGACCAGAACGATGAAGGGTGGAAAGTCAACTGTATGGTCGACTGGTGGTTAACTGGCGGATGGAACAAGATCGAACTGGGCTAAAACTAATTCTATTTGCACCAAAATAGGAAAAAAAAAGAAAATAATGAAATACTTCAATTAAACCATATTCTTCAATAGAAGCTCCTGAATTATGAATTTTAGTTTCAGAACTCAGTTCCACTCACCTCAAAAAACCTACGTCTCATTCATTCATTCATTTATTCATACTATACAAACTACATAACATAAATATAATGCAAGAAACAAGACCCCCTGGAGCTATCTTGTTGTGGATGCTCTATAGAGAAGTCTTCACCCTCGTCCTCATTTCAATAAAAAATACAGTAATAGCCACATAACAGCATTACTAGGCTTTCTTGTCTATACATTTGTCACAGCACTATTAACACTTAGTGCTGTGTCAGGTGTCACATCTGCTTAAAATTTTGTTGATAGTTTCTGCATTCACATCAGGTGTCGCATCTGCTTAAAACTTTGTTGATAGTTTCTGCATTCACATCAGGTGTCATGTCCAGATGTCACATCTGATTAAAATTTTGTTGATAGTTTCTGCATTCACATCATTTCTGAGAGGTGATTCCACTGAGGTGACTACACCTTACAAAGTTTAGAATGAAGTAATTATTCACAATAATTCTGGTCCAAAGCTGTGTGTTTACTACAGTGTTTGCAGAACCTTTTTCCAATGTGGTGGTGTTTCCAAATGAGAAGTGTTGCTTAGCTCTTCTGGTTCTGTATCCTTTCAAACAGTTGGTCATTGTTCTGTGCCACTTCTACAATCATGGTTGTGTCAGTCGAGTAATTGGTGTCATATACTGCTTATGTGCTCGTTGACAGTTTTTGCGATCAGACTGATCAGTTTCCATCACAAAGTTTGTTTTGATGTTGGTATCACAAGCTACACATGGAGCTTGAAAGGACAGGGCTTCATCATCTCCAAGTTGAAGCCTTACCTACACCTGAGCAGCTTTTGAGAAACCTCTTTCTTTCTTAGATGTTCATGGCTGTATCTATGATGTTTTCTCATTTGCTCTTGCACCTCACAAAACTGAAAAGAAAAAAAAATCATTAGCTGCTGCAATATAAAATTCTCTTTTAATGTTTTGAAATACAGTTTTTGGTGCTAAACAGAATAAGTCAGATGAAAATTTATCTGAGGAAATACTTAGTCCCTTCTTGGCAAGGGTCCTCTTCATGCCTTGGCTTGAAATAATTAAACTTCTTCCATTAGCACCACAAACTATGTTCTCAATCAGCTTGGGCAGAAAGAATGGTTATCTTAGAACAGTACCTTTAATACTGCATAAAGTAGCCCACCTAGAACGTTGAGTTGGGTGATCTTCTCTCGTAATTACAGCAGCCTACATAAACAAGTCTTTACGGAACTCCTACACAGGAACATTAAAGGTATATTCAAACCTTTGTCATATTCTGCAACAATTTTACTGGTAATAAGTTATATATTATAAGTTATATATATATACTGTATTGGGCTACTGGCTAATGAGATACTAGCCTATATTTGTATAGGCTGTAGAGACCAGGAAAGATATAGGATATACATCAAATATCTTTGATAACCAAAGAAAAAGCTGAAATATCAGATAGGCTACAGGAGAGGTACCCTGCCTCGAATGTACATAACCTCGAAATTGGCAAAAAAAAATGTTCAGCAACAATTTCTTGGCAGTCGTGGCTAGTTGCTACTGTCAAGTAATGAGTTATATATTATAAGTTACATATATATACTGTATTGGGCTACTGGCTAATGAGATACTAGCCTATATTTGTATAGGCTGTAGAGACGGGAAAGATATAGGATATACATCAAATATTTTTGATAACCAAAGAAAAAGCTGAACTATCAGATAGGCTACAGGAGAGGTACCCTGCCTCAAATGTACATAACCTCGAATTGGTAAAAAAAATGTTCAGCAATAATTTCTTGGCAGTCGTGGGTAGTTCCTACTGTCAAGAATTTCTTTTCAACAATTTTGAGGCCAGTTTCGAGGTTATATACATCCGAGCATGGGTACCTCTTCTGTAGCCTACCTAGGCTACCAAACAGAAAGATGAATTCTCCTCTGGGAGAGAAACTACTCTTCAGAATGGAGGGTCCTTGTGAGGTCAGAAAAAAGAAGAGAGCAAAGAAAATTGGTTCACGGAAGTTTGACAAGTTTGATGTCCACCGAAGCTCACTTGGATTTTAATAGCAGTCTACCGCAGCCCTGGGTTTTGCGATGTCCTATTCAAAATGCTCTGATAGAGTATATTAAACCAAGGACTTGAGATTGACTGGTATACAGTAAACATTATGAAAAGGCTACTCACCATCCACATTCATCTCCTCTTAGAAATGCTCTTCCAAACATTTTTGATGAGATTTGGGCCTTGTGCTACTTCAGTCTCTGCTTATATGTGGCTAGATAACTCCCCAGAAGAGCAACCAATCTGTCTAGCCTACATCAGAACTTTTTCTACAGTGCTTTGGCCAAGTTGATTGTTGATTTCCTGAATTTCGCTGCGCGAACAAGGGGCGGCGCGAAAAAAATTCGACTTGAAGTTGAAACGGCGCGGCGCGAAATTTTTGCCTGGCGAAGCGGATTTTTTCCGCGCGCGACGTCAAATTCGCCCAGGCGAACGCGAATTCGCGTCCGGTGGGCACCTATCTTAATGCAGGCCTAATGAGCAATAATAATAATAATAATAATTTATTTGTAACCCACTGCACAAAAAAAATGTGAAGATAGTGGAGTAGAGAAGAGAAAGAAACAAATAAACAACTGAAGAAATACTAATACAACAAAATTAACACAAAAAATCAACAGAACAAACGGATGAGCCCGTGATAGGGAGTAAGCTGTTCATATGGTTGTCCAGATAAATTTTTATGAAGCTCCTGGAGTTTTGCCGTTATATCAGGGGCTTTGTATTTTCGGATTATTCTCCGATTTCGATACGATATAGGCAAATAAAGCAGGTATTTACAGTATTTGTAGTAACATGAACGTAGTTTACGTATGTCACTCTTTTTTAATAGAATAAAAGTGCCAGAAAGATAGAGTATAGAGTGATAGCAAAAAACTGAATACAGAGAAACCAAAGCCTTACGGTTATACTTAGACCGGTTTGACACAATCTTAGAATATCCAAATTTAATTTTTTTTAAAAGCTTCAGATAGGCTACTGCAGACTGGCGAAAGGACGAAGTATTTTTACAAACTGTTAAACCAAGCCACCGAAAATTTTCAACAGAGGGAATGGATGTATTTTTTATTTTAAGAGGAGAATTTGGTAGAGTATCGTTGAAACATATATACTCACATTTATCAAGGTTCAAAGCAAGTGCAATCGTCAACCTGCTTTGAAGAGTGAACTGTGATCAAGCAATTTGTGGATAACATTGGCTACAGCGAGGATTCTGAATAAAACAATGTAACAGTGTGTTCGTAAAAATCTGACCCATCAAAAGATTATGGTGTCTCCCACCTTCTGGGCCCACATGAATCAAACTCTTTAATTAAGAGACAATCAGCTAAAGGGTGCTAGAGAGAGATTCTTCTTGAATTATCAACAATATTATATTGAATTATCATCAATATAACTTGGTACAAATGGAAATCTTATACAGAAAACAGGGAATCGGAGTTGTTTTAAAGCAGAAACAGCATATTCAGAGCATGTTTTAAGCAAACAGAACTGACTGTAATTAAAAGCTGACTGTAATTAAAATCGCAGCTGTTAGTAAATAAACACAGCCTTAGCTCAGTTATATTAGGTTACATCAGCCTCGTTAGAAGGCAAATCCTACCCTAGTCCCTACCATCGCCTAGGCTACCTGATGAAAAATTTGTAGCCTGAGTAGTTGTACGAAAAAAGGGCGATTCTGGCGGTCTGGAAAGCTAAGCGACCTTATGAGCCGGCTGTTTTTGCGATTTCGGCTAAAACTGGCTTCGCTTTCCAAAGCTGTTCTCACGCTCCGCTAGTTCCAGCACTTGGAAAGCAAATCCACTTCGCGGGTGGAAAGTGATTTTGGCAAGTCAGCGAGAAGCTGTAAAGGTGCAACTGAGTCACAACTAACTACTTTCCGTTGGTTCTTGCGCTCGACAGATTCCCGCTTTGCTTTTTGGAAAGCCAATGCATGAGATTGCCAGAGTCGCCCTAAAGTTGCATGTAATGCTATGTAATAGCAAAGAATATTATCATTTGATGTGCCTCGGACTGGTCCAATCTTATGTAGTAGTATCCAGTAGCATCCTGTCTTGCCATAGTAGCATCCAGTCTTGCTAATAGTAGCATGCAGTAGTATGCAGTACACGGCAGCCTTGAAGTAGAAGCATGTAGTAGCATAAGTTAGTACTGCATGCTACTTTTTCGTACAACTTCGGACTGCTATTTTGAGATAAATTCTTCATCAGGTATGCTGTGAGTTAATGTCAAATGAATAAGCAGAGGACAGGCTACTCACTTGCTGGAGGATGACCCGCCAGAAGATGTTCCTCCTCATGCACTTGTATTTTATTGTCTTCCATTTCAGATTACAAAACTCTTTGCTCGTCCTGTCCAAGAATTAACAAAATTTGCTTGTCCTTGCAGAAATTTTAGCACATGCATCATGCATCAACGTTGATAATCGACGTGATCCGCTGGCACCGTTCCAAACGTCGTGACAGCTCTAGCTTAACAGCGTGCTGCTAATGCTATCTAGTTGCCAAAGAAGAACTGGAGAAAATAAGCTGCTAGATGGCAAGAGGGGGGTTTTCGTGAGATCTCGGAGTCACTTTCCTGAAGTATCGCGAAAACTGTCGGAAAGTGATTCCTGGAATCACTCCACTTTCCCACTGGACTGATCGCGAAAACCCATGGAAAGCTGATATCGCCGAGAAAATGTTGAATTACAAACTTTTTCGAATAAATATGGTTCACTGAACGGTTCTTTGATTCTCATATATTACATTGAAGTCACTTTAGTTACGATTGCCATTTTCTTTATTTATTAGTGACACTTTCACTGTTTTTTCTCCACACCTTTGAAATTCCCGCCGAAAGATTCAAGTTTCCGCGGAGCTTTCCACTAACCTCGTGGAATCACTTTCCAGGAAAGCTGCTTCGGTTTCCAAAGCGCGAAAACCGGGTTGGAAAGTTCGGCAACTTTCCGAAGTAGCGCGAAAACCATTGGAAAGTGATTCTGACTTTGCTTTCCAGTTAGTGAAAACCCTCTTAAGCAATGACCGAACAAATAAATTCAGGATGCGTGGTGGCACCAAAATCAGTAACTCAACACCAAATACACGGGGGAATGCTTACAAAGTGGATTTTGTTCGGAAAAAAAGATGCAGTTGACGAAATTAGTCTGGATCCACCTTTATCACGACCGGTCCAGGAAACTTTGTCTTTTCGGAGGAGGTCATCGTCAGGAGTGGAGTTCCACACATTTGTAATCAGGAGCAAAATCACCTTCTATGCTGATGATTCAAAGCGGATCAGCTCTGTAGAAAATAGCCACAAAGTCTCAGCCCTTCAAAACGACATCAACAGTCTCAGTGACTGGGCAAGATCGTGGCAACCGCAGTTCAATATTGCAACAGCAGTTAATATTGACAAGTGCAAAGTGATACAACTTGACACAAAGAATCCTAGGCATCAGTTCACTATATGCGTTTTTCCGCGCTCCCACAACCAGTTTGTGGGTCGACTGTGGCTCGAAAAGAGTGTTTCCGCGGTCTTTCGTGCGGCCCACAAGTGTGTTTCCGCGACCAACAAGATTTCCGTGGCTCGCTTTGTGGCTCAAATTCAACAAACAACTGGCGAGGTGATTATCGATTTTGTGGCTTGATCCTGGCGGGAAATTCAAACTAAGCAGCAAAATAGTGTGGAAACAATAAAGTTCACTACTTTTTCAAGCAAATAGACTTAAAACTGAGGATGGTTTTGTACAGAATGGTAAGGAAATAAGCCAGGAGTTCCATTTATTGGAGTTTTACATCTATTTTCTTTTTATTTTCAGATATTTGAAATTACCGTCAAAAAAGAGACAAAACGGCGTTTCCGCGAGTTTCAACTAGTGGCTCGACTGTGTGGCACACAATCACGTTCCGCGACAAACACTCAGAAGTGTGCGGCTCACAACTGTGTCGCGGAAAAAGGCTTTATGTCAAATCCCGATGGTCCCATTTCCCACTTGCAGGCTGCAAGTGGGACAATGGTCGTATTTTTGAAGTCCTCACCCCCCCCCCCCCATGCCCCGAGAGCCCTTCGAACCGCCCCTGTTTGCAGCAGAGGAAGAAGAAAGAGACCTGGGGGTCATTGTAGACCAAGGATTTAAATTCAGCAGTCACACGAAAACTGTAGCAGCAGCGGCAAACCAAACCCTTGGTATCATCGGAGCCTCGTTTTTGTTGCATGCTGCAGGTCCACTTCTCCGCCGATTCCGGACTGATTCTTTCTACATCCGTTTTTGAACTGCAGCGCTTCCAAGGAAGACGGCAGCGCTTTTCAAGGAATCACGGACTTGCTCAGCGACCAAGTCCATGCTTCCGTGCAAGATGCTGCAGCGCTGCCGCTTCAACCAAGAAGAAATTGAATCCAAAAACGCAGATTGTGCAAAAGCAAAGAAGTGCTGCAGCAGCGATGCGGAAGCGCTATTGTAACAAAAACGAGGCTCGGATGTTCTTGACTCGAAGCAAATTAGTAGTCAATAAGCTATATAAAGGCCTTGTGACACCAAAGCTAGTAGTCGGAATGTCAGTTGCCAGCCCACATTCCAAGAAAGACTGTGAAGTGCTAGAGAAAGTCCAGAGGAGAGCCACCAGACTGGTCTCAGGCATGAAGGATGTTCCATGCAGAGAACGCTTGCTAAAACTGAAACTATCAAGCTTGGCGTACAGAAGACGTAGAAGTGATGTTAAACAAACGTACAAACTCATGCAAAATCAAGTCTTGCCCCACCTCTACACCTCTACAAATCAAGCTGAAAAAACTCTTCGTCGTCATGAAAGAAGATTCCAAATCCATGTGCTCACACCAGGACCCGAAACCACTCCTTCTCAACTAGAGTGGTGCAAAACTGGAACACCCTGTCAGAGGACACAGTCAGTGCACTGACAGTGGAGACATTCAAATCCAAGCTTGACAAGGAGCGGGAAGGCAAACCCTGGACATACGAGTGGGATGCCCCGGAATCCTCTACCAGACACCAACCAAAAGCCAGTCCCAGCATCATGTGTGACTAACATCACTCAAACCAGCGACATCCACAGGAGGACCATCCACCTTTGTATTTGGAAAATGCGATTTAAGGTAATTTAAAGTAATTTTTGGTTTTGTTTATTCTGATTGTTTTTAATTAATTTTATCTTTCCCCAACACCAGCGAAAATTGATTCCTCTCTGAGTTTGAATGGGAGTCCTTTTTTATGATGGTGATGATAATCGGAGCAGTCCCCGTCCGTGGGGACTCGCGAGAATACGGGGAGTGAGCCCCCGGGACAAACAAGAGTCCTCGGGGAACGGCGAGAATACGCCTAAGGATGTGCCTCAGTCCTTGACCTACAGTATTCAAGTTTGCTATTTACTCTTAGAAAATGACGACCTTCGAGATGAAGTTTGCCGTCAGAATGCCCTGCTCTCGGATTTTAATTAGTCGACGACATCGCCATTCTTAGGAGTAACTGGATGGACGAAAAGTAGCTCTGGTCAGTCTCAAGTCCGAAGCGTGCCCTAGGTTCTCACTGCTGCTTCGTATGCGACACGATTTTTTCTCTGATGTTCCGACGTACGACAAAATCGCATGCACGTTCCCACCACCGCGCAGACGCAAAAGGAAAACAAAGTTTTTCGTCGAGTTTATTTTGCAAAAGGACAAAGAAGCCCTTGAGGAAACGACCTCTGAAGATGCTGGGAGATTACCCATCTGAATACCCACCCACGTATTAGGAAATTTTCAGTCAAACCCTATATGTCATCTTGCTCAAAACAGGTTAACAAAAGTCTATTCAGAAGATGTTTTGCATTCAGCCATCCTAGGATTACAGTCAGACAAGGTAGAGCAATTTTTAGTCTTGAAAATTAACTAATCTGTGTCTTTATGGCACTTGCAGCCTCTGGCTCAAGTGCCATATACCGATCACAATTCCGTCTGTCGGTCTGTCGGTCGGTCCAAGTTTTTTGTCCCACATATCCGAGTTAGAGTACTTCCAAATGTGCTAGGACAATGAAACTTGGCAGGCATATCAGGGACCCGACCAAACTAACCTGAAAATAATCAGTTTCCCGATCCGACCATATGGGGGGGGGAGTGCGGGGCGCTGGAAACTTGAAAATTTAGGGCATTTTGTCACACTTTTTGGAGTGAGGGTACTTCCAGATGAGCTAGGACAATGAAACTTGGCAGGAATATCAGGGACCCGACCAAACTAACCTGGAAATAATCAGTTTCCCCATCCGACCATATGCGGGGAAGTGGGGGCGCTGGAAACTTGAAAATTTAGGGCATTTTGTCCCACTTTTTCGAGTTAGGGTACTTCCAGATGAGCTAGGACAATGAAACTTGGCAGGAATATCAGGGACCCGACCAAACTAACCTGGAAATAATCAGTTTCCCCATCCGACCATATGCGGGGAAGTGGGGGCGCTGGAAACTTGAAAATTTAGGGCATTTTGTCCCACTTTTGCGAGTTAGGGTACTTCCAGATGAGCTAGGACAATGAAACTTGGCAGGAATATCAGGGACCCGACCAAACTAACCTGGAAATAATCAGTTTCCCCATCCGACCATATGCGGGGAAGTGGGGGCGCTGGAAACTTGAAAATTTAGGGCATTTTGTCCCACTTTTTCGAGTTAGGGTACTTCCAGATGAGCTAGGACAATGAAACTTGGCAGGAATATCAGGGACCCGACCAAACTAACCTGGAAATAATCAGTTTCCCCATCCGACCATATGCGGGGAAGTGGGGGCGCTGGAAACTTGAAAATTTAGGGCATTTTGTCCCACTTTTTCGAGTTAGGGTACTTCCATATGAGCTAGGACAATGAAACTTGGCAGGAATATCAGGGACCCGACCAAACTAACCTGGAAATAATCAGTTTCCCCATCCGACCATATGCGGGGAAGTGGGGGCGCTGGAAACTTGAAAATTTAGGGCATTTTGTCCCACTTTTGCGAGTTAGGGTACTTCCAGATGAGCTAGGACAATGAAACTTGGCAGGAATATCAGGGACCCGACCAAACTAACCTGGAAATAATCAGTTTCCCCATCCGACCATATGCGGGGAAGTGGGGGCGCTGGAAACTTGAAAATTTAGGGCATTTTGTCCCACTTTTTCGAGTTAGGGTACTTCCATATGAGCTAGGACAATGAAACTTGGCAGGAATATCAGGGACCCGACCAAATTAACCTGGAAATAATCAGTTTCCCCATCCGACCATATGCGGGGAAGTGGGGGCGCTGGAAACTTGAAAATTTAGGGCATTTTGTCCCACTTTTTCGAGTTAGGGTACTTCCAGATGAGCTAGGACAATGAAACTTGGCAGGAATATCAGGGACCCGACCAAACTAACCTGGAAATAATCAGTTTCCCCATCCGACCATATGCGGGGAAGTGGGGGCGCTGGAAACTTGAAAATTTAGGGCATTTTGTCCCACTTTTGCGAGTTAGGGTACTTCCAGATGAGCTAGGACAATGAAACTTGGCAGGAATATCAAGGACCCGACCAAACTAACCTGGAAATAATCAGTTTCCCCATCCGACCATATGCGGGGAAGTGGGGGCGCTGGAAACTTGAAAATTTAGGGCATTTTGTCCCACTTTTTCGAGTTAGGGTACTTCATATCAGAGACCCGACCAAACAAAATTGGGAATAATTAGTTTTCTGATCCGACCATTTTGGGGGGGGGTGGAGGGCAGGGGAATCCGGGTAACTGAGAAGTGTGTAACTTTCGAACGGATGATCGGGTTGTAATGAAACTTCATAACTGAAGAGAATATATATCTGTAATGTCCCGTTTAAAGTCTTGACCGGATTCGGTAGCCAGGGGGGAGTTGGGGGGGGGGGAGACCGGAAGTTTCAAGAAACGGTTAGAATGGAGGGATCGGAGTGAAACTTGCTGGGAAGAACAAGCATCTGCTCTAGATAAGTCCTTTAGACCATTGTACTGGATCCGGACACTTATGGGGGGGGGGGGGTCCCGGAATTCCGGTGATGGTGGTTTTGGGGATTTTCAAGATGAAACTTGGCAGGCATATCAGGGACCCAATCAAACTGACTTCAAAATAAAAGTTTTGTCGATCAGATAATGGTGGGGGAGTGGAGGGAGGGGAATCCACAGGGGAATCCGGGAAATTGAGAAGTGCGTACCTTTCGAACGGATGATCGGATTGTAATGAA
Source organism: Branchinecta sandiegonensis (assembly GCA_030848855.1). NCBI lineage: Eukaryota > Metazoa > Arthropoda > Branchiopoda > Anostraca > Branchinectidae > Branchinecta > Branchinecta sandiegonensis. The sequence continues at coordinate 25,637,803 of JAUPMV010000002.1, read as the reverse complement.
ACTTCATAACTGAACAGAATATGTATCTGTAATGTCCCGTTTAAAGTCTTGACCGGATTGGGTAGCCAGGGGGGAGTTGGGGGGGGGGGAGACCGGAAATTTCAAGAAATGGTTAGAATGGAGGGATCGGAGTGAAACTGGGAAGAACAAGCATCTGCTATAGATAAGTCCTTTAGACCATTGTACTGGATCCGGACACTTAGGGGGGGGGGGGGTCCCGGAATTCCGGTGATGGTGGTTTTGGGGATTTTCACGATGAAACTTGGCAGGCATATCAGGGACCCAATCAAACTGACTTCAAAATAAAAATTTTGTCGATCAGATAATGGTGGGGGGAGTGGAGGGAGGGGAATCCGAAATTTTCAGTCATGCGTAATTTTGGAATGAGTGATCGGATTCGAGTGAAATTTAAGAATTCAACAGAGGACATTTCTCCGATGATTTTTTTCATATCCGGACCGGATCCGGCAAGTATTGGGGGGGGGGGGGGAATACGTGACCCGTTTAGAATGGAGGGATCGGGACGGAATTTTGTGGGAAGAACAAACAGATGCTCTAGGTAAGTCATTTGCTGAATCGGATTGGCTACGTGCACCGCGGGGGAGCTGGGGGGGGGGACCGGAAATCTCAAGAAACGGTTAGAATGATGGTATCGGAGTGAAACTTGCCATGCAAATCTTTTACATAATTTGACTGGATCCGGACACTTGAGGGGGGGGGAGGGGGTATCCCGGAATTCCGTTTTTTGGGGGATTTTCACGACGAAACTTGGAAGGCATATCAGGGACCCGGTCAAACTGACTTGGAATAAAAAAAATCCTCGATATGATAATCTTGGGGGGGGGGGAGTTGAGGGAGGGGAATCCGGAATATTGAGTCATGCGTAACTTTGGAACGGGTGATCGGATTCGAGTGAAATTTAATAATTAAACAGAGGACATTTTTCTCTTGTGACCTTTTTCATTTCCGGACCGAATCCGGCAATTATTGGGGGGAGGGCGGAAAATACTTGACCCGCTTAGACTGGTGTGATCTGGATCGAACTTCGTGGGAATGACAAACAGATGCTCTGGATTAATCATTTACAGAACCGGATTGGCTCCGGTTATTGTGGGTGGAGTTGGAGGAGGGGGAGGGGGGTCTGGGATTCCGCTGATCGCGCGTTAAGGTACTTCCAGATGTGCTAGGACGATGAAACTTCGCTGGAATATTGGAGACTCAACAACATTTGCTTAGAAATTAGCAGTTTTGCCTCAAGGGTTTTGCTTACAAATGAAGTTCCAGCTCCCTTAGAGCGCGCATCTCAACCGCAAAGTCGAAACTTACGTTTGATCAATCAAATCATCTTGACACATGCAAGTGCCATATGGGCTTACAGCTCTTGTTTCTTTTCTTTTCCCTCAAAAATGGCATGCGTTTTGTCGGATCAGTTGAAACATTTCAACGCATCCGACACTGCGACAAAACGCAAAGTTCTGCTTTGCTTGTCGCTTGATTTGTGTCGTATGTCGCATGACGCAGAATTTTGCGCAAAATCGCAGCAGTGTGAACCAGGGGTAAGCAGCCGAAGATCAACTTTGGCAAAACATCAATGATTCTGATCAGTCAGGATCGCACCGTAGTATCTTGATCGGTCGACGTAACCAAACAGAAAATTGAGGTGGTCAGTCAGTTCGGATATTTGGTCTCCCTCATTTGCTCTGATGGCACACACCGAATTTTTTCGATTGTTGACACCGAAATCGCCACCACATCCGCGAAAGCCAATGCTGTCTTCGGCCGATTCAGAAAGCGATGTGTCACAAGCTCCAGATCATCCGGAGTACCAAAATGTATTTATTGAATGTCACCGTCGCAAGCATCAAAGGCGTATTCACGCCCTTCCCCGAGGACTCCACTTGAGGCAATGTTGCCAAGGATGACACTTTTGGTGCTTTTTGACACTTTTTGCCTTTGGGTGACACAGTGACACTTTTTCTCTGAAAGTGACACTTTTTTTTTACTAATTGCACTTTTTTAGTCAGAAAAACACTTTTTCATTTGCTTTACTAAACTGACGGATTACCGCCCCCAAAGCACTGCCAAAACATATACACAAAAACAGTTTGAAGCCTCAAATAAAGCTCATTTCGATTAAATTTAGTTACAAAACTGTGATGTAACAGTTAAGAAATATTTTGAGAAATGTTGTTACCAATTCAGTTATTACCAATTATTCGCATTTTGAGCGTTGTGCAGCGGAATGCAAAAAAAAAAATCGAGTTGTCATAAAGCACCTTTTTGTCAGCAAATGTGACACTTTTATGAGTAGAGCTCTTGGCAATCGGGGAGTCCCCAGGTTTCTGTTTGATGATTGATTGATTGATTTATTTATTTAAAACATGAGAACAAATCGTGGCCCAGTGCCAAATAGCGTGCTTACTTAGTCAACAGATGAAAATATACAAAAACAGAAATAATAATATTCGTCAAATTATAACTTTCAACAGGTCGAAACAAAACACTAATATCAGTATATTTGCGCTTACGGTACATACTATAAGCCTTGACTTGATACAATATACAAACAACAATAACCATAATCATCCATTAATAAAAAATATCCAAAAAACCTAATATTATTACTATCCCTTGGACTACCCTTGCGGTAGTGTTTTGTTGTAAACTTCAACAACTTTTGTCCCAGGGACTCACTCCCCGTATTCTATCTAGTCCCCGCGGACGGGAAATGCTCCGATTATCAAAAAGGACTCCCTTTCAGGGAATCAGTTTTTGCTGGTGTTGGTGCAAAATAAAATTAAATAAAAACAATGAGAATATACAAAACCAAGAATATAGTGGATCCAGATTGATTTCTCCAACTGCGTATTTTTTTTCAGAACAAAATCCATTGTGGAAGCATTCCCCGTGTTCTCTTTGTTTTCCGTACGAGGAGTCCGCGTGGAGTGACTCCCTCTACTCTCGCCGTTCCACTCGATTCCCCGAGGAGTCCTTGGGGGCGGCGAGAATACGCCTCAAGTGAAGTGGCAAGACCGGCTACGGAACTTTAGCAGGCCAGGCTCTAGCATCCTACAGAGATTTTCCACAGTTCCAACCCCGCTTCGGTCCTTCCGATTTTACGGCAATATTGCTTCATTTGCCAGTCAACACACCAGTAATGCTGCAAATAGACGATCAGATTTTCCCGGCCGGATTTCCTTTGCTTTCTTTGTGCGGAAAATCCTGGCAAGAATTCCGGTGCCTCGACACTAATATCAGCCTCCAGAGATGATTTCTGTTCGAAAAAGTTATAACAGTTAACACGCCTCCATCTCGGTTGATATCGGAATGACAACCTCGATGGCCATATCTCTTGGATCGTTCATAGTCAAATCAACAGACTCTCAACGGTGGCTCAGCATAACATTCAAATCTTCGTTCTCAAAATTTTGCTCTTCGGTTGTTCAAGAAGTTTATAAGTCAAACCGTAGCGCCAATGGGCACATCGTCCCCAACCGGGGGCGCTATAATCGTAAAGCTTTGCGAAATTTGTACAGCACCTTCTAGGCTCCTTCTGTACTATTTCGTTCTGGCGTCACTCATGTTCTGCGAAAGAAGGAGATTAAAAAGATGAGATCATGTTATTTTAAATATGCAAAGCACCTTCTCCTTCTCTACTTACCTTCTCTACTTGCCGAAATTCAAGATACAAGTGTTACCCTTATTGATGTTCCCTCGTCGCTTTCAAAAATCATGGACAACAGGGCCCAATCAGCGCACGACGTCGTCCACTGCTTCCTGACCGAAGATTAAAAATTAAGTGTCTTTTCTGTGTGTTTATGTGTTTTGTTAATTTTCTTCATTTACTCCGCCTTTTCAAAATGGCGGGTCATACAGAAATTACTTACTTATTACTTACTTAACCGCCTAAAGGCATAAGGCGTATTCTGTCGCGTTCCCCGAGAACCCCTTTTGAGGAGTCCCTCCATTTTTGTTTGTCCCCGAGACTCACTCCCCCCCGTATTCTCTCGAGTCCCTACGGACGGGGAGTGCTCGGGTTATCATCATCATCATCAAAAAGGACTCCCTTTCCGAACGAAGTGGAATCAATTTTTGCTGGTGTTGTGCAATGTAAAATTAATTAAAAACAATCAGAATAAACAAAACCAAAAATAAAGTAGATACAGACTAATTTCGTACCAACTGCACATATTTTTCCAACAAAATTCATTTTGAAAGCATTTTCCATGTTCTCGCTGTTTTCCATACGCGGAGTACGCGTGGAGTGACTCTCTTTATCCTCGCCATTCTCAGTGATTCCCCGAGGACTCCTCGGGAAACGCGAGAATACGCCTATATTCTCGCCGTTCCACGAAGACTGCTTTTGATTAGTCGCGTTTTTGTTTGTCCCAAGGTCTCACTCACTGTATCCTCGCAAGCGCTCACGGACGGTGAATGCTCCGATTATCATCACCATCATCAAGGGGATAAGGGACAATTGAGATATTTAGGGATTTTCAATATCATAATGGAGATTTTTCAAATTGTCGAGTCTCAAGGAAAACAATCCGTCAACTTTACAATAACTGTAGGGGCACTTATCCCGATGAAAAATTTATCTCAAAATAGTACTATGAAGTAGTACGAAAAAGTAGCATGCAGTACTAATGATGCTACTACATGCTTCTACTTCAAGGCTACCGTGTGACTGCATACTACTATATGCTACTATTAGCAAGACTGGATGCTACTATGACAAGACAGGATGCTACTACATACTACTAAATAAGACTGGACCAGTCTGAGGCACATTAAATGATAGAATTCTTTGCTATTACATAGTATTACATGCTACTTTTTCGTACTACTACCATACTACTATCCAGGCTACAAATTTTTCATCGGGATGTTGCGCGTTTGCGCGTGTTGTCTCCTTATTCTCTTATTTTTTGTTTTTGCCTTTCTGGCAAACATGTCGAAGTTTTCTTCTGTTTCTTCTTGTTCTCGATGTTTTGAGCTTGCCCGAGTTACATAAAGGTAGTTACGAACTGTGAATTTGGCACGTCAACCACCTGCTCCTAGTCGTTTAGTTAGGAAGAGATGTTCTTGTCGTAGGTAACGAGACAATCGTATGTTCAGAGCTTGTTAGAATTACAGTCGTATGTTTGGATCTTGCTAGAATGACAAATCGTGAATTTCACCCTGTGACTAACAGGTTGAACGAGACTGTTTTTGTGCTAAAATCGTTATATTTTAATGGAAAACAGGGTGGTTTGTAAATGTTCGCCTGCACAGCAGAGTTTTACAATTACTTTGTTTTGTGAAGAAATCTTTGTATAAAAGAGACTGATAAGGCAACGTTCGAAGATATATCGTGTTGTCAAATACAAAAGGGACAGATGTGTGACACCATAGGTATCGTAATCTTTACATTTGGAATCCCATCCATACACTTTGGTCGTAGGTGTTTCCCATCTTTCTCCTGGGGCACCTTTCGCAATAGCCCATTCTCATTTGGTGGAAGGGAACTTGAACTTTTGGGTCCCGTGGATCCATATTAAAACCTGGAATTTGTAAGGTAAGTAGCAGAATTTTTCAGTAGAAAAATAGGCGGATTTGAAAATTGTGTGCACTCCATAAAAGCTACTACTGGAACTTGGCTTTTACCAGCGAAGGCTGAAATGAATGCCTGCTGGATACGGTGTTTATATTTCTTGTAATTCCTACAATTTTAAGACTAATGTTTATAACCGGTAGAATTGTCGAGCTTTAGCGGGAATTATCGAGTCACATGTTTTAGGTGGTCGACCCCCCCCCCCGACATAAACACAGACGGGCGTAATTATCGGGTATAGCAGGACACAGGAGAGGGATTTATCAAGGGACTGTTCTTTGAAGAAAAAGGGATTTTTTTGGGATTTTTCTACCTGAATTTGGGATTTTCCAAAAAAATAAGTGGAATCACTGTGTATAACTCATCATGTAGGCTGATGGTAAAAAACTGTCTGAAAATTTGCTGAACGAATACGCAGGGTACGGCATAAACTGACTGCCAAAGTTCCTTTCAGACCGACGCACGGAGGACTGCACTGTAAAGTGTTTCTCCGAATAAGGATGCAGTATTTGCTACTAGGATTAATCTTATCTCTATTGGGATAAAATTAATCCGAATTCGGGATAATCTTATCTCAATAAGGACAAGGTTAATCCCAGTAGGAAATATTGCAAGATTTTTTTTTACAGTGTGGTCCCTTAGCTTGCCCGTGTTTGTCTTTTTTTGTCTGAATGAAACTGTTGTGTGCTAAAATCGCTATATTTGATTGAAAAACAGGGTGGTTTTCGAAGTTTTTGCCTGCACAGCAGGCTTTTACAGTTAGTTGGTTTTGTAAAGAAATCTTTGTATTTTAGCATAAAAGAGGCTGATAAGGCAAGGTTTGAAGATAAATCGGGTTTGTCAAATACAGACGGACAGATGTATATTACTAGAGGTATCGTAATCCTTACATTTTTGGAATCACTTAAATTCACTCTGGTCGTAAGTGTTTCATAAATTTTCTCCTGGGACGCCTTTCGTAATAGCCTATTCTCATTTGGTGGAAGGGAACTTGAACATTTGGGTCCCGTTGAGCTACATTGAAAGCTGAAATTTGTATGGGAAGTAGTAAAACTATTTCAGTAAAAAAAGGCGGATTTTAAAATTTTCGCCTGCGCCGCTCTGTTGCAAATTCTCTTGTGTGCAGTCGGTAATAGCTATTACTGGAGCTTGGCTTTTACGAGCGTAGGCTGAAATCACTGACTGCATCATTTCGGTGTTAATGTTTCTTGGAATTTTTACAATTTTCAGTCTATTGTTTATAACCGGTAGAATTTTTTAGCCTTAACTGGCATTATGCAGCCCCCCTCGCCCGCGACGCACACACAGACGGGCAAAATTATTGGGTATTACAGGACGCAGGAGACGGATTTATCAAGGGATTATTCTTTGAAGAAAAAGGGATTATTAGGGATTTTTCTTCCCTAATTTGGGATTTTTCAGAAAGAGAAGTGAAAACACCGAGCACGCGAGAAATTTAAAACCTGCTATTAGTGAGGTTTCTTCAGGAGAAAATAAACGTATGTTTTTGCTTGTCGTCTTACTTACATTTCCCTCTGCAGATGGTTACGAATTGTAAGCATTCAGTCGTACACTTATCCTGAACTTTGCCACAGTGCTTGAGTCTACCACAAACCCCTGATTTTTGGGTCTAGACTTAATCTTAGCGGATTATCCCACACTCTGACTGATACAGGATCACTTGGTATTTCCATCATCTTTTCAATCTAGTAATAACAATCTCAAACTTTGAATGTCCCTGTGATACTTCACAGTTATCCAAAAAATGATAGAAATATCTTGAAAGAAAGATCTACATACTTTTCTTCTTTTTTTCCCAATATTTTTCCTTCTGACCTATCTTGATAGTATTCCTGGATTAGTAAAAATACAAAAACAACTCCAATACTTGAGCTGAGACCTATTTCCGTCATTGCAGATCTTCTTACTGAAAATTCTGATTTCTTGTTCAAAATACTCTGACCCCATTGGCTACTTAAAAGTCTTGAACCTGATTGGCTGGTTTTCATCTTTTCTTATACCTCAACAGCAACATAGTGTTGGGCGATATTCAGATTTTTCGATATATCGATATATCGATATTTTCACTTTCAATATTTGATAATCGACATATCGATATCGATATTTCAGTACCATGTTTTGCTATAGTATAGGTCCCGTTTCAAAAAATATAAGAGCAAAACTGTCATAAAAAAGCATCTTGCATCTACTCAAACTTCGACTGAATAAAAACTTAATTACGAAGAACACATTGCAACAATTTCGGACATATAAATGTAACTTATTTTGAATTACTGACAATAATTATAGATGAAAAAATATCGTTTTCGATATCGATATTTACGTTTTGATATTCGATATCGGTATTTGGTCCGATATATCATTATTGATATTGAATATTGCCCAACACTACAGCAACATTTTCAGCATCATCATCAGCACCATGTGGTTTCAAATTACGTACCGCACATGTCCAGAAATAAAAACAGACGGAAATAGAGTGTGATCCTGTACTATCTTAGCGGATTATCCCACACTCTGACTGATACTTGGTACTATTTAGGTAAATGTGATTTTTAGGTAAATGTGATTTTCTATTATAAATACTAAACAGTATGTATTTATTAAGATTTCCCAGCTTCTTTTCTGACATCACATTCAATAACATTTATTCAAACAATGTTTACAACGGGTATGTATTTGCACTGGATGTGTTTACATTTATAAACTGTTTTAGGGATAATCAGGTAGGTTTGAAATGGAAAATATGAAATTCTCATGTAACTAGATGAGATGTCACAAACCTTGGATAATCTGCTGAGATTTAGCTAACACCAATTTTCGGTACCCTATGCCAAATGCTGGATACATCTAGCATCTGGCATATTCTATGCCTAATGCTTGATAGCCTATGCAAAATGCTGGATACCCATTGGAACTGTAACCCTGACCTACTCAACTACCAGAGAATTCTGATTGGTTGATTTCCGAGATTCACTCAAATCATCAGTATTTTCCCTGTGTTAGGGTGTCCAGCATGTGGCATAGTGTGTCCAGTGTTAGGCATTGGCATATGGTATCCAAAAATCTGAGTTTGTGGTTGACTGAGTTCTCCAACATTAGGGCACAGTTTGTAGGATACCTTATTGAAAATCCACTATTTCGCTGCTATGCTATTATTAAAATATGGGTTTTAAAGTATAAGTGAAAAATGAAGATGAAATAGAGAAAAATAGTTGATAGAAGTTTCTTAAAAATATGTTACCTCGAAATTGGCCACAAATAAATTTTTAGTAAACTCTTGCAGCATTTTGAGGCTTTGTAATTCGTGGCTGGCAACCTTTCTTGTAAATTTCATTATAGCATCTATAATTTATTTATTATAGTTTTTATTTCATTTAAATGTTTAGTAGAAATATAAATTCAGCTTAACGTAAGTGATATTACCGTACTAAAGATCGGCTAGACATACCATGTAAATGGAATGTTGTACACAATGACGAATAAACCTGAGACAAATTTTTCAGTTGAATCCAGTGTTGAGCCTCATAGACAAACCAAGGGCCACACGGTGGGGCCTCATGGTGAAAACCAAATAAAGCCAAAGATTTGATTTGATGGAAAAGACAATATTGTTATAATGTCTAATAATAAATCTTAAATTTAGTACCACCATAAAAGTCTGTTTGCCGTTTGGCCGAAATGTCGCTGATGAAGCATCGCAGCTGACGTATCCGTTGTATACATTAATTTGAATATAATATATATAGCCTTTAAAACATACATAGCCAAATCAAAGGTTCAAGAGGATGATAGTATTTTAGCAGTTCTTGTCTTGTCAGTTGGGTACCCACACACAAAAACTGACTAGGCTAAACTACAGTATGGCACAGCACACAAATTTACATGCAGCCACCAGTGCCTGTTGCTTGAAAAATTTCAAAATGATATGGAACTTGTCTGATATCAGTGTTGGGACAAGTACAACGAATCTATACTCAAGTATTCAGTATGAAATACTTCCAAAATTTGTTCATAAATATCTAGTCTAAGTACCTGACAACAAATGTACGTAACTTAGTGTACTTAAGTTAAAAACCCAAGTACTTCGATTTTCTCCTTAAGAAGTCCTTGAAGTGATTCTCAACACTGCTATTAGCTACATCACCAGTCGAAAGGGATAGTGTAGCCTATGCCCAAGTACAGTATTTTCAAGATTTGGAGTAGATAGAGTGACAAGTTTTCTTCTATTTAAATTTCCTCTTTTAAGTTGAATAAATACTTATATGCAAGTAGGCAATAGCTGTGGAGTTTTCATCTAGATTGGTCTGGCAGGCGGTGTCTGAAACCTCCTCTTTTTGCTCCATTTTGCTCAGATTCGTGTGGCTGCTAGTGACCTGATCAAAGTAGTAGTTGATACAGGGACCGAGGCGAAATACTTTTACTCTTTCATTTCATATTTTTGTATCTGCCTTCATCTGACAGTGATAATTTGCTATGTAAGCAAAGGTAAGCCACATGTAAGAGAGGAGGTATGCATTCCAAAGATGTAAATCAGTCCCTAAATCAGGCATCACGTTTAGGAATCATAGTTATCAACTACCGTTTTTGTTAATGTGGGTTTGTCTGGTCTGGTCTCACCACCCTGACTTTTAGTTCAGCTGCAAAGGAATTCGTAGTTGTAGGCAGCCAGAACCAGATGATCATAGTGACTGGAGTGTAATGTAATCCCTAAAATGCTAAACTTGCACATTCATTCTGTAAATGAATAAAATAATAAAATCAAGATTGACATAGCCTACTAGATGTTATTTTTGTATCAGTTTAAAATAATGTTATTAGTCTGTAGGAGTCTTATCAAGTTCCATTGTTGCACCCCCGAACTTTGAATCCAAGCTGTGCCCCTGACATTACGTAGTTAAGAAATAACGTGTTTATTATCCAGATATCACATATGGGAACGGAAGAAAAGTTAGAGAATGTAAACCCGAAATTGTTTGTAAAGCTTGCATCAAGAACCCTATCTGACAGAGACTATGAAGACTCAGTCGTTGATGCCTTTGATAGCAGGGAAATATTTGGTAAGAAGATTTTTTTTGTATCACCCTATCATTCCCTTGTGCTTAATGGTATGTGTAGGGAGGGATAGAATGTTATGGAAACTCCGATTACAGTGTATCCAATAAATTAATCAATTTGATCAGCCAAATAGATTACATCTGAGAAAGCAGTCAGATTAATGTATTACCCTATCGTATGCTTGTGAATTTAAGTATTATTTGTTAGTTCCAAGGTCTCTCTGAGCCTTCTGGTCTGTTAGTTTTTATGGCACTTGCCGATTCGGCCAAGTGCCATATAGCGATCGCAATTTCTGTCCGTCCGTCGGTTTGTCGGTCCGGGTATTGCTATTTCGGGCACTTCCACATAAGCTAGGCCAATGAAATTTGGCAGGCATATCAGGGATCCCAAATGATTCAGTTGGAAATAGCCACTTTCCAGGTACGAGCATCGTGGGGGGAGTGGAGTGAGGGGAATCCGGAATCTTGAGGTATTTATAACTCTTGAACGGGTGATCGGATCTTAATGAAACTTGGTATTTGGAAAGACCTCGTGTCTCAGACGATCCACATAAAATCCGGACCGGATCCGGTGACTTCGGGGGGGGTGGGGGGGGGGGGCTGGAGAGGGGAACCGGAAATCTTGGTAAATGCTTAGAGTGGAGGGATCAGGATGAAAATTGGTGGGAAGAGCAAGCAAATGTCCTAGATCCATCACTGACATAACCGGTCCGGATTCGGGCACTATTGGGGGGAGTTGGGGGGGGGGATTTCTGATTATCCGTGAGTTCAATAATTCCCGATGTACTGGGACGATGCAACTGGGCTGGCATATCAACTGACTTGACAAGAGTCGTTTGCATGATCCGATCATCAGGGGGGAGTGGAGGGAGGGGGGTCCGGAATCTTCAGGTATTTATAACTCTTGAACGGGTGATCGGATCTTAATGAAACTTGGTATTTGGAAAGACCTCGTGTCTCAGACGATCCACATAAAATCCGGACCGGATCCGTTGACTTCGGGGGGAGTTTGAGAGAGGAACCGGAAATCATGGGAAACGCTTAGAATGGAGGGATCAGGATGAAACTTGGTGGGAAGAGCAAGCACACGTCCTAGATACATCATTGACATAACCTAACCGGATTCGGGCACTATGGGGGAGTGGGGGGGGGAGGGGATTTCTGATTATCCGTGAGTTCGGTTTACTTCCTGATGTACTAGAATGATGCAACTGGGCTGGCTATCAGGGACTCAAACAAACTGACTTGACAATAGTCGTTGGCATGATCCGATCATCGTAGGGGAGTGGAGGGATGAGGAATCGGATTTGAATGAAACTTTGGAAGTGGAACGCCCAGACCGGATCCGATACTTGTGGGGGCGGGGGTTGAAGGGGGGTACCGCAATATTCGTGAGACGCCTAGCGCCGAGGGATCGGGATGGATTTGGGTGGGAAGAACAAGCATAAGCCGTAAATAGATACTTGACAGAACCGCGTCATATCGGGGCTTTTTAGAGGGAGTCGGAGGGGGTTTCCGGGAATTCCGGTGATCTCACAATGCCCTAGGAAAGTTTCTGTTCCTGCTATCCGGCCATTTTGGGGGGAGTTAAGGGAAGGGGAATCCGGAAATCACTGACTTGCGTAGTTTGCGAACGGGTGGTCCGATTCGAGTGAAACTTTATGAGTGATAAGAACTAATGAGCTAGATATGCAAAACATGTCTCCGAACCACACGCGGCATTGGCCGGGGTAGCTGGAGGGGGGGGGGGGAAGGACCGTAAAGTTTGTGACATTGTCAAATACCAAACGAATGGGCCGACTGGGTTGAGAGTTGGAAAGTACCGAGTTTATGCTGCTTATTTTGTTACTTGACGTCCGGACTGGATCCGCCAACGGTATAAGAGGAGGATCAGGTGAAACCGGAAATTTGCAGATATGTTCCGATTTGATTCAAGCTTGAAGGACGAGAAGAGAAGATGTCAGAGATGCGAAGTTTATGTGTCCTAACTTGGGAAGAATAGAGACCATATGTCCTAGATGACATGTTTTAGGGTCCGGACCGGATCTGAGCACAGTGGGAGGGGGGTACCGGAGTTTCCGGAAAAAGCTTCGACCTGAGTGAAACTTGATAGCCGGTACGAGAAGATGCGTTAGATAATCTGTAAATGTGGCTGAACCAGATTTGGCCCTGGTACGGAAGTTTGAGGGCGAGGCGTACCGGGTAGTGAAACTTTCGCCCTAGATTATCCGAGACGATGCAGGAAATGCTCAGGCTCGCGTGAAATTAGAGACCTTATTCTAGGTCCGATCCTAGGGGGTTGAAGGGGGGATTTTATGACATTTTCATCTACTTTCTTGTGCCACCTACTCGTAACAAGTGCCATATGAGCTCGTAGCTCTTGTATATAGCCTACCATTTCGAATATATACTAAATTCAAAAACGGCTTTCACAGCGCGTGGTGCCGAATTAGCCGAATAGACAGCTATTGTATTTATACAAATTAAGGCAAATTAATACTAGGATTATTAAAATAAAAAAAAAAAAAAAAATCTGTTCTCTCATAACACCTTGTAACCTGAACCCTCGCTGAAACAATAGGTAATGTTTATGAGGATTTTCATTTCTGTTGAACCCCAGTGATTAGACTGGTCGAGCCTTCGAGCTCTACGGAAGGGAAGGATATACGAAACTATTGAAGAGGTATAGGGATTTCCGTTTCGTCGTTCGTGCCCTTCGTAACACACGTAACACACAACGTTAACCTAATCAGCACGGTACTTTCCTTTCGTTCCACTTACAGTTCTCCCCTTTTGGTGTGGCTATTTATCGGATCGGATTGGCTCGAGTGTTGCGGGGAGTCGATCATAACCTAGGTACAACTTGCTTAATTTGTGTATCTTCCCAACCAACTTGTTCTGCTTTCGAATGGTCTCTGAAAGGTCTGCTTACGTCTCAATCAAACAATCATCGTATTTATTCCTTAATATCACTTGTACAGCATGCTAGCAGAGGACTGTCAAAATTAGAACAACCTAATTAGAGCAATTTGGAAATAAATTTGATTGATTGAAAAGAAAAAGTGAACTGGACTTTGTTTTGTTGCAGTTTAAGTATCGTTTTAGATTTGATTCGCTCTATCAACGATCCAGAACATCCACTGACGCTAGAGGAACTTCATGTTGTTGAGGAAGAACGAATCAAGGTAGCTTTTGTTGACTGTAGGTGTGTTCGTTGCGGTCCTACTAGGCTCTGGTTTGTATTCAGTACTAAGAACAAATAATCTAATAGAACCTCCGTCTTTGCTCCCATGCAGCGACTATGGAAATCCCGGTATAACTGAGCGGAGCTAAAGGTACTTCCTGGGAGGTTTAGGTTGACACCCGTTCCCTCTTCGCCGCCGCGCCTGCTATACTTAACAAGTGTGCAAGCGCTCATACGTGGAATGTGAAAGTCTCTTCGCCGCCGCGCCTGCTATACTTAACAAGTGTGCAAGCGCTCATACGTGGAATGTGAAAGTAAAATGTTTATCACATTTTATATACAAACAGCTTTACCAAGACATTTCACATCCCCAATAGTCAATTAAGTACTGAAACAACCTAGTTTGTTATCATCCCACTTTAAAAGCTTTAAAGTTCAATGGGCACATCAAACTACCCCAATCCCACTCTGCAACAACCTAGGAACAATGCTTACCCCCTAGCTTAGAAGTGTCCATTGTGCTTTAAATGTATAAATCCAAAGAAATGTTGAAGATCTTGCACGAATAGCTTGAGTTCCAACAATGATCTGCCAGACAGTCCGACCCTTTAACCTCTTTTCCATTACACTGTAAAAAGTTTTTCCGTATAAAGATTAAGGTTAACTGCACTATTTGCAACTCGGATTATTCTTATCTCTACGCAGATATGATTAATACCAAATAGAGATAAGATGAATCCGAGTAGCAAATACTGCATTTAACTTTAATCTTTATAATTAATCTTAATCTTTATACGGAGAAACTTTTTACAGTGTAGCAAGGTAATAACAAGTGCAAGAAACCAAACCATATCAGCCTAATACCCCCTTTGTCACAGTTCATTTAGAACGGCATATCATCGATCATATGACAAAACAGTTCAGTTTCCAACTGTTCATTAAAGACTAAAGTACGTCTCGTCGTCTTATTTGTTGATGTTACACAAAAATCCTCATCCATAGATATATCTCCCCAAATATACAGGAGTTGGACTTGAGACCTGTCATAGACGGACTTAACTCATGGGAAACCTGGGCCCAGCTGGGGAGGGTGGGGTGGTTCAACTCCACATATATATGCCCAACCCCTATGATCCAAAAGCACAAAGGAATTTCATCGCCTTATCTCCAATTATTGTCAAGTTAAAAACATTAGAAAATGGCCAATTTGGGCCCAATTGCCCCTGAACCAAGTGGGGGTGGGGCTTGGGACCGGCAAAAAGTAAAACCAGACCCCAATGCTCACAAACCTACCGAGTTTCAACTTGATACTTGTTGATTCCTGTCACGGGTAACGAACCTTTACTCCTGGGCAATCTGGACCCAGTTGCCCATGAACGGGGTGGGTGGGGGAGGTGCGACTTTAAAAGCAATTTCCCAGCCCTAGGAGCTATAGGTACAAGGAATTTCATCGTCTCATGTCCAGTTGTGGTCAACTTATGAACCTTATCCACTGGGCAATCTGGGCCTTTTGCCCCTGAATCGGTTTGGGGTGGGGGATGGGACCCTCAAAAGGCACAAGTAGACCCCAATACCAACAAGTGTACCAAGTTTGAACTTGATACTTGCACTGGATCGCGAGTTATGAGCTCCACAAAATAAGGTGAAAATCGAAAACCGAAAGCTGCTAAAGCGCTCGCAATAGTGGATTGTTCCAAGGAACAGTAGAATACCTGCCGGGGTGGAGAACCCGGCCTGCAGCGAATTAGGGGTGACGTCACAATGGTAGCAACCAATCAAAGTAAAGAACGGCTGAGGTTGCGTTTCACAAACTTAACAACTGTTAACAATTGTTAACTTTACTTCGGGGCGGAGCTAACTGCAGCTTTAACGATCGTTAACTTTTCCCAGTTCTACAATTATTAACTATTTTGTAATGATGCTCACCGACCATCGTTACAAAATAGTTAACAATCGTTAAGCTCTGGAACAGAAATTGTAGGTGGGCGGAGCTTGAATTTCGAAATCAGAAACGTGGAACGCAAAAAGCAACAACTGTTAACAATACGTTAACGATCGTTAAGTGACGGAACGCAACCTGAGACGGCGTTCGAAATTCTTCTACGGGGTTCGACTGCGTGTAGCTGTTTGAAGAGGTAACGAATTATAATGTTCTGCGTCCCCTCCTCCGCTCGTTTGCATCGGGTGTCAGAATATATTCGACTCCGCGTGTTCGTATTAGAGAGATAGGGAGATTCTATCAGATTATTTGTTCTTATCAGTATTCGCTAATATCTACTGGTTCTTCAAAGGAATTCTTTGGTCGCGTCACCTGCCTATGGCCTCGACAGATAAAACTTGGGATGCTAGCTGTTGATTAGCATTGAAACGCTATTCATTCAAGAACAGTCGGAAAAACATCTGTGGACTCTTTTTTCGTCATCACGATGTCGGTGAGTCAGCAGATGCTTTTTCGGCTCGTCCTGGCAATGCTTGTTATGCGTAAATTTTAATGCGAAACGTTTGCTGAATCGTAAAGGTAACACCCCAAGTGTTGTCGTTGAAGCTGCGCATCCTTGTGCTGTCAGCTATGTAACTTCTGACATTGCAGACACTGGTGAGTCCGAAAGCGGGTTATAAAGTAGGGAGAAGTCACCAGTGAATACAAACACGGCTTATAGGAAAAGAGAGAAACCACTGCTTTTAACTACGTTTCTTGAACGGTTGTTCGTTTTTTTTTGCGATTTTAGAAGAGCAGCTGTCACTCATTAGCTTGCTGCTTCCCAGGAACATATTCCGCATTGTTGATTGGACAAGGAGATTCTGTGAAAGATGTGTGAGCCACACAGCTTAGAATGCCGTAACAATAGGTGGCCATAAGAAAGACGAAGAATAATAGAAAGGTGTAGGAAGAAAACAAAGAGAGCATCTTTACAAAACAAGACCAAAGGTCTCGATGGGATCCCAAAAGTTCAATATTTGATCCAGACAATTGGGTCTTAACTACGCCAGATCGTAACTATTGTTCCAACCTCACCAAAAGTTACTACGCTGACCGTTCCAACCTTCTCGAAATAGCAACTAACAGCAACTATTTGCTTACCACACTCAAGAGCGTAGTAACAACGGTTCTCTGTAACGTAATTGGTAGGATTCGCCCATGGCATGTAATTTTGCTGAAAAATAGAAGCCTTGACGGCAAAAAGACGGAATTCGTGATCTCAGGGGTAGTAACTACGGTAAGTAGGATGGAACACGCTCATAATGGCAGAGCTCCGTACTGATTAGGCTTGTCACTACTAAATTAGCAGTAGATGGCGCGTCGGTCACGATAATATAAACAACGAATGGCCACATCCATGCCGCAGAGCTATCATGATTTGAGAATAAAGGTATAGCCAAAAACTGGTCAACAAATTTTGTTTCCGGTTTTCGTCGGATCACGGGTGAACTACTTGTCCGGGAAGGAAATAGTTTTCATATTCGGATTCAGCATGTCTCTTTACGCATAAATCAACTATCTCATTACCTTTAAAAAAAAAAAAATTGCCCCTTAATTTTACCACCTCCCCCACCCCTAAATGTAAAGCCACAAAGCCCATCTACGAACTTAACCTTACCCTTGACCCAATAAATCCGAGATACCAAAATATCTCGTTGCCGGACATCCATATACAGACTCAGCCTCTCTTCTTACCCCTTAATCTGTCATCTAATGGAACTTTTGCTTTTAACAAATTTTCCGGTTTTGGCCGGATTCCGGGCGAACTAGTTGTTCGACGAGAAAATGGTTTTCACCATCTTATTCAGCATGTCTTTTTATCCTAAATCGAACATTTAATCAACTTCAGATGAAACTTTTACTTTTAACCAACTTTCCGGTTTTTGCCGGATTCCAGACGAACTACTTGTCCGGCGAGAAAGTGGTTTTCGTTATCATGCTCAGCATGCCTTCTTATCCCTAAATTGACCATTTAATCAACTTCAAATAAAACTTTTACTTCTAACCAACTTTCCGGTTTTTGCCGGATTCCGGACGAACTACTTGTTCGGCGAAAAAATGGTTTTCACCGTCGTGTTCAGCATGTCTTCTTATCCCCAAATCGACCATTTAATCAACTTCAAATAAAACTTTTACTTCTAACCAACTTTCTGGTTTTTGCTGGATTCCGGTCGAACTACTTGTCCGGCGAGAAAATGGTTTTCGCTATCGTGCTCAGCATGCCTTCTTTCCCCATAATCGACTATCACATTAGCTGTTTAAAAATATTTTGTTTTTCGCTTAATTTGCACCCCCTCCCCCACCCCTAAATGTAAAGCTACATAGCCCATCTACGAACTTGACCTTACCCTGACTCAATGAATCCTCACAGCAAGTTTCATCAAAATTCTCATTGCCTTCGAGAGTTATCGTGATCACAGACAGACGGACAGACGGACATTTTTGCGATGTCATAGGTATCCCTCCACTTACGTTTTGGGATCCCAAAAAGGAAACGTAAAAAGAAAACATATACATATATATACATCGGCGACATCACACACATGTGCTAATTTTTGAGCCGTCAACTGGAGCAAAACTGTTCACGCATAAAAAAAAGAAGCTCAGTCTCTGCCATGCCGATAGTCTGATCTCCGTCAGAATTGTTGTGTCCATGTCTTTCATTACACGTCCTCTAACGTCTAACCTTATCCCATTCCAATCCTCAAAGTCGATCGACTTGTAAATAAATCCTAGCCTTCTGGCATCGTCTGGACCACACAATTTAGAGCGTGTTCCACCCTACTTACCGTAGTTACTTCGCATGACGTCACAAATTCTGCCTTTCTGTCGTCAAGGCTGGAACGATTTTTCTATTTTCCAGCAGAATATCATGCCGCGGGCGAATCCGACCAATCACGTGACAGAGATTCGCAGTTACTACGCTTACCACGCTCCCGAGCGTTGTAAGCAAATAGTTACTATTAGTTACTATTTCGAGAAGGCTGGAACGGTCAGCGTAGTAACTTTTCGTGAGGTTGGAACGGAAATAGTAACTAATAGTTACTATTGGTACAAGGGTGGAACACGCTCTTAGACGCGACCTTCGTTGATGCGCGTCAAGAATCGACGCTGAATAACTGGAAAGTTAGAGGGTTGATTGATATGGCGTAACTTTTATCAGTCGACAGGATTCAAATCCGATCGCCCGTTCAAAAGTTACAAACGCCACTGGATTCCGGATTCCCCATCCCTCCACTCCTCCCATGATGTTCGGATCGAGCAAACGACTGTTCTCAAGTCGGTCAATTCGGATCCTTCATATTCCTGTCGAGTTTCATCATCCTAGTACATCGGGAAGTACCGAACTCGCTGGATCATCAGAATCCCCCCCCCCCCCCCCCAGCTCCCTCCACAGTGCCCGAATCCGGTCCGTTTATGTCAATGAAGTATCTATGACTTGTGCTTGTTCTTCCCACCAAGTTTCATCCCGATCCCTCCACTCCAAGCGTTTCCCAAGATTTCAGGTTCCCCCTTCTGACTTCCCCCAAAGTCACCGGACCCAATTCGGATTTAACGTGGGTCGTCTGAGACACGAGGACTTTCCAAATATCAAGTTTCATTAAGATCCGATTACCCGTTCAAAATGTATAAATACCTCAATATGCAGGATTCCCCCTCCCTCCACTCTCCCCACGATGGTCGGGTCGGGGAAATGACTGTTTCCAAGCTAATCATCTCGGGTCCCTGATATGCCTGCGAAGTTTCATCGTCCTAGCTTATGTGGAAGTGCCCGAACTAACGAAACCCGGACCGACCGACCGACGGACGGACAGAAATTGCGATCGCTATATGGCACTGCCATAGAAAAGCTAAGACTAATCCGATGGTGAATTTCTATCAGCCGTCATCTAAACGGATTCAAAACGTTTCGTATTCATAATAAACTTAAGAATTATATCTCTAATTATCTTACTGTTATTCACGAAGCTATGACACAATGGTAACTGTTCAGTCAAGCTAATTATCATTTCGTTAAATCTTTTCCTTTTGTCTGATTTTCTTGATACCCACTATTTTGAGCTTGCCTATGTTGGTGCTTACGAACTTGGTTGGGGCTAGTCTTGACGTTGCGAATGCCAGTATGCTTCCGATTTAACGCTTTAAGAGCTTACGAATATGGTATCAGACAAAATTAGCGTCTGTCTGAATAAAAACAATGTGCTGAAAAGAGCTCCTTCAGTTCCATGTGAATGACTCTGCCAGTACATGTTGGAAACAAAGTTTTCAGACGGACAAGCTGCGTGATAAAAGGTAATTTCGTGTAGGCACGAACTGCTATTTACTAGTCAAAAGCTTCAACTGGCTTCCGAAAAGCATTACCATGGATAAAACATCTCCCTGTTTTGGGTCTCATCTAAACCTTTCGCCGTTCTTTCAGTGAAGGGAGCGGCCATGAATGAATTTATTGCGTATCTTAGCCTTCACCAACAAACGAACTAAACAAAACAACTAAAATAAACTACAAATCAGATCATTTTTTACAACCAACCTAAAGAATAAAGAGAAAGTAGGAAAAGAGAATATCTACAAAAAATAAACTAAATACCGGTAATAACCTACACACGATAAATTCCATTTATCAAACATCAAAAGCATGTATTGTTAAATTATGCAAATTATGTTCCTATCAGGGACTTCTGATTGAAGATTCTTTCTTTCGGAGCCTTAAGTTTGTTCTTCTGTGAGGATTTTCTGTGTTTTCTGGGACCCAAAAAAGTAAGTGGAGGGATACCTATGACATCGTAAAAGTTGTCCGTCTGTCCGTCCGTTTTCACGATAACTCTCGAAGGGAATGAGATATTTTGATGAAACTTGGTGTGAGGACTCTTTGGGTCAAGGGTAAGGTCAGGTTCGTAGATGGGCTCTGTAGCCCCACATTTAGGGGTGGGGAGGGGGTTTAAGTTAAGGGGCAAACAAAATATTTTTGAACAGCTAATGTGATAGTCGATTATGGGGTAAGAAGACATGCTGAACACGAATACTCAAAACATTTTCTCGTCCGACAAGTAGTTAAACAGGAAAGTTGGTTAAAAGTAAAAGTTTCTTTTGAAGTTGATTAATTGTTCAATTTAGGGGTAAGAAGAAGTGCTGAATACGATGATGAAAACCGTTTTCTCGCCGGACGAGTAGTTTGTCCGGAATCCGGCAAAAACCGGAAAGTTGGTTAAAAGTAAAAGTTTGATTTGAAGTTGATTAAATGTTCGATTTAGGGGTAAGTAGACATGCTGAACCCGGACATTTCTACCCGGACAACTATTTCGCCCGGAATCCGGCAAAACCGGAAAATTTGTTAAAAGTAATAAGTTTTATTTGAAGTTGATTAGATGACAGATTTATGGGTAAGAAGAGATGCTGAGTGTGTATATGACAATCGTTTTTTAACCGGACATATAATTCGTCCGGAATCCGGTTGTAACCATTTTTTTTTTTAGAAGCTCGAGTTTTATTTGAAATTGATTAGATGTTCATTATAGGGATAAGGAGATACCGATTCTGAATTTTCTTTTTTTTGCTGGACAAGTAGTTCGCTCGGAATTCGGCCGAAACAGGAAATTTGGCAGAAGTAAAACAGGAAGTTTTGGTCAGTATCGTTAAAATAGATATGGCTTATAGAGGTATATCTGAAATTGGTTTCTCTCTAATAATTAGCCTGTCGAAGACTGGATCTGGCGAAGACAAGACCCAGTTGTCCTGATCAAATATTAGATTTTTGGGATCCCATAGAAACCTTAGGTCTTGTTTTTTGAAGTTCTTGATGTCGAAGATTTAAAACCAGAAACACACGGATGCGTATTTCTTGCGTTATCCTTGCGTTGTTTTTCCTTAAAATACAAACACCTGAAACCTTTTTAATGTTATGATGTCGAATGTTTAACACTGAACATAAATTTTCAGCACACAATGGATAACATTTAATACAAGGATGCGCATTCATATGTTACATGCTATTGAACTTCTGAGCGGAACCTTAGATCACTCGTCCCATACTTGATTGAGATTTCCCATTGAAGTAGTTTGCACCATTACTCTAGTTTGTTACACATGTTGAACTGACGCTGATTCTTCCGATAGGGCGAAGCCAAGTGATGCAACGGCCAATCCCTTTCCTCGGAACTACCTAACTTTTGGAAGAAAAAAGTCCAAACATGGTTAACATGGGTTACTACGGCAGTAGGCTAGTTAATTGAGTGAATAATTGCCTAAAGTCGTACGTTATGTACTTGAAGAGTGGCAAGATAAACCAGAAATAATTATTCAATGTCGATTGATTCAAATAATTGATGTAATAGTTCAAAAAATTGATTCGAATGTCGGTAGTGCAGGCCCTTTGGTAGCGCAGCGGGTTAGCGTGTCAGGACTGTCAGGTAATGTTATTCCGAAGGTCGCCGGTTCAAATCCCGCCGGGGGAGCATTTTTGTTTTCGATCCACTACTTACACTCCTTTGTACTTCAAGGTTGACGATGAAAAGGAAAGTATTGAAGTAACATTCACTCCCACCATCCCACACTGCAGCATGGCGACCTTGATTGGACTTTCCATTCGTGTCAAACTCATCCGCTCACTCCCTCCACGGTTCAAGGTCAAAGTTCAAATTACTCCCGGAGCTCACGTTTCCGAGCACGCTATTAATAAGCAACTGGCGGACAAGGAAAGAGTTGCTGCTGCTTTAGAGAATAATCACTTGTTGGAAGTTGTGAATCAGTGTCTTTCCACAAAGTAATGTTCGGACTTTAATAAAGCAAATTGTTTGCCGTAGGCCGTGTACATATCGCCCCCCCCCCCCTCTCCCTTCCAGGGTCGCAGATCATTCAGCGACCGCTGCATGAAAACAAGTTCTAATGGGGTCGCTGATCCGCTGCATTGAACGAAATTTGATAGACGTTACATATCATTCAGCGGCCGCTGCATGGAAACGAAGTCAATATTTCTGGTCGATCTTGCTATTCATCAGACTGTCCCAGCTTTTCCTCCCGTGTCCATGCCGTTGCCTTCGACAATTTCTTTCAATTGAAAGTCGATATTCCTTTCCCTAATGATTTTTCAGACACGAGATATCGCTTACTGCTTGTTTTTTCTCTAGCCGTAGTACCTGGTCTGGTCCAGTATAACAAATTTTGAATTTTTAAAGGATCAATGGCATGATTTTCATCGAGAATTTCGTGCATGAGTAGTCCACTCCTGCGGTCGCTGTAGCTGGTTTTCCTACTGTCAGATGTTTTATAACAGGTAACGCAAGAATGCGTAGTTTCAAGAGATAAGACTTGGGATGTTATTTGTTATGATTTTGCGGACGTTATGCCTTACTCGTTATACGAAAAGCCGAAAAACCGCCGAAAAAGCATCTGTTCACTTTTCCGATATCGGGATGACAAACTAAACAGTCAGCAGATGTTTTCCCGGCGGTTTTTCGGCTCTTCTTGTATGCATAAAGTTTGAATGCGCAACGTTTGAAAATAGTAACAGCTAACATCCTAAGTGCTATCTCTTGAAGATACGCATCCTTGTGTTCTCTGCTATGAAGCTTAACAGTGCCGTATTCAGGTTTCACCCGGGTGTCTATAACCCGTGAACCGCGATAGATATCAAGTCGAAATTTTGTTGTCATTGGGGACTAGACCTGCCTTGGCCCTGATTGCCCTGTGACCTTAGATTGTAACTTATCACGTTTGTAGGTTGGACGATGGTTTTCGAGCAATGACAGGCTCTTTTTTGGGATCCCAAAAACGTAAGTGGAGGGATAGGCTACCTCTGACATCGCACAAGTTGTCGGTCTTGTCCGTTCGTCTGTCAGCACGAAAACTCTTGAAGGGAATGAGATATTTTGATGAAACTTGGTGTGAGGATTTTTTGGGTCAAGGGAAAGGTCGAGTTCGTAGAAGGGCTCTGTAGCCTAACATTTAGGGGTTGGGGAGGGGGTTCAAATTAAGGAGCAAACGAAATATTTTTAAACATCTTATGAGATAGTCGATTATGGGATAAAGCAGACATGCTGAACAGGATTATGAAAACCATTTTCTCGCCGAACAAGTAGTTCGCCCGGAATCTGGCCAAAACTGGAAAGCTTGTTAAAAGTAAAAGTTTTATTTAAAGTTGATCAGATGTTCGATTTGGGGGTAAGATAACATGCTGAAAAATTATGTGAAAATCATTTTCTAGGCTACCGGACAAGTAGTTTGCCCGGAATCCGGCTGAAACCGGAAAATTTGTTATAAGGTAAAGTTTTATTTGAAGTTGATTAGATGTTCGATATTATGGTAATGAGATCCGCTGAGTCGTTTTTGAGTTTAATTTTTTGCCGGACAAGCATTTCGCCCGGAATTCGGACGAAACCGGAAATTTGTCAGAAGTAAGGCAGGAAGTTTCGATCAGTTTCGTCAAAATAGATATGTCTTATAGGGGTAACACACATGCTGAATCCATGTTTGAACTTGGTTTTCTCAGATGATTAGCTATTTGGCCTTAATCTGTTTCTAAATTTTGATAGTACAAATATTCAAGGAGTCTGGCGAAGACTGCATCTGGCGAAGACAAAACCGAATTGTCTGTATCGAATATTAAATTTTGGGATCCCATCGAAACCTTTGATCTTGTTCAAGATGCGCCTCATCCATCCTCCTAGTTCGTGGGCCGTTCCCCGAGGACTCCACTTGAGGAGTCCCCGCGTTTTTGTTTGTCCCGGGGACTCACTCCCCGTATTCTCGCGAGTTCCCACGGACGGAAAATGCTCCGATTACCATCACCATAATCAAAAAGGACTCCCTTTCAGATTCGGACGGGAATCAATTTTTGCTGTTGTTGGTGCAATGTAAAATTAATTAAAAAAATCAGGATACACAAAACCAAAAATAAAGTGGATCCAGACTGAACTGCATATTTTTTTGAACAAAATCCATTTCTTCTCGCTGTTTCTGTACGCGGAGTCCGCGTGAAGCGACTCCGTCTATTCTCGCCGTTCCCTTCGATTCCCCGAGGAGTCCTCGGGGAACGGCGAGAATATGCCGGAAGTCCGTGACTTGACAACTTTTTGCTGTAGGACTATCCAACTTTGTGCACTTAGACACCATAAGGTCTGGAAAGACCATGTGGAGTTGCAAGCCCCCCATCCCCAATTGCGGGCAATTGGGCTCAGATTGTCCATTCAGTTAAGTTCGTGACCAGACGTCGGGTAGCCTATCATGTTCAGATTTGGTATAGCCTATCTTGGTTGGCCTTTTGGGGCCCGTCCCCCACACCATCCCGCTTCAGAAGCTATTGGGACCAACTTTTCCATTGATCTAAGTTCGTAACTTGGCAACGAATTTTCGTTAACTTGCAGACCCTAGGACCTCACTCTCCCCATTTAAAGGCAACTTGGTCAAGACTGTCTAGTGGCTAATGTTCGTAGTTTAGATGGCAAGGAGTATAACTGCGACGAAAAGATTTCTTCCTACGCCCATCCCCCTCCCCGCCACAATGTTAAACAAACGTGTTTGGGGGTTCTAATTGTCGCTGGAGATCGAACGGTCCGTCGCACCCCCTTTGTACCCGGTTTTGCTGGTATTCCGCGGGTTGAACCGGACAGTTTCAAGTGTGAGCAGACCCTAAGGTATACACTCGCGAAATAATTATCTGCGGTTGGCAATGGTGTTTTAACTCATGTTACGAAATTGAAGGCTCAGTTGCAAACCATTTTCCAACCAGGCGACTTTGTTTTTGGGATCCCAAAACGTAAGTGGCATCACAAAAGTTGTCCGTCTGTCTCTGAGCACGATAACTATCGAAGGGAATGAGATATTTTGATGAAGCTTGGCGTAAGGATTCTTTGGGTCAAGGGTAAGGTCAAGTTCGTAGATGGGCTTTGTAGCCCTACATTTAGGGTTGGGGTTCTAATTAAGGGGCAAACAAAATATTTTTAAATAGCTAATGTGGTAGCCGATTATGGGGTAAAAAGACGTGCTGAACACGATGGTGAAAACCATTTTAAATAGTTCGTCCGTAATCCAGCAAAACGGGAAAGTTGGTTAAAAGCAAAAGTTTCATTTGAAGTTGATTAAATGTTCGGTTTAGGCGTAAGAAGACATGCTGATTACTTATGTGAAAATCATTTTTTACCCGGACAACTAGTTCGCCCAGAATCCGGCCAAAACCGGAAAATTTGATAAAAGCAAAAGTTTTATTTGAAGTTGATTAGGTGACAGATTTAGGGGTAAGAAGAGGCGCGGAGTCTCTATATGACAATCATTTTTTACCCGGACATATACTTCGTCCGGAATCCGGTTGTAACAGGATTTTTTTTTATAAGTTTAAGTTTTATTTGAGGTTGATTAGATGTTCTTTATAGAGATAAGGATATACGTTGACAATTAGTTTGCTCGGAATTGGGCCGAAACCGGAAATTTGGCAGAAGTAAAGCAGGAAGTTTCGGTCGACAGTGTGGTCAAAATAGATATGGCTTGTAGAGGTATATCTGAATTTGGTTTTATCCGATGATTAGCCTGGCAAAGACTGGATCTAGCGAAGACAAGACCCAATTGTCTGGATCAAATATTAGATTTTTGAGATCCCATCGAAACTTTTGGTCTTGTTTATTCTGTAAATTTTTTCTATTTATCACTAAAACAAGACATGTTGTCTGTGGGGCCAGGGAACTGCCGCATATATTTAGCACTTATAGATTTTAGTCCATCTTCAGTTTGAAACTGATGCCTGTCTGCTTGCCTGCTAGAACGGAGCTTCCACTCGAAAGCAGAAACATGGGTTGATGAAACGAAAGCTTGGCTGCAAAACTTCAGATAGTCCTCTCTGGCATAGGCTATACAACTCCACTTCACTTCACACACTGTAGGCTCTGGCTTAATTACAAGCAAAAACCATCCTTTTTGGCACCAGGCAAGAGTTCTACGGAGCTTTCCAAACTCTAATGTCAAATTCATCAATCCAGCCTAAGGTCCACCCTTTCCGTAAAAACCCGCAGGTTTAGACCCTTACCACTTTCTAGCAATGAGTTGAAATCGGAAGACTAGGAAAAAAAACACGACAAAACCTAAGTGTTGCTCTCGCAACACGAATTAAATTCTAAAAAAATTACAGGACAAACCTAATCATTATCTTTCTTTTCCAGTTTTCAAAAAAATTCCAAATTCTACAGAAATGGAATTGTCAGCCGATAACGAAAAACGTACGGTTCAACACCGACCTCCCCCGCTCCAGTCTTGCATTATGGGAATGCAGCATATCACCGCCCTGTTCTCATTTCCCGTTTCCAGCGGTTACCGTTCCACGGCCCCTTCCCCTTGACTAAAACACTGCCGTCAAACCTTGTATCTGATTGATTTATACGGTCCGTACCTTCGACCAACCAATCACAAACAAGGCGAGAGGCGGGGCTTAATTGTGAAAAGACTCTCTGTGGCAAGATTAGATTTCGCTTAGAGGGCAAAAGTATGAATACAATGTTTAAAGGACCTATCTTACCTATAATACTAATGCAACCTACTTCCATAATCACTCCATATATTTCTAAACCCGGAGACCCCAATTTCGTACCGTACATTATAACCCCTCTAACAAAACTACGCTGATTTTCTCAATTTCCGTGTTTTGTTACCTTCGATGTGTATCACGCTGTCGATGGTTGTCTGCGAGAAGTTTTCCATCAGAAAAAACGGTTATGTAAATTGTTTCCCTGTTTTCGCTACAAGTCAACGGGTCTCAGAAAAGGCTTAATACTGCCAAAACCGTGGGTTATTTTTTGAAAGCAATAGCCTAGTTTTAAAGTATTCAAATATTTTAAAATACTGTAAGTTGAAGAGTAAATAGTGCGAGGGGTCCTTTAAGGAAAATCGAAAATAGGCGGACTGATGATGGCGCATGTTATTACGAAGGGAGATATCAGTCTCCCAGTTCTGCTTTAAAGCAGAATAGTTACCCTACACAATTCATAGGTTAATTTCACACTACTCGTGGTGTTCGACGGGTCGATGAATTGACGGGCAGATGACTTACTTCGTGGGTTAGCGAGTTAACGGTTGGTAAAAATCTCAAATAATTTAAATAAATTTTCAACGGAGGGTACACTCAGTAACCAGAAAATGACGTAATCAGAAAACATTTAATGGTCTTAGGGACGAGGTGAGGCAGGAAAAAGTAACCACCGGGCCGAATTCAGGGGCGTCCCGAGCCTTTCTTCATTGGGGGGGGGGGGGGGGAGGGGCGCACCTGGTAAAATTGACCGAATCGGTACCTGATTTTTACTGAATTTATTAACAAAAAGTTGTAAAAACACAGTGAGTTGCCTTCATGAAGCTACAACGTAAAACGTTGCAGAGTATATACAAACAAGTCTAAAGAGAAAAATTGGCGCGTTTTCACGCCTTTCCGCTTCTGTTTTTTTTACGGAGTTTTGCCAACAGGAATTGAAATAATATGAACCAAATGGTGTTGCTGCATAGCGACAACGTCGCTAACGGCTGTGCCCATGATTAGTTAAGGCGCCGCAGGCGAAATTTTTTGAATCCGCCTTTTTTTTCTGGTAACATTTAACTACTTCCCATGCAAATTCTAGCTTTTAATATAGTTCAAGCCCCCCAAAATTCCAAGCGTGAAATGCCAATTAAATAAGGCAACCTTTGTCTAACTAGTGAAGACTGCGAAATGCGCCGCAGGCGAAATTTTGTGGAAACACTGATGATAAAAGTGCCTTTCTGCGATCCCAAGATTATTTATTCAGCCCAGAGTTGGATGGCAACGAAAGGGGCGATCCAGGGTAAAGTGGGTACAAAGTACATTTGTTCGGAATTTACAGCAAATAAAAGTAGGCTAGTTTTGACGTCAAGACCCGTGCTTATTCCTGAAGTACTGCAATCCTAAGAAGTAAAAAAATGAACAGCAACCAGCTGAAGCTACCGTAAATGGTAAAGAACGAGAGCTAAATAAATACCACTTAATTACCGAACTCAGTAACTGGGTTGAAGCAACTAAGGAATTCGTACTATACCGAAAACTAACTAAAAAAATAAGGAACAGTTCGAGAGCGGTATTACAACCGAATTTCGTATGGAATAAGACTCTTGTTAGAACCACCTAAAACAACCGAATTCGGCAAGTCTAGTAATAGAAACGGACTAAAGAAAAATCCGGTGAATTACCATATTCGGTAACGAATCAGAACCAAATGAATCTCACCAATTTCATTATGAAATGGACTGACCGAATGCGACCGAATTACCGAATTCGGTAGAGAACGAGACAAAATAAACAGGTCAAACCACCGAATTTACGCAGGGACGAACCAAATGCGGCAAAACCGATGCGGACTGACCAAAAGTTGGATGCGTATTCGGTCACGAATCAGAACCAAATGAAATTAATGACCAAATTATGAAATTGACTGACCGAATGCGACCGAATTACCGAATTCGGTAAAGAGTGAGACCAAATAAACAGGTTAAATCCCCGAATTTACGCAAGGACGTACCGAATGCGGCGAAACCGATGCGGACTGAACAAAAGTTAGAGGAATTATCGAATTCGGTGACGAATCAGAACCAAATGAATCTGATTGATGACCGAATTATGAAATGGACTGACCGAATGCGATAGAACAGATACGGACTTGAGAAAAGTCTGGTGAATGACCGAATTCGCTAATTAACGAGACCAAATAAACAGGTTAAATCACCGAATTTGCGAAGGGACAGACCGAATACGGTGAAATTGATGCGGAGTGAACATAAGTCGGATGAATGAGCAAATTCGATAAAGAAAGGGGAACCAATAAACACGTTAAATCACCCAATTTCGAAATTTGGGGGCAAACGATTCTATGATAAGGTCATCACGGCTTCGCCGCGATGCCCGTTTTGACCGAATTTTCGCCTCCGGCGAAAATTTGACCGAATGCCCAAAACGTAGGGGAGGGCGCTGCGCCCCCCCCTCGGGACGCCCCCGGGGCCGATTACAAGGATAGGGACAACTGTAAATACTAGAGATGTCGTTAACATCCAAGATGTTGATCTAAATGCCCTTTTGCTGTTTATTCTGCATTTCAGCTGTCCTCAGAAAACTATATTCTTATTTACTATTTTACTATTTCCTCTGTTTTTTACCTGTTTTCTTCTTGAGAATTCTTATGTTTGTTGTCTCTGTATTTTGCCCATTCTAAGGACACTTTCTGTTTTCGCCCATGTAGGCTATAAGGAAGAAAAGGTCAAGGTTCTTGCTCGATTACCGGTCTTCTGGTTTTTCACTCCTTCCTACCTTTGGAAATTCTTTTGTGGGCTATGTTGTCTCTGTATTTCGCGCTTTCCGTAAGGGCAGTTTCCTATTGTCAATGTTTTCACCTGTTTTCTATTTGAGAATTCTTCTGTTCTCTTTAGGCCTATTTCGCCCGTTTTCTGAGGACAGTTTCTGTTTTCTCCGGATTTTCTCTATATTTGCCTGGTCTTTAGAAAAAGTCAAGATTTCTTACTCGATTGCCCGTTTCTGTACAAAGGACCATATTCTTTTTTACTTTGTATTTTACCCATTCTCTAAGGACAATTTTCTCTGTTTTTACTTGTTATCTACCTTGCGGATTCTTCTGGTTTTTTTTTGCCCATTTTCTAGGACAATTTCGGTTTTCTCAGTATTTTGCCATTTCTTTAAGGACAATCTTCTTTTTTCGTAATATTTCGCTCAATCCGTAAGGAAGGAAAGGTCAAGCTTGTTACTCGATCGCCGTTTTTTCTGCATTTCGCGTGTAGGCTACTCAAAAGGATTATTCTTTTTTTTTACTTTGTATTTTACCCTTTTTATTCTCTAAGGGTAATTTTCTGTTTTCGATGTTTTAAGTCCGGTCTTCACCTCCCGGAACTTCCGGAATCGCGGCTTCCAGATTATTCTTTGACGGCCTCTGTAAATTGCATCTGGAATATGAACGGGTCCAAAAGTATATCAAAATAATCCGGAAAAAAGGGGCATTTGAACTTCCAGATTTCCGGATTTTTTAAGCATCGCAGAAGAAATAAAAAAAAAAAAAAACTCGGAATCTGGGAACCCAGATTCCGGAAGGTGAAGACCCACCTTTAGCCTTTTTTCTACCTTGAGAGTTCTTTTCTCTCTTGTGTCTGTATTTCGCCCGTTTTCCGAAGACGATTTCCTTTTCGCTGCATTTCGCAAATTCTCTTAGGACAATTTTCGGGTTTCTCTGTATTTCGCTCATTCTCTAAAGGATACTTTCTTTTTTCTTAATCTTTATTTGGCCTTGAGAATACCTAAGGGGTTACTGACTCTCTGGACACTTGCAGTACAGCCTCCTTGGGCACTGTCTCGACACCGTGGGTACTTGGCACTTGTACAACGATTGTGGAAATGAATAACCCCTCGAGAATACCTTCAAGGTGATGGAATCAAATAGAAAATAGAATCACCCTTTATTACTTCCGTCAATAGAAAAATCCTCCCGCATGTCCTGGCTCCCTCATTTTTTGTTAATTACTTCTTACATTAGCCACACTAGCCCAAGGCCATCAGACCTGCCTTTCCTTCAAGTCTAGTTCTTCCCGGATGGGAACGACCAGTTCATTCATATTCTTGCAGTGTTCGTCATTTACGCTATCATCACGTCACGTCCTTATCACATTGGAAAAGAGGCGATTTGCAGTCATTCCGGATAATGATGTTGGTGCGGAAAGACTATGCTACTAAGCATGAGCTCACCGAGATGCCTAAAATACGTACTTCTATTCGGATTGTGCCTATTCTGTTACGGAACTCTTTACAGTATTAATCACAAATGTGCAATTAAAGAGGAATGCGGGTTGGACGACTGTGTACCTGAATCAGTGCGTTTTGTCAATCCGGATTTAGTGGATATATTGGCAGTCGACGAAACACTTTGTGAGAATGGAACAGAGTATGCTGTTGCTGTTCATAGCGCCCCGGACAATATCGAACTGCGCCAAGCTATTCGAAGCACGTGGGGAAATCGTTCCCTTCACGGAATCCCAGTGGCATTTATGATTGGTTTAACAGAAAATCTAACCATATCGAACTCGGTCAATGAAGAGTACTTTGAGTATGGCGATCTTGTCATTGGCAACTTCACTGATCACTACCACCATATGACGTGGAAACATTTAATGGCTTTAAAATGGACAGCCAATCATTGTCCTGTCACGAAATATTTACTTAAATTTGATGATGATATCATAGTACAGCTATCTCGACTAGTGCCTTACCTCGAACAAGTGAACAAACAGTTGAACACATCAAGTATTTTCTGTGATTTTGTTGAAAGCGCCTGGGTCCAACGCGGAAAACATTCCAAATGGAGAGTGACCAAAGAGCAATATAAAAAAGACACATACCCAACATACTGTAATGGCTATGCTGTAGCGTATCCTAGCTCTGTTATCGATCTCATGCTAAATGCTAGTGCTCAAACCCCATATTTTTGGATAGATGATGTATTCTTCACTGGAATCATTGCAGAGGCGGTTGGGGTACCACGTATTGGGGCCAAGATTTTCCTGTCGCCAAATGAATACATTTCAAAGTTAATTATCGACCCCGCACACTCCGGCAAAGCACGACGTGTGTTTCAGAAGAGGATAGTCGGTCCACCCGAATTGCATCACCCGTCAGATATGATACGGTTGTGGGAGCTAGTCCCGTTAAGTGTTTTCTAATTTTCTAGCTCTGTCTTTGTGTATTTTCTTCATCGTGTTCTTCGTTTCGTAATCACGGATTAAACGTTTACTTTTTTAGCTTACTGTGACCTTGATCATTTAGCTTGGGGTGTCTTTCTTTCAAGCAGCTCTTTCGAGCGTGCTTCAAGCCTACTTCTAAAACTGGGCTTTTGAATACTCTATATGACCAGGGACCCATAAATTTCCTGCAATGACTCGCCATTCAGGGGGCTTGTCAATAAGAGATTTTTGGTGCGCTCTTCACCGAGCGTCAGATAGTTCGAGAAATACCCACGGTGATAAAATACCCGACCATCCAGATAGACAAAACTTTTCGCAGCTGTTGT
Organism: Branchinecta sandiegonensis; assembly: GCA_030848855.1. Classification (NCBI taxonomy): domain Eukaryota; kingdom Metazoa; phylum Arthropoda; class Branchiopoda; order Anostraca; family Branchinectidae; genus Branchinecta; species Branchinecta sandiegonensis. The sequence continues at coordinate 25,604,928 of JAUPMV010000002.1, read as the reverse complement.
GCTGAACTAGGAATATTTCTCTGTAATGGAAGAGTATCCTGAATCTTTTGTCTTAGCGTAGGTACCTGGTGGCATGCTGAATAGTCCCAACAAATTTTGTCTATCCGAGCAAGAACGCAGATTCGACCCAAGGGGAATTTTTAGAAACTAGGTAAGGCTCGGGCAACATAGCAACATAGAAGCATAGGAAATGACAAGCCCCCTGAATGGCGAGTCATTACAGGAAATTTCTGGGTCCCTGATAGGACTAAGTCCAAAACACGCCAGTGATTCTCAGGAAGAACGAGAAAACGTCTCACTGATGACTCAGACTCAGCAACTCATATCCTGTGTCAAACTATCACGTCGATCTTCTGGAGCAGCTGTGATACCCGAGGTGATGCTGCTTCTGGCTCTTCCGCTGGGTACCCGGCGAGTTTGCATCGGCAAGGAGAGTTAGTCATCAAGAATATCGTATTCAGCTCTTGCTTAAAGAGCTGAACGTCACCCGATGTCTTCTGTGACTCACCATTAGAACGATTTCAGGCAGAAACAAATTTTGTTGACTATTCTCGTGGAAAGGTTTTAGGATTCACGGCGTCGCCGCTTCGTGCGAAAGTAGTGACAGGCGGTCCGCACTCGAGTTATCAACCGAAAGGAAAGATAATACACGTAGTAGTTTGTCAGACTTGTAACACTGTGGTAGACAGAAATGTCGGGTTGGTTTTAAGCAGAATAACAGCATATTTTGAGCCCGTCTTTAATGCAGAATATTGTAGAACAACCTCAGCTCTGCTAGTGTATAGGCGTATTCTCGCCGTTCCCCGAGGACTCCACTTGAGGAGTCCCCGCGTTTTTTATTGTCCCGGGGACTCACTCCCCGTATTCTCGCGAGTCCCCACGGACGGGGAATGCTCCGATTATCATCACCATCATCAAAAAGGACTCCCTTTCAAATTCGGAGGGGAATCAATTTTTGCTGTTGTAGGTGCTATGTCAAATTAATTAAAAAGAATCAGAATAAACAAAACCAAAAATAAAGTGGAGCTAGACTAATTTTTTCAGCTGCATATTCAGTTTTCGAACAAAATCCATTTTAGAAGCATTCCCCGTATTCTCGCTGTTTCTGTACGCGGAGTCCACATGGAGTGACTCCCTCTATTCTTGCCGTTCCCTTCGATTCCCCGAGGAGTCCTCGGGGAACGGCGAGAATACGCCTTATGTCTAAGGCCGCGTTTCTGTTGCTTCTAGTCTTTCCAGTCCTGTTCGCTGTTCGGTCTGTTCCTCACCTAAAACCATTTTGTTCCTCCCAATTTCGTGTCTGTCTATCCGTGATCACAATCACGCACCAATAAAACAGCAGTAAGCATAACATGACCACACTGTTAGAAGTTTCATAACAGGTTGTGCATAACACTTTCAAGAATAACACCTTTTCACTTTGAAATAAAGTGTTATGACCAATTAAGTTTACACTATTTCGTGCCTAGATCTCCAACAACACCTTCAATTGGTAAAAATACTAACGGGAACGAAAGAAACATAACATAAAACATCCCAAAGTGTTATCTGTTGAAACCGCGCATCCTGCTGTTGTCGTTATGTAACTTCTGACAGTGTAGTATTTTTACCTATTGAAGGTGTTGTTGGAGATCTTGGCACGAAATAGTATAAACTTGATTGGTCATAACACTTTTTTTCTAAGTGAAAAGGTGTTATTCTGAAAGTGTTATGCGCAATCTGTTATGAAACTTCTGACAGTGCAGTAATTCAAATATGTTTAAGATGTAGCCAACCAATAAAAGAGGGTCAGACTCAATGCTAACTGGTAAAACTACACTCGAACAGGAGCATAACTAAATACCGATCAAGTTATGACATTCCTCTGGCGAAAAATGGTTTTCATATTCATGTTCAGCATGACTTCTTACTCCTAAATCGACTATCTCATTAGCTATTTTAAAAAAAATTTGTTCATCCCTTAATTTGTTCGCCCCTCCCCCACCCCTAAATGTTGAGCTACAGAGCCCATCTACGAACTCGACCTCTCCGGCTCTCCCTTGACCCAAAGAGTCTTCACACCAAATTTCATCAAAATATCTCCTTCCCTTTGAGAGTTATCGTGCTTACAGACGAACAGACGGACAACTTTTTCGATGTCTTAGGTATCCCTCCACTCACGTTTTGGGATCCCAAAAATCTGCTGCCTTTTCATTTAAAGTTCTTCCTTCAGCCGAAAAAGGTTCGAACCTCCCCGATGATGAGAGGTTTGTTCTACCTTCAATTAAAAAAGTAAAAGCTTCTCTTTTCTGTTCATTAAAGCTGCGTTCACACATAGTCCGATTGGGTTTCGAATCCGAAAGTACGCGTGACATATTCGCATCACTATGAGTATGGGGAAAACCTGCATTGATGCGCCAATATTTGCGAGCGAAGGAGGAAATTGCGCATCCGACTGCGAAAATCGGACTGAGCGTACACGTACCTTAACAATTGTGCGTCTATTGTACTATCTCTGCGTGATGGATGCTGATAATAAAGGCGGTGAACTGGTATAGGCCAATACTCTATATGACTAGACGCCAATGAACCTCGGAAAAAAAAGAACCGTCACCCAAACAAACCCTCTAAATTGATCCAAATCCTGTGTAAACCAATCAACAGCATTTGTTGTCGTGACGTTTCTAGCTTTTCGCGGGCACAAGGCGATTCTTCGTCGGCAAAAAAAGTTAGTCGTCAAAAATATTGTAGTCCTGACTGCCCGACCCTTGATTTGTCTGTTCGTAACATGAATGCAGAATTTTGGTTTGCCTACCGCTGTCATCAAATCACAGCAAACCACATTACCTACGCCGAATTTTGTGTTAGTGTTAACTGGTAAAAAGAATACGCAATTCAACACATGATAATCGAATCTCTGCATTCATTCTGGATATTGGGCTCGTTTGACCGTCAAATTAAATGCTCGCCTCAAGCGAGCTTGAAGATTTCTCCGATGACGAAACGTTCGTGCAAATGTTACCATGGCATTATGCATGTCCAGACCCAAGGTGGTAGTAAAAGTTAGCAAAGGTGATGCTTTGGAATACCATATCGTACTATGCCAAGTGAAAAATCTGTGGATACGCGTGTGAAGGATATGGAACCAGGACCGGTAATCTTTCGTACTTGTATTCTAGGTGTCCTATCATTTGTTTGTTATCACCAAAAGTGGTACTATCACTAAAATATGTCAGAGGCACGCAGCACTCAGACTCGTTTACACCAGGGACCCATAAATTTCCTGTAATGACTCGCCATCAGGGGGCTTGTCAATAACAGATTTCTGATGCGCTCTTGACCGAGCTTCAGATGGTTCGAGAAATAGCCACGGGGATAAAATACCCGACTATCCAGATAGACAAAAGTTTTTGCAACTGTTTTGCTGAACTAGGAATATTTCTCTGTAATGGAAGAGTATCCTGGATCTTTTGTCCTAGCTTAGGTACCTGGTGGCATGCTGAATAGTCCCAATAAATTTTGTCTATCTGAGCCTGAACGCCGATTCGACCCAAGCGGAATTTTTGGAAACTAGGTGAGGCTCGGGCAACATGGCAACATAGAAGCATAGGAAATGACAAGCCCCTGAATGACAAGTCATTACAGGAAATTTATGGGTCCCTGTTTACACGGACAAATTAGATTAGGCGGTTGTTAGCAGAGATGTGTCTGCACGAAAGCTAGAGTAGGCTACGACGTAGAGGAAACTAGGTATTGTTATTATATTTGGCGTTAAGGTTTTAGTTTGTCGACATGTATTTTCGACGTCATTGTATTTTCCAATAATACAGTATCATCGGGTAGTGAATTCGCACAGTAGACTTCAAATAGACATATCAAACAATTTTACGCTGCGTGTACTTAATCCAGAGTGTGTTCCAGTGACGTGAGTCGAATTTGTCTACCGTTTATTACACTTCCGAAGATCAGAATTCAAAAAATCTTATCTAAGGCTATTATTAGTCATCAAATCCTTATCCGAGGTTATTTTCATTATTTTTCAATGATTCATGGCATAATTTTTCCGTGATGAACATGGCTAGAAAGCAAGAAATAAAAAGCAACTGTAGAGCGTAAATTTAAATGAGGATCAGTATAATGATAAACAGCTTTTAATAAGCAACACTAGGCATCAGAAGCGAGGAAAAAAGTGAGTAATATAAACAAATAGAGGCACCGGCATTATTAATTAGTTTGAAAAATCGTCTCCGCTGAAATTGTAGAAAAAAAGAAAAATGTACTTCTTCAACTTCTTGGTTGTCGTCTCCTCTAAAATAAACTGGATGCTTTCTCATTCCAGTCCGAGCTTGTGAGATATTATTTCATAAAAAAGGTAGATGTACTGCCTAGTTATTTTGACCTCACAAAAATAAAGTGGTGTGAATCAGGCTTCCGTAACTTTTTCGTTTGTGATTTTACTCTTTATGTACCTGTAGATGATCATCAGCCACCGTAATTTGTGCCGAAGTCCCATGCGACAGACGCGTGTAAAGACAAAATAAAAACGGATTTACTTTCACAACTAAAGAATCGAAATTCAGTCAATCAAGATTATTTAAACCAAATAGCTTCAACCTAGAGTAAGTTGTCGAAATAAGCTAGAAGAAGCAAGATTTACGAAGTATTTGCAAACGACGTTAAAACAGCAAATTAATTAACACACTTTGCGAGAAACATCCTGAAAAATGTGGAAAAGGACAAAGAAATATAAAATAATCACAAAACACTCAAAAATATTTTCCATAAGGTTAGTCACTAATTTAGAATCACATTGATGGAGTTGTTGACAGGTAAGTTTCCAATTGGAGAACACAAATTAGAGGAGAGGTTTTAAAGCGTCACCAATGGGTCAGAAATTAACAAACGGCGGATCAGGTAGCGGTTAAGATCCCATATGAAGATCTTATAAAATAAAATTTAAAAGAAAATGACGAAATGAATTGACAGAACAAGGCCGACGGGAGGGGAGGAAATAACACACGGCCCATCTAAGGAAATTGACCGAGTTAATACAGTACTAAATATCAATGCTTATAGATATATTGTCGAAATCCCACAGTTTCAGAGCACCTTGAACAAAACCGAAACAGAACAAACTTATCCTTCAAATGTGACAGCGCCTAGATAAATATAGACTAGATCAGGAAGTTGGGAAACTCTCCTCCCCCAACTTTGCAAACCTGGCAAAGATAATTGATTACCTCAGGTTGTTCTAGGTACTATCGCACTTGCCGATGTCCCTTTCCCGATGGCAAGCAAATTCGGTTTCTCAAATTGTTTTGAGATCCGTGCACACACAGTGTGATAAGATTTCGCATGCGAAAATTCGCGTCACTGTGGGAAAGCCTGCTTGTGCGTACTGCCTTCACAGCCGTTACGTCGACGTAAAAAAAACCCACGTAGTTCTCCGTAACGTAAAAAAGTTGCGTAAGCTCATAGAAGATTGCTTTCACACTGAACAACTCAAGTCCTGCGCTGCATTTACGAAGACGCCACGCAAGCTTTGCGTTTGGAAAATCTGCGCATCGAAATAACGGGACTGAAGTCCATTTTTGCTGTCTTGATATCTAGGTTGTACATCCTAGCCCTTTTCGGTTAAACTTTAAAGACCCACTTTTTGTTCGAAACAAAAAGATGACGATTTTTACAAAAAAAAAACAACAAAAACTGTTTGGCCCTCCCAACCCACAACCTTTACCCATTTTTTCAGAACGTTTTTTGTTTTTTATTCTTTTAGTTACAGTGATGTCAAAACCGAAATTGATGTATATGTTTGTTTAGATATCACTCATCTACTTTGAGGTAAGATTTTGAGACAGAAGAATTAGTGAACAAATTATAAACATACGAAATGAAAGTAAATTAAATTGTGTTTACAGATTGCCCTACATAATGAGTTTACAAGTGTACTAGTTCAGTTCATAAGTATTGGATAAATCTGACTTTGTGGGCCGTTCATTCTGTCACTAATAAGTACCAAACTTTTTTTCTCTTTTGTCTCGGAAAAATGCTTTCAGGGCAAAGTTTGTCACCCACCTGTGCAAGAAAAGAAAGTGTCATACTGATAGGATGCTTATGATATTTTTAGTTAACTTGATTTGCCCTACTTTAGTATATCAGCTTTTGGTCCAGTTAAACCCCAATTCATCGTTCGTGCGTGAAGTCGCGTTCAAATAATCGTACCGAGACTTCGAGGACGGCGCTCAGTTTTCTTTTTAGTTCAGTTAGTATTCCATGAATAAGGCATATGTAACAAATAATTATTTGAACGGATCTTAAAGCTCATGTATAACTATGTCTGCTAGCTCTGGTCTTGCTTTTTTATTAAATAATTAAAAACACTTTCTGTAGATCGGGTCTAAATTTATTCCTCCTTCGTTCTTCTTTCCTTTGTTTTGAATCTCATTGATACAGCATATATTACTTTTGTGTCTTGATTCTTTCAGCTTGGACTGAAGAAATACTCATAAAGTTCTCACGTGATCGAGTAGCCCATACGGCAACTTCATCCGGTTCTGATCTTCATAATTAAATGACTTAACGTTTATTTTGTAGGTCTGGTCTAGTCCTCTTCCTTTTTGGAATCCCAAAACGTAAGCGGAGGGATACCTATGACATCGCAAAATTTGTCCGTCCGTCATGTCTGTCCGCACGATATGTCCGCATTGTGATAAAGGGAAAGAATAAAGATTATTATTATATTATTATTATAACTCTCGAGGGGATTGAGATATTTTGATGAAACTTGATGGGAGGATCCTTCGGTTAAAAGTACAGGTCAAGTTCGAAGATGGGCTCTGTAGCCCTATGTTTAAGGGTGGAGGAGAGGTTTCAAATAAAGAGGCACAAAAAACATTTTTTGAAAGCTGTTGAGATAGTTGATTTAGGGATAAGGAGACATGCTGAATCCGAATATGAAAGTTATTATCTCACCGGACAAGTAGTTCACCTGGAATCCGGCAAAAACCGGACACAAGGTTTGTCGACCAATTTTCGCCTACAGCAGTCCCTACCCCTTTATTCTCAAACCAGTTTAGCTCTGCGCGTGGATGACGACATTCATTTGTTTATTCTATGGACGTCGGAGAGACCTAGTTCAATCGAAGGTCGAAGGGGTTGATATATAATGTTTAAACGAGGAAATATGTTGTTCAAGCGAGGATGTTGTTCAATGAGGATTCACTGGTAAAGTACAGGTCAAGTTCGTACATGGGTCCTTTAGTCCTATCTTTAGAGGCAGAGGAGGGGTTTCGAATTTACGGTAAAACATGTATGTTTTATAAGCTAATAAGATATTCGTTGAGGGGGTAATGAGGTCCGCTGAATCCATATCTGAACTTAGTTTTCTTGCGGGACAAATGGTTCATCACGAATTCGGCTGAAACTGTAAGTTTGGTTGAAGCTCAAAGTTGTTTCTGAAATTGATTAGAGATTCGGTACCGGGAAAAGGAAGTATGCTGAATCCATTTTTTTAATTTATTTTAACCGTAAAAATGCACAAGTAATCTGAGGAAGATTAAATGGCGAAGACATGACCCAATTTTTTGAATCAAATTTTCGATTTTTGGGATCCCATCGAAACCTTTGGTCTTGTTTCCGTTGGTTTAAATATCCTTGAACTAGTTTACTATTACTAGGCTATACTGTTCGTTACTTTTATACTTTTGCTACTTTTGCGGTGTAAGGTCGTGAATTTTTATTCAACTTATAAGTTCGTTTTTTGTGTGTAGGTTATGAGCGAGTATGAGCAAATCCGAAAGAACTTCGACCAAAGTGCTGCTCTTTGGGAAGATCATGAGTTCCCAGCTGTACAGTCATCAGTTTTTTATCATCAAACGCCACCTTTCCAATTTGTCTGGAAGAGACCGAAGGTAAGATTTGAATATTTATTTAAATATTCCTTCAGCCCAAGCTGACTGCAAATTATATTTGATGGTGCGAAACGGATACCCCAGCTGAATTTTATTGGAGCTATATTTCGGCCCTTCTTTGCAAGGGTCCTCTTCAGGCTCAAAACCGCTCAAGTTGGAGAAAACGAACTTGTGGGAAAAACCATAAATATAGCGAAAAACACCATAAATATAGAAATATAGCTCCAATAAAATTCAGCTGACGTATCCGTTTTGCACCATCAAACATGAATATTTATTTATATAGCCACTGGTGGGTCCTACACACAGTCTTGAACAACAATATGGAAAATAATATAACATCTTTCACTCTTCTTAAACGACTATACTTGCTGTTTACATTTTACAGAGACTTGAAAGAAGTGACACACTCGAATAGCAGCGACACTAGCACCACTAGCGATAGAGGACGTCACACGACAGGTTGTTTTGACAAACAACCTGTCGTTTTGGCGGGAAATTCAAATTCAGCGGCAAATTCGTGTCTAATCAATAAAATAAGAAGTTTTTTCCCGCGACAATCTCGGAGTATAATCCTAGATAACTGATTGCTCAGAGAAACAGCGAATCGACTATCTCAGACTACAAAACGACAATCCGAGGCGAGATCCGCTTGCTCCGTTGCAAAATTCCCGAATCGACGATCCAAGACCGAATCCGGATTGTCAGATAGTAAAAAAAAACGATTTTTCGCAATCTGGATTGTCATAGAAAACCCAATCCGGATTGTGGATCGTCAATCTGGATTGTCCCGGAAAAACGCCTTAGCTACCTTTATCAAGTAGATCGACAGAAAAGTCAGGATCCTTTTAGTACAGAATGATATTGACGTCAGTTTGCAACACTTTGGTTTTGTCGGTTTTTTTTTGTTTTTTTTCCTAGTTCTCCGATTTCACCTTATTATTAGTACTTTACATTTTGGAAAGCTTCGTAGAGCCCTTGCATGGGGCAAAAAGGGGAGGGTTTTAGCTTGTCCTTGAGCCAGAGCCTACGGTGTGCGAAGTGAATTGTAGTTGTATAGCCTAAGACAGAGGGGACTATCTGAAATTGTGCAGCCAAGCTTTCGTTTCATTAAACCATGTTTCTGCTTTCGAGTGGAAAGCTCCGTTCTAGCAGGCAAGCAGGCAGACACCAGTTTCAGATTGAAGATGGACTAAAATCTATGAATGAATGAATGAAGTATCTATAACGCACCGCCCTAGGGCATAAGTGCAATAGAAAAGGACCAAGAAATATAAAATTATCACCCAAAAATACTTTCCATAAAGGTTATTCACTAATTTAAAGCTAAATAAGTGCTAAATACGTGCGGCAGTTTCCCGGCCATAAATCTTCTTTGAGTGAGCATGTAATTTATTGCACTTGGGATTGAGGTGTAGAAATGGTAACAGACGTGTCTCTTAAACTTTAAAAGTTGGCCTACGGCAAAAAAGCCAACTTTTGAACTACTACAGATAAAATAATTTTTTCAGCGGAAATCGATATACCTTGATGAGCTGAATATGTCATCTGTCTTTTGTACAAAAATTCCTTCGTGAGATAAACCAGTTTGAAAGTTTCATAGGATTGACAACTTGAGTAGGTAGTAAGGTTCACAGTGAAACCAAAAATAGACCAATCCCAATTGTGAGAAATGCAGGGGACTTATAACTGTAAGCAACAATCGGCTGTTAGAAAATAATCCTTTTCGGCGATGAGGATCGCAAGAACAATTTAGTTGTAGAGTAGCGTTTTATTCATAGGTAGGTAGGTTTTTTATTTTTAACCAAAACACTGAAAATAACATAAAATAACATTACTAATATCTTATTGCAGCAAAAAGAAAGTCCTAAGGACTTGTGCTGCAATTTATTAATACTACGTGAATCTAAAAATAAATAGCTAAACACAACAACTTACAATTATCCACCTAGCCTATGACTTAATAACAAACAAATAAACGTGAACACTATACACAACAAGAATCCTTAATAATTACTCCTTACCAGTTTCAGCCCCACCCGAACAACTGTGAAAAAAAAGAAAAAGACCACACACCCTTCAACACGTATTAATTAAGTGGAACGTTTTCAGTTTCTTTTTAAACCCGTATAAAGTGGCAGACTCTGATTGATGCTAGCCAACAGATTATTCCAAACAGAAGGCCCCAGATTATGAATCATATAAGATGATCTGACTTGTTTTTATTTTTTCATTAATTAAAAGCTGTGCATTTCTTGTGTCATAATTGTGGTGCTCCGAATACATAGAAAATTAATCATGGAAATAATCAAGGCATATATGGTTCTTGCTTTGAAACACAAAAATTGATGCCTGGTAATCACGAATCTGATCGAACATTACACCGGGAAAAGCTGGCAATGGTTTTAGATTCAACCTCCTTTTTTATGTCCGCAACCAAACGAATGCTTTTGTTTTGTAAAATCTGGATCCTTTTATAATTAGAAAAAAAATTGCTAGCCCAATGAACACAACCGTAATCAATGTAAGGGTGAACAAGGGAAAAATAAATAATTTTTAAGATCTGAAATGGAAATAAATATTCTTTGAGCCCAAGCTGACTGACAAGCTGACGTTGTGTAAACTAGTGTTTACACAACGGATATATTTGTATATTATTATAGTGTAAAACGATGATTTAGTTTTTGCAATAATTAGTAGAGTGGCATCTGTGGTATTTTGATCCTACTAAGTTTCGGATAGCTTCATCATACCAACATAGGTTATACAAGATAATGTTCCAAGTTTTATTCGTCAGGATGTCTACGATTAAAAAAGGATAAGTTCAACTGTCTGCAAAGGCAATTTAGGTTTAATCCCCTCTTCCGACATTTAGTTTTATTTTCAATTCTGAGGGATAGCCTTTTATCATGTTACAGTTTCGAGGGGCTGACAACTTTAGTGGTAGGGTACACATGCAAAAAACAGGCGGAACCCAATTGTGAGACGTGTCAGGGACTTAAATGTGACAATCGGCTGTTATACCATAATCATCTTCGGCAATGAGGGGTTTCCAACTTTTCTAGTTTGTGTACCTGTTTTGTTTCCGGTGTTTTTGATGGCGAGAACAATTTGGTTCCATGTTTATCACGGAGAGAGGGAATTGTAAGTATAAGAATCGGTTGCTATACTGTACCTTTGAATTAAGTGTTTACGCAACGGATAAAAATGATAATGTAAAACAATGAGTTGGTTTTGCAATAAGGGGAAACTATGGTATTTTGATCCTGAAAAGTTACGGATAGCCTTAATAAAATCAACTAGATTGTATAAGATAATGTTCTAAGTTTTCATCCGTTACGATGTCTGCGATTGAAAAGGATAAAGTTCAACTGGCTCCAAAGTCAATTTAGACCCTTCTTCCTATATTCTTCTCTTGTCGTTTTCTCAAAGTTGAGGAATAGTCTTTGATTATGTGATTACTGATTGTGTTTGGAGCGTACCGTTTTAAAAGTTTCGATGGTTTCACAACTTAAGCATTTGACCAATAGCGAAGAAACAAAACCAAAGTGTTGCTCTAAAGGTTGCTGCAACACTTCAGGTTGACCAGGCAACGTAGATCTAGTTTATATTTATATAGATTTTATCTAGATTTTATTTTTACATTAAAAAACGGCGTTTCCGCGAGGTCTAACTTGTTGGCCAAGTGTGTGGCATACACTTATGTTTCCGTGACAAACACTCAGAAACGTGTGACACACAAATATGCCGCGTAAAAACGCCTCTATGGTTGGCTGGGTTTAATGCTAAGAAATTTAAGGATCCCTGTGTCGCGGAACACTGGCTAGACCTGCACTGAGAAAAAGTGCAACAAACTCTTATCAATCAATCAATCAATAATTTTACTAACCCGTATAAAAATGGCACAGAACATGCCCATACGGAGTATATGAAAAACAATAAAAAATTAACTCAATAACTCTGTAAATCGCTGCAACCAACAACCTGAAAGAAGTGAATGTCACTGTTTATGAGACTTGGGTGACAGGAAATCTTCTTCTTATCACGGGAAGAGAGAGCAGATTTTAAGTTGAAACAGCGTCTTTTGAGGCCGTGTTTAAGCCGGAAGGACGGCTCTTGCTTGGCTCGCCAGTGATTAGGTGGCCGCCTTAAAAAGCTTCGAGCGAAATTTATCTTTATGTTTATGACGAGATAAATACTTCTCACGAAGTGGTCTGCCTCCGAGTTTTTCTCTGACGAATCATCCAAATCTAGGTATTCTTGTTTATTAGACAGTTGACGAGTACCTATCTCCCTGTCGCTAATAAGCGTCGAGATAAGCGTATGAGTAATGAACCTTTGAGTGGAATCTATCAGTCCTGTTGTTAAATGACGTCGATTCTAATTGGACGGAATTGACCATGTCTGTCATTTTTTTTAGGAATTGACTGACGATCCCGTCTTCATCAAGGACTTTCCCTGTCCCTTTGACGTCACGCCTGGAAAACTAGGTAAAGTCTAGAACGCTTGACAGATATATATTATATATATATATATGTAGTATCTTAGGCTATGGATGGTTTCGAAAGTTATCATGGCATCGTACGTGGAGAAATGGCAGCGTTGTCGTATCGACGATGAGTAACAGATCTTGTCGGCTTGCTTAAGGATCATATCCAAACTCAGACTTTTAGTGCTGATTTTCAGCTTTTGCTTTCCGTACCCGCCCTCTGTTGTGGTTCACCATTAGGACGAGATTTTCTTCTGTGTTCCACTGCATTTTCTGTGGCATTTTTTCCCAAGTTGCAATTTCTCACAATTTTCTATCTAGATTTGACACCAGCTTGATGCTTAGGCTATAATCAAACCATGCGTAAAACGGATGTGTCGGCTACGATGCTTTTGCAGCAATATTTCGGCCCTTCTTGGCAGGGTCCTCGTCAGGCTGTCGAACGTCAGTAATAACCCTTGCCAAGAAGGGCCGAAGTATCACTGCAAAAGCATCGTAGCTGACATATCAATTTTATGCATTGTCCGTCTTATTATGCAGCTTGATGCTGCGTCTCCTCCTCTCTTGATGACATCAAATCCTAACTTACCCTGTGTTTTCCTTATTAATGTCATCTACATAGTAAAATTTAGAAAATCTATTTTCCAAACAGTATTGACTTTGACTTACCATACTTTCCAATTATTAAATATATTTTCTTCATTACCATTCACCTACTCGTATATTTTTAAACTTAATAAAACCAAACAAACATCAATTTTCTACAGTTAAAATTCAAGCTGTCAAATTATCTAGGTGCGATCAGGAATTCCTGCCGCATTTAAGATAGCATTCGAGGATCCGGTGCAAATTTCCGGTACTGATATCCGGATGGGCTTGATGTCTCGACCGTTATCCGATATTCCGGATGCGGTGGGGAATATTCGGGTATGGTTTCAAATTCTTAGGACGAGAAAGCTTTTGATATGGCATTTTGTCTCAAAACCTCATTTCCTGCATGTAGTTTCTGTTAAACAAAAATGGCAAAAAGAAACTACGCCGAGACAAGGACAACAGAAATCACAGGTCCATGCACAACCCACAACCTTTTTTTTTTTTTTTTAAATACCTTTTTTCTACGAATCATCACCTCTACACATAAAAACTCTAATCCCAACCCAAGCTTCTACAAATAAATCGAAACAAACACCACCAGACAGAGTCCCCTATAAACTACAAATACACTCCGAAATCCAGAATTGGAAACTACTGTATTTACTTAAATCTGTAGCCTACTGTAAATTTTAATACAAACATAAAAACTTCCAATCTGCCCCTAAACCATATTTATTTTATTTTCTACATTTTCTGAACAACTAACTTTAATTTTCATGGGTCGTTCTAATTCATTTCATAATAAAATTATTCTCTAAAACCTCTTAATTTTCCCTTATATTAAAGTAATTAAATCGGGAGCATTCTAACATTTGCAGTGTCTAGACTAGATCACCTCCACCAGGTGTCATGAACTATTATAATACTCTTGACTAATTATTTGTGCCGATGTAGAACTGCCGCGTGCCCAGCGAAGAGCCAGAAATTGCACGACAGCAAACGTTGTTGATTGGTTTATACACTGTCAGAAGTTTCATAACAGATTGCGCATAACACTTTCAAGATAACACCTTTTCACTTAGAAGTGTTATGACCAATTAAGTTTATACTATTTCGTGCCTAGATCTCCAACAACACCTTCAATAGGTAAAAATACTACACTGTCAGAAGTTACATAACGACAACAGAAGGATGTGCGGTTTCAGCAGATAACACTTTGGGATGTTATCTGTTATGTTTCTTTCGTTCCCGTTACTATTTTTACCAATTGAAGGTGTTGTTGGAGATCTAGGCACGAAATAGTGTAAACTTAATTGGTCATAACACTTTATTTCTAAGTGAAAAGGTGTTATTCTTGAAAGTGTTATACGCTATCTCTTATGAAACTTCTGACATTGCACAGAATCAGTTTTGAGGGTTCGTTTGGATGACGTTTCTTGTTCTTCCCCAGGTTCACCGGCGTGTTTCGGACTTAGTCACATACCCCTGGTCTCCCCTCGATTACGCTTAGTTCATAAGAAAGCGAGAGATGGTCTGAAGTGACAGTAGTTCGAGCAGTGCAAAATAACACTAAGGAGTATAGCGCCAAGACCTATGCTTTCCGTGCTTTGCAAACGGGCCATATTCGTAGCGACTCCCACTGCACTACGCTTTGTGGCATTTAAAGCGAGACAAACTTGCGAGTTTAGAAATTTCTAGTAAAGCGAAAGTGCGGCTTGCACACACCAATGAAACAATGGAGGCTGTATCGTTTACAACTAATTCTGAATGTTGTCGTTTTAAATTCAGGAGATCAGTTAGAGCAAAATAGCGTGTATAGTTATGTTACAGGAACCTTAATTAACTCCTAATTGCAGTCTGCTCATTATCCCCAAGCTGCCACAAAGACCATCAAATCTCACGTCCCATAGGAATTTTCAGTTGTTTGTCGAATAGGCGGCTTTTTGAGCCCAGTGTGACCAAGCTCTAAATCTGCGAAAGTCTCATACATTCAGCTCCTAAAGCAATTTAAGTTAGATACCCTTTCATGCCACCGATTTCAACCTAGATTTCAACTTGTATGAAATTCGGTACATCTATAGTCCAAAGCCCATTTCACCGTGATATCCTCCCCCCTGATTTTGTCCCTTCCCGAGTTCGTCTTCCTCGTCAAGCTGCCGAGCCTGTGCCTCGTTTAGAGCCGATGGTGGCTTTCCAGGGTTGGTCACCAAAAGTAACTTCGTACACCCTGGAAAGTAACCCAAAAGTATCTCAAAGTAACCCAATGTAACCTAATGTAACCCAATGTAACCCAATGCAATGTAACCCAAAGTAACCCGATGTAACTAAAAGTAACCCAAAGTAACCCTGAGTAACCCAAAGTATCCTGAAGTAACTCGTACACACTGGTTCTTGGTGACCAATCCTGGGTGGCTTTGCGAACAAGGTAGGATCAGAGTTTCGTCCCCTCGTTTGTTCGTTTATAAACTCAGAGCGCATTTGAACGTTAATTTTTATATTATTTATATTTTATTAATTGTAGTCGATTAATGTTATTGACCATATTTATGATAAGAAGTCGGCACAAATGTCGCAAAGTTGGATATAGCCTACATGCAATTGTTATCTTATAAAGTTTGACGCAAAAAAGCCCATCGGCTTGTCCGTTCTGTGTTTTTATTATAGATGGATAGATAGATAGATTTATTAATTGCTAAGCAGCCCGAGGGCCATGGCAACAAATAATCACAAAAAAAATATCACACACCAGAAGCAAATGCACAATACAAAATAACAACACAAAAAGAAAGAAAAAGCTCCTCCGTAATCTTTCTCTTCTCTAATGACTAATTTTCAATATTTCTTTGGTATTTCCGTAATCCAAAAATCTACTTCTATGTTCCATCGCTGTCCTCAGCAATCGCCCCAATCTCTTAATCGTAGTAAAACACTCATTCCTAACAACTCTGATTAACCATTCTTCGTCAAACTCACCCACACGGTACTGTTCTTTCCTCCATTCACTCAGCTCCATGCACTCGCAAACCACGTGAACCAAACTCTCATTCTCGCATCCACACATCGGACAGAAGTAAGGACGGGATTTCTGCCTAAAATTACCAATATAACGTCTTCTAGCACCAATTGCCGCCAACATTTCAGTAATTATCTTTAATTCCTCCCGCTTAAGACCCGCTTTAAACCTTTATACTCTCACCCCATATCTCCCTTACCGCAGCATAAAGACTCAGAGATTCAGATTGATCCTTTTGGACATGCCAAACCTGTATTTCCTGGCTCTTAAAGCACAACTCTTACTAGAAACGATCTTTTCCCTGTAAAAGGTTTTCGAAAATACCATTACTTTCCACCTGAAACTAGCGAATCTCTTGTTAGCGCTTGTCGGTTATATCCAGCCTTCCTGCTCTCCGACGCGGCGGCTGGGCGCAAAACATTTCAAAACTGAACGTGATTTGGTTAAAAAGAGGGAAAACTTATCAAACAAAAGAAGTAATAAACAGAAGATTATCACATCCTTATGTGTGAAAGAGTTGTAAGCGAAAAATGAAGATTCCGGCAACCTTTTCTTTGGTTGACAGGCAAACACTGCAAGGCCGAAACAGCGGTAAAATTCGTAGTTACGAAACGACACAATGGAGAAAGGTGGGGATTTTAGAAGCTTATATTTCCGTATGGGAGCTAAGTATATTATAAAAGGCAGAATTAGCAAGAGGGGCCCTTTAAGTATTTCCTGCACTAGCTTGGTAACTCCTTCCTCATTTCCTACTCCGTTATTCCACATTCCCAATTCCACAATCTTCCAATATCTTTTTTACTGAATTGTTAAAAGTATGTGTTAACAAGAAAATCTGCCAAAAAGAAAAAACATACCTGTTATATAATAAAAGGTAAGCAATCATAGCTAAATATTTGGTAATATCTTTCTTCTATATGGATGAATGAATGATGAATGATGTATTTAAATCAGCCAAAAAAGCCATAATCTAACAAAAAATAAATAATAAATAAGAAAAAATAACACATCAACAAAACAACCGCTAACTACTTATATAGCTTTTGCTAAAAAATAATCGTATTTTCTAGAAGAACAAGAGCAAAGGTTTCGATGGGATCCCAAAAATTGTTTATATGATCCAGCCAGACGACTGAGTCTTGTCTTCGCCAGATCCAGTCGTCGCCAGACTCCTTGAACATTTTTACTATTAAGGCCAAGATTAAGGCCAAACAGCTAATCATCTGAAAAAATCAAGTTCAGATATGGATTCAGCATGTGTGTATATAAGTCGCTATAAGTCATATCTGGTCGAAACTTCCTGCCTTATCTTTCTGTGAAAACCCCGTGAAAACAAAGCTTGAAAACGAATTCAGCGTATCCCCTTACCCCTATATTGAACATCTAATCAACTTCAAATAAAACTTCAACTTTTACCAAACTTTCCGGTTTCGGCCGGATTCCGGGCGAACTACTTGTCCGGCGAGTCATATTCGTGTTCAGCATGTCTTCTTACCCCTTAATCCAGTGGTTCCCAACCGGTGGTACGCGTACCCCAAGGGGTACGCGAGACCCTTGCAAGGGGTACGCGAAGGAACCAAAGTTGATCTAGTATGGAGCTTCAAAATCTCGTCTCACTCATTTATGATTGCCGAAAGCCTAATATTACCAGCAGAGTATCACCGGCCAAAATGTATCTTAAGGGGCAAGGTATTTCTACTGGCCGACTGTTTTTTTTTTTTTAATAACTGCTTTTACGAAAAATCGCGGCGCTTCGCGCAGACTCTTTTCTTTTTAATCGTCTGGCCGACCTTTTTGGGGGGAGGGGTGTTGTCAACCTGTGCGTGACGCCTCTGATTACAAGCCCGAGTGAAAGTCAGTGAAATAATGTTGATTCCAAAACAGCTAGCCTACTGCCGTAAAATCTGTTCCTGTGTCAAACAATATCGTTTCAAGAAGAATCGAAGACATTGATAGTGATATTGTCATTCAGGTTGTGAAACGAAACGAAAAAGTTTGCGATGCAGCTTGACGAAAGCACGTGGAACATCAAAACCAAACACGGAAACAGGCTGACTTTAAAAAAAATTGCCGTAATGACGTCGAGCCGAGATTCGAGAAAATTTTAGCCACAAAGCAGCCTCTAGTGATTGCTTCATTGATTTTGTATATATTTCTACACATGTATGGCTTATCATTTATGATTATAAATATCGTCTTTTTCACGTTCTGAAAAAGGGGGTACGCAATCTTTTCGAACCTTGATTAGGGGTACGCGGTACGGCAGGTTGGGAACCACTGCCTTAATCGACCATCTCATTAGCTGTTTACAAATATATTGTTTGCCCTTTAATTTGAACCCCCACCCCTAAATTTAGGGCTACAGAGCCCATCTACGAACTCGATCTTTCCCTTGACCCGAAGAATCCTCACATCAAGTTTCATCAAAATTTCTTATTCCCTTCGAGACTCGAGATTCATCATGCTCACTGACGGATGGACAGACGGACAACTTTTTTGATGTCATAGGTATCCCTCCTCTTACGTTTTCGCATCCCAAAAAAACTGGCTACTAAGGTATTAAATGCAGGTTGACCTACTTAATAATTAATGAGCTGGCGATATCGACAGGCTAGTTACTCTGAAGGGTGAACTAATTTGTTTGTGATTTGTGAATGATGTCGGGTGATGTTAGGATTTCGCAGAAGGAACGCGTACACTTGTGTTCGTGATAATCATTCCTACTGGCAATGTCCCCTCTATTTTCATGCATACCAACCAATTTCTTTCATTTCAGGTGACCGGTGGTTCGTCTCATGCATCGGCACCCTCTATCTTCTCAAAGGATTCTTCTACCGCGTCGTCCCTGCCGATCAGAGCTTCGAGAGTAGCAACTCCGACGATAGCTACTGCGGCGCTTTTCGATTTCGCCTTTGGTGGTGTGGCGAATGGGTAGAAGTTGTTGTTGACGACCGTTTGCCTACATTCAATGGAAAACTGGTATTTGCCCACTGTCAGGGATCTGGGCAGTTCTGGCCGAGCCTTCTTGAGAAAGCCTATGCCAAGTAAGTTTGGTCTTAGTTGCTTTTCAGTAGTTAATCTCACCTCTGTTTACAAAAAGGACAACAAAATTAGTTTGTTTCTCAAGCTCAACCATACAACTCCCGCTTGACAATGTATTTCATTCATATTCATTGTGACCCCCCCCCCCACAATCCCCAAAGAAAAATCCTGAAAGAATCTCCTAGTGCCCAAAGCAGTACTGCACAGTGGTCAGCGAAACACCAGCATGCACTTCCATCTCCCTATCAAGTGCCGAAGACCAACCATCGGAAGCCGCTACCTCACCAAAACCTAACTACCTCACCCTAACACGCTGCCAGCGACAAGGACCCACCACAGCTCTCGAACCTGCTGCAAGACCTACTTCAGCCTTGGCCGACCCCTCCCGAT
Source organism: Branchinecta sandiegonensis (assembly GCA_030848855.1). Lineage (NCBI taxonomy): Eukaryota > Metazoa > Arthropoda > Branchiopoda > Anostraca > Branchinectidae > Branchinecta > Branchinecta sandiegonensis. Next base: position 25,585,511 of record JAUPMV010000002.1, on the reverse strand, counting down.
TCCGCCAGCCTGAACCTGAAACACAGTGAACGCCAGCCTAACCACAACCGGAGGCAATGAAGAGGCTTCACCAGCTCTTCAGCCGAATGAACTTTTGCGATTTTTAAGCCTTTTTGCCATTTCCTTTAGGTTAAAAGTACACACAGATTTGTATTTTGTTTAACTCCATCTAGATTTTACCCAGTCACTTTGCTTGCGGTTGCAAGCTTTCGGTTACTTTAACGGAGTGGCTACTTCTGTAAAGACATTCCTGGCAAAGTTTTATGGCATCTTGCGATTTTGAGGCCGCTGGAAGGTAAGATACCTGACCGCAAAACTTACGACAAGATCGACGCCCAGCAGAGTTTGCTGAGCTGCAGTATTCAACGATAGTATACAGGCCCCCACCCTCGTGGTGTTTGTACCGGGGTCACTCTGGGTCATATCAAGAATAGATAATCTGACAGACCTCCGTCTCCCTCTCTCTGTAATACGACTATGCGGAGTCGAATATTTCCCCATACCCTGTCCGCTACGAACGAGCGGAGGTTACTAGCTTCGCGCCATATCACGTTTCGTGACCTCTACAAATAGCTAAATCGCTGTTAAGCCGCTGGTGACGAAAAGTAGGAGTCAAAGCTGATTGGTTCTCTGGACGCGCTCCCGAGCTGCTCAGCGCGCGGAATACGCCTCCTTCACTATTTTTTGTGCGATAAGCAACGGCGAAGACGGAAGAGGAGTAAACGGGTATCAACATCAGCTCAAAGCTAGAGTAAATACCTCTAGGTTCGCTCAGTTATGTTGGGGTTTTCATAATCGCTGCATGCGAATAAAGACAGATGTAAACTACCATGTACAGAGCTAGTAAAGAGAGCTGTGCTGGGCTCCAGAAGCATTACAGACTGAAGTGCTACAGTTTTTAGGCCCCATACTAAATTGTTCATAAAAGGTTTTTTTATATATTTTAGCCGTCCGTGGAGAGCTTCAGATATTTTGAAAAACATATATATTTATATTTTCAAAACACATATATATATTCAGACCCTGAAATAGTTGTAAGTGTTGAGTATCGTATTATTAGTGTGTCAGTTATGGTAAGAATAAAAAAACCTTGAACTTTGAACCTTGGCACCTACACTGTAAAAAGTTTCTCCGAGAAAGTATTAAACTTAACTGCAGTATTTGCTACTGGGATTAATCTCATCTCTACTGATAAGATTAATCCGAATTAGAAATAATCTTATCGCAGTAGAATATTTATCCTAGTAGCAAATACTGCAAGATTTTTGTTTACAGTGTAGTCGGCTGTCAATAAGAAAGTCCAGGTTCACTAGACGAACCGAACGAAACATTTCTGTGGGATTATAGTTAAATATATTGCATTTTAGTGAACTAAGGATCTCCCTCTTAGGCTACATGGCTCCTACGAGGCATTGAAGTATAGCACAACCCTAGACGGCCTGGCTGACCTTACCGGTGGTATCACTGAATGCGTCCCAGTCAGCAATGAAACAGCAAATACCGGGCGATTACTCGCTAGGCTGCTCAGCTCTACTTCCGTCGTCACTGCAACGATACAACCGTCAACTCAGTCCCGAAGTAAGGTTGACAAGTTGGAAAATGGCCTGTTAGTAGGACTGAATTATAAAGTTCTGGCTGTTGACACGGTAAGCTCTCCATATTCTAGTTTAGGCGAAGGATCTGCCACATTCCAGGTAGAAAGCGGCGTCAAACAAGGCGGCGTACTTTGACCAGTTTTTTTCAGTTACTGCATGGACTGGGTCTTGGAAAATGCACTTCGTCAATCCAAAAGGCATCCCTGTTGGGCTTAACACTGTCACAGGCTTAGACTACGTCGACGACGTCGATCTTCTCACCACCGATGTCGCTGAAGTCCAGTCATCGTGGGATAATGAATAAATGAAATTATTACCCATTTTTAAGACTAAAGTCACAAGCGGAGTATGAAAAAATAAGAAAGAAAAAAGACAAGAACGCACAACATGTGACACATAGATTTTGATACTCTTATTTACGCATGGGGCAACATAGCCCCATTTAAGTGTGGCTAGCATCAAGCGAACGAATAAAACGTGCAATTCGCTCAGATACTGCAATAAATGGATCGGTGACATTATACTTTGCCGACAATTTAGAATTGCGGTTCCACGGACGTAGTCCTAGAAGATATTTGCAATACCTATAAAATGCGGAACGAATGCTTCTTTTATCTTTCGGAGTCTGTAGTGACCAGAATAACGACAGCGCTAGTGCATATCGAATGCGGAATATAGCCGGGCCAGCATGTGCCTGTTGTAACGACGCTTTAGAATGTAGCCTTGTTTGATGAGATAATCAACACGAATCAACACCAAGAAGATAAAGCCCAAGACTTCCAAATCCACCTTTATGGTGAGATCCTAGAAAAAGTCAACAGCTTCACGCATCTTGGATCGGAGATTGACAGCAAACGAACTTCGACATTCAGAAGAGGATCGACAAAGCACAAGCAGTAGGCTATTCCGGCAGTTACGGCGTCATCTTTGGTCCTGAAGAGAGATCAAAAGAAATAGAAAACCGTAATTTTCAGGGTTTTTTTCTTGATCGCCTAGCTATCCCTCTAAGATGACGTGCGAGGGATAAGTATAATTTTGGATATTTCGGTTGCACTTCCGGCAAACTGTCCTCAAAAATCACGGTTTTCTATTTCTTTTGTAATGAATGGTCAGCTTGGCATCAAACCTTATATTCGAAGAGAGATCAGCATAAAAACCCAAAGTCTGCATATACATAACGGCTGTCCGATCAGTCCCGTTCTATGGTGCTGAATCCTGGTCCACGAAAGGAGTGAGCTATTGAAACTTTCGACCATCGATGCCTCCGTTACATCCTCAGAGTGAGATTTGCAGAGAGAGTATCGAACGCTGAAGTCCGCCGTCGATGTACAAATATAGAAAGAGCCACAGCCGTCATCAAAATCCGTCACCTACGTTGGCTTGGTCACGTCGTTCGGCGCCCAAACGACCGCCTGGTCAAACAAGTTCTCCTAGCAGAACCTCTTCCCCCTTGGCGAAGGAGACCGGGTGGTCAAACCAAGAACTGGTGGACGATATACTTCTCATAGATATATATTATTGTTTCAAAATATTGAGGGGGGGGGGGGGTTTCAACGCCGAGGTCAGTCGCGTCAACTGAAAATTCTCTTGGAGAGAAACATAAAGCCACGCCTTAATTTACCGAAACCTGCTAAAGTTAACGGTGCAAACTATGTGTACTGTTATGCTATGCTGAAGCGGAGCAACTCAGTTTTTCTTTAACGTTAACAAATGTAAGATATATCCTTTTTGTTGAAACTGCGCATTTTGTGTAAATCTTATGAAACTTTGGATAGCGTGACGTTTAAAGACGATATACTTTTCATTTATTCGTTTACGAGGGATGTATCGCAGAGATGTTCTTGGTTCTATTTATACGGCTGTTGATCTTCCTCACATTCTTTTTCCGTCTGCTTTCTTTTCTTCTTTCCGTCCTTCTGAACTTTCTGCGTTAAAAGTTACTTATTATAAATTCTCTAAATTCCTTCTTGGTTTCCCGATTTCTGCGAGTAACTCTTTCTTAACTTCGAATTTTAAAGTGAAGAATCCTTTGGAAACTTTAAATGGTAAAATCCAGAACTTTCATAAAAAGGCTGACAACATTCTTCTTCATCACAACCTTTTTCCTTTTTTCACAAAATAGCGCCCTGATTAGTTGGTTTATTTTGAGCTTTGTTTTTTTTTGCATGTACTTTGTTGTATATTTAGTAGGCTAATTTGTCTTTAACGGTCAGCTGTTTATTAGTATGTAAGTGTGTGTGAGTCTGACTGTCATGTTGTTGTTCCTTTTTATACATTACTCTTCAGTTTTGAAGGATTCAAATAAATAATAATAATAATAATAATAATAATAATGTAAATATATTATTGTTTCTAAAATGTTGGGGGGTGGGGGGCAGTGCCGAGGTCAATCGCGTCAACTAAAAGTTCTCGTGGAGACAAAGACAAAGCCTCGCCTTAATTTACCGAAACCTGCTGAAACCTGCGAAACTTGCTAAAGTTAACGGTGCAAACCATGGGTACTGTTATGCTATGCAGAAGAGGAACAACTCAGTTTTTCTTTGACGTTAACAAATATAAGATATATTCTTTTTGTTGAAACTGCGCATTTTGTGTAAATGTTATGAAACTTTGCATAGTTTGACGTTTAAAGACGATATACTTTTCATGGAAATATATTATTGTTTCCAAAATGTTGGGGTGGGGGGGGGGGGGGGGCAGTACCGAGGTCAATCGCGTCAACTGAAAATTCTCGTGGAGACTAAGACAAAGCCACGCCTTAATTTACCGAAACCTGCTGAGAGGCTGCGAAACCTGCTAAAGTCAACGGTGCAAACAATGTGTACTGTCTGCTATACAGAAGCGGAACAACCCAGGTTTTCTTTGACGTTAACAAATATAAGATATATCTCTTTTGTTGAAATTGCGCATTTTGCGTAAATGCTATGAAACTTCGGATAGTGTGACATTTAATGACATTTGCGAATGTGATCGCTGAACCATTGCCGTGTTTCAAAGAGTTCGAGATCTTGAATTAAATAAAAAAAGAATGGCTTCTTGCGTCATTTGTTTAAAATTATTGACAGCAATAATATGCGTAGGTTTATAAAAGGCTGTTGGTTGTATTTCTTATTTTCGCCAACGGTTTTGTCCAGTTTTTGGAAGCGTACAGATTTTTTCCAGTCGAAGTTACTCCACCGTTTCTGTTTTGAAATAGGTAAAACAAAAATTGATTTTTTCATTTATCGTTTCCATAGGCTGATGTCCCTGGGGTTAATCCCATCCAGCTAGTGAAGCTGAAGCACCCTCACTCCAAACTATCTGACTGGTGTGGACCTTGGTCACGTGGATCTGAGGAATGGGACGACCTGAGTTCTTCGGAAAAAGAACGACTGGGACTGAAGCAGCTGCAGGATGGCGAATTCTGGTAAGCTTGATCCGATCAGCTACAGAACTGCGGATCCTGGAACAATTTAGGCTAACTTACCTTATTTTAAGTTAATACTTCGCTACCCCTTCGGTCAAGCCAGAAGGGTCAAATCCGCACAGTAACTTCACACCGAAACCGAAACCGAAAACCCTCAAATCTTTTATCTAGAAACTTCACTGAAATTGTATTTGCTATTGGGATTAATCTTGTCTCTAAGGAGATACGATAATCTCTTATTACTGCAGTTAACTTTAATCCAATCAATTTATTACCCGTCAAGAGGGAGGGCGTGTAGCCCTAGTGACGGAGTACAAAAAAAATAAAAAAAATAACAACAACAAGAAAAAAGACAACGTACGTGACAAAATTTTACACTAAAACACAGCACAAACATAACTTGATAACTACAGATTACACGAAGAGGGAAGACCACTGGTGGTTCAGTTTACTAGCGGAAGATTTGAAATCTTCCGCTCTTTTATCAATAACCTTAGCGGGCAGAACCAGATGGAATTTCTGCGCCAAGAAAGAGTTACTGGTCCAGGGGGGCAAATGCAGCAGATACTTTGCAAACTTAAAATAGATCCGGTGAACATTTTTCTTATTAGAAGCAGAAAAAAATTGCCAAATGGGGGACATAGCAAGAAGATGGGGCACAGTTAGGCTGTTGAAGAGTTTAGAAAGATGAAACCGACTAAGATGTGTGATATTAGAGGCAAGTGAGTCATAAGCGATCCGTATCTTATTAGCGAGGTTTTGAATGGCAAGCTTGATGGTTTCTTTTATGGTTGTTCCGATGGGCATGCCAAGGTAAACAACACTGTCAGAAAACGGAATAGATGTTTCAGAAAGTTCAAGTCGCTTGTCTGGATTACCCTTAAAATTGAAAGCAATTGCTACAGTTTTGTCGACATTAAAACTCAGACCGATCTTCTGATATTCAAGTTTTAGTTTCGAAAACGTACTCTCACTTCCCAAAAAAGTGCGACTTAAATTCAAAATATCATCAGCGTAAGTAACCAGAGACAGAAATACACGTGCACTCGACAGAATTTTGAGCAGGAAGAACCGAGTTGTTAAAAAGAGCAGGGGAATCCATACTCAGAGAAACTTTTTCAGTGTTTCAGCGAAGCCTTATCCCTGAGAAAAGCGACTGAAAGAGAAGAAGCCGAAGCCGGAATAGCCTACCCTGTCTAATTGGTTTATAATCTAGACCCTAAAAAATTATAGATTTAATTATAAAATTATAGATGGTTTTATCTATAATTTTTCCTGCATTAAACCAGGGTATTCCTGCAGTGCTTCCAAGATGCTCATTGCCTCCCATCTTTTCATCCTAGTTGGACCTTATTTTAATGAATTAATAAAAAACAATTATATGTCTTGATAATCTTGATACCGCTGTCCTTTTGAAATGAAAAGGACAAAAAGATGAAAAGATTAAGCTTCTGCCCTGTTTCCATTTTTCGCTGGATCAACCGAATTATCGGTGAAAAGACGAAGTAGATATCGAGGTTTAGCATGTGTTCTTGCCCTTTTATGAACGCTCATAAATCAACATGATATCGAAATGTTTAGCCAATTTTGACGGATTCCGATAGGAAAAGGAAGCAGAAATAAACTGGTCTTCTGACCTCTCTTGTGTCTCCCATTTCTTCTTACCGCTGTATGGACACCCTGATGAGCTTGAAATTAACCTTTCTCATGCTCTAGTTAATAATTTCCTCGCAGATCCCTGAATAAAGTGTTAAAGGACCTGTCTTACCTATAATACTAATGCAACTTACTTCCAAAATCACTCCATACATTTCTAAACCCGGAGACCCCAATTTCGTACGGTAAATTCTAACCCCTCTAAACAAAACCACACTGATTTTCTCACTTGCCGTGTTTTGCTGCCTTCAATGTGTATCACGCTGTTTACGGTTGTCTGTGAGAAATATTTTCATCAGGAAAACCGGTTATGTAAATTATTTCTCTGTTTTCGCTACAAGTCAACGGGTCTCGGAAAAGGCTTAAAACAGCCAAAACCGTAGGTTATTTGTTGAAAGCACAGCATAGTTTTAAAGTATTCAAAAATTTTAAAATACTTTAAGTTGAAGAGTAAATAGTGCGAGGGGTGCAACGTCTAGGCTACCGGATTCTTTTATAGGTCTGTAAGTTCGTCCTAGCCTACATCAAGTATGGTGAAAATGTTTTCAACACGCTCGACAATGATCGTGTTTATAGACGGATGCACAATGTCTGGCCCCAATAAGTAGGAAGTACGCTACTACCCCCACCCCACACCCAAAATAAATGTGGAAAACGTTGGTAGAAAATTCGTTCACAATTGGCAAATCAAAGGTTTGAATGGTCCACTTGAAAACTCGTCGACCCTGAAATTGTTTGTGATTGTTGGTTTTGATTAGTTGCTACCAGTTTGTGATCAACCTGTAGCCTCACAGTGTATAGGAAGAACTAGTAATTAGTCTTAGAGCCCTAATAAGTAGGCTACTACCCCCACCCCACACACAAAATAAATCCAGAAAACGTGTGTATAAAATTCGTTCACAATTGGCAAATCAAAGGTTTGAATCGTCGACTTGAAAACTCGTCGACCCTGAAATTGTTTGTGATTGTTGGTTTTGATTAGTTGCTACCAGTTTGTGACCAACCTGTAGCCTCACAGTGTATAGGAAGAATTAGTTATTCGTCTGAGAGCCATAATAAGTAGGCTACTACCCCCACCCCACACCCAAATTAAATCCGGAAAACGTGGGTAGAAAATTCCTTCCCAATTGGCAAACCAAAGGTTTGAATGGTCGACTTGAAATTTCGTCAAATGGCTTTTCGGAATTTCTTACCACTCAGTTTCAAGTTGCGTCTTACGGTTATAGTTGAAAGTGAGGACATCATCAGGCCTTATGTTATCATAATAACTATGGCAAATTTTAAAAGTTTCGATCAAATCACCTCTTAGAAATCTGAAAGATAAACTGGGTAATCGTAATTTTTGAAGCCGGTTTTTATAAGGAAGATGGCGAATAGCTGGCACTGTTTTTGTGGCTCTTCTTTGAACTTGCTCAATGGCGAAAATATCATTGATATAGAAGGGCCTTGTTGTTGCGTAGCCATCTTCAGTTAGTGGGCGAGCTAGTGCCTTAAATAAAATGGGAAAGAGGGAATTGTCCTTAAATGTAAATGTCTTTCTCATAAGATTCACAATTGTTGTAGTTTTCTTAATGATAGTGTCGTAATGCGTAGAAAATTTCAGATCTCTTGTAAAATTTTAAAATTGTTAAATTTTAGATGTTCTTTCCGTTTATTTTTTTATCTTGTGGGGCACGAATTACTACTAATAATAATGTTGCGGAATACGGGCAATAGCACCCGGTAATTGCTAGCAGGCAGAGAAAAACATTCTATATCACCTGGCTCGTCCATAAATTTAGTTTAAATTTATATCTCGTGTAATCAGTTATAGAAATTGGTAAGTCTCGCAAGGATGAAAAAGCGAGAATGAACGCGCTATCATTTCATTTTCTTATTTAATTCTATTGATGAAAATTACAAGTCTTGCGACACTGGAGAAGCAGCATTATTACCTGACCCCTCTGTAGGTGATTTTATCCAGCACGGTAATTTTTTCTTGTTTCAATTCAAGCTTTAAATTGTGTAATCAGTTTATGGAAATTCAAAAGCCGTGCGAGACTGGAACAAAAATCGTTATGATTTTTCACGGCATGACAAAACGTTGGTTCTCATGTGTGGCTGCGCTCTCTTGGATGTGATAATTCAGTTGATTTATCGAACCGAGAACACTGCTTAAAGTGTGGGACGCAAAACACCTGTCCATATTGATTTTCGTTCAAACGGGTGTATGAATAAACTATGATGCTTGACGCCTTTGTCTGCACTAGAATTCTAAACGTGTGTTAATATTTACTTCCGGTACCATTAAACAAGGGGTGAGGCCAAATTGTTGTCACTATTATTGCTCAATGATTTCCTGTCTAAGCGTAGTGTAGTTATGATTCACGTTCTTTCTTTCTGGAAATGGTGATAGGTATTTGGCATGTGTAGACCTCTTCCGTCAAATCGAATCGAAAGATCCCCCCCCCCCCCTCCCCATGAGGAATAAACATTTCCTAGTCTAGTCTTTAGCCTGTGTTTAATACAAACTTATCTTCTGGTCTTGAATAAACTTTAGCCGATTATCTACGGCTCGTGACGTCACACGAAAAGTCTATATTTTCCATTTACTAACGGAACTGATTGTCGCTAGAATGATTTATAAGAGTAAACACGTCCGGCACCTCGCTGGCCGCTCGGCTCTGTATAAATAGATAGCCTACAAATATATATTCTGCAACATTACTTTAACCGAACTTCCCTATTTCTTTCATGACGTCACCAAAACGTGGGCCGTAGATAATCGGCTGAAGTTTACTCAATACCTATCTTGTCGGTGGCGAAAAGTTGTATCGGAATTCCATACAGTCGTGACGTATATAGTGACGTTATGTGATTGAGGACCCAACATATAATTTGATCTTTCCTAGGTCATTTTATAAATTTAAACGAGCTCGGCTCTCTCTATATATACATTAAAATATATATTCGTCTATAGGAATAAACTACATTTTTTCGTTCTCTGAGTTAAATAGATCACATGGGTGTGACATCATGCTTGTATGGAATTCCGGTGCAACTAAGTTGACATCATCTTCTCTTGTGAGTCACCATCAATAGCCTCTTCAGGCTTTAGGCAGTGTTTCCACTAGTCGCTACTCGTAACAAGTTGTTGGCTTGTCCCCAGGTTTACAGCTGTAACAAATTTATCTGAGGAAATTGAATTTCAGTCGCATTTATGCAAAAAGTGGGGAGTTTTGCGGTTTCAGAGCTTTTTGGACAATTTCAAGGCCACTCTTTTCTAGAAAAGGATTTCTTTGTTTTGTGAATATCAGCTCGTCTCAAAAGGGCGAATTCTAAGTTTATTTATAGAAGCGAACTGATTCTTACTTATGATCTCCGCACATTTTTCTTCTTTTTTTTCTCGGATTTTTCGTGTTCTCGCTGGAGTGACCCCCTCTATTCTCGCTGTTCCCCTCGATTCCCCGAGGAGTCCTCGGGGAACGGTTAAAATATGCCTTTAGTCTCAGCTTCCCTTTCGATTCTGTAACTTAGGGCGGCTGGTTCGTTGGTGTCTTGGTCCCCATTGCTGGGCAGGATATGTGGTTTCTCTCATTATTACGCACTTTATTAGCTTTTCTAAGTTTAAATATTACTTTCATATTTTTCATATAGTCATAAACACGAAATTCTTGTACCGTGATGAATGTGCAAAATTCTGTTTGCCATATCTTTAATGTGATGTTATATTCGAGTTCAGCACATAAAACTGCATTAGAAACGTGTTTTCATTAAGTTAATGCTAAGCCTAAGGGCAAGGGCGCTTTGGTAATGGAAGATCGTTCGCTAGTGGATATTTCTTGTCAGTTTGTTATGTCTTCATTCTTCTTTTCTTCTTCTCTTTTTCTCTCCTTCTTTTTCTTTCTTTTTTGATTTCTTTGGTTTGTTTCCCTTCAGATTAGATGAATAAAGAATAAGCCCCGCCCATTGCCAGGCCTTCTGTTAGGCCTTATTGTGGGGCCGTAAACAGTTAATGGTGTTTTTTATTTTTATGAATAAATTAAACTGAAACTGAACTGAACTAAGAAAATATTTTTTGCTAGTGAATGAGTAATCAGCGTCACTCAAAGACGGAAATCATGAAATCTGCAAAACCCAGTTATTTAAAAGCGCAGTTCTGGCCAGCAACCAAAAGTTTTTCGTTAAAACTGAAATAAACGACCAATTTTCGGAGGCGCCAGAATATCACAAGCACAGGCTTTTGAGGCCAAATGTCACAGGTTCGGTCGGAGAGAAGTGCCGGCACTGCGATACTCTGTAGCTTGAAAGAATGAACCTACAGCCTGAAGAGAATCCTTGTCAAGAAGGGCCGAAATATCGCTGAAAAGTATCCTAGCTGACTTATCCGTTTGGACTAATTTTTATATACGTCCAGGTTTTGATATGGACTTTAACCTGCTTTGACATTTTTTTTTTTTTAGGATGCCTTACTCGGAGTTTTGTCGCGCGTTTGGCCAGATCGAGATTATACATGTTGACAACGAAACGGCGCGCGACGAAGTCACCCTTCACGGACGCACACCTTGGGCAACGCGTCTGCACCAGGGGGCGTGGCAGCGGGGCGTGACGGCGGGGGGATGCCGAAACAACCCGGACAGTTTTCACATCAACCCCCAGCTCCACCTGATTTTAAGCGAGAATGAAGAAGTGATAATCTCCCTGTGCCAACATAGTGTGCTTGAGCCGAAAGTGATCGGATTTTCCGTCTACCGGCTAGCTAAGCCGTCAAATGAGCTTATAACCAAAACTTTTTTCAAGAAGAATCGATCGGTGATCAACTCTCAGTATACCAATAGTAGGCAGGTGAGTCGTCTCGTTTTATCATGGATCGATAACGATAAGAATTACCATTTTCGCTAAATATGTCGTGCAGATAAGTAAATGCCAGTACGTTTGCTTCAACGCTCCTGCTGCTCTGCGGAAACCCCTCTGAAAGTTAAGTATGGAATGGATTTGAGACTGAATACCGAAGCTGGTGGACTCGGACTCGTCTCGAGACGCCTTATTCAAGGACTTGGACTCGTCTCGGACTCTGCTAAATACGTTGAAAATGTATTCGGAAATTCCCGAAATGTATTCGAGAGTCCCTTAACTGTCTTCGATGAATCGGTGTTTGTATTCGAGAATCGACGAAAAGTTTTCGAGATTATTTTTAGGTCTTCCAGAAACCATATACAAAAATAAATATTCCTTCAGCCCAAGCTGACTGCGAATCACATTTGATGGTGCAAAACAGATACGTCAGCTGAATTTTATTAGAGCTATATTTCGGCCATTCTTGGCAAGGGTCCGCTTCAGGCTCAAAGCCGCTCAAGTTGGAAATACAAACTTGTGGGAAAACCGAACGAACTTGTACAGCTGACTTCAGCAAAATGACAGATTCAGCTGACCTATCCGTTTTGCGCCATCAAATATATACAAAAAGAACTCGAGAATTTCTAAAATATATTTGACATTTAAATTGAAATAAGGAAAACTCGAGAATGACACAAATGTGTTCGAGAATGACAAAAATACATTCGAGAATTTAAAAAATAAAAATCCTCAAACATATTTTTGTCATTCTCGCATACATTTAAGTCATTCTCGAATACCTAATTTCAATTTTGATGTCAAACACTTTTAAAACATTCTCGAATACTTTTTGCAGTTTCTCAAAGACTTTTTATCGATTCTCGAATACTAACGACGATGAGGTATTCTCGAATACATTTTTGACGTATTTAGCCTCAAATCCATTCCATATGGAAGCCATGTTCTCGTAACAGATGACAAAATTCGATGGCTTGGGATAACGATTGTGCAAACCATGCGAAATATTTGCAAGGAAGCAGACAAATCGTCGCTAATGGAATTAGAACTGGTTACTGCAAAATTGTGCCGAACCGTTCGATTTATAGCAGACCTGGGCTTGGGAAGTTATATATTGCTTTTTGCGCACCGCATGTAAACTTCCTTGCTGGACTATATTCAGAAAAAAGGACCTTCGACGCATACGCTTGACATCCTTCAAATGTCTGAGATTTGTGCTATTCTTACCACGGCGCACGCGGGACCGCTACCTGATCCGCCGTTTGTTAATTTCCGACCCGTTGTTGACGCTTGAAAACCTCTCCTCTAATTTGTGTTCTCCGATTGGAAACTACCTGTCCACGACTCCATCAATGGGATTTTAAATTAGTGAATAACCTTTACGGAAAATATTTGTGAGTGTTTTGGGGTTATTTACATGTCTTTGTCCTTTTCTACTGCACTTATGCCCTCGGGCAGTGCATTATAAATCATTCATTCAATGTGTACGATCACAGAAGGTAGCTGACTCTACAGATTTTCAAGCCTATAGAAAGTCTTTTTTCATTTTTATTTTCTTTCTTGCTGGAAGTCTGTTGCTATGCTGTAACCCGGAAATAGTCATCAACAGCAAGCTACTCATCGGGATACTATATCCTTGTTGCTTGTGGGTGCTATTTACGGTAATTTAGGGCATGGAATGTCCAGTGGCTGAAATATGCTGAAGCATTGTCCAAATAGGTGTTAGGTGTATTACGGCGTATAAGGCTTATTACAGATTCCTCTTTTCCTCGGGGCGCGCTGTAATAAGGCGAATAACGAAAATGAGCTCGGCTCTATTCTCCCTTTTGCAGAGCCAATCAGATCGCTTGGTTGGTTCAGCCAGCGGGACGAGGAGAGGAGCAGCGTCATCAGGGTTGCCATGGGAAGCAGTAAAGTTCTACTTTGTTGGAAGCTGAAGAAACAACTTTTCTTCAAAAGAACACGTTTTGTTCTGTTACGAATGCTTACTGCTAGTTCGAGGACCAATGCTGTACATCCGTAATTTTAATAGCTTTTTACAGTATATTGGGCGTCAAATTGTACTGGTGTACTTCAAGTAGTACTAAGAACGCTTTTTCTGATCTTTAGAAACTCGAAAAACTATATTAGCGTGGCAACACCGAACGCTGCATTCATAAGAACCTCTCGGGTTCCCATTTGAACAAGCGTGTGTCTTAAGACGTAAACATCGCGTATAGCGCAATTCAGCTTATTACACCTATTTGGACAATGCTTTAGACGTTGACCCGTAACAGAGGGTGGGTTTGTATGACCGAAAACCGAAGATTAGGATGCATCTTTAAATTTCAGAATAGATTCGGAATCTTACAAAATATATAACTTTAGGTGAGTACTCGTTGCTGTCTTGAGCAAGGCGGATATCTCGTGGTACCAACGACGTTTGAATCAGGACAGGAGTCAAGCTTCACACTACGGGTATTTTCAGCCAAGCCTATCAAACTAAAGTAAGAAATTTATTGTCTCATGCTGGGATCGACTAAAAAGAGGCACGGCTCGGCACGATATAGTGCAGGACGCACGACCACTAAAAAAAAGCACAAAAACTCAAAGGGTCCTTTTAGGCTTGAGAGTGAGGGGCAGGAAATGTTCTAATGTGCCTTCTTTTAGGCTCTGGACTTACGAACTCTCACTTACTTGTCTACTTCTAGTACTTGCTAATCTCTTTTTATTACTCGTGCCTCCTGCGCCAAGCCATGCCGTGCCGTGCCTCTTTTTAGTCGATCCCTGTCATGCTTGCTTGCTGTGGTGGTTGATAACCCGTGTATGATTCGTACCGTGTCGGAAGTGGTAACTCACGCTTTGGGTGACAAAGGATGCTATGCGTGCCTAACCATGGGAAGAGCTTATTATTATTATTTATTTTTTTTCATTAACCGTCAACAGACCGGAGCCACACTGTCAGAAGTTTCATAACAGATAACACAAGGATGCGCGGTTTTAACAGATAATGCGTAACAGGTAACACGAGGATGTTATCTGTTATGTTTGAAAACTTTATGCATGAAATGTTATGCATAACAAGCTTTGTTAGGAAGAGCCAAAAAAGCAGCTACTGACTTTATTCCTTATCGTCATGATGCCGGAAAACTCAGCAGATACTTTTTGACGGTTTTTCGGTTCTCCCTGATGGCAACGCTTATTATCCATAACATTTTGAAACACAACAGACAACATCCGAAGTGTTATCTGTTACCCATTATCTGTTGAAATCGCAGATCCTCGTGTTATCTGTTATGAAACTTCTGACAGAAAAGGCCGATTGCAAAAATGATAAGAGAGAAAAAACAAAAAGAAGAAAGGCACTTTACATATTGTAACGAAGATAACAATTTACAAAAGAAGTCCAGTTAGCAGGAAAACGTAAGTTCATGGGACTCAGAATGTAGATTGGTAACTCGGAAATCTTGTAAGCTGATTCACTTCTGGACAAAACAAGCTGTAACTGTAAATTACTCACTAATTAATTGTTAATAATTGTAATTAATTAATGATTAATTGTAAATTATAGCAATAATTAATTGTAATTGTCACACTTTACTGAGGCTAAAGTACACGGGTTCTCACGGGTGGACTCCCATCACACTTATTGGGTATGACCAGGGACCCATAAATTTCCTGTACTGAGTCGCCGTTCAGGGGGCTTGGCATTTCCTATGCTTCAATGTTGCTATGTTGCCCGAGCCTCACCTAGTTTCCAAAAATTCCGCTTGGGTCGAATCGGCGTTCTTGCTCAGATAGACAAAATTTGTTGGGACTATTCAGCATGCCACCAGGTACCTAAGCTAGGACAAAAGATCCAGGATACTCTTCCATCACAGAGAAATATTCATAGTTCAGCAGAACAGCTGCGAAAAATTTTGTCTATCTGGATAGTCGGGTATTTTATCCCCGTGGGTATTTCTCGAACTATCTGACGCTCGGTCAAGAGCACATCAGAAACCTCTTATTGACAAGCCCCCTGAAAGGCGAGTTATTACAGGGAATTCATGGGTCCCTGGTATGACGTTGTTCTTGCAGTCAGTTTGGGAAAAAAAGAAATATCTAAGAAAGAATAGGGTAAGCGTTGGCCCTGACTTTGGCCCTATGTGTGGTGTAATTGATGATAATGTTTGTACACTGTAAAAAGTTTTTCCGAATAGGGCTGCAGTATTTGCTACTGGGATTAATCTTATCTCTATTGAGATAACATTAATCCGAATTATGGATAACCTTATCTCAGTAAAGACAAGATTAATCCCAATAGCAAATACTGCAAGATTTTTTTTTACAGTGTATGTGCGAATGTTGCGAATTGGGAGTATTAATTGTACAGTCTATAAGGTTTGACCGGAAACAAATTGCAACAGAATTAATTTTTACACCATTTTGCGTGGAAAAAAATTGCCTAACACTATCTAAAACCTAGGGGAGGGGGTGCAAAATTCGTGTTTTTTTAAGTTTTATTTTATATTTCCAGCTGTAACTTTCAGTTTTCTTAAGGCTTAGCGTTTACTTCATGGGAAACATATTTCTGGTGTAGTTTTATGTCTTGAACTCGAATATCAAATCAGATTGAAGGTACGGTCAACCGGAAGGGTTTCCCACTCATAAATGTTTAAGAACTCCATATTTTGGTTAGCCTACAGTATCCAGTTATATCCCACTTAGGACCGAATACAAACCCAAATGGATGTATTGAATGGCTAATTAATAATTACACTGTGTTTTTTAATAATAATTGCTAATTATTTATTTATGCCATATTTTGCTGTCTCCAATTTTGGAGTCATCAGTTGTCCCGCAAACTATGTGTGTCGTGCAAATATGCAATGGTGCAAAAGTGGACAAATATTGTATATAACTTGGGGTATATTTTAATTGCGATAAGAGTAGTCCATCAATTTCATATCGGCCCGTTTTCGACCTTAAGCAGAGTGAATAACACTAGGGAGTAGCGCAAAGACTTTGCAAAATTGACACACACTCGAATAGCAGCAATACTAGCACCATTAGCAATAGAGAGCGTCCCTATTGAAACTCGTTCAGTCGCTCACCAGCGCTGGCTCCGATAACTCGCGCTTAAAAAAAAGTGAATTTTGCCACTCTCTAAGTTTATAGTTTTGTTTCTCTACAGGATTGTGTCAAAATCATTTCTGTCTCAATTTGTTTGTGGTCAGGTCATATTTGACGCTAGATTGACTGTAGTATAGGGAGAAAGTGTTTGGGAAGGTTATCTTTGGGGAGGAAAGGTCAATAAAATTGTTTGGAGATAAGTCATGCTTTACATTAACGAAGGATTCGTCTGTGTTTATTTTCCTTTGTTGACGCTATGGCCAGTTGGCTTTCTGCAATAAAAATCATATCAAAAATTGTTGGGAGATAAGTCATACTTTACATTGATAAGAAATTCGTCTGTGTTTATTTTACTTTGTTGTTGCTTGGCCAGTTGGCTTTCTGCAATAAAAATCATATCAAATAGGGTAAAACCTTGCTGAGCAGTGCTCGTTCTTTTATAACACTGTATTCTTCTGTAACCATTTTATGAACCCAAAATATTTTAATCCTCCTAACGTCAGTGTTTAAAAATAGCCTTGCCGGGTTCTTATCACTGAGAGAGGATTAGTAACTCATAAAGTGATTTTCGTTGTGCCGATTCTTTACAGTTATGGACCCTATATCATGGTGCACCGTCATTACCTTAAAGGACCTGTCTCACCTATAATACTGACGCAACCTAATACCATGATCATGCCATATATTTCTAAACCCGGAGACCTTTCATACGGTACATTCTAACCCTTCTAACAAAACCACGCTGATTTTCTCACTTGCCGTGTTTTGCTACCTACGATGCGTATGACGCAGTCGATGGTTGTCTGCGAGAAGTTTTCCCGTCAGAAAAAACAGTTATATAAATTGTTTCCCTGTTTTCCCTATAAGTCAACGGGTCTCAGAAAAGGCTTTAAACAAATATTCTTTGAGCCCAAGCTGACTTTGAAACATTTATTCAAACAATGTTTACAACGGATACGTCAGCTACGATTTTTCATCAGCGATATTTCGGCCCTTCTTGGCAAGGGTCCTCGTCAGGCTGTCAATCCTCTGGGTCAACGTCGGGGAAGGAAACAAACCTGTAATAAATAACTCAAGCTTCTACCGACTATAAATATCTTATTAAAGTAAATTACCTTCAAATACCAATTTAATGAAAAAATAGTCCTGAGATTTAATTTTTGACACGGATGCTGTTTTTGCTGCACGATTGGGGCGATGGCAGGAAAGGATTTTTTCTGCATTTTGATCAACGTCGGTTTTGTTATTAATAAGTGCCTAAAAGTTTAAATATTATTTGATTAATAACCTCGTTCTACGTTTCTATTATTGAGTACTCGCCTGTATCTGTTACTTTGAATAATTACTGCACGGAAAACTAGTGCTGAGATTTAATTTTTGACACGGCTGCTGTTTTTGCTGCACGATTGGGGCGACGGCAGGAAACATTTTTTTCTGCAGTTTGATCGACTTCGGTTTTGTTGTTAATAAGAAAACGTTATGCACGAAATGTTATGCACGACAAGGTTTGTTAGGAAGAGCCAAAAAAGACTATACTGACCAGATTCCTTATCGTCATGATGTAGGAAAACTCAGCAGAGACTTTTTGGCAGTTTTTCGGTTCTTCCTGATGGTAACGCTTATTATGCTTAACATTTTGAAACATAACAGATAGCACCCGAAGTGTTATCTGTTACGCATTGTCTGTTGAAACCGCGCATCCTCGTGTTATCTGTTATAAAACTTCTTACAGCCCAAGCTGAAAAAATAAAAAAAATCCCGTAGCAGAGTCTAATAACTCAGTTTGTTCAAATACAGTGTATAAAAATAAGCTGGCTTTTCAGTTAAACTTTAGTAAGGATGCACTCTCTCTGAAGTTTCATAACAGATAACACGAGGATGCGCGGTTTCAACAGACAATGTATCTGTTGTCTTTGAAAACGTTATGCAGGAAATGTTATGAATAACAAGCTTTGCTAGGAAGAGCCAATAAACAGCCAAAACAGCATCTAATGACTTTATTCTTTATCGTCATGATGTCGGAAAACTCAGCAGAGACTTTTTGGTGGTTTTTCGGTTCTTCCTGATGGTAACGCTTATTATCCATAACATTTTGAAACATAACAGATAGCACCCGAAGTGCGCATTCTCGTGTTATCTGTTATGAAACTTCTTACAGCCCAAGGTGAAAAAATTGTGACCTTAAAAAAAGGTGAAAAAAGACCTTAGCAGAGTCTAATAACTCAATTTGTTATACAGTGTATAAAAATAAGCTGGCTGTTCAGTTAAACTTTAATAAGGATGAGAACGAGAATCCTGTTCCCCAGAAAGTCTCATTCAGTGTTCAGAAATATTTCATCTTCATAAAAGACTAACTTTTTAATAGGGATGAGAACGAGAGTTCGGTTCCCTAGAAAGTCTCATTCAGTGTTCAGAAATATTTCATCTTCGTAAAAGACTAACTTTTCGTTTTCTAGGCTTATCGACACAGTTCCTCAGATGCTCAGGCCTGTGATCATAAAAGCGACGGCAGCAAATGACTCCAAAGGGATTACTCAGTACGAGTCAGTTTTCCTTCAGCTTGCCGATGAACATCGGTCTGTAAGCTGTTTTGAGCTGCACGAGCTCCTTGAAGCCTGCTTACCTAATGGTAAGGCTATCTTTTTCTCGTCCCTTCTGAAAAAAAGGCAATTAATCACTGTTTCCTGATATTTTCCTCCGCTATTTGCTTTATCCCCGCCCCCTCTTCCGTACGGAATATTTTGTTTGACGGTGCAAAACGGAGAAGTCAGCTAAATTTTATTAGAGCTATATTTCGGCACTTCTTGGCAAGGGTCCTCTTCAGGCTCAAGCCACTCAAGCTGGAAAATGAATATTTTGGAAATTACCCAATCGTAACGCTAACTTTTTCTCGGCCCCTCTGAAAAGAAAGTTGTCAGTTTAATACTTTGCTGTCATTTTTTCCTTACTTACTGTTTTATTCAGTCAGTGGATCATAGTTTGTTCTAAAACCGAAGCCGGACGCAGTCGTGAATTGTTTTTAGCCACTAGGTTGAAATAAATATAAAATTGTGACTATCTAGCCTTCGTACAATCAGTATTTAAAACTATCCCAACAGTCGTACATAGCTTTCGTCCGTAATTAGTTTAGAACCTAAGAATTAATAACAATAACTAACTAGAGTACTGACGCTCTTATCGGTGCTCTAACGTCTTATCAGGTTACAAAAATAATGTTTATGTAGGCGTATTCTCGCCGTTCCCCGAGACTCCACTTGAGGAGTCCCCGCATTTTTGTTTGTCCCGGGGACTCACTCCCCGTGTTCTCGCGAGTCCCCACGGATGGGGAATGCTTCGATTATCACCACCATCATCAAAAAGGACTCCCTTTCAGATTCGAAGGGGAATCAATTTTTGCTAGTGTTGGTGCAATGTACAATTAATTGAAAACAATCAGAATAAACAAAATCTAAACTGAAGTGGATCCAGACTAATTTCGTCAACTGCTTATATTTTTTTCGAACAAAATCAATTTGGGAAGCATTTCCCGTGTTCTCGCTGTTTCTGTACGTTGAGTCCGCGTGGAATGACTCCCTCTATTCTCGCCGTTCCCTTCGATTCCCCGAGGAGTCCTCGGGGAATGGCGAGAATACGCCTTATATGAACAAAAAATTCTGCTTACCTAATGGTAAGGCTAGCTTTTTATCCCCTGCTGGATCTTTGATGGTGCTAAACGGGTGATAGCCTACAGCTAAGATGTCTTCTAACAACGTTTCTACCCTTCTTGGCAAGGAACCTTGTCAGACTGTACCTAGAGGAAACAAACGCAACAACCTGCAATTGAATTTGTCAAATTCACCTGATTTATATGGAATCTACCGGGTTATTGCTCAGGGAACCACCGGAATTTTGCTCATGGAATCTACCGAAATCTTGCTCAAGGAATCTACGGGAACTTGTCTCGGGGAAATTACGCTTCGAAACTGCACTATTTGAAGTCATCCAAAAAGAACAAGACCAAAGGTTTCGATGGGATCCCAAAATTTCAATATTTGATCCAGACAATTAGGTCTTTTCTTCGCCAGGTCCAGTCTTCGCCAGACTCCTTGAACATTTTTGATATCAAAATTCAGAAACAGGTTAAGGCCAAATAGCTAATTATCTGAGAAAACTAAGTTCAGATATGGATTCAGCATGTGTGTTTACCCCTATAAGTCATGTCTGTTTTGACGAAAACTTCCTGCCTTACTTCTGCCAATTTTCCGGTTTCGGCCGAATTCCGGAACTACTTGTCCAGCGAAAAAAGAAAGCTAAAAAACGAATTCAGCGTATCTTCTTTCCCCAATATCGGATATCTAATCAACTTCAAATGAAAATTTAACTTATAACTAATTTTCCGGTTCCAGCCGGATTCCGGGTGAACTATATGTGAGGGGAAAAAAATGATTGTCATATACGGATTCAGCATCTCTTCTTACCCCTGAATCGGATATCCAATCAACTAAAAATTAAACTTTTATTTTTAACAAATTATTTCGGTTTTGGCCGGAACCTGAAAATCTCGTTTTTCTATGTTATTTCGCAGGTTGTTCCGCCATACTGTTTTTTAGTTTTGATTTTAAATTTTTTCTAGGACATTCATTTATTTACTTGGGCCAAAATAGGTCTCCTATCTTCAAGCCTTAAAGGACATGTCGTACTTATGATAGTAATTCTTTCAGCTTCAGTAGTATTTCCATCCATTCTCGTTCCCAAGATTCTTCACTTCATAACTGTGTCTTATCTCTGTTAGCAATAGACTGATTATCACGCTTGCCACGATTTCTTGTTTTTTCCCGGGGAGCTGTCTCCGTTCGAAAACCGGTTATGCGCATTTTGCCAAGATTGTCATCCAAGGTAAGGGGCATGGAAAGAGGCTAAATATAGCCGAAGCCGTTTGTAATTTCTGTAGGCATAATTTACTTGTAGAATGGTCAGCTATCGCAAAACATCTTAGCAGAAACATTATGCACTGCGAGGTGTCCTTAAAGCACAATGGACACTTATAATGCTTTAATTTTGTATTAAATGCTTCACAAATAAACATTTCCAACTTCCTTTAGAAGGCGCTACGAAAATCGGCCGTTTTCTTGTTATCCCTTGTCTTTCCCTCTCTGGCATTTCGGCGATCCAAATCTTAGGAGCTTTTATATCGTGGCAGGAAATTCAAAAACTCGCGGCAATGCTTGATAGAAAAGGATATATTTGAGATGTCACTAAAGTCAAGCCACAGATGCAGTTTACCTGATTGTTCTATTGTGTCATCCGAAGTTCCATGTTTTAAAGTGCCTATTAAAAAGTATTATTTATGGAATAGTGTTGTGAAGCTTGATTAACTTGCTTTATAAAATGTACCAGAATATGCAGTAAGCTTATAAAAAATAACTTAGCTACAAACATCATTCAAAAACAAATAGCCTATTCAAATCTGAATTCCACAAGCTGATTTAGGCATAAAATAAATATCTACTAAGTATTATAAGAAACATCACTTATATCTTTGTCCAAGCTAGTAAATTGAGCATGTACTGGCCCACAAAATTATCCTTTGAAATATCACAGAGAGGAAACTGTTGAAAAAGCTGCTGAGCTAGGGGTTAAGTATTGTTCCTAGGTTGTTACAGAGTGGGATTGGGGTAGTTTGGTGTGCCCATTGAACTTTAAAGGAAGAAAGAAGAAAATTAGAACAGGGGTCGTGTCCGTCTTGTTTTTCCCGCCTTCAAGCTTTTCACAGCTCTGATCTTGATGAAAAATTTGTAGCCTGCGTAGTTGTATGCTAGTGTACGAAAAAGTTGCATGTATTGACATATTATAGTAAAGAATACTATCATTTAATGTGCCTCAGTCTGGGCCAATCTTAAGCAGTAGTATCAAGTAGCATCCTGTCTTGCTATAGTCGCATCCAGTCTTGCTAATAGCCTGCAATAGAATGTAGTAACACGGTAGCCTTGACATATAAGCATGTAGTAGCATCAGTACTTACTGCATGCTACTTTTTCGTACAACGTCATACTACTATTTTGAGACAGATTTTTCATCGGGATTCAGCTTGGGCTGAAGGGGTATTAATTTGTTGTTTTTATATTTTTAGATTATATCAAAAGTTGTGCAACCATCGAAGTTTGTAGACAAGTGGTCACCGCACTGGATGTATCCTTTTAGACGCCATTGGTCAAGAGGGAGCTCTTCTAGCCCTCCTACGACCAAAATAGACATCACTTAGTCAAGAGGGAGCTTTTCCAGCCCTCCCTACCCCTGTCGCATGTTAGGATAAATAATAGCTCTCCTCTCATTGGCCAGTTGGTCGGAAGCCTGATATTGGTGAAGATGCTGAATCACGGAATACCATTTGTTCTTGCCGGGTGGGGTCCGGCTAAAACCGTAAATTCGCGGATGAACCTGCTAGCCGATGAATCTGAATAGGGGAGCATTGTAGGCTATCATGGCAGCAGCACTTGCAATTCTATGCAATATCGGGCACGTGGTATATAACAATACAAAAATTGGTCTGAAACAAATCTAAAATATTACGTTTTCCCGGCAAAGTTGGTGATAGGTGAATCAAGTAATTTAGAAAACACCCGAGCTTGGGATCTATCAAAAGCTTGGTCTACTTGCTTTTATTTTCAACAGTCCCCGTGAACCGATGAGATTACTGATGGGGGAACCGATGCGTGTACCGTTGATTTTATTACTCTTTACTTCATGGTCCAGATGAACCTTTTGATGCCGTCTAGATGTCGATACTCTGACTGCGAGCTATGCCCGACTGACGAACATATAGGTAGCGTGCGAACGGGGGAATTAATCGAATCCAGCAACTTATTATTAGTTACGATCGTTATTATTCTTGTTATTATTGTCGTTCCAGAGCCCGCCGTAATGAGTAAATTGGCTCCTCCCATTTATTATTTTCGTTCCACGACTGTTACGATCGTTACAATTTACTTCTGATGGTCGCGAGCATCATAAGTGACAATAACTATCGGTTCTGCAGGAACTCCCATAAGAGCGATGACGTATGTTCGCGTTGTTATTATTTTCGTTCCAGAGAATCGAAGGCGTATTTGGGATCGTAGTCTTTTGTTTGGTGGTTCGATTTAACTTACTATATTAATCCTATGGGTTACAAAATATCGTCAGTATATCAATTGGTCTGGCTTGACTTCACTCAAATTAGCATCCCAGTCTCCTCACAATACGCCCCTCATAAAATTCCTCTCAGATTAGTTATTTTTTGGCCGCTAGGTGCGCTATCGTAAAGAAAACAATGCACGTTACTTCTTAGTGTACGTTTATCCAGGTTTGTTTTGCTGTTTTCAATTCCTCTTAGGCCTAACCATGTTTAAAACTGTTTAAACAGACCCTTCCCCTCTTTTTGCTTTACCCAACTCTGTTCTGTCAAGCGTCATCAAGTTTGATTTCTGGCTTCCGACTTCAGTGCCGAGTACTGGCTGACTTTTCAACGAGGCTAATGCGCGACTCGGTATGACGCGAAAGCCTAATCGCTTATTCACCCGTCACATAACTTATCCCCCGATCTCACGTGTGATTGTTATTGTTCCTTTCTCGCGCGTCTGGCGGCAATTCGTCATCGGATTTTATGAAGGATGTATCTCGTCTCGTCTCAATCATCTCCTCATAACCGCTCTCCACTTCCTGCTTCTCCGCTACCACAGTTCCTTCGGTTTTGCACACATCTGTTACAGGGCGGAAACCTCAGCATCCGGGATGCTTTACCGAAATCTACGTTTCCAAGATGAAATGAAAATTTGTATTTTTCATTTTTATTTTTATTGACAAACTTATATATACACACTAACATAATGCTAACATAGACAAAAACCAAAGTCTATTTATTAAACAGAATCCCAAGGGCCCTGTGGCCCGTTGGTTGGGAAACATCTATCTTTGAAATAAAATCAGACAATTCTCCAGTTCTTTATATTTTCTGAACTAAGAATAAAATCGCTTCTGGTAATTAATATTAATGACCAACCCAATGAGCGTGTTCCACCCTCGTACCAATAGTAACTATTAGTTACTAAATCCGTTCCAACCTCACGACAAGTTACTACCTTGGCCGTTCCAGCCTTCTCGAAATAGTAACTAATAGTAACTATTTGCTTACGACGCTCCCTGTAGTAACCACGAATCTATGTCACGTGATTGGTCGGATTCACCCGTGGCATGATATTCCGCTGGAAAATAGAAAAATCGTTCCAGCCTTGACTGCAAAAAGCCAGAATTCGTGACGTCATGCGTAGTAACTACGGTAAGTAGGATGGAACACTCTCAATTCCACACCTGCGATTGAGTTCGGTTCTATGCTAGATGGAATGTTGCATGGGTTTGGAGCCCAATCGAGTTCAAAACCCTAGATAAAACCAATGCCCCGCACCTCCGATACAGCTTTTGAAAAAGTTACTAAATCCTGTATAAAGCGGAACAAAAACGAGTTGGAATTAGTGTGCGGTGTGTCTCACCGGCCTTGTGGTACCATGTAAACAAAATGGTGAAGCTTGACAATATTTTACCACTTCCATGTCAGATTGTTTGTGTGATCTGAGTTGCGGGTTGGTGCCTGCCTCGTCTTCATCTTTCTTCGGTAGTCGTACACATTTTCGCTCTTCACCGTGCTCAGTCGAGACATGGAGCGTGTTCCACCCTACTTACCTTAGTTACTACGCATCACGAATTTTGGCTTCTTGGCGTCAAGGCTGGAACGCATTTTTCTATTTTCGCCAAAATATCACTCCACGGGGTAATCCAGCCAATCACGTTACAGAGATCCGTAGTTACCACGCGTCCCGTGCATGGTGAGCAAATAGTTACTATTAGTCACTATTTTGAGAAGGTTGGAACGGTCAGCGTTGTAACTTTTCGTGAGGTTGGAACGGAAATAGTAACTAACAGTTACTATTGTTACAAGGGTGGAACACGCTCATGGTAAATTTGTTCGCAGTAACGTAGGGTTAACCAACCAAATCATTTAATCTGTTTATGCCGACGCCTACTCGATAATCTGACTAACACGCCCACTTTCACTAGGGAAGAAGCAGGGTTGCCAAGGGCTCGACTCATAATAGTGTCACAATTGCTGACAAAAAGGTGCTTTTTGACACCTCGAATCTTTTTTGTGCATTCCGCTGTACAACGCGCAAAATGCGAATAACTGGTAATAACTGAATTTGTAACAGCATTTATCAAAAACATCTCTTAACTGTTACATCACAGTTTTGTAACAAACTTAATCGGAAATGAGCTTTATTTAAGGCTTCAAACTGTTTTTGTGTACTAAATCAAAGAAAAGTACATGTTTTGGCAGTGTTTTGGGGATGGTAATCCGTCACTTTAGTAAAGTAAATGAAAATATGCTGACCTAAAGTCTATGGGATGTCTCCATAACACTAGTAAAAAAAGGTGTCACTTTCAGAGAAAAAGTGTCAGGTGAAACCCAGACGCAAAAAGTGTCAAAAAGCACCAAAAGTGTCACACTTGGCAACACTGGGAAGAAGTGCAGTACAAGCAAAGAAATACACAAGGAGAAACATAAGAAAATATATTAAGACGATATATTTAAGTTTGAGTTCGTGGGGGACCTCTCCGTGTCTCCCCAAACTTTTATGTTCCTCCCTCTTCAACATCGTTTAGGGATAGTTAAGAAAAGCTGGGACAGGATGAGTGAATGAACGTGCTTAATCCATCTGTTGATAATTGGCGTTTCAGTTGACCTGAATTTACCTCAGATAGGTCGAAGTTTACCAAACAGACAAGGTTCTCCCTACGACAGCGGAAAAAATAGGATTTCTCTCCGATGAACTTCAAGTATTGTTTTCCTTAAGTATCGTTCACAGGCGACTGGATACGGGCGTCTGCGATTGGCGGAATTCCGTGACTTCATGTGTAGCTTGAAACAATGGCAGATAGCGTTCAAAACGCACAGTAAAGAGAAAACTGGAATCCTTCGTGCGGAACGCCTGCGGGACGCCCTTTACGATGCAGGTCAGTGCCTTCCTTCCGGGATCTGACAGACAAATTCTTCTGTCCTCTCGAAACGTAAAGAAATTAGCTGCCTTTTTTACCGCCATCCAGTGAACCGACCTGCAGGATTTCCCACTATAGGCGTATTCTCGCCGTTCCTCGAGGAGTCCTCGGGGAATCAAGGGGGAAAGCTAGACTAAAGGGGGTCACTCCATGCGGACACGCACGGAAAACAACGAGAATACGGGGAATGCTTCCAAAATGGATTTTGTTCGAAAAAAAAAATATGCAGTTGACGAAATTAGTTTGGATCCACTTTATTTTTGGATTTGTTGATTCTGATTGTTTTGAATTACTTTTACATTGCACCAACACCAGCAAAAATTGATTCCCCTCCGAATGTGCAAGGGAGTCCTTTTGATGATGGTGATGGTAACTGGAACATTCTCCGTCCGTGGGACTCGGGGAAGAATACGGGGAGTGAGTCCCTGGGACAAAGAAAGGGACTCCTCAGAAGGAGTCCTCAGGGAACGGCGAGAATACGCCTTATAAGCCGTTTTGTACCTTTGGTTTAACTTCTAAGCTGTTTTTTCGTCGCCGTTTGCCCGTCCGTTAACCGACCTGCGGACTGAGGCTGGAGCTCCGTCCAATCGACCTACGTTCGTTCTCAGGCAGGAAATCCGAATCTTTCATGTAACCAGTAAATTCTTTTAATTTTAATTTTTAGTTTATTTAGTGAAGGTTTGATTAGAATATGTAGTAAATGTGTCCTGGTTGGGTTTTTCAAGCACGTATGTGCTTTGTGTGTAACCGGTCGTCAAGCCGGAATGAATTTTTTTTTAGTGAAGTTGTTGAATCCTGAAAATCCTGAGTCCTGCTCCATGCCTCCTTTACCGGCCCTCTGACAACCTGGATAGGCAGTACTGGATACCGTCGTATACACCAATAGGTGTCCCGAAGGTTTCCATGCCAAAAAGGTTCAAAAAGTGTCCGGAAATGTTTAAGGTGCCTATTTTAGGTGAAAACTATGTTTTAGCGAAAAGCGATACTTCTAAGGAACAAGAGCTATGAGCTCATATGGCGATAGTCACGGGAAAATTGTACAGGAAAATGAAAGAAGACGTCACGTTCTACCCCCCCCCCCCACCGTCGCCGGATACGGTTCGAACCTAGAAATGGAACGTCTGGGGCATCTGCTCGTATCATCCATCAAGTTTCGCTCGAGTCAGATCAGCATTTCTGGGAAATGTCCGGTACCCTCCTTTGAACTCCGCGCACCATTTATTCGGTCCGGACCTCAAAACTCCCGCCGCTCCATGGGCAGACATCATGATCGCTAAATGAACATTGGACCATGGGTTGTTAGCCTACTAGTGCAACATTTTTTTGTGGAACATTTTTGTTTTTAGAGAAAAAAATCGGCTGTATAGAAACCATGTTTTTAGCGTAGTTTTCTTCTTTGAGGGCAGAATAAATATGTGTTTCTTAGTAATTGGCCATAGCAGCACTGAATGGCGTGCCAATGTTATAGGCTACCACTAGTTTTCGGGCTCGTTTTCGAATACCACCCCTCTACTGATAATTATCCACCATCAATATAAATATAAATATAATGCTGAAAGAGGCCGTCTTAAAAAAATACTTAAAATCTAACTTAACTAAAGCTCTAAGAAATAAGACCAAAAACATCTCGTTGTCCAAAAGCATGCTATCTACGGCTTTTTTGGAAAATTTTGCCCGTCTCTACACTGATTAGTGTCGATCTGGTAGGGAATATAAGGTTTGAATATGGTTTGATAAGGTTTCGTTATTTTACTTTTATCTGCATGTCGTTCAGTCCGCATCGTTCTTCTGGTTTTTAGTTGCATGTCGTCTTATTGTTTGTTCCGCATCGTTTTCCTGTTGTTATTGTGGTGGATTTTCTGATTTAGTTTTGTTTTTCGCTGAGGACGTTTTGCCGGAAGTGCAACCGAAATATCCAAAATTTTATTTATCCCTCGCACATCATCTTGGATCGGTAACTAGCTGACCAAGAAAAAACCCCGAAATCTCATTTTTTCTATTTTATCTAGTAGGGATTTCCGTTGGACGGCCACTCTGTTCCGAAATGCCCAACAGTCGATGTCATTGAGCGTGTTCCATCCTACTTATCGTAGTTACTACGCATGACGTCACAAATTCTGCCTTTCTGTCGTCAAGGCTGGAACGATTTTTCTATTTTCCAGCAGAATATCATGCCAAGGGCAAATCCGGCCAATCACGTGACAGAGATCCGTAGTTACTACGCTCCCGAGCGTGGTAAGCAAATAGTTACTATTAGTTTCTATTTCGAGAAGGCTGGAACGGTCAGCGTAGTAACTTTTCATGAGGTTCGAACGGATTTAGTAACTAATAGTTACTATTGGTAAGAGAGTGGAACACACTCATTGTCAAAGCTGGAATCAGGGACCCATAAATTTCCTGTAATGACTCGCCATTCAGGGGGCTTGTCATTTCCTATGCTTCTATGCTGCTATGTTGCCCGAGCCTCACCTAGTTTCCAAAAATTCCGCTTGGATCGAATCGGTGTTCTTGCTCAGATAGACAACATTGCCGGCATGCCACCAGGTACCTAAGCTAGGACAAAAGACCCAGGATACTCTTCCATTACAGAGAAATATTCTTAGTTCAGCACAACAGCTGCGAAAAATTTTGTCTATCTTGATAGTCGGGTATTTTATCCCCGTGGGTATTTTTCGAACTATCTGACGCTCGGTCAAGAGCGCATCAGAAATCTCTTATTGACAAGCCCCTGAATGGCGAGTCATTACAGGAAATTTATGGGTCCCTGCTGGAATGAACAATTTTAGAACGTATGTACCTTTCAGGTTTCCAAGTCAATACCGAAATCCTTTCGTCTCTTGCCCTGCGATATATGAGAAAAGACGGAACGATGCGATTCGGCGACTTCGTATCGATCGTGTTGCTGCTGTCTTCCGCATTCTGTAAGTAATCTAATCAACACTCAATTCGTTTTAATGCAGTCTAGAGGCCAAATGGTTTGCGCGGGGAACTCGCAAGCGAAGAGTCGCTGGTTCGAGTCTCGGTGCTGTCGAGCGTTTGGTTCTGGGTGGTGCATGACAGATAACGGAAGGATGCGCGGTTTCAACGGACAATGCCTAACAGGCAGAACTTGGGATGTTTTCGGTTGTGTTTGGAAACGTTAATTTGCCAGGAAGAGTCGAAAAACAGACAAAAAAGCATCTGCTGACTTTTTGTTTGTCGTCATGATGCCGGAAAATTCATTAGATACTTCTTTGACGGTTTTTCGGCTCTTCCTGGAATGCTTGTTATACATAACGTTTACAAACACAACAGATTACATCCCTGTTGTTACGCTGTTACGCTTTGTCTGTTGAAACCGCGCATCCTTCTGTTATCTGTTGTGAAGCTTCGGACAGTGTGGTCAGTGACGTAACCCTGCAAAACAACTCTCAACTCAGCATGACAATACGTCTTCATGTTGGAAAGATGAACACGGAATATGAAGTCTGTTCTGCTCAAGCTTTTGTCTAAACTTGCTATCTGCCAGTGACGCAACCCTGTCAGACAAGTCCCAACTCGACGTCACAAATTTAAAGTTCAATGGGCGGATCAAACAATCATGATACCACATTACCATACCCTAGAATACAATGTTTTATCAGAAATCAGCAGATTCCTAGACAACTTATTTTCGCTAATATATCGTCACGCCGTTTTTTGCTGACTGCCATACTCCAATTTACTAGCTTTGACAAATATAAGCGGATTTTCTTTTTTCTTATCATTCGTTGTTATTATCTACTCCGGATTATTTGTATTGTTGACAAATATTCACATTAACGGTGTTAACTCCTTGTAAGCTCAAAAATCAGCTGCAAGTAGGTCGGTTATATTTGTACATTTTTAGCAGTTTTGTAACTTTTCATCCAGAAAGCAAAATTTTTTTTCGGTACTACAAACAACAGAAAGTTTAATCAGATAACACTGGAGCAATCTGCGAGCTAAAGAGACGGTTTATTTTAGCAGCCATTGCACTCTCATCACTCAGCTCACAAAACGATTGATTTTCGTACATGGCCGAGAGTTTTTGAATTTCCGCGCCTTGCAGTGCCATGCTCTGAAATTGTCTCCGCCGATACGCCGAAGAGTCAATGACAAGCGATAACAAGAAAACGGCTTATTTTTGAAGCGCTATCTAGTTGAAGTCAGAAATGTGTACATGTGAAGCATTTTACAAAAATTAAAGCATAGTTAGTGCCCATTGTGCTTTAATGCGTCGTGATGTCGAAAAAATGAACACTGAATACGAAGTCTTGGTTCTGCTCAAGTTTTTGTCTGAACTTGTTATCAGACCTCTGACAATTCAGTGAGATCAGACAAGTTCAAAGGGTTATTTGTTGACCTTGTGAAACTAACCGTTTTTTTTTGTCAGGTGCTTTCGAAAAGCGAGACCCTCTCCAGAACGGCAGCATTAAGTTGTCACTTTCTGAGGTAAGAAACAGTGAAGGTTCTGTACTGAACAGAAAAGTATTTTTTGTTCAACTAAAAAGTGTCATTTTGTCTCGGTTGGCCCAGTAACGTCCTTTATCATGGAGAATGATTGCAGAATTGCAACGAACAGTTCGTACAAAGCCTCAAAAGAGCTGATCGTTCTAAAGTAAGACGGCGGGCATACAGGGCGGGCTCACCCTACTTACCATAGTTACTACGCATGAAGTCACGAACCTTGGCTTCTCGACGTCAAGGCTGGAACGCATTTCTAAATTTTCGGTAAAATGTCACTCCACGGGGTAATCCGTTCAGTCATCTTACAGAGATTCGTAGTTACCATCCTTACTACGCTCCCGAGCATTGTAAGCAAATAGCTAATAGATAGATAGATCAGTGTATTTCAAAAGCCCAAGGGCCATATACACAAAAAAACAACGTCCCCGGAAGAAACAAACCCGATCAGCTCCTAGCTGCAACTCTAACACTAACGTCGCTACAGTAGGGGGGTAGTTTTTAGGGGGTAGTGTAGGGGGCAGTTTTTTTGCAAAGTAAAACAATAAAAATCCAATACACAATACTCAACAAATTAAGGAGTGTTTGAAGGATTGCTTTGGCTGATAAGTAGCCTATTGGTGCTGTTAAATGGTATTATCAAAATAACTGTTCAAAGAAGCATACCTCTAGTGTAACAAGCATTGTCTCTACACTGTTAGTTTCATAACAGACAACAGAAGGATGCGTGGTTTCAACAGACAATGAATAACAGACAACACTTAGGATGTTGTTTCTTGTGTTTGAAAATGTTATGCAGAACAAGGAAGGGCCGAAAAATTGCCAAAAAGCATCTGCCTATTTATCCGACATCATGACGACAAACAAAAAAGTCAGAAGATGCGAGTTTGGCTCTTTCTGGCAATATTTTCTGCATCACATTTCGTGTGTAACGTTTTCCAACACAACAGATAACATCCTAAGTGTTGTCTGTTACCCACTGTCTGTTGAAACCGCGCATCCTTCTGTTATCTGTTATGAAACTTCTGACAGTGTAACTAGGTTTGTACAGTCCGTGCCTCCGACTGAATCAATCACAAATGACGCGCGGGGCGGTGCTTAATTGTCAATAAACTCACCGTGGGACTACTATACTACTATACTTGGATTGAGAGCCAAAGTACGAAAAAACCTGTGGAAGGAAGATCGAGAATAGCCGGACTGGGGTGATGCTTGTCGTTGAGAAAAAAAACGAAGGAATGGTATCAGGTTTCAGTTATTTATTTTTTATTATTCGTGAACATCTTTTTTCCCAAAAGCCCAATATCCCAAACTCTGAAATGTCACCCTAGGCTTTGTTTCGTAGATAGAAAGTTCGCTAGTAAATCTGTGGTTGCTATAGTGTAGTAGAATTACGCTTTTGAATACCTTTCTCAATTTTTGTATAACTTTTCTCCAACAGGTATGAAACGCATATCTTCCTATGTCCCATGGGGACATAGGAATATTATGACATGTGGAGGCTGATACGATACCGTATCATCCTCCAGACAGGCTGATACGAAACCACGAAGTGGAGGCTGATACGATATCGTATCATCCTCCAGACAGGCTGATACGAAGCCGTATCAGCCTCCGTAGATTTTCCGATATCAACCTCGATGTCGGAAGTTAACCTTTCATAAGTTAGTTTAGTTTCTTGCTTATAAAACAGCCCAAATGGAAAGGGAAGATAACAAACTTGATATCAGTGAACAGTTAACTGTCTCAGCAATCTTTTGGCAAAAAATTGAACGGAAAAGCTTGTGTTTCAAGAAATTCCTCAAGTTTTAAAAGTTCTTTTCCTTCCGTTTTGTTTCTTTGCACGATATAGCAGCGAGATAAAGTGATTCGGAGAGAGATAGGCTATGTTGGTTTTAACGCCATCTACCAGTGATAAATACATTCCGATAAAGTTCCTGCGCGTCGTCACCTATAGTTTCCAATAGGTGACGTTCGCTACGTTAGTTGTTGTTCATTGGAACATACACAAAAAGAAACAATAGAAATCAGTGTAATATTACCTAAAAAAGATTCATATTTGAGGAAACTGGAGACGAATTAAGTTTCTGGCAAGAATTTTGTAGTATAAGTTGTCTGGCAATTTTCAAGTTTTCTGCGTTTTAGCCTTTTCATCGGTAACCGTTCACTGATAGGCGACGTTCAAACTAGCAGAACTCTACTTTAGTCAGCTTATCTTATCGCCTAGACCGTATTTAGCCCTCCCCTCCTCCTCACCAGGGGCGTCACTAGCTTTTTACCTTTGGGGGGGGGGACGTCCAGTTTGTGCCGACGGACTTAAAAAATTTGCATTTTCCGCCATAGAACCGCTATAAAACTAATTGTAATGCGTCAGTTGAGATTATTCCTTTAATGTAAATTCGTATATTTAAATTCACATGGTCGGCTTTTTTTCAACTGTTGTTAAAAAGTGAAGCTTCCAACGGCTGTACCAAGAACAAGTTAAACTAAGCGCCGCAGGTGAAATTTTTAAATTGTGCCTTTTTTCTGGAAAAATTTAGCTATCTAGCTACACAAGTTTTAGCTTTTAATGTGTTTAAACCCCTAAGAATTTCAATCCTAAAACGCCAACTAAGTGAAACAACATTCTTCCAAATAGAAAACACTTGGAAATGCGTCGCAGACGAAATTTTGCGTAAATTAACTGTTCTTCTTCAAGAAATCATTGTAACGAATTTAGTATAATTTACGGCGTTTGTTTCTTGTGATCTAGTTTACATGCTTAATTCTTTGGACTTACGGGAATTAATAAGAACAAACAGAAAACAAAATGTTTAAAGAAATCGATAATGCAAATAATTAGTTTGATTTTTCTACACTTTTTCATATGCCTGCTACAATAAATACATTTTGTTAGATCCATAGTGAAACTATGATCCCAGCCTCCCCTTAACGGGTGCTTCCGACCCGCGCCGCTAGATGACCCAGCGGTCAGATCGAGTCGTGGCTTCATCTTGGGTCTTGGGGGTGGGGGGGGGGGGTCTAGACTTTGCAAGTGCTAGAATGCTTATGATATAGCTCCTTGTGCTTCATTCACAAGCAACGTCGTATACGATTTTTCTCTTCCAGTGGCTGGCAAGCTCTCTTGGCTGTTGATAGCTTCATTCGACGCAAAAACTAAACCCAGTGAAAGTGATATAAATGCCAGTTTGAATCGTATGTGCCTGTTAATTTGTTTTGGATAACTTAACTTTTATATTAACGTTTATGAGCTAATATATATATATTTCTAGACATTGTTAGAGTGTTGGTACCACTGCTGTTGTTTGGTCACTATCGTTATGTACACTGATTTTCGCCTGTTGATTGGAGAGTGTGGCGCACAGGCCGGGTTTCTGTATCTAATCAGGGATGATCAGACAGAATTATCTCTCCACCAGCTCCAGATAATAACAGGTACCAATCAGTCGAACGGTCTCGATTTCGCGATTTTCCTACTGAGTGATCCTGGCTACGAATTACGATTGGAAACGCAACCCCGAATATCACATTCCAGAAACTCGTCGCCAAAGATTGAATTTCTGGTTTTGACGTTACGTATATTTTTAATATTTAATTGATTGATTGTTTGTTACTATACCGTTTTTTTTTATTTAGCCCCCTTTTTGGGGGATCCCAAAACGTAAGTGGAGGAATACCTGTGACATCGCAAAAGTTGTCCGTCTGTCCGTCTTTTAGCACGGTAACTCTCGAAGGGGTTGACATGTTTTGTTCAAATTTGGCACGATGACTATATGGGTCAAAGTACAGGTCACGTTCACAGATGGGCTTTGTAGCCCTATATTTAGGGGTGGGGGAGGGGTTTCAAAATAGGGGACGACAAAAACTATTTTAAAAACTAATGAGATAGTCGATCCAGGCGTAAGGAAACATGATAAATGCGAATATGATATTCGGCTTTCAGTGTCACTAGATCTTTTGCTGCACATGCAGTTCGCTGGGATGCTGCCAAAATACGAGGAATCTGGTACAAAAAAAAATCTAAAAGACCTTTTTGAAGTCGATTTGATATGAGATATTGGAGTAAACCTGCTTGTCAAATCCGTGGTTTCCTCATTTGATTGGTTGTTTGGCCGTAAGCAAAAAAACTTCAGAACGGTAACAAAAATTTGTACATATTCAAGCGGTTGATTATGGATAAATAGCAAAAATGTTAATGGGGTCGGGCAAAGAGATTCGATTGTCTGGATCAAGAAGTCTGATAACTGGTCTGGAGAGATCTAGTAGCCTGCGTTTTCATCGCCAGATTAAAGAAGTGTTTGGAGAGGAGTTTTATCTGAAACTGAACCTACCGTGGAGGCACAGAAAACTTGACTACGCAACTTTCGGCCATCAAACCGACCTGGGGGGGGGGGGGCTTAGATAAAGATACAGGGACTTATTGTCGACAACTTCTTTGTTATCTCGAACCCCCTCCTTAGTGTTCCCAAAGCTAGCTGGCAGGCCCTTGCCCCTTATACACTGTAATATTTCCCCTTTGGCCGTGTTGACTAACACATCGGGATAGGTCGTGCATTCGATTCCTACTCCCGGCACACAAACCTTTCGCTTTTTGGGATCCCAAAACTTAAGTTGAGAGATACCTATGACTTCGCAAAAGTTGTCCGTCTGTCCGTCCTCCGTCCGTCTGTAAGCACGATAACTCTCAAAGGGAATGAGATATTTTGATGAAACTTGGTGTGAGGATTCGTTGGGTCGGCGGACCAGTCTAGTTCGTAAATGGGCTGTGTAGCCCTACATTTAGGGGTGGGGGTTCAAATTGAGGGGCAAACAAAATATTTTGAAACAGCTAATGTGATAGTCGATTATGGGGTAAGAAGACATGCTGAACACGATGGTGAAAACCATTTTGTAATCGGACAAGTAGTTCGCCCGGAATCCGGCCAAAACCGGAAAGGTTTGTTAAAAGTAAAATTTTTATTTGAAGTTGATTAGATGTTTGATTTAGAGGTAGGAAGACATGCTGAAGACGATGGTCAAAACCATTTTCTCGACGGACAAGTAGTTCGCCCGGAATCCGGCCCAAACCGGAAAGTTTGTTAAAATTTAAAGTTTTATTTGGAGTTGATCAGATGTCCGATTCAGGGCAAGAAGACTTGCTGAACTTTTATGTGAAAACAATTTTCTTCCCGGACATGTAGTTCGCCCGGAATCCGGCCAAAACCGGAAAATTGTTAGAAGTTAAAGTTTTATTTCTAGCTGATTATATAACCGATTTAGGGGTAAGAAGAGACGCTGAACCAGTGTGTTACAATCATATTTTACCCGGACATATTGTTCGACCGGAATCCGGCTGGAGTCGGAAAATTTGTTATAAGTTAAATTTTTATTTGAAGTTGATTAGATGTTCATTATTGGGGAAAAAAGATACCCTGAGTTCGTTTTTGAGCTTTCTTTTTTCGCCGGACAAGTAGTTCTAGAGTTCGGCCGAAACCGGGAAATTGGCAGAAGTGGCAGGAACTTTTCGTCAAAACAGATATGACTTATACGGGTAAACACACATGCTGAATCCATATCTGAACTTGGTTTTCTCAGATGATTAGCTATTTGGCCTTAATCTGTTTCTGAATTTTAATTGTAAGAATGTTCAAGGATTCTGGCGATGACTGGATCTGGCTAAGACAAGACCCAGTTGTCTGGATCAGATATTGAATTTTTGGGATCCCATCGAAAAGTTTGGTCTTGTTTTCTACTAATTCTTCAAGGGGGTGTACCACTGCTCCCTGGTATTTTGGGGACTACTTCGAGAGATTCAATTATTGCGTTATGTTGTTTTATAGAGAAAGGCGTGGAGGCGCGCAAGGCAGCGACCTGAACCTGTTGAGTGTTATTGTTTTTCTTTTTTGTTCATTTTTGTGTTTGTAGTTGTGTATATGATATTTTTTTTTTATTTGTCTTAAAAGCCCATAGGCCATAACAAACACACATAAATAACAAAATGTAAAGTAGCAAAATATAAATACAAAAATAAACGGCCACTCTACTACACTAAACCCCACTCAAACCCTTTTCCCTGTGCAGACTGGCCACTCTGAGGAACCTGGCCAGGTTTCTTATGGGCTTTTAAATACACGTATGTATATATATGTATTACATTTTTGGGATCCCATTGAAACCTTTGTTCTTGCTCTTTTTACCAATCATTTAGGCTGAACTTCACCAACTTTCCAGTGTTCTGTCTTGTTTTGGTAATGAGTTCTCAGCGTCAAACCGGAGTGCTGTTTTCCATCGTATCCGCTAGGAGCGCTGAATTTGCAGGACTTGGGTATCAGACAGTAGCTAGCAGCACCGCGTCAAAAGAGGAGGATTTTTGCGAGCTGGAAAGCGAAGTCGGAATCACTTTACAGTGTTTTTTTTGTGCTGATGGAAAGCTGCCGATCTTTTCACCCAAAGACAATAATAGTGGGAAAGACCGGTGACTTCGCTAAAATCGGGTCTCTGAAAATCGATCGGAACGCTGCCTAGCGTTTGTACTTTGTCCAATCTCGAGCGGTAGATGATTATTATAATCAAAGCAAGAGGGCGCGAGTAGGCAATGTATGTCAACATTAAGAGCGTGTTCCACCCTCCTACCAATAGAAATCTGAATGGAGAGAGGATGCTCATCATAAAACGGAACGAAAAAAATCAACAAAACGTGCTTTGATGATGAGTCTGTGGAAAGCGATGGAAGAAAATGTCAACAGAGCGATTTTTAACGAAAGAACATCCGCTAAACGGCGCTGATTGTTGTGACTCATGGGGCTTACGGGAGTTTCCGGTCTTTCCCACTTTTACTGTCTTTGTTTTCGCCAGCCTTCCGCGCTTTGGGAACCGAAGCAGCTTTCTCGGAAAGTGATTCCTGAAAGCTAGTGACTATCCAAGATATCCTAACAAAATCTACGTTTCCAAGGGGAAATGGATATCTTTTTACGTCTTTTATATTTTCTGAACTAAGAATGAAATCGCTTTTGATAATTAATTATTAAAGGACCTGTCTTACCTATAATACTAATGCAACCTACTTATATAATCACTCCATATATTTCTAAACCCGGAAACCCCAGTTTCTTATGGTACATTCTAACCCCTGTAACAAAACCACGCTGATTTTCTCACTTGCCGTGTTTTGTTACCTTCGATGTGTATCACGCTGTCGACGGTTGTCTGCGAGAAGTTTTTCCATCAGAAAAACCGGTTATGTAAATTGTTTCCCTGTTTTCAATACAATTCAGCGGGTCTTTGAAAAGGCTTAAAAACGAGCCAAAACCGTGGGTTATTTGTTGAAAGCACAGCATAGTGTTTAAAGTATTCAAATACTTTAAAATACTGTAAGTTGAAGATTAAATAGTGCGAGGGGTTCTTTAATGACCAGCCCAATGTCACATGAGCGAATCTCTCAGAACAGCCGAGTGGATTGACAATGCTCTAGCGCAAGAACCCCACATTCTCACGCTTGGTTTTTCCAATCATATTTGTCAGCTTTATCTCGGCCCTTCTTCGAAACGGTCCGCTTCAGGTCGTCAAAGAATAAAAGCATTTACATTTTCGCTTATCCGTTTAGCATAATCATCGTGGCAAATGATCAATAGTAAAGTAGGCGGTTGGACACGGTGTTTTATAACTGATGAATAGAACAATGAAACAAAGTAAATTTTCTATTCGGTAAAGTTAACTTTTCCGTGCGGAAAACGATGCAATTGAGAAACATCGATCAGCGTTCAAGGGTACTTTACCAGTGTGTGTATGCGAAGGCTTGCGGTAGACTATTAGGGCAAAAAATGCCACAATGTTATTATTATTTATTCATAATCCTCAGAACTCACATTTGATAAAGGTTTCAAGTTTGGAATTTAGCAAACTCTGAACTTATAATTGGTAATCTTTAATTATAATTATGAACATGTCATCCCGATTTTATTGGGAATCTTGCTGGGGGGATAGGGAGATACTATTTCCTGATATCATGAAGAGCACACCTCCAGATGCAATTGCAGTATGTAGATTCGTATTGAATAGTGTTAAAATGAAAGTTGATCGGGCGATTGCAGTTTAGTTTATGTAGTGTGATAACAGTATTAATTATGAAGTTTTATATTTAGTTGTTTGTATATGGCCCCAGAGGCGTTACTCGCCAAAATGTTTCTTTTTTTTGGGGGGGGGGGCAAGGAATTTACCGACTGGCTGGTAATTTCTACCGACTGTTTTTGCAGAAAAAACGACTGTTTTCAAGAAAAAACGACTGTTTTCAAGAAAAAACAACAGTTTCGAAAAAATCGACTGATTTTCAAAAAAAACGACTGTTTTGACGAAAAATCGACTGATTTTCAGAAAAATCGACTGTTTTAATGAAAAAAATCTACTGTAATCGCGGTGCTTCGCGCCCAATCGGTTATTTTTTACCGACTGGCCGACAACATTGGGGGCGTCCCCCCCCCCCCCGCGGTCGTGACGCCCCTGTATGGCCCTAAGGCTTTATATAATGTAAATACCCCAGAGGTCAATGAAGTATTGACGAGACAGCTCTCAAGAAGGCGACTGCATTTTCTGCCCCAAACACTACCATAGTCAAGGTAGTGCCTCGATAATAATATTCATTTTTTAATGTCAAATAGTTGTTCCGAAATACCACTTGTTGCTTGTATCTTCTTCCGTTCCGGTTGTGAAACGACCGAGGGCTGACCCTCTTGCGGCGAGGTAAGAACAATAAGTTATTCTCACCTCTCCTATCGTGGGTCATCAGAATAGGATTGGGGCAACCCTCAAGCGTGCTCTTTTCCCAGCCTTGCCTCCCCCTCGTAGCCCATATCTCTCTTCCACGAAAGATGAGTGGCGACAAAACAGCTCTTAACAAGACCAAAGGTTTCGATGGGATCCCAAAAGTTCAATATTTGATCCAGACAATCGGGTCTTGTCTTCGCCAGACTCGTTGAACATCTTTAGTATTAAAATTTAGAAACAGATTAAGGCCAAAGAGCTAATCATCTGAGAAAACCAAGTTCGTATATGGATTCAGCTTGTGTGTTTACCCTTAAAGTCATATCTATTTTGACGAAACAGATCGAATCTTCCTGCCGTACTTCTGCCAATTTTCCGGCTTCGGCGGAATTCCGGAACTAACTGTCCGGCGAACAATAACGCTAAAAACGAATTCAGCCTATCTCCTTATACCCCTATATCCGACATCTAATCAACTTCAAATAAAAGTTTAAGTTATAACAAAATTTCCGGTTGCAGCCGGATTCCGGGCGAACTATATGTCCGGGTTAAAAATCTTCTCTTCTTACCCCTAAATCGGACATCTAATCAACTACAAATACAACTTTTGCTTTCTTAACAAATTTTCCGGTTTTGGCCAGATTCCGGGCGAAGTACTTGTCCGGGTAGAAAATGATTTTAACATCAATGTTCAGCATGTCTTCTTACCCCTAAATCGAACATCTAATCAGCTTCAAATAAAACATTTACTTTTAACAAACTTTCCGGTTTTGGCCGGATTCCGAGCGAACTACTTGTCCGGCGAGAAAATGGTGTTCATAATCGTGTTCAGCATGTCTTCTTACCCCTTAATCGACTATCTCATTAGCTGTTAAAAATATTTAGTTTGCCCCTTAATCTGAACCCCCTCCCCCACCCCTAAATGTAGAGCTACAGAGCACATCTATGAAATCGACCTTTCCCTTGACTCAAAGGATCCTCACACCAAGTTTCATCAAAACTTCTCATCCCCTTCGAGAGTTATCATGCTCACAGACGGACAACTTTTACGAAGTCATAGGTACCCCTCCACTTACGTTTTGGGACCCCAGTAACTTCTTCTCACCTTTCCAATCGTGGGCCTGCAGAAAGGGATTGGGGCAACCCTCAAGCCTGCTCTTTCTTCGGTCTTGCCTCTCCCCGCGACAGATCAATGGCGACAAGACAGCTCTTAAAAAGGTGTGTGTATTTTTGGCCGTAAGAACTTGAACTGGGTCAGGAGGTCTACAAATCACCAACTTGTAAATTGATGTGGCTTAATTAAGTGAAAAATGAGGCTTTTGATGGCATAAGAGCCGCGCCGCAACACATGTAACGGGTCGGGGCCTGCGTCTTAGTAATGACTTAAAATATCAGTTTTACGCTCGCTCAGTTGTGCTCGTGACGTGTTTATCCGAAGACGTTCTCAATGAAACGGCTTTTGGTATGTGTGTGCCTTGCACATTTGGCACACCTGGCCGAAGCACAAATGCTTAGATTTGGGACTTGCTCAGACTTCACTCCGTACAAACATTTCGACGTGAGACGGGTAAGAATAGTTGTAATTAAAATATGTTTATTTGAAAACTAATTGAGAAAAATCAAAGATACCAAAAATTGAACATAATTAGCCATACGCAGGGGGTGGTGGTAAGTCGGTTAGCCCATTGCCTTGAATGGACCCACTCGAATCACTTCCACCAACAGGGAGAGGTGACTGTACTACATTACCATTGGTCTCGCCGGGGTATTCAACCTGAGATCCACCCTCAGTGTATGATCCGCTGAAGCCATCCGTACCGATTCCTTGGCTTTCTGAAACGGGGATTGCCGAAAAAATTGGTCTCTGGACTAGAGCTGGAGACGGTTTGCCATATCCATAGCTTCCTTGAGTTTGAGGAGAAACTGAAGGAGCTGCCTGAGCGTATGTGACCTGTGGGACTATGTGATATGGTCTGCCATAGCTTACTTGCTCTTGAGGAGAAAATGAAGGGGACTGAACGGATGTGACCTGTGGAGCTAGC
The DNA here is from genome assembly GCA_030848855.1 of Branchinecta sandiegonensis. Taxonomy (NCBI): domain Eukaryota; kingdom Metazoa; phylum Arthropoda; class Branchiopoda; order Anostraca; family Branchinectidae; genus Branchinecta; species Branchinecta sandiegonensis. The sequence continues at coordinate 25,543,620 of JAUPMV010000002.1, read as the reverse complement.
GGCTGGGCAGGACGTTGCTGGAAGTAGGCGTAATATGGAAGGGAGATGGGTTTGGCAGGAACCGGGTCTGAATGGAAGTACTGCAGATTGTTTGAAGTTGGATGAATCCACTGAGGAGCGGATTGCTGAATATAGGTAGGTCGGACTGATCCATAAGATACCGTGATGGTGTTCGGTGAGGGTCTTGCGTACGTTGTCAAAGGCTGGTAGCTAGGCATTGCGGGTGGTTGCGGTCTCACATGGACGATCGGCACCTGAATGAGCGGCTGCTGCATCACAACGGGACGAACATAGTTGTATCCCTTCCCTCCGCCTTTGACGCTGCCATGGGTTTTGGATTTGTCAGCTAGATTAGAATAATGTCCTAACTGCGTGGATCCCTGACCGCCGACACCCGAAGACGCCGGGTAGCTTCTAGCACCCCATGATGCATGGTAGGCTCCTTCAATTGGTTGATTGTAGCTACCGGATGAACCTTGGCTATGAAGGGCAGCATGTGAAGTGGCGTAGCCACTGCTCTTCGGTTGTCGGGATTGTCGAAGCGGGGAACTTGGGCTCATCTGGCTACCTTGACTCAGGGATGACATGGTTAAGATGCATAAGATCTGGAAACGGAAAATTGGCGTTAGCCCATGTCGCCCTTTGCAAATAAACCTTATTCCATTCAGCAGTTCAGGACTAGTTTTAAAAGTCCCACATTGTCTAATTATCAACACTTGTGACAAAGAGATAGTAAAATGTGAATCATAAGGCTGTGAACAGAAAATAATAGCTTTCACTTTCTAACCCGAAGGCAGTATGAAACTTCCATTGCTCTGGAACCAGATTGCATATTTTTCTATTCATCTGACTGGGGATCTATTTTGCTATTATTATTATTATTTATTTGAATAAAAATAATGTATAAAAAGAAACAACATGTCAGTCAAACTCACACACACTTACATACAAATAACCAGCTGACCGTTAAAAACAAATTAGCCTACTAAATCTACAATGAAATACAAGCGAAAAAACGAAGATCAAAATAAACAAACTTATCAGGCTGTAATCAGGGCCCTTTTTGGGATCCCAAAAGGTAAGTGGAGGGATACCTATGTTTCATCTGACCGTCCGTCTGACCGTCCGTCTGTGAGCACGATAACTGTCGAAGGGAATGAGACATTTTGATGAAACTTGGTTCTTTGGGTCAAGGGACAGCTCGAGTTCGTAGATGGGCTCTGTAGCCCTATATTTAGGGATGGGGAGGGGGTTCAATTTAAGGGGCAGACAAAATATTTTTTAACAGCTAATGAGATAGTCGATTTAGGGGTAAGGAGACATGCTGAACACGAATAGAAAAATCATTTTCTCGCCGGACAAGTAGTTAGCCCGGAATCTGGCGAAAACTGGAAAATTGTTAAAAGTAAAAGTTTTATTTCAAGTTGATTTGATGTTCGATATAAGGGAAAGGAGATGCGCTGAATCCGTTTTTGACCTGTCGTTTTTTGTCAGACAAGTAGTTCAGCCGGAATCCGGCCGAAACGGGAAATTTGGCAAAAGTAATGCAGGAAGGTCTGATTTTTCTACCTGTTTCTAAATTTGATAGTAAAAAAGTTCAAGAAGTCTGGCAAAGACCACAAGATCCAATTTTCTGGATCAAATATTAAATTTTGGGATCCCATCGAAACCTTTGGTCTTATTTGGTGAAGAAAGGAAAAAGGTTGTGATGAAGAAGAATGTTAGCCTTTAATATATCTGTGGACAGCTGCCGATAATGAGCGTGCTCCACCCTTCCTACTACACCTACCCACCCTTCCACCCTCCTACCCGTCCCTACTTACCGCTGGAACGATTTTTCTATTCTCCAGTAGAATATCACGCCACGGGCGAATCCGACCAATCACGTTACAGAGATGCGTAGTAACCACGCTTGATACGCTCCCGAGCATGGTAGGCAAATAGTTACTATCAGTTACTATTTCGAGAAGGTTTGAACGGGCAGCGTAGTAACTTACGAGGTTGGAACGAAAATTGTAACTAATAGTTACTATTGTTAGAAGGGTGTGTTCAATGAGCTCAACACGCTCAGTGAGACACGGGGGTACTTGCAGAAACTAGTTCGCTTGGAAACGCTGAACCGGATTGTGGGGAATTGGTGGCACACGTGGTAATAATCCAATGCCAAGGAACCAATTGAGCCAGGTACCAAGAACCAATGCAGGGTTCTCGCGAGCACAGTGCCTTTCGTCTCAGGGGCTACAGCGGAAAGTTTGTATAGGCCTAGCTATAAACTGCGACACAACAATAAAGAACAAGGCCAAAGGTTTCGATGGGATCCCAAAAGTTTAATATCTGATCCAGACAAATGGGGCTTGTAGATATCCGGTCTTTGCCTGACTGCTTGAATATTTGTACTTTTAAGATTTAGAAACTTCTGCCAAATCTCCGGTTTCGACTGGATTCCGGGCGAACTACTTGTCTTGCAAAAAAAATAAAGCTCAAAAACGAATTCAGCGTATCCCCTAGCCCTAATCGAACATCTAATCAACTTCAGATAAAACTTTAACTTTTAGCAAATTTTCTGGTTTCAGCCGGATTCTGGGCGAACTAAATGTCCGGGTAGAAAATGATTGTCAAAAGCGGATTCAGCATGTCTTCTTACCCCTAAATCGGACATCTAATCAACTTAAGATAAAACTTTAACTTTCAACGAATTTTCCGGTTTCGGCCGGATTTCGTGCAAACTACTTTTCCGACGAGAAAATGATTTTCATATAAATGTTCAACATGTCTTCTTACCGCTAAATCGAACTTTTAATCAACTTTAAATAAAACTTTGACTTATAATAAACTTTCCGGTTTTGGCCGGATTCCGGACGAACTACTTGTCCGGCGGGAAAATAGTTTTCATATTCATGTTCAGCATGTCTTCTTACCCCTAAATCGACTTTCCCATTATCTTTTAAAAAAAAATTATTCGCCCCTAAATTTGAACCCCCACCCCTAAATGTTGAGCTACAGAGCCCATCTACGACGTAGACCTCTGCCTTGACCTTAAAGAGTCCTCAGACCAAGTTTCATCAAAATATCTCATTCCCCCCGAGAGTTATCGTGGTGACAGACGGACAGACAGACGAACGGACGGACACACGGACAACTTTTACGAAGTCATAGGTATCCTCCACTTACGTTTTGGGAACAGGAAACAAATTCACACAAAAGGTGTATTCTTGCCGTTCCCCGAGGACTCGAAGAATCGAAGGGAACGGTGAGAATAGAGGGAGTCACTCCACGCGGACTTCGCGTACAGAAACAGCGAGAACGAGCGTTTATGTCTGATTGTTTTTAGTTAATTTTACATTGCACCAACACCAGCAAAAATTGATTCCCCTCCGAATCTGAAAGGGAGTCCTTTTTGATGATGATGGTAATCGGAGCATTCCCCGTCCGTGGGGCAAACGAAAACGCGGGGACTCCTCAAGTGGAGTCCTCGGGGCACGGCGAGAATACGCCTTAAGATCAAAAGAGTGGAAGTGAAGAAGGGAATACAGAGAAAGAGAAAAAAAGAAATGAAATAATAGACAACACTTTACCTGTAGGAACATCTTTGAGTATCTCTAAAGTCACGAGGTAGAGTTGGATTCAAACAACTACTGACGATGATTCTATCAACTCCTTCATTTAAGTCTTCCAAGCGGAAGGATTAATGAAACTGACCTCCCATTCTCCAAAACCAAGGTCGGAAGAAGCCGCCATACTGTCACGCTAGTGCGGAAAAAAATACTAATAAATTTTATGTCCATTTTTACGGCTCAGTATATCACCCCTCCTTACCGGGCATAAAACACAGATTTTGCGTGCTCAGAATTCTGATTCGTATGACAACGATACCGGAGCTTCCGGGACACGTCCGGGTGAACGTACGATTGTAAATCCCTGCATACAAGTTTCCTTGCGTTCGCATGCGGCTTGTTCCGTTTATTTTTCGCCGCTAAGTCCGTCTCATGCTTCATTGTCCTGGACCGGGAGTTGTACTTACTTACTTGTACGTGTCAGCGGTGAGAAGGACCCTCTTTTTTTCGCCGGACAAGCAGTTCCGGAATTCGGCCGAAACCGGAAAATTGGCAGAAGTGGGTAATAGATATGACTTTTAGGGGTAAACACACATGCTGAATCCATATCTGAACTTGGTTTTCCCAAATGATTAGCTGTTAGGCCTTAATCTGTTCCTGAACTTTGATATTAAAAATGTTCAAGGAGTCTGGACCTGGCAAAGACAATCTGGATCTTCTGGATCAAGTATTGAATTTTTGGTATCCCATCGAAGCCTTTGGTCTTGTTTTTATTACTATCTCTGCAGGACACATTACTAACCGACATATTTTTTAATTTGAGCGATCACTGTTCGTTGTTCATGTTTTGCCTAGCTTAGACAAAAAAATCGTCCTTCCAGTTCCTGTTCTGCTGTGAGCAAATATTTTTTTCTGAAGCTGATCCAAAAGTGCCGAACCTGGCCCGCCCCTGTCCAGGCTCGACATACGTCGGTCCACGTTCGGCATGTCACTATCTCAGTAAATATTCCTTGAGCCCAAGCTGACTTTGAAACATATATTCAAATATATTCATAATATATATATTCATATATATATTCATTCATATATTATATATTCATATATTCACAAAACGATCAGATACGATGCTTTGGCAGCGATATTTCGGCCCTTCTTGGCAGGGGTCCTCGTCAGGCTGTCCGGATCTCATCCCAGCGGGAACCGAATTCCAGGCACGCCCTACAATCACTTCCAGACCAAAGTCTGAACGCACAGAAGGTGCGGAAGGAACTAGTATGTCATCTTAGCTCTCGTCTAATACGGGGGGGGGGGGGGGGAGGGAGGGTCACGGTCGAAATAATGAAAACTGTAGTAATTCTGGTTTTGTGCAGTATTTAGGTCGCTGGTATCAGCAGGAGCGGTTCTTCTCTTGGCTAGGCATGGTGGGAAGTTGCTGGGTACACGATTACTCCCCAGACCCCGAAGTAGAAGGCCAAATCAAGTTGGAGCTCACATTCACCACGTAAGTTCATTGATTTTTTGACAGGTCCCTCTACCACAGTGATTAGCGACATGTTTACAACTGCGAGTAAAAACCATGAGTTGGCAGATTCTAGGAGCCTATACTTCAGTCTATTCTGTACATTATTATCCCATCTCATGGGCACTTTTGGCACTATTTGGCTTTTTTTCATGAGACTCTGCCATAGATACCCTCGACTGTCAATAAGGTTCCGGTACTTGAGTCCTAGACGTCTATATGCAGTTACAAGTATTATTTTAGGTTTACTTGCGACAGTATCCAAGTCATAGCTTAAAAAAAAAACCTCTCAGTCCCGCGGTATAATGTGATCAATTTTTCAACTTTCACTGCCGCTGTGGAAACAATAAAGTAATTAACTTGTGGTTCGTTTATTTCTCATTTATTATTTTCATTTATGTACGGGTAATACGTAGTGTTTGACGTGTGTTTTTCCCTATGTACATGGCTATGGCTGAAACAAATAAATATGCTAAACGAACATCCAAAAATAGAGAAGTAATAACGATAAGAAGAATTTTTCTTCAGTCGAAAGGCCATACAGCAGAAATGACATGCCTTAGCCCTTCGCTACATGCCTTGCCCAGCTTTGAGCCCTATTTGTACATCCATTTTTGAGATTTGCTAAACCCTTATTGGCGGAGGTGGGACCTCTTGTTTAGTGATGAAGCTTTCTAGATACGACAGACGGACATTGTGACACGGACATACATTTTAGGAACGGTAAGGAGACTTCGACTGGATTGAACATATATCAACAGGATCGTACCGACCCAGCGACTTTCACTTCCACATATCACAACTTGCCATGTGAGTAAGACATCAGCAGGATTTTTGTGCGGCTTTTAAGTGTGTGTGTGTGTGTGTTTTTTGTCGGTTTTCTTGCTAATCATAGTCGGGGCCAGTAGAAGGATATTTCCTATTTCTCCGATTCAACGGTATGGAATATCTTGGTAGTGGTGACGAATGTGATGTACAGCGTCAGATCTGTAAAGCTAACGAATGTGATGTACAGCGCCACCTCTCAGTAGCACCTACATACTCTTGATTACTAACTCTCCTTGTCGATACGAAATCGCCGTGCACCCAGCGGAAGAGCCGGAAGCGGCACCACAGCTGTCCCCAACGATCCAAGTGATTCGTTGACACAGAATTTGAGTTGTTGAGTTTGAGCCGTTAGGAAGACGTTTTCTCGTTCTTCCTGAGGATCACTGGCGTGTTTTGACCTAGTGATATAGAGTCATTCGGCCGCCTTCTTTCGATCATCACGATTGTAGTGCCGAAGGTGATTCTCCTGCAGAGAATTATCAGTTCTTGATAACACAATCGAAAATAAGTTAATGAGGGTCCATAATTGACACGGACAATATCGTTAGCCGGATTAAGATTTGGGGAAGGGTGGCATCCATGGAATTCCCTACCAAATAAAGTACTTAAAGGACCTGTCTTACCTATAATACCAACGCTACTTCCATAATCACTCCGTACATTCCTAAACCCGGAGACACCAATTTCGGATGGTACATTCTAACCTCTCTAACAAAACACGCTGATTTTCTCAGTTGCCGTGTTTTGCTACCTTCGATGTGTATCACGCTGTCGGCGGTTGACTGCGAGAAGTTTTTTCATCAGAAAAACCGGTTATGTAAATTGTTTCCCTGTTTTCGCTATAAGTCAACGGGTCTAGGAAAAGGCTTAAAACAGCCAAAACCGTGGATTATTTGTTGCAAGCACAGCCTAGTTTTAAAGTATCTAAATATTTTAAATTACTGTAAGTTGAATATTAAACAGTGCGATGGGTCCTTTAACGCGAAGACGGACGAAGAAACAGTGGGTTTGGAGCAAATAAAATCAAATCAAATCAAAAAAAGATTTGAAACAGACACGCTATTGATGATTGCTTTCTTGGTCGCCTAATCTGCACAGTTGACTGGGTCTGAAGCCTACACATCTACTGAAGCTAGTAGAAGTCTGCCCGGATCAACTCAAAACCAGATGATGATCATGGATCAGTAACGAGACGTAAACCCCTCACATACTCGGAGTCCTTGACTCTGACGTAAGTAATAAAAGTGCAATAACTAACAAAATGAACACGTATTGATTAGCTGAAAGACCTTCGACGAAGAAATTGACGGTCTTTTCATTCGTTTCTAATCCTGAACCTGCTCGGATCGGGATCAACTAAAACCAGGAAGGGAAGGGAACGCGAGGAAAGCAGGAAGGCATACTAAAACCAGGAAGGGCATACTAAAACGAGGAAAGGCATGCCAAAACGAGGAAGACTGTCGCCAGAATACAAGACTGGAAAGCCGCACCGTTCCCTTCCTCTGTTTAGTATTCTTTTAGGGGTCGGCAACTTTCAAATTCAAAGTTCACCATCCCTTCCTCGTTTTAGCACCCTGACATGGGTAGGCAGTAAGTTCAGTGGGGGGTCGGCAACTACAAAAATTGTAATTCACCTTTTCATTTCTCGTGCTTACGGTAGGCGACTAAAAGTCCAGTCCAGCGAGTGGTCGGCAACTAAGATATTTCTAGTCCACCATTTCCTTCCTCGTCTTAGTAACGAGGAAGGAAATGGTGGACTTGACATGTCTTAGTTGCCGACCCCTCACTGAACTTTTTTTCGATTTTAGTCGCCTACTGTAAGAACGAGAAATGAAAAGGTGAATTACAATTTTTATAGTTGCCGACCCCTCGCTGAACGCCTGCCCATGTCAGGATACTAAAACGAGGAAGGGATGGTGAACTTCGAATTTGAAAAGTTGCCGACCCCTCAAGGAATACTAAATAGAGGAAGGGAACGGTGCAGCGGATTCTGGCGACAGCCTTCCTCGTTTTAGTATGCCCTTCCTCGTTTTAGTAGGATATGCCCTTCCTGGTTTTAGTATGTCTTCCTGCTTTTCTCACGTTCCCTTCCCTTCCTGGTTTTAGTATGCCTTCCTGCTTTTCTCACGTTCCCTTCCCTTCCTGGTTTTAGTCGATCCTGCTCGGATCCTTATCTTCTATTTTGCAGTCACAGCGGACGAGTACAAAGTACTGGCGACGGACTATGTATCCTGGGCAGTGGAATACAGGTGCAAGGATCGCGGCCTTCTGCATAGGCGAGGTGAGATAATTCTCCACATCACTTATTCCGCTGTTAACCCAAATTCCGTCAAGCGAAATTATGCCGGACTCCCCGGTCACAGTCGGAGTTTATGTGGGGTTGTGGCGGAGCTGGTGGACTTGGACTCTGGACTCGTCTCGAGACGCCTTCTTCAAGGACTCGGACTTGGATTTGCTAGACTCGCAGCATCTCTGGGTCGTGGACAGGAAGACTGTCCGTGATCCAGAACCGAAGTGGATCTCGACTATAGTGATAACCTTTACTACGGTATCACGCTTTTTCAAATTTTCGTAAAGCACAACTCTTGCTAGAAATGATCTTTTCACAATGAAATGGCTCAGAAGTATCGGTTTTCGATAATACCATTACTCGCCATGTGAAGTTAGCGATTTTCTTGTTAGCGCTTGTCGACATTGAGCGTGCTCCACCCTCGTACCAATAGTAACTATTAGTTACTAAATCCGTTCCAACTTCACGAAAAGTTACTACGCTGACCGTTCCAGCCTTCTCAAAATAGTAACTTATAGTAACTATTTGCTTACCACGCTCGGGAGCGTAGTAAGCGTAGTAACTACGGATCTCTGTCACGTGATTGGTCGGATTCGTCCGTGGCATGATATTCTGCTGAAAAATAGAAAAATTGTTCCAGCCTTGACGAAAAAAGGTAGAATTTGTGACGTCATGCGTGGTAACTACGGTAAGTAGGATGGGACACGCTCATTATACCGCTTTCCTGCTCTTCCACGTGGCAACTAGACGCAAAATATATGAAAACTGAACGCGCCGAGGTTAAAGTGGGAAAATCAAGCAAAACAGAAGAAGCCCAAAACAGCAGGTAGACATGATGGTCTACCATGTCTTCCAAAATGAAAAAAATAATACTTTGAAGTTTCTCATATCGTTATGTGTTCTTTCGTCGTAGTTGCGGTGCGTGACTCCGCTGAGCCCAAAATCGCTAAAGAGTCGTAGCTGCAAAATGAAACAATAGCGAAAGACCGAGATTTCAGAAGCTTATGATCGCATAAGGCAGCTGGAGATAATGGAAGGCAGAATAAGCAAGTGGGGTCCTTTAAAGTGTATTCCCTACGGCTCCCTATTCTCGACAATTTAGCAAGAGACTAAAGGATCATACGGTTCGACTTTAGCCTGGTTGACACGGCGTGTTTTCAAATGCAGCCCGAAAAGCTGAATGTGCAATTTCCCAAGCATGGAAGCCACAGGTTCATGGTTACCTCAATCTAGTGCAAAAACAAAAGAAGAAACCATTTATCTTTTTCTTATTTTTCTTTAACCGTAGCCCTGGACAGTTCTATTTGTTCTGAATATTTTGCGGTGGTGAATATGAAAACCAATAGTTGCGGTTTTGATCTGAATTCTCAGTTCTCCGTTCTCGCTTCTGAATTCTCGATTCCCGTACAAATTACCGTTTTTGCTCCTCTGGCTTCTCTATTCTCGCTTTTGACAAAAACCCTAATTTGGCAGCTCGTCAGCAACCCGGTATACGTATTTATGCGTATTGAACATCCGCCTTCTGTTGACCAATCAGGGAGGAGAACGGAGAGAGGAGAATCTAGAATTCACCATTGGAGCAACTTCTCGACTCTGCAGAATCACGAGGCTTTCCCCGTTCTCGATTCTGACAAAAACGCAAGAAAACGAGAATTCGCTTAATTTGATTAGTCCAAAAATGTGAAAGAGGAGGATTGCGAGGAGAATCGCAAGGAGAATTCGGATAAGAAACGCGAACAAATTTCTTGGATCGGCTCGGATGACGTGGAGAGCCACGGGTAGCCAGGCCTGGTATTTTCACTGAACAGATCCTAAACCACAAAAACGATGTGACAAAAAGACTTTTTGTCGCTCTTGAGGTTCTCAACCACAGATGAACAGCGGCTGTGGTGGTAGCTACTTACTTTGGACCGACCTATATATGTGTCACGAAGGAATGTACGGAAAAAAATCACGACGCTAGACAATACTGAACAAAGAGGCACACCCTACACCGAGAGGCGCCTTTCGCTAAAGGGAACCCATCAGGTGTCACAACTCTAAACCAACAACAAGAAGCTCTTGATCATCGCCGGCAGAATCTCTCAGTTATTAGTGTCCTTTCACCAAAGCCGACTGTGAATTAAGTTTGACCGCACCAACCGAATTAGAGCGTGTTCCACCCTACTTAACGTAGTTACTACGCATGACGTCACGAATTCTGGCTATTTGCCTTTAAGGCTGGAACGATTTTTCTGTTTTCCAGTAGAATATCATGCCACGTGCGGATCCGACCAATCACGTTACAGAGATGCGTAGTTACCACGCTCCCGAGCATGGTAAGGACAGGCAAATAGTTAATATTTCGAGAAGGTTGGAACGGTCAGCGTAGTAACTTTTTACGAGTTTGGAACGAAAATAGTAACTAATAGTTACTATTGTTAGAAGAGTGGAACAAGCTCTTAGTTAGCAGAGATTTAATCGCTCCTTTTTGGCAAAGGTCCTCTTCAGGCTCACGCTAGAAAAATGAGCCCGGTGTTGGAATTCCATTGTGGACACGGCTGGTGATATTGCTGCTCGATTGGGTCGTTGATATAATAGATATTTTTCCGCTTTTGATTAGCTTGTGGAAAAGGGCCAAAATATATAGAGCTATAATAAATCTCAGCTGATGGCGCAGTTAAATATGTCTCAGTAGTAACGAACGTTCGAGAGGCCGGTGACGGTAGATTCTCACCGTGAACAAAATAAGTGTTGGGTCAGAGCAAAATAACACTAGGGAGTAGCACCAAGACCGATGCTTTCCATGCTCTGCAAACGGGCCATACTCGCGGAGCCACCCACTACACTTGCGGCATTTGAAGCGAGACATCCTTGTGAGTTCATAAATTTCTAGTAAAGCAAAGCTCCGGCTTGCACACACCAAGGAAACAATGGAGGCTGTATAATTTTTTTGCTATGTTCCCAATGTGAAGTTATCGGAGCCAGCGCTGGTGAACGACTGAATGAGTTTAAGTAGGGACGTTCTCTATCGCTAGTGGTGCTAGTGTCGCTGCTATTCGAGTGTGTGTCACTTCTTTCAAGTTTTGGCGCTACTCCCTAGTTTTATTTTGCTCTGTGTTGGGTTCATAACCATCACGTCGGCCGACGATTTGGTTCATGACCGACACGTCGGAGTAGTCGGTCAAGTTGACAGAGCGAAGAGGAAACTCCCAATTGTAGGCGGGGTTTCCGGACTATGGTTGCGTTCCAGAACTTAACTATTGTTAACAAATTGTTAACGATTGTTAACTTTTTGCGTTCCAGGTTTCTGATTTCGAAAGTTAAGCTCCTTCCACCTACGATTTCCGTTCCAGAGCTTAACGACTGTTAACTATTTTGTAACGATGGTTGGTGAGCATCGTTGGGAAAAGTTAACAATTGTGGAATTTGGGAAAAGTTAACCATCGTTAAAGCTGCAGTTACCTCCGCCCCGAAATGAAATTGACGATTGTTAAGTTCCTGGAACGTAACCTAAGTTCTAAAATTTAAAAAACGAGTGTGAATATGTGGCTGTTCTATTTTTCACTGATTATCGATTCGTTTAATCTATGATTTTATCTCTCCACTGTAAAAAGTTTCTTCGAGTAAGGATTAAAGTTAATTGCAGTAGCTACTGGGATTAGTCTTTTCTTTACTCAGATGAGATTAGTCCGAATAAGAGATGAGAAATTTATCTAAAAATAGTAGTACGAAGTTGTACGAAAAAGTAGCATGCAGTACTAACTGATGCTACTACATGCTTCTACTTCAAGGCTACCGTGTTACTGCAGACTACTGCATGCTACTATCAGCAAGACTGGATGCTACTGTGGCAAGACAGGACCCTACTGGAGACGACTACTTAAGACTGGACCAGTCTGAGGCACATTAAATGATAGTATTCTTTGCTATTATATACTATTACATGCGACTTTTTCGTACAACTACGCAGGCTACAAATTTTTCATTGAGTATCTTTTTAGAGACAAGGTGAATCCAAGTAGCAAATACTGCAAGACTTTTTTATAGTGTCTCACAACTACTTGAACAACTATGAGTAGCCAGCTTAATCTCAAACATCGATCAGTCAAACAACTTTCACTCGAATAGACAGTAAATTTCCTTTCTTCTTTTGCAGAATCTCTATGGCTTTTAACACGGGAGACCCATCCACCGCAAAGCGTACTGGATAAAGCCCACGGCTTCCTGAACACGCATGGAATCAAAACGAAAAGCCTCGGGAAAGTGGATCAGTCCTGCTACTCTGGGATACACACCAGGAAAACAGAAGGGACTGAAAGTCAGGAAGACGCAGCACATGGTGTGATTGCTGCTGCTGAACAAGAAAGGTGGAACCACTTTAAAAACGAAGTCCACAAAATCAAGAAGGAGGAAGCTAAGCGAAGACCCGTGAAAACGGAACCTCGACCGCAGCAGTACGTGCATGGACCACCCCAACACAATATGACCGCGGAAAACGCTCTACTCATCTCCCTAATTGCAGCTTTTACGTAACTAGTGCTTCCTTCTAACTATACTAGTAAAATGCGTGAAAATAGCACTGACTTCTATATGCCTGCTAGCGTTCGTTACCAACCTGATATCGTCATGTAAGGTGAGGTTACACAATTGAACTGCTATTGTGTTTATGTACGAGGACGCACGCTTGTCATCTCAACTACAAGTTAAAAAATTGGACAGATCACCTATTCTGTCAGTTGCCGAATTTTGAACAGAGCAAAAATAACACTAGGGAGCACACTAGGGAGTAGCCAAGACCTATGCGTTGACCACTACGCTTGAGGCATTTAAACCGAGACAAACTTCCGGGTTTATACATTTCTAGTAAAGCAAAGGTGCGGTCTGTACACACCAAGGAAACAATTCAGGCTGTATCATTTTTTTGCAATGTTCAGAAAATGAAGCTATCGGAACCAACGTTGGTGAACGACTGAATGAGCTTCAGCAGTGACGTTCTCTATCGCTAGCGGTGCTAGTGTCGCTGCTATTCGAGTGTGTGTCACTTTTTTCAAGTCTTGGCGCTACTCCCTAGTTTTATTTTGCTCTGATTGTGAAACTGAAGTGATCCCATTGGCGGTGAACTGCTGACTACGAAACCGGCGTGCTCCCATTGGCTGTCAAGTGCCGGTTATGAAATGATGCTAAGCAGTTGGCTGCACCGTCAGAAGTCTCATAAAGTCTGCACAAGGATGCGCGATTTTATCAACACACTAACTGTTGATTTTGCAGGAAAAACAAAACATTAAACATTGTTTGCAACGTTACCCTTGCGAAACAATCAGAGCACAAAGGAAATATTCTGTAAAGTTAATATATGTGTGTAAACTTATATCTATTGAAAATGTGCATCATGTCTGAAAGTTATTTTAATTCTGGCAGTGTGGTAGTGTCTATATGAATCAAGGCAACCGTAGCGAAAACGTGGCTGGTAGCCATACATTTTATTAGAGCTATGTTTCTGCCCTTCTTGGCAAGGGTCCTCTTCAGGCTCAAGCCGCTCAATCTGGAGGATGAAGAAAAGTGATGGACAACACGATTCTCCTATATCTATTTATCAAAATAAAATATCTAAAGAGTGTATTTTAGCAGGGCAAGGAGCACGACGCTTCCACTCAAATATACACCGCTGGCGGCGCTAGTATCGCAGAACTTCATGCCTGGTCCAATGCAAGCGGCATATCCCATTACGTGCGCTATGTAGTGTTGTTCGTACACACCTTGAAAAAGGTGTGCTTGCGGCCCCCTCGCGTAGATCGTGACGTCATCACCACCGTGACTTTCTGAAGTGTCTGGGGCGGTGGCGATAGGCTTATAATCATTGGCTTCCATGTCCTCAGTCCTGATGTCGAATCGTGTGTTATTTGCGTAGGGTGGTCTGTAGCCGGGCCCGGTGGCGTAAGAAATCGTTGGCCAAGGGAGGTTATCAACGTTAGAGATATCGGCAATACCTGAAAAAGTAAACATCTGTCAGAACAGATGTGGGTGTAACCAGGGACCCATAAATTTCCTGTAATGACTCGCCATTCAGGGGGCGTGTCAATGAGAGATTTTCTGATGCGCTCTTGACCGAGCATCAGATAGTTCCAGAAATACTCACGGGGATAAAATACCCGACTATCCAGATAGACAAAATTTTTCGCAGCCGTTGTGTTGAACTAGGAATATTTCTCTGTAATGGAAGAGTATCCTGGATCTTTTGTGATAGCTTAGGTACATGGTGGCATGCTGAATAGTCCCAACAAATTTTGTCTATCTGAGCAAGAAAGCCGGTTCGACCCAAGCGGAATTTTTGGAAACTAGGTGAGGCTCGGGCAACATAGCAACATAGAAGCATAGAAAGTGGAAAGCCCCCTGAATGGCGAGTCATTACAGGAAATGTATGGGTCCCTGGTGTAACGATGATGTGTTTATACTCTGCCTAAAATCCCAGAGTATTTCCAAAAGCCAACTTTCCTGCTCTAGAAAAAAATATCCCGGTAAAGCGAAGTTTTTTACAAGATCTGGTTTTGAGAGTCTTTGCTAGAGATCAATGAGCTAAAAAAAGAGCAAAGGTAAGGCTAGGACTTGAGCTTGATTTAAACACCTTACCCTTTCCTTTTCACTTCCCCAATTTTTACCAAAATCGAGCCACAAAATCGATAAACACCTCGACAGTTGTTAGTCGAATCAGAGCCACAAAGCGAGCCACATAAACCTTGTTCGTCGCAGAAACACACATGGGGCCACACATACGACCGTGGAAACACTATTTATTTATTTTTATAACCCGCTGAAGAGACAGAATAGCGGAGTACAAACAATGAAAAAGAACACAAAACACTAAAGTTCACTATAGAAGAAGGGACAAGCCGTGATGTGCGGGGAAGCTGAGATGGGACGGTGTGGAGAATTTTTTATTTAGGGCCAAAAATTTCAGCTAAATATCCGGAAGCTTAAGTGAGCCACAAACACTTAGTGGGTTTTATTCAAACAATGTTTACAACGGGTACGTCAGCTACGATTCTTCATCAGCGATATTTCGGCCCTTTTTGGCAAGGGTCCTCGTCAGGCTGTCAATCCTCTGGTTCAACTTCGGGGAAGGAAACAAACCTGTAATGAATTATTACATTGTAATCAATGATTACAGGTTTGTTTCCTTCCCCGAAGTTGAACCAGAGGATTGACAGCCTGACGAGGACCCTTGCCAAAAAGGGCCGAAATATCGCTGATGAAGAATCGTAGCTGACGTACCCGTTGTAAACATTGTTTGAATAAATGTTTCAAAGTCAGCTTGGGCTCAAAGAATATTTATCTACTTAGTGGAGTCACAGAAAAATGTCTCTAACAAGCTGCGTCAGTATTCACTCCAGTTAAGAAACTATACTAACATTACAAAACATCAAAATTAAAATTTTGTCCCGGTATAATAGTTTTTTTTATGACATCGACGCCCGCATAGAGAACTACGAATCTTTTTTGACACACCCAATGCGGTGAAATCAGAAACAAAAACCATGCCAAACGCTGCTTTGAATTTCACCGCGTCATTATTGTCAAATAAAGCTCGGCAGCGCTCTTGGCGAACTAATAATAATAATTGTATTCAAAGCCAAAGGCCATATACAAGAAAATACATATAAAACAACAACAAAAAAATAACTTTACATGAACTAAACTTAGCAAACGCTCTCTCGAAATTTCACCACATCATCGACAAATCTGCAAATTTTACATATAACGCTTGGGCGGAAAAAAACTGTTACGAAGGCGATTTTTTTCCAGTAAATATTTTATTCCACATCCAAACGAGTGCATATGCATTCTGTCAACTGCAGATACGTGCTATAAAATTTGAACGCTTCTTTTCCTGTTGCTCTCTGCCCTCAGCCCTGGCGTCAAAAGTTTCACAACGCACCGTCCCAAGTTAAACATTATGTAGCGCTAATTGCCTTTCAAAAGAAACCAAGTGACCATCTCTGGTTTCTTTGACATTACTGTACTGTCCGATAAACAAACAGCATCAAAAACATTATAATTACATTTTCAAAAAGAAGCTGAAACACTTGGTTGTAAACTGAAAATAAGATCCCAATCATTCTTATTATTTCGCGTTACAGGAGAAAAGTGGGGGACATTTAGAGACCTGCTCGAAGAACCATATTTCTGCTCTATCCTAAACTTCAATTATATCAAGGTAGCCAACTAGCTATTTTTTTCTCCGAGTTTACTATAATGAAGGACCATGATGTTGTTCCTAGTCACATTGGCCTTCAGCTAGCCTGATTTCTCGACAATTTTCTTTCCCCTTTTAAACTTCGTCGGTTTCAGTTAGATCAAGCTCCACTTCGAATAGATTGACAAGAGATTTCTTCTTGTTGACAACAAAAATCTTGACTACCACAAGTAAGAACTCAACCAGCATTACCACAAGAAATCTCCTTTGCCTTCAGTTCGGTACTAAGAAGACCCTGCCTGTTCCCGATTACGTCTCGTCATCCCCAGACCCACATCCGCAACAGACCGCAACGAGACAGGTCCCAAAAAGTGCCCAAATTGACTACCGTCCCCACAAAGCACGAAAGATATCGGGGGAGTTTTGTTTCAAGTTTTGCTGAGTGACGAGTTAAATCTATAGTCACCTTTTTTTAAGCTGTTTCTGATCCTTTTAAATATAAAACAGAATAATATTTTACTTATACCCAAATCGTGGACACGCCAAATAGGGGTTATTCGTCAAACAACTTTAACATGCAGTAATAATAAATCATGTCAACCAATCGTCTCATCAGACTAATAAAATCTTTAAATTAAAACTAACGTAAAAAATAAAAATAAGGTGCAGTAGCTACTTAGCATCTTTATAATGAATGGTGAATCTCAACACACCCTACGTTTTGACTTATATTATATGTGTATTCCAGTCAGACGCGTTACTAGCCAAATTTGTTTTTTTTTTTTTGGGGGGGGGGGGTAAGGTATTTACCGACTGGGTGGTCATTTTTACCGAATGTTTTTGCAGATAAAAACGACTATTATTAAGGAAAAACGACTGTGTTGACGAAAAATCGGCTGATTTTAAGAAAAACTATTATTCTTAAGACAAAATCGACTGTTTTAACGAAAAATCACCCCCCCCCCCCCCTAGTTGTGACGCCCCTGATTCCAGTTAATCTCTCCCAGTCATCTAAGAAAAGTTGAACGAGGACTGATTTTAAATTTTAAATTTAAAAAGGGGATTTTAAATAATAAGAATTCCGTAACCCGATGAAACAATTATCTCAAAATAGTAGTGCGAAGAAGTAGCACGCAGTACCAACCGATGCTACTACATGCTACTATACCAAGACTGGATGCTACTGGAGCAAGACGGGATGCTACAGAATACTACCCGATGCAAAATTTGTAGCCTGCGTAGTTGTATGGTAGTTGCGCAAAAAAGTTGCATGATAATATGTAGTAGCAAAGAATACTATCATTTAATGAGCCTCAAACTGGTCCAGTCTTAAGTAGTAGTATCCAGTAGCATCCTGTCTTGCCATAGTAGCATCCAGTCTTGCTAATAGTAGCATGCAGTGGTATGCAGTAACACGGTAGCCTTGAAGTAGAAGCATCTAGTAGCATCAGTGAGTACTGCATGCTACTTTTTCGTACAATTTCATACTACTATTTTGAGATAAATTTTTCATCGGGATACTGCTTAAGATGAGCACACTGTGAGGCACATTAAATTAAAGTATTCTGTACTACTGCATATCAATACATGCAACTTTTTCGTACAACTACTATAAATTTTCTATCGGGAAGCATAAATGAAATGAAATGATGATTTAATCCGTAATATCTTTAAATACATAAAAATAGCTTTGGATATGTCAATACAAATAAAGACACTTCAAGCACTATCAATCAACTCGACAGGTTAATATTACTTATCTGATAACATTAAAATTTCATAAATAAAATACATCAATAAACGAAAGACAAGTCAAAATTACATAGCGTATCTCGTATAAAATTTCTAAATAAAACAATCAAGTTCGTACATACAATCGTCTACATCACTAAACAAAAACAAGTCAAAATTGCATACCGCAGCTAGGAACAGTTAAACTGTTTAATAAAGTATGGTACGAAAGACTTTAGGTAACGCTCGGATGAGTGTATTGGAGGAGTAATTAGTTGCTTCTTCTGATTCATTGTGAGATTTTCGGTCATTCTTGTGTTTCGGCAACTTCTTTTTTCGGAGAACTCAGGCAAAATGTCACGATGTAATTCGGACGCTAAAGATTTGCGCTAGGTGCAACCGTGTGGGTGCGGGTATGGCACACCGTGAAACATTTTTGTGGAGGTAGTCTTTGCGCATTTATTTTTTGTTTGGCGTTTTTTTTCTATTTTGTGTACTGCCATGTCCCGAACCTTTTTTTGTGTGATTAAATATCATATCATATCCCTCATATCATACCCCTCCCCTCCCGTCTTCCGTGCGTCAGTCCGAGAGGAATACCGGCAATCATTTTTCTCCATATCCTGCTAATTCTTCTGCCCAATTTTCACGTAGTTTCACCCCATCATTTATTTCTGATCATATCTTGTAAGTGTATTAGTTATTTTGTTTCGTGTCTGTGTATTTCGTAAATATTTTATTCCTCTTCTAGCTTTAAGCTATTTGGACATTAGACTTGATTGATTGATTGATTGATATCATATCATATCAATAGAAAGCCCCTGTGAGCAACTTAGTTGAATAAGCTATTATGTGCCCTTGCTTGAACCAAGAAAACAACATACCGAAGATATTGTTCCCTCGCCTCGGATAGCCGTTGATGGTCATAGTATGAGCATGGTCAGCCGTTACGATGATCAATGTTTCCTCACGATCAACAATACTCAGTGCGTACGAAATGGCCTTTTCGAACTCGACCGTTTCTTCAAAAGCGGCTTTAGCGCGTCCATCGTGGTGAGCCTGGTCGATTCTGCCACCTATGGACAAGAAATATAATTAAATCGTGTATATACGACACTGTCAGAAGTTTCATAACAGACAACAGAAGGATGCGCGGTTCAACAGACAATGCGTAACAAACAACACTTCGGATGTGTCTGTTGCGTTTGAAAATGTTATGCATAACAAGCGTTGCCATCAGGAAGAGCCGAAAAATCGCCAAAAAGCATCTGCTGGATACTCTTGATGACTAACTCTTCTTGCCGATGCAAAATCGCCTTGTACCTAGCGGAAGAGCCGGAAGCGGTATCACAGCTGCTCCCAAACATCGCCATGATTGGTTAACACAGGACTGAGTTGTTCAGTTTGAGTCGCAACTGCTACGTTTTGTCGTTCTTCCCGAGGATCACTGGCGTTTCTTGGACTTCGTCATATATAAGTTGCGTTTTTGCAGATACCATGGTATCTGTTACCACGGTTACTGGATCTGCAATTAGTCGTTTTTGCAGTTATCGTGGTATCTGATACACGATGCTCTGCAAAAACGACTATTGCCGAACTTGCGCTTTTCGAAGCAATCCCAAAAGAAAAACAGATATCCAGTTACATGACTAAGTGCTAAACTTCTTTCTCACCAATCTGACAAAATTTGATGAAAGTGAGAAGACTTTTCAGATACCACGACCAGTTACCACGGTCGGACCATAGTATCTGAATATCTGATACCACGATAACTGGCCAGATACCACGATAACTGCAAAAACGCCTTTTGACCGTGGTATCAGATAACACGATAACTGCAAAAACGACTTTAGACCGTGGTATCAGATACCATGGTATCTGCAAAAACGCAACTATAGTATTTCATGACGACAAACAAAAAAGTCAGTAGATGCTTCTTTGGCTCTTCCTGGAATGCTTGTTCTGCATAACATTTCATGTGTAACGTTTTCCAACACAACAGATAACATCCCAAGTGTTGTCTGCTACGCACTGTCTGTTGATACCGCGCATCCTTCTATTGTCTGTTATGAAACTTCTGACAGTGAAATTCAATTCGTTTATTCGACGAGTATCCTTCAAATGAATATGTCATGCTTTCTTCCTCAAACAATGGCTGAAAATATTATCATTACGAAATAAGTCAAAGTACGGAAAATGCCAGAGTGACGCAAAGTATAGCTCAACGATTTCGATTTTTTTTTCTTCCAGAAATGAACTTCGGTCAGTTTGAATATTTGTCGGCCATCACAGCCAACACATTTCCAGTGTCAACCCGAACAAGTCCAGTTGTAATGGCTAGTAAAATACGGGACAAGAATTGTGTCTGTTTACTCTATTTTATCAGATATTTAGGCCTAGATTTTACCCTATCGGAGGAAAACGGATACGTCTCGCCACAACGGGCACGTCTTGCCGTTATCGAAAAGGATAGAATGAGGAACTTAACATGGCAAGGTATATTCGACTTTAAACAGGTACACAGGTGGAAGCACACAGAGGTACCACAAGTCTGAGAGGAAAATTCCACTATATCAAAATCGATCACTCGTGAACAGGGGAGCAACGAAGTAACGCATTTTCATCGGATGTTCAAGCCTCTTTAAGTGTATAAGTGATAGGTAACTAGATTATCCTACATCAGTCCTTTTCGGTTAAGCTTTAAGGCTGAATTGTGGACGTTTGGTAAATACCATGAGCTTAGTAATACTTAAAGCAATTTTCCCACTTTCCCCACTCTTTCTTGATTCATTAAACACAGCTTTGGAACAAACTACTGTCGGAAGTGTGTTTTAGGAGACTTCAATGTACAAGAAGACCAAAGGTTTCGATGGGATCCCAAAAAATAAATATTTGATCGTGACAAGTTGGTCTTGTAGATATTCGGTCTTCACCAGACTCCTTGAACATTTTTTACTATTAAAATCGATTTAGAAACAGAGGAAGGTCAATGGCTAATCATCTGAGAAAACCAAGTTCAGATATGGATTCAGCATGTTTGTATTTACCCCTAGGCTATACGTCGTATCTACTTTGACAAAATTGATCAAATTTTCCTGTCTTACTTCTGCCAAATCTCCGGTTTCGACCGGATTCCGGGAGAACTACTTGTCCGACAAAAAACTAAAGCTCAAAAACGAATTCAGCGTCTTATCAGCGTCATCTTACCCCTTTATGGAACATGTCATCAACTTCAGATAAAACTTTAAATTTTAACAAATTTTCCAGTTTCAGCCGAATTCCGGACCAACTATATGTCCGGGTATAAAATAACTGTCAAAAGCGGATTCAGCATGTCTTCTTACCCCTAAATCGAACATCTAATCTACTTCACATAAAACTTTTACTTTTAACAAATTTTCCGGTTTCGGACTGATTCCGGGCGAACTCCTTGTCCGACAAGAAAATGATTTTCATATAAATGTTCAGCATGTCTTCTTACCCCTAAACTGAACGACTAATCAACTTTATATAAAACTTTTGCTTTTAACAAACTTTCCAGTTTTGGCCGGACTACTTGTCTGGCGAGAAAATGGTTTTCATATTCGTGTTCAGCATGTCTTCTTACCCCTCAATCGACTAACTCATTAGCTGTTAAATAGAAACTTTGTTCGCCCTTCAATTTAAACCCCCTCCCCCATCCCTAAATGTTGAGCTACAGAGCCCATCTACGAACTCGATCTCTCCCTTGACCCAAAGAGTCCTCACACCAAGTTTCATCAAAATATCTCAATCCCTGTTAAAAGTAAAAGTACCCGCCCAATTGTAAGTGCTTTTTTGTACCTTTCTTGGGGCGGGTACTGGCATCATAGTTAAATGTATTTTGGTCGTGAAAAATAAACTGAACTGAACTGAACTGAACCTTCGAGAGATATCGTGCTTACAGACAGACGGACCACTTTTACGAAGTCACAGGTATCCCTCCAC
The DNA here is from genome assembly GCA_030848855.1 of Branchinecta sandiegonensis. Lineage (NCBI taxonomy): Eukaryota > Metazoa > Arthropoda > Branchiopoda > Anostraca > Branchinectidae > Branchinecta > Branchinecta sandiegonensis. The sequence continues at coordinate 25,521,559 of JAUPMV010000002.1, read as the reverse complement.
TTACGTTTTGGGATCCCAAAATTGGAGTCTCGCATCGTATTGGTCGGCTATGACGCAAAGATGCAGAAGCTGAAAAATAGGATGCGAGATTTTATTTTTTACGTACAAGTTTGGAGCCTTTTCTTCTAGGACACATTTGCGATTAAACTCGATCAGTTCCAAAACTGTATGAAATCATCAAGAAACAACTGGGGAAATGTTTTCTAGTATTTATAAGCTTAGAATATCAACCGAAAGGCCACAAATTAGCCTCAAAGTTGAAAATCCTGTAGATCTCAATGTTAAATTTTCGTATGGTGCTTTTTGGGATCCCTAAACGTAAGTGGAGGGAATAGGAGGGATACCTATCACATCGCAAAAATGTCCGTCTGTCTGTAAGCACGATAACTCTCGAAGGGAATGAGCTATTTTGATGAAACTTGGTGTAAGAGTTCTTTGGGTCAAAGGTAAGGTCAAGTTCGTTGATGGGCAAAACCGTAAAGTTTGTTAAAAGTAAAAGTTTTATTTGAAGTTGATTAGATGTTCGGTTTAGGGGTAAGAAGACATACTGAACACGATGGGGAAAACGATTTTTTCGCCGGACAAGTTGTTAGCCCGGAATCCGGCCAAAACCGGAAAGTCTGTTAAAAGAAAAAGTTTTATTTAAAGATGGTTAGATATTCGATTTAGGGGTAGGAAGACATTCTGAACACGATGTTGAAAAACATTTTCTCGCCGGACAAGTACTTCTTCCGGAATCCGGCAAAAATCGGAAAGTTGGTTAAAAGTAAAAGTTTCATTTGAAGTTGATTAAATGTTCGATTTAGGGGTAGGAAGACATGCTGAACAATTATGTGAGAAGCATTTTCTACCCGGACAACTAGTTCGCCCGGAACCCGGCTAAAACCGGAAAATTTGTTAAAAGCAAAAGTTTTAGTTGATTAGGTGACAGATTTAGGGGTAAGAAGAGACGCTGAGTCTGTAAAGGACAATAATTTTTTACCCGGACATTATAATTCGTCCGAATCCGGTTGTAACCGGATTTTTTTTATAAGTTAAAGTTTTACTTGAAGTTGATTAGATGTTCTTTATACGGATAAGGAGATAGGCTGAATTCGTTTCTGAACTTTCTTTTTTTTCTGGACGAGTTCATTTGGAATTTGGCCGAAACCGGAGATTTTGCAGAAGTAAAGCAGGACGTTTCGATCAGCATCGTCAAAATAGATATGGCTTATAGAGGTATATCTGAACTTGAGTTTTGTACTAAACCGGTGGGTACAAAGATCGAAACTGTCTGCATCAAATATTCAATTTTTGGGATCCCATCGGAACCTTTGGTCTTGTTCGTTTTCGTCGGGTAGGATGCAATCTCTCTATTCAGGCGTATTCTCGCCGTTCGGCGAGGACTCCACTTGAGGAGTCCTCGCGTTTTTGTTTGTCCCTGGGACTCACTCTCCGTATTCGTTCCGTCCACTCCGTTCGTTTTGTATTGTGTCGACGTGCCGATGTTATAACTGCCATGCTTTTATATTATGGTGAATAAATCTGAATTGAATTCGCCATATTCCTATTCCACACTTCCAAGCGGGCTAGTTTCTGTTAATCCCTCTATGCCTCACCATCAGCACTTGGATCAGACATGGTAAAGTAGATCCAGAGGTTAGTGAGTGGAAAACCTGTCATCCGTGTCCCAGGTAATGGAGGTTTTGCATATGTTTCAGCAGCAGAAAGTGAGAGTGACCCATTCCCCTATGCGATTAGATGTCTACACAAGTGTTGGTTATGAGGCTCATAGACATTGTAAAAAGTCGGATCCATAAGGTAGTGGGTCACTTTCACTTTCTGCTGCTGCAACACATGCAAAACCTCCATTACCTGGGAGACAGATGACAGGTTTTCCACTGCTAACCTCTGGATCTACTTTACCATGTCTGATCCAAGTGCTGATGGTGAGGCATAGGAGGATTAACAGAAACTAGCCCGCTTAGAAGTGCTGAACAGAAATATGGCCAACTGAATTGAACTGAATTGAATTCTCGCGAGTCTCAGGGACGGGGAATGCTCCGATTATCATCGCCATCACCAAAAAGGACTCCCATTCAGATTCAGAGGGGAATCAATTTTTGCTGGTGTTGGTGCAATGTAAAATTAATTAAAAACAATCAGAATAAAAAATAAAAAAAAAGTGGATTAAGACTAATTTCGTCAACTGCATATTTTTTTTAGAACAAAATCCATCTTGAATGCATAACTCGTGTTCTCGTTGTTTTCCATACGCGGAGTCCTCGAGGGCAGTCCTCGGGGAACGGCGAGAATACGCCTTAGTATCCGAGATCACAGAGTATCAGCGACTGACTTCACGCGACTGAGAAGGACTGACGCCACTCTCTTACCCTGAGGTCACCAAACATCTTACTATGAATGAATGAATGAATGAACGAATTTATTTCCAATAAAGCCCAAGGGCCATGGCGGGAAACATAACACAATAAAAAAAATAAAATAAATATCATACACTCCGAAAACAAACCAAAAATCAACTTCTATAAAAATAATTCACGGTGGGTCATAGCTAGCTTCAGGAATCCAGCCCGCCTTCGGAGCTCACCAAAACACTTACTTCCCATACTTGAAACCAAATTCCTTTCCTCCTAAGCCTCCCGACCAAACACTTCCTTTCTTAATTCTTTCAACTCCTCACAATATCGGATCAATGCACCGCATCCTCTCCATCAATACCAGACATTAACCGCCGGTGAATATATTCGGGCAAATCCCGACCATACATACCGCACACTCTGCCTCGCGCCCCCTTAACTCTTGGTTGAACCTAAAGGGGCTTTCACACGGAGAACGGGTTGCAATAGTCCGCGTGCGGCCTGTCCGAACGAAAGTTAAACGGGCTTAAATGTACATATTATGTACATTTGTAGAATGTATTATATTAATATTCTAAACATATAAATCATATAGCTAATTTCGAAAGATTAGCCCGCTGAACTCGGTGGTTCCTACCGCTTGGTTTGGCGCGGGGTTTAGGGGCGCAGACCTGTAATACAAGCCAAATCAACCCAGCTTCAAATGGGTACCTAGGTAAACTTGGGGAAGGTGACAGGAAGGATGTATGAAATTACTAAGATAGCTTGCCCCCCCCCCCCCCCCCATGATTGCACTCTCTGGCTGTGGGCAGAGAATCGGATGTCACGACGGCCAGCTTGGCTAGTTGATACTGATATATTACCTTACCTTTGGCTGTAGCTAATATGTGTCATGTATGCTGTTTTACCTATACTGATATTTATATGAGTCTGGCTTATCCATGGGATGTGTCGCGTGTCGTTTACTAAAGTAAAGCTAGACTTAGAGCCCTTTCTTGCGTTGCATGAGTTGCTCTTGCGAATCTACTAACTCAGAAATAGGATAATTTCCGCAGCATATGGCAACACCATTCGTATTGAAATCGGGGAAAGTAAACGTTTAAAGAATTTCATTTTGTCAACGTTTGGGTTTGGCGTTTGATGTGGGGACGGGGGGGGGGGGGGGGAGGGGGCGGAGGAAGCATTCGACAGTCAAAGTTTGGGATGGAGAAATAGTCAGTGGCTGGAATCTTTTCATGTAAGCTTTTCTTATCGTGTTAGGTATTTGTAAATATATTTTAGTTTAGTCTACCGTGTTTAAGACTATTCCTTCGAGAGTAGAACCCAACCCCGTAACAGTGCGTTTCGCAAACGCAGAGTAATACTGGTGTATCTCAATGTGAAGGAAGCATAACGGCTTTAACGGATTCACTCACCTTCAACCAAAAGAACGAAACCGTTCGTCTCTTTGGTAAGGATGTTCAGCGCTGCTTCCGTCATTTCCTTCAAAGATGGCTGATCAGTTTCGTTGGTAACGTCCAGACGATAATCCAGATGTTCCCAGTTAAACAAACCAAAGAGATAATCATTGGTGTCTGCATTTACGGCAAGAAGCTGGTCTCTGGTGGAAACGTAAGAGTGTGTAGCCCCTTGGCTCTGTTTGTTTGCCTTCCAAAGTTCGACTAAGTCGACGCCGTCTAATCGTTGGCCTTTGCTCGTTCCATCAAGTGTGCTATTCGGCAGAAATTTTTTCCTTCCACCACCCAAGATAACCTATGAAAGAATACAATTTCAAGGGAAGTGACGACAAGATCGGTTTAAGCCTTCTCATTATCAGTACTCTTAAATTACTTCTTTATTGAACTTTATGCGTTTTTCCGCTACCAACAAGTTTTTATTGCTCGAATTCGGCAAAATATCCAAGTGGCAAAGTAAATTTGAATTTCGAATACCAAACCAAAGAATAAAAAAAATAGCTACTTAATCAAGCATATTGACATATAACTAGGGATTCTTCTAGTACATTTTATTTATTGAGATTTTATCTGGATTTTATTCCTATCTTTAGAAATTTAAAATTACCGCCCAAGAAAGACCAAAAAACGTATCCGCGTGTATCAATTTGTGGGTCGAATGTGTAGCACACACTTCCGTTTCCGCAAAAGAGAGAAGCTTATGGCACAGAAATGTACCCGCGGATTTTTTTTTTTATCAACTGTAAAAGTTGACCCTACATAACGGAAACGGATCTGAGTCAACGCAATCAGGAGACCTTATACTTTGGAATCCTTAAATAAATCCCACCACGGCAGAGGAGTTGGAGGGACGGGAGTTTTGCCACGCTAAAGGACTACATGGTTCTGGGATGCGTGGCTGTTTCTCAGAATCTCCGGGGATCAACATTTCTAAAACGAGTTACACGCGAGCCCGGGGATTGGCCGATGGATATGAGCTGGCTTCTCCCCACCTTGAGGAGGAGTCAAGTGACAGGCGGCCCCGCCTTTGAGGAGGAGGAGTCAGGTTGAATCTTGCAGCGGCTTGCAACCCGTTGCAACTGCACTACTCAAATTCTGTATAGGCCTGAACTGCTTAATTACCTTGAAGTTTTTGCCAGGATCATTCTTAATCAGCTGTTCGGCAATGTCGTCGCACTCTTCTGCGCTTTGCTGGTCCTTGAGGATGTCGGCGTCAGACTCCCAGTCCCGACTTGCAATGTGCGCGTAGGTGCCAGAAGGAGTAGCGTGGGTGATTCGTGTGGTCGTGACTATTCCGGTACCTTTGCCAGCATCCTAAATATATTAAAGTTCAAGTTCATGTTTTTTAATTTTACACAAAAATGCAAATACATTGTACAAGCACTGTGGAGAACAAAAACTTGAGATTATTTTATCTACTTTAATACACAGATGGCACTTTACACGAGGGACTTGTACCGTGACCAATAAACCATAAACGGTTTTTTCGAATACAATTTAGAAGTCTAGGACTCCACCGTCGGAGCCACGTAGACATACCAGGACCCACAATATTTATTAATAATTCCGTGACATGGGGATGTAAACTGGTTAGATGAATTGCCTTCGGGCGGGATCACTGTTCCTATGGCCGGCTTCTACCAGACTATTGTAGTGGTTTGCGAACTCAGTTCACAAGCCCTTCGGTAGCTTAGTTGGTAGAGCGACTGCCTTGTAAGCAGAGGGTCCTGGGTTCAAATCCCGGCTGAGGAGCATTTTTGTCTATCAGTTCACTACTTATCCAATTTTTCTAGTTTATGCAGGTTCGCAAACCGTTTAAACTTTAACTGAAAAGCCAACTTATCTTTGTATCATTCAACTGAATACACTGCATTTTTTGGATTGTGTTAAGCCCAATTCACACAGGGAGCGAATTTCGCCACGCCTGGCGATATTCGTCACGCCAGGCGTTAAAAAAACGCATCGTCAGGTAAAAAAACGCTTCGTCGGGCTTCGGCTCCTAGCCAAAAAAAATCGCAACGCCTGGCAAATAATTTGAGATGGATGTGGAACAGCTAATTACTTAGTTCAGAGTTATCCAGTAATCTACGATACTGGTATCAAGGAGTACAAAGACAACTGAATTAGGGAAAACGCATAGAAAGAAATTAGACAAGGAATCGAAGAAGAAGGTACAGTAGATATTTACTCCTGATTTTTACCCATGATTTTTCGTTCGAAATATTTTGTCCTATTTGGTATTCCATGCAGTTGAGACATGTACGACAGCACAGCAGTATAGTCAGCAGGAAGCTCTTACCCTACATTTTTAGGTTGTGCCCAGATGCCAGCTATACACAGGCTGTATGGATTTGGGTTGTGCTGTAGCAGAACAAGCTACTCCTCTAGGCTCCATATACCTCTCTATTTTTTTCTGTTCATATTTATGGAAATAAAATTCGGGCGTATTCGCTCTCCGTCTGACGCACCCTGCGATTTCGCCTAGACGTCGCGAGGCGTATTCTTGCCTGCTGATTTTTAGACGCCCTCTGTGCTAATTCCACTTTAAGGGATTTTTTTTTCATTTTTCACTATTTTCTCCAGAATGACGTTCAGAATATCTACGGTCGTCCTCACAACGCAAATTTCTACTATGACGCAGAAAAACTGAATCTCGATATACACGCGGCGTTTCAGTGGACAGTGATCAGCTCGCGGAATGTACTCCGTGAACACTTATTTTTCGGAAATCATAGGTACAAGCGTATAAAGGTACCACAAATCCGACAAGGAAATTCCACTATTTGAAAACTGATTATTCGTTAATAGCGGAGCAACGAAGTGACGCATTTTCATCAGGTCTTCAAGCCTCTTTAAGTGAATAAATGGGTAGCTAGATTGTCAAGTCTCAGCCTTTTTCGGTTAAACTTTAAAGGACGAGAAGTGGGAGAGAACCAGTCGATAAGAATGTCGATACGCATAATAACACCGGCCAACAATATTTGCAACTAGGAGGAACGGAATCGTCCCTTTATGACAATGAGTCCGTCACCCCCACCCATTCATATATTATTCAGCGGATGAGACTGCAAACAGTGGTTTACACGACATGCCTCTTCTTCATGAAAACACGGCTGACTCCTGGGAAAAATGACATTAAAACCTAAAAACAAATTCCTGAAAGAAATCAATACTGCCAAATATTAAGCTGTATTTTTTCTCTTTTCATCCATAAGAAAATCCTAAGAAAAGAGATTTTTGGAGTTGAGAAAGGGGACGAGGATCGGTTTACGGGAATTTTAAATAATGGGACTTTTTATATCCATAAAGAGTTGTACTAGGTACATCCGTGTGGGTATGGTACACCGTGAAAGATTTTTGTGGTGGTAGTTTCGGCGCATTTATTTCTGGCTTGGTGTTTTTTTTTACCGAAAGTTTTTTTTTGTGATTAAATATCATACCATATGATACACAAGCTAATTGTTTTCTTTTTATATGACTCTCTTGTCCAAATCTATTTAGAGCTTGCCCATAAGGTTGCTTCCGAATCGCTCCACTATACTGTAAAATGTTTCTCCGAATAAGGATGCAGTATTTGCTACTGGGATTAATCTTATCTCTATTGGGATAAAATTAATCCGAATTAGGGATAATCTTATCTCAATAAAGACAAGATAAATCCCAGTAGCAAATACTGCAAGATTTGTTTTTACAGTGATATACTACGACGCTCGTACCGAGTCCCAGTTCGGAGTCGCGACTTGGATGGGGGTGATCTGGACACTGTAAAAACTAGAATGCTACCGTTTAGAATCCTCTAAAATAATAAAGAAACTCGTAAAACACTCGTATTTCCTCTTATCTAGCACAGAAAAGCCTTGATGGATTCGGAGACAGACTAGCTTTGGGTAATTTTGGAACGCAAATGTTTATCGAATCGAAACAGGCCAATCGCAGATTATCTGAACGACAAAGGTAAAGGAAGCAACAAAAATGACAAAAGCACCACCACTGGATCTTCAAGATGGGCGGGTTAAGGAATCAATTAATAGGATCCGGGGATTTGATTTTTGTTTCAGTATAGTGATTCCAAAAAACTCCTGATTCATACCTTCGATCTGAATCGCCCCAATATGCGCCTCAATGAGCGGATTCGTGCTAAATAAAGTTAAAAACTATTTTTTTTTTTTTTTTTTTTTTTTTTTGCAGTGCGAAATTTGCGATAGCTCACGATAAGGCTGTTCTTATATAAACGTGAGGATGCCAAGCGTATACAAACTAGGCAGGAAGAACAACTAGGGTCCTTAGCAATCTAGCCGAAATGCACAGACAAAAAAAAATTAAACTCTGTAGGCTACGGTCATACAAAGAAGAAAAGAACAAAAAGGAGAAAAACTGAAAATAAAACTAAGGAAAGAAGATGAGTTTTGTTGATTGTCTAACTGTGTCGCTAGTTGGGGCGGGGGGGGGGGGTATCGGAGGCTTGAAATCTTTAACCACTCTGACTGAAGTCCTATGCCTAGAATGTTGAAGGCTTCGTGCCTTCCATCTATTTTTTACCTTTTGGTTTTTGGTTGTTATGATAAATTAAATCAAACTGATTTATTAACATTTTGTATTGTGATTCGGCCTTATATTCAACCCTAAGAAGAACCAGACTAACCTGTGCCCATTTCATAACTGAGTCGACGTGGGACTCCTTGTTGTTCTGGGTCGAGCAGTTTTTGTAGACGACGTTTGCATCTAGTCCGATTGTGTCGATGTTCGTCTTGACACCTGACAAGTAAGCTGTGGCACTACAAGCGGAGTCGGCGACTTGCGCGTCGACGCAGTAGGTCTAAAAAAAGGATGCGCAGTTCATTTAAGTTGCGTTTTCAGGCTCGCCACTCTCAACCCGTGTTCGTCACAAGTCGTTTTTACGGAGCGCATTCAGTGCGCATCCTAACACGGGTTCCGTGTTCTGTGGCTTCAAGCGTTTTTTGCCCCCGTGTTTCTTCCGAGTTCAACACCGAATCCAAACACAAACAGACTCGGTAGAGTATCAAATCCTGTGCCGGGTTCTCTTATGCAAAACACAGGCGCTGAAAACGGGTGACAGCGCAACGTGTTAAGATTCGAGTTCAACACGCTAATTGCTGAAAACGCACCTTTAGGTGCTATTTTCGATTTACCTGAAGAACAGATACGGATTCTAAGCAATTGCATCGGTTAAGTGCAGAACTGGATGCAGGGCAACAATTCAAAGTACAAATCGTAAATCGGCGTGAGAAGCGGGTTGTCTTTAGAACGGCTACTCCTAGAACATACCCGACCAAAAACGTCACCATGTAAAATCACCACCGGCGATGAACGTCACAGTTTATAAGCCTCCCTTATAAAACAGAAGCCTGTCATATTTTCAAGATCCTTCTCACATCCCACATTCATCACTTTACAACGAAGAAGGCGCAGTGATTCTGTAGTATTTAATTTTTGTCCGTTTTGTGCTACATCAATTGCTCCCGTTTTTGATGTTTTATCTAACAGACCGAATTAAACGACCCAAAATTGCTAATTGTCAGTTAAAGGTCAACTATGAAGCTGATACGGTCCCCGTTCTAAAATAGGTTGGACTTTGTATAGCTGGTCTCGGGGGGACGAGAAATCAAAAGTTTGTCTCGGGAATGGTCCTGGCTCCAGCGTTTTATACGGCGGAAAAGTAACATTATCATCGCCATGATACGACTCCACGGGGTAAGGTTTAGACATTGTTTTTTGGTCGGAATTAGGGGAGTAAGATTTTGCTTTTTATTTTGTCTTATGTTTCTGCGAGTGCGTTACTAGGGAAGTCACTGTATTTAAGTGACACGACACGGGTTACAAAAATAAATCACAAAAAAGGTGTCCGACTTCTGACTTGTTTACGCTTCTGACTCTCAAGTCCCACCAGAGCAAAATAACGCTACGGAGTAGTGCCAAGACCTATGCTTTCCATGCATCGGAAACGGGCCTTACTCATGGCGCCACAAACTACGCTTGCGACATTCAAACAAGAATAAATAAGGGAAGAATTGAGAAGACTTGAATCATGGGACGTTGTTTTCTGCCCGATCCTCAAGTACCGGGGGTGGAGCCTATTCGGAGCCTGTCCAGACCACAGAGTAATTATTGGCGCTATTTCTTCTGATCGCCGTGCTTCGCGTCAAGGAAGTGCGCCAAATTCAAAATTAAACCGAAAGAGGCACATTTTGCCCTTCTCCCTCCAACAAATCGCTGCTACCACTAGTTTAAAAGACGAGACAAGGGGCTAAAGTACAGTGAGATGATAGAAGTCGTGCAATCCTGCATTCAAGGATGACGAAAATAAAGGCAGAAAAGGACCGATTTGGACTGAACACTATAAGTTTAAAGAAGGAAGAGACACGCTTCCATACATTCATGCAATCTCTATGGCAGATTCTTAGTGATGAAAAAAAAAGACTGTCAATAGGATGGATAATGAAACATTTAGCCAACTACCCGAGATAATGACATTTTGACCAAAAATAAAAAAATGGTTATCTCAAATGTAGACGTTTTGAATGGCACTGTACAATTATCGTTTTCAGTAATCAATTAAAATTTAAAATTAGGAAATACTTCAAGCCAACTGTTTTTCGCAACTAACCGAGAAATGTTATGAACTGAATTTTGTGTAGAGAGTACAACTTAAAAACAAATTATAACAACTCTTTGAGTACAGTTCGCCAGCTATGCCCAAATTCCAACTTGAATGATGTAAAAACATGATAATGAAAAAAAAAACGATTACGAAAAGGCATAGACAATGACAAATGTGGGCAGATGTAAATTGCAACTATCCGAGATATTGATATACCTTTTGGACCAAGAATAATAAGTTGTTATCACAAACTGATACGTCTTGTAAGATATCCTGCACTCAGCAATCATTAATTTCTGTTTTTTTCAACTACACGAGAAAATGATATGAACTAAATTTCGTGTTACAACTTAAAAACAAAACATAGTAACTCATTTAGTACATTTCGACAGCTAAATATTGTCTAAGCTTAATACCTTTTCTAGAAGCGATTCTTTACAGTCCTGAGAAGACCAAAATAAAATTACTAATGTTCACACCAGTCCTATTGAATCTGAACTAAATGCATGCGTGTTTGGTCTATGCTTCAGCGTTCACGTTGCTAAATTGTTCCCCTGAGTCATCAGATGCCGCATTCCCTTGGGCTTCACCGTCTTTGTGAAGGGTCGTGACAACATAAGCTTCATATTGCAAATCTAACCCGAGATTGAAAAGGAGTTTCCATTTATATAATCCTCAGAATCTGCACTGTTTGAACTTCCCGCCTTTTCTAACTGCTTCATCACTTTTGCTCTGGAGGTAACACTTAATACTGCAAGAGGCAACACGCGAAGCTCCACCCAGGCTCCACCCCCGATAAATTAGATCGGACGAAAAGAGATCTAGGATGCTGACATCGGGGTTATGTGAGTTCTCAATTCTTCCCTTATTTATTCTTGATTCAAAGCAAGACAAGCTTGCGGCTTTAGCAAATTCTAGTACACCGAAAATGCGGTCTGCACACATCGAGGAAACAGGGGAGGTCGTATCTATTTTTTTGCTGCGCCACTACACAACTACGCTTGCGACATTCAAAGCAAGAAAAGCTTGCGGCTTTAGCAAATTTTAGTACATCGAAAATGCGGTCTGCACACATCGAGGAAACAGGGAAGGTCGTATCTTTTTTTTGCTGTGTCCGGAATATGGAGGTATCGGAACCAGCGCTTGTGCACGACCGATCGAGTTTTAGTAGGGACCTTCTCTATCGCTAGTAATGCTAGTGTCGCTGCTATTCGAATATGTGTCACTTTTTCAACTTTCGGCGCTACTCCCTAGTGGTATTTTGCTCTGAGTCCGGCTAATAAATAATTGAAGAATGCAGGACGCGAGCGAACTTATGGCCATAGATGGCGTAGATGCTATTTACAACAACGGTCGTGGTAGCCGCAATACTCCATATGACTAAGTCCAAAACACGCCAGTGGTCCTCGCGAAGAACGAGAAAACGTAGCACTGACGACTCAAATTAAACAACTCAATCCTGTGTTAACCAATCACGGCGATGTTTGGGAGCAGCTGTGATATCGCTTCCGGCTCTTCCGCTAGGTACAGGGCGATTTTGCATCGGCAAGAAGAGTTAGTCATCAAGAGTATAAGGAAAGGAAAGTGCCTGGTACCGCATCCGTCTTCTCTTTCTACAAGTCCATGTCCCCAAATTTGCAACGACTTCGAAGCCGCTCTACTATATAAATCTATCTAGACGAGATCTAGACGAACTAATAAATCTATAGTTGCGTTTTCGCTGATACCATGGTATCTGTTACCACGGTGACTGGATCTGCAATTAGTCGTTTCTTTCTGCAGTTATCGTAGTAGTGGCGTTTTTGATCGCCGTTCGCCTTTCAACGTTGCACTTTCGACGTTGGCCGTTCGTTGCTTGTAAACCGTTTTTGCTGTTGCAAGTTCGCCGTGGGGTTTTGGTTGTAAAAACGCTTTATAAGGGACGTTGACTCACTCGGCTTTGAACTTAAGCGGGAAATTTGAAAAAGAGAAACATGGATTCGCAGAACCTGTTAACAAAACCTGGATTTGACATGACAAAAAGAACCCATCGTTCCCCATGAATTTTTCTGCTGGACAGCCTTTTGCGCCAATACACACCTAAATATTTCATCAGACCAAGCTGACTCCGAACCATATTTGACGGTGCAAAACAGATACGTCAGCTGAATTTTATTAGAATGAATTTCATTTCTGGTTGATGTGGTCTTGGCTCTTTTGGGTTTGCCAAAAGCTGAAAAGTAACCTACCAGACTGAGTTTATAGCCTATCACTAAAGTAAGTTGCTGAGAAGTAAATCCAAGTTTTGAATGTACTCGTATTAACAGTCAGTCCTGTAATTTAGTACTTATTCTCTACTGTTTTCTCGAAATCCACTTACATTTAGAGTGAAATTCCACTTTCGTTGCTCGGAGATTTTTAAATCTTCGCCATTTTCAATCGAACGGCGACAGCGCACGGCCAACTTCGTACCCTTCGACGTTGCACGTTCGCCTGCGCTTTCGATGAAAAAGGGAGGAGACGCCGGTCGCCGTTCGTCCAAAAACACCTTATAAGACTCAAGGCCGAAGCGCAGGTGATCAAAAGCACCTAATAAGACCAACGGCGAACGAAAGTGAAAGGCGATCAAAAACGCCACTAGTATCTGATACACGGTGCTCTGCAAAAACGACAATTGCCGAAATTTCACTTTTCGAAGTCACCCCAAAAGAAAAACAGATATCCAGTTACAGCACTAAGTGCTAAACTTCTTTCTCACCAATCTGACAAGATTTGATGAAAGTGAGATGACTTTTCAGATACCACGACCAGTTACCACGGTCGGACCGTAGTATCTGAATATCTGATACCACGATAACTGGCCAGATACCACGATAACTGCAAAAACACCTTTTGACCGTAGTATCAGATACCACGATAACTGCAAAAACGACTTTAGACCGTGGTAACAGATACCATGGTATCAGCAAAAACGCAACTTATGTATACATTCTCAGAAGTTTCATAACAGATAACACAAGGGTGTGAGGTTTCAACACACAACTCTCAACAGGCAACACTCGGGATGTAATCTGTTGTCGCGACAAACTTTATGCATGAAATGTTGTGCACAACAAGCTTTTGTCGTCATGATATCGGAAAATTCATGGCGGTTTTTCGGCTCTTCCTGGCAATGCTTGCTATGCATAACATTTCATGCACAACGTTTGCCGCGACAGCAGATTACATCCCAAGGGTTGTCTGTTGGAACAGCGCATCCTTGTGTTATCTGTTATGAAGCTTCTGACAGTGTAGTGAACATTTTTTGTAGGGACTTTTTCATGAGGTCATTTTTCCGGGCAGACATTTTTCATAGGGACCTTTTTCAACGGGGCCACTTCAGAGCTAAGCCTGAGAAACAATATACAACCAGGGTGGTTATCAATAGAAGAAACTTGTTGGCACTGGAAAAATTTTCCAGAGACTTTTTTTCGGAATTTTTTGGAGAAAATCAGGAAATCAACAAAAATATTTTCGACAGCTAAACGTCCGGCTTGAAAATCCCAAGTTTACCTTGGACAAGGCAGCAAACGGGAAGTTCTCGAACTCAAGAACTGTTTCTTCTCCAGGATTTTTTAAGTACTTCTGGCCCTTGTAGATTCGACTCCCGACCACTGAGGGGTTCGACATTCCGTCGCCAAGAAAGAATATGATATTCTTCGCTTGTTTGTTGATGGGCTGACGAGTAACTGAAAGCTGGTCAAGGAGCAGCTTCTGTCCGAGGTCATTCCAGTACTTCTTGTCTGCCGAAGATAACAAATGTCACATAAAAATAATAATTTGATTATTATTTTAATGACCACGGAGCGGAAAGAGTGGCGAGCCCTCGATGGGAGTATGCAGAGTTCCAAAAAGCAAAGCGATAATAATGTAGCGTTTACACGGACAAGGAATCCCGTCGAATAGAAAGGAATTCCGGTCAACTTGAAAGGATTGCGTTCGTGAAGACGGCTAGAAAAAAAGTCTAGCGGAATGGGAATTCCTTTCAAAATGAAAGTAATTCCGGTCTACTTGAAAGGAATTTCGTCGACCGCACTGGTGTAAAAGACTAAGAAAGGCTAGCTAGCTTTTGAGATCAGCAGTCATCAGTACCCTACTGATTCATAGATGCTATCAAACCATTTATTTTGTTGGCTAAAGAATTTATTTGATCATATTTTCTTGCTTGAAGACACGGTTTTTCCCTCTGTGTGTAAACTGTCACCAAGAACGGATTCTGTTCAAGTTTTCCTCCACTTGTAAACGCTGCATACGCCGAGTGCAAGAAAAGAAGAAAGCTCGGCTAGTATATGCGCCGGATGTTCTTGCGATTTTGGCTAAAACTCGCTTTGCTTTCTAAAAACCATAGAAAACGCACCTGTCTTTTGCTATATCATGACGACAAACAAAAGTCAGCAGATGCTTTAACGACGGTTTTTCGACTCTTCCTGGAAATGCCTGTTATGCATAACGTTTTCAAAACCACAACAGATTGCATCGCAAGTGTTGTCTGTTGAAACTACGCATCCTTGCGCTGTCTGCTATGAAACTCCTGACACTGCAGGTACTAACGGGTGACAAAGTTAGAGTTATTGTCAGAAGCGAGAAGATCAAAAACGTTAATTTGTACAAGAATCGTGAATTGAGAACTGAAGTGGAGAAAGAATTGAGAATTAACATTTCAACAAACAGAATCTTCTTACCTTCAGTGACGACTCCATTTGCTCTACGAACTTCCGGATGAGTGTGATGAGATCCCTCTGAAAATAAAGCGAAGCTTAGAAAAAGAACAAAAATACGCATTAACAAGGCAGTCAATAGCACAACGCCTGCAACAGGATGATTATATTCATCATTAGAAAATTACTTTTATGGGGCCGAGCTAACGAGCTCGTATCCCTGAAGGCCCCCTGTGATCCATTTATTATAATCAATTGTTTTAAGTTAAAGAACCCGAACTTAAGAAACTCATTGTGAATTCAATATAGGTAGGTCAACGTGGCAAGATTAGAAGCTTGAGCTTCTGCCGCAAAAATTCACCCGTATGAGCGCTTGGATCATTTTCCATAAATATGCGAGACAACCCGAAGTTCATCTTCCAGCTTGAGCCTGAAGAGGACCCTTGCCAAGAAGGGCCGAAATATAGCTCTAATAAAATGTAGCTGACTTATCCGTTTTGCACCGTCAAATATAACCCCCTCCACTCCTCCAGTTGGGCCCAACCGAGTGAAATGAAATTTTACAGCAATAAAGTACTAGACCAGCTTTAAGATTCTGAGCCCCCCCCCCCCCCCACACAGTCAGGTCAAACCGGGTTAAAATGCAATTTTAAAGGCGATAAAGTAAATAATCTATAGTGCCATGTCAATGCACCGTCCGTGGCCGAATGGGTTAGCGCGCTGGACTACCAAGCGAACGGTGGCTTGTTCGAGTCTCGGTGATGCCTACCGTTTGGTTTAGGGCGAGGGTTAGTGGCGTTACCCCGTAAGACAAGCCGAAAGTCCACCCAGCTTCAAATGGGAGAAATCTAGGGAAAAGCACGGGAAGCGTCGGATGATTTGCCCACAACCACGCATCGCACTCCCGGCCGAGGGCGGAGTATCAGGAGATCTCCGCTATGCGAACCTTAAAGCACAATTCTTACTAGCAATGATCTTTTCCCTATGAAATTGGTCAGAGAAAATGTTTTCGAAAATACCATTACTTTCCGCATAAAACTGGCGATTCTCTTGTTAGCGCTTGTCGACTCCAGCCTTCCTGCTCTCCGACGCGGCGGCTGAGGGCAAAACATTTGAAAACTGAACGTGCCTTGGTTAAAAAGTGGGGAAACTAAGCAAATAAAAGAAGTAATAAACAGAAGATTATCATATCCTTATGTGTGAAAGAGTTGTCAGCGGACGTTGAAGATTCCGGCAAACTTTTCGCTGTGTGACGGTAAAACTCGGCAAGACCGAAAAAGCGCTAAAAATTCGTAGTTACGAAACGAAACAATGAAGAAAGGTGGGGATTTTAGAAGCTTACAATTCCATACGGGAGCCAAGTATATTATAAAAGGCAGAATCAGCAAGAGGGGTCCTTTAACCGGTTTGCATGCGAAAAATTTGCTTTTTTTTATTTAATTCACGGGCGGAAATGCTGCAAACCTCACGTCTAGCACATTCAAGGACTGAACGGTCGGCATGCTTCAGTGGCTCCAGTATCGCCGTACTGCATCCAGAGGTGTTCCTGGCCCAAATGTTTTTAGTTTTTTTTTTGTTTTTTTTGGGGGGGGCAGGGTATTTTACCGACTGGCTGGTCATTTTCACCGACTGTTCTTTTCACTGATAATTCACCAGTCAGTAAAACCGCTGCATATCCCGAGCGAGAGTGCCCCCCCCCCCCCATGAGTGACGCATCTAACTGCATCTTCGACAGTGATACACGTTGACGTGGTTGATAATGGATACACCGGGATACCGGAACTATTAGATATACCGGAAAAATAAATTAAAAATGTAAATAGATGTCCTAGATGGAAGTTTTCGTTACACAGAGGATACAAAATATTACCTGCAAGAACGAACGAGGAAATCGCAAGCCCTACAAGGACTTTACACCAACTTCCCATGTTTTCAATTCGCAACACACAGCGCTTTGTTAGCGACACGATCACGCTTGCTACTAAAGCTCTTCTACATTTTTTTCTTTCCAAAACAATCAAAATTTAATCTGAATCAATATGTAGTAGTCTCGGATCAGACAAGATAAGAAAAAAAAATTGATAATCCGGTAAGATCTTCACACACAGATGCAGCCCATGCACCGACAGAATACTAACCTTGTCATTTCTCTCGGGGAGCATTTAAATACAAAAACGTCCCGAAGATTAATTGACAGCTGGTGGAAGCAAGTTAATTTCGCAAACAAAGGCAAGCCAAATGTGAAGGAATTTTATTGTTAAAAAGTGGAAGACTAACGTCATTTAGTTGGGAGGAGTCGTAGCCCAAGAAATTATGACAAAAACAAGGAAAGTTGCTATGCTCGTTTGAAAAAAAGATCGTGAAGGCTGTCGGTACAGGGGCTTAATTCTGATGGATATTTTCGTAAAAATAAATTAAGGTTGACTGTAATTTCTTTTCCTCTCGTGAACGAAGTCTGAACCGACGACCCCTGGTCCGTCGCGGTTGCGCTTTATGAAGAACATCAA
Organism: Branchinecta sandiegonensis; assembly: GCA_030848855.1. Classification (NCBI taxonomy): domain Eukaryota; kingdom Metazoa; phylum Arthropoda; class Branchiopoda; order Anostraca; family Branchinectidae; genus Branchinecta; species Branchinecta sandiegonensis. The sequence goes on along the minus strand of JAUPMV010000002.1, from coordinate 25,503,946 downwards.
ACCTCGTTTCGCAGCGACGTGATTGTATTGACGATAATATTCGTTGCGTTTTTGCATATACCATGGTATCTGTTACCACTGGATCTGCAATTAGTCGTTTTTGCAGTAACCGTGGTATCTGATATACGGTTGCTCTGCAAAAATGACAATTGCGCTTTTCGAAATCATCCTAAAAGAAAAACTGATTTTCAGTCACATCAATAAGTGCCAAACTTTTTTCCCACCAATTTGACAAAAATTGATGAAAATGAAATTTGCTACACTGTCAGAAGTTTCATAACAGATTGCGCATAACACTTTCAAGAATAACACCTTTTCACTTAGAAAAAAAGTGTTATGACCAATTAAGTTTATACTATTTCGTGCCCAGATCTCCAACAACACCTTCAATAGGTAAAAATACAACACTGTCAGAAGCTACATAACGACAACAGCAGGATGCGCGGTTTCAACAGATAACAATTTGGGATGTTATATGTTATGTTTCTTTCGTTCCCGTTAGTATTTTTTACCAATTGAAGGTGTTGTTGCGAGATCTAGGCACGAAATAGTGTAAACTTAATTGGTCATAACACTTTTTTTCTAAGTGAAAAGGTGTTATTCTTGAAAGTGTCATGCGCAATCTGTTATGAAACTTCTGACAGTGTAAAGGCCAGCTTTCATAATTAATTTCTTATTCCTCAAATACATCCTCTGCCTTGATTACCAATTAGTATTAAGATCGTTTGTTTCTTTTATTTAGTTACAATATTTTTAAATTCTTCTTATAAGTAGATATTCGTTCAGCGTATTTCTTCCTTCAGATATTTCTTTTTCTTCTTATAAGGCTAGAAGCACTAATAAAACTTGGTTCTCATCTTCGATGGCAAAGTGTGAGATAAGAACTTTTGTGTCTGATTATTTTTGGTTGTTTCATTTTATGTTGTGTTTTATTTTTGTTCTTGTTTATTTACTGTTTTATCTGTTCAACACCATCAAATCTGATTCACAGTCAGCTACGGCTGACGGAGTACTTAGCTACTTCTGTTCTTTCTTTTTTTTTTTGGGGGGGGGGGGGGATCTCGACAAGGAGTGATTCAATTCACCCCAAGCTGTGATTTAAGGTAATTTAAAGGACCTGTCTTAACTATAATACTAACGCAACCTACGTCCATAATCACTCCATATATTTTCCAAACCCGGAGACCCAAATTCCTTACGGTACAGTCTAACCCCTCTAACAAAACCAAGCTAATTTTCTCACTTTCCGTGTTTTGCTACCTTCGATGTGTATCACGCTGTCGACGGTTGTCTGTAAGTCGAGGGGATCGACTAAAACCAGGAAGGGAAGGGATCGCGAGAAAAGCAGGAAGGCATACTAAAACCAGGAAGGGCATACTAAAACGAGGAAGGGCATACTAAAACGAGGAAGGAATTCAAGGCTGCGAAAAAATGGAACGCTGCACCGTTCCCTTCCTATGTTTAGTATTCTTCGAGGGGTTGGCAACGTTTCAAACTCAAAGTTCACCATCCCTTCCTCGTTTTAGTATCCTGGCATGGGTAGGCATGAAGTTCAGTGAGGGGTGAGCAACTATCAAAACTGTAATTCACCTTTTCATTTCTAGTTCAGATGGATACTAAAACGACGGGTACTACAGGATATTAAAACGAGTAAGGGATGGTGAACTTTGAATTTGGAAAGTTGCCGACCCCTCAAAGAATACTAAACAGAGGAAGGGAACAATGCGGCTTTCCAGTTTTGAATTCTGGCAACAGCCTTCCTCGTTTTAGTATGCCCTTCCTGGTTTTAGTATGCCTTCCTGCTTTTCTCGCGTTCCCTTCCCTTCCTGGTTTTAGTCGATCCCGTAAGTCGACGGGTCTCGGAAAAGGCTTAAACAGCCAAAACCGTGGGTTGTTTGTTGAAAGCACAGCCTAGTTTTAAAGTATTCAAATATTTTAAAATACTGTAAGTTGAAGAGTAAACAGTGTGAGGGGTTCATTAAAGTAATTTGCTAGGTTGCATTGGAGCCATTATCATTCGTTTTCTTGTTTCTTCTTCAGTTATTATTACCACTATTGACATCTCTGAAATGACTTCCAACGCCGATTCACACAGCCATCAACATTGTTCAAATTGGTTTTGATTGATTTGATTGATTTATTGTATAATTCAGGTACAAAATTTCGTGGTTTACCTTTATCAGGTAAATATACAACAATTGTTGAAATCAAATTCGTAATCAAAATAAAAGGTAAACCATTGAAGTCAACACCCGAAATAAAATTTCTAACAAAGTAACTAAGACAAAACAACATTATTGTAAAAATCCACAAATTTCGGAATGAAGCTATTACAATATCTTTCCCGGTTACATGCGATCGGCATGAGCTTCGGGACTTTGGTGGATACTTGCCTTGGGCGTTCAACCTCAAAATCGGGGTAAAAGGGATCGGAGAGTTGGGTGTTCAAGGAGTTTTAGTCCAGAATTTTGACACAACTTCTGCCTCCTATTAGACAGCGCATCCAGTCCAAATAAAGAAAGAAGGCCAGAGTACGGGAATTTAACATAAAAGCTATACACGTTAGCTTATCCTGCGAGCAGGACGTGACGGACCTGATCAAGGTAGCGTTCCAGTGAACTTATTAAAAGTTACGATGATAAAGGAGGGGCGAGCATTGTTTTGTGGTAGTTATCACGCTCTCTGGAACGAAAATAATAACAAAGCGGACATACGTCATCACTCTTACGGGAGTTCCTGCAGAACCGATAGTTATTGTTGCATAACTTTTTTCGAACAGGTATGTAATGCATATCCTCCTATGACCCACGGTCAGTTATTTTACGATAATCTTCACACAGAAAGTTAGCGGTAGATATGCCGTGCCGTGAGCTAGATGACCTGCGGGTTGAGATTTTTGGGAATGTAATTAAAATGAATGATGAAGTACGGATGATGAACGTTATCGGTAGTAAGTGTTTTCAAGATGTGAAGAGGCTGGTAAGGTTCCTAAAGGTAGCTTTAGCCCACAGAGAAAATTTCTTGTAGTTTAGTTCTATTGTTTCGTTTAAGTATTCTCTTTTTTGTTTCAATTTTTGCCATGGCCTTAGGCTTTTTGTGCAATAAATTCTATTCTATTCTATGAGAGGATGATATAAGTCATATCAGCCTCCAGAGAGGATGTTATAAGTCTTATCAGCCTCCAGAGAGGATGTTATAAGTCATATCAGCCTCCAGAGAGGATGTTTTAGTCTAATCAGCCTCCAGAGACGATGTTATAAGTCATATCAGCCTCCGGAGAGGATGATAGAAGTCGTATCAACCTCCAGAGATGATTTCTGTTCGAAAAAGTTATAACAGTTAACACACCTCCACCTCGGTTGATATCTGAATGACAACCTCGATGGCCATTTAAAAATTTCAACCTCGCCTTCGGCTCGGATAGGCTATTTTCAATGACCGTCTCGGTGTTATTTTCCGATACCAACCTCGATGTCTGAAGTTAACCTTTATTATGATGATCGGGATCATCATAAGTAAATTGTAACGATCGTAACAGTCGTCGAACGAAAATAATAAGGAGCCAATTTACTTATCACGGCGGGCTCTGGAACGGCAATAATAGCAAGGATAACGATCGTAACTAACAATAAGTCGCTGGAACGCTACCTAAGATCCTATTTTCTCTTATGGAGCTCTAACCAAATCGCCGTCTGCTTGGGTTGCTCTAGCTAGTCAAGAAACTATAACGTTAAAATATTTATGCAGCTTATTCACCGATTTGAGCGATGCTATAGAATAGAATAGAATAGAATTTATTGCACAAAAAGCCTGAGGCCATGGCAAAAACTGAAACAAAAAAGAGAACACTTAAACGAAATAATAGAACTAAACTAAAAGAAATTTTCTCTGCGGGCTAAATATACCTTTAGGAACCTTACCAGCCTCTTCATATATTGAAAACACTTACTCCCAGTAACGTTCATCATCCATACTTCATCATTCATTGTAATTACATTCCGAAAAATCTCAACCCGCAGGTCATCTAGCTCACGGCATTCACACATCAGATGCAACAAATTCTCATTCTCACTACCACACATCGGGCAAAAATAGGGACCAGTACGTCCTAGTTTACTCCCCAAATATTTCCTCCGTTTTCCCAATGGTAAACAATCAGCCCGGCAACTAATTAAAATTCTTAGATCCACCCACTTAATCCCAGCCTTAAAATAAACCTCTTCCCCCCATGTCTCTTTGGCTGAAGTATATATATTGTCGGCTGGGCTGTCTTCCGCTCGACAGAGCTGCTGCGAGTCCAGCAAATCCGTTAAGTTCATCGATCAATCAAGTCCGAGTCCTTGAAGAAGGCGTCTCGAGACGAGTCCCGAGTCCACACCTCTGGCGGACGGACAGCTCCGTGAAAGACGAGCCCGAGTCCTTGAAAAAGGCGTCTCGAGACCATCTCGACACGAGTCCTAAGGTTCGAGTCCACCAGCTCTGCCGCTCGACGCCTAAGGCAGTCGGTTCGCTTGTTTTCACTGCCAATCTGAACTTGGCGACTCCCTCGCTAGCTTCGACTGCTTCTGTAGATGCCGCTGCGGACCCCGTACCCACGTATGCAGGTATCGCGCGCAGAGAACGGAAGACTCTGGGTAACGGACAATGGGTAACTGTTACACGAAATGGCCGCAAAGGAAACGGAGTAAACGGCCCGAAATCCAAGAAGGCACCGAGTCAAAGTATTGGTAATTCGTTCAACCGGAATACTACCTTGAAATCTGTGGCCGCTATTCGCAGTTCAACGCCTCTTTCTTCAAAACGTTAAACGTTTAACAGCAAAAAATTTAAAACAGTGAAACAACGCGTGAACTGTCACTAGCTTTTCTCCCTAGTTTTAATGAGCAAGTTCTACACGATCTGAACCTCGACAGGCTGTCAGCCGGTTCGCCTGTCTTAGCAACTTTCATGTCTGTCGATTTACTAGGCCGGCTTTTATTCGCCCTTCACAAGTTCAAGCGCTCACAACAAGAGATCAAAACTGGGACTGACTTTCGACGGACTAGCCGGATACTTATCACTCTTCATAAGTTAAAGCGCTCAGAACAAGAACTTAAAGGACCTGTCTTCCCTATAATACTAATGCAACCTACTTCCATAATCACTCCATATATTTCTAAACCCAGAGACCCCAATTTCGTACGGTACATTCTAACCCCTCTAACAAAACCAGGCTGATTTTGTCACTTGCCGTGGTTTGCTACCTTCGATCAGTATCACGCTGTCGACGGTTGTCTGCGAGAAGTTTTCCATCAGAAAAACCGGTTATGTAAATTGTTTCCCTGTTTTCGCTACAAGTCAACGGGTCTCGGAAGCTTAAAACAGCCAAGTCCATGGGTTATTTGTTGAAAGCACAGCCTAGTTTTAAAGTATTCAATATTTGAAAATACTGTAAGTTGAAGAGTCAATAGTGCTAGGGGTCCTTTAAAGAATGGGGCTACGTGCCTGATTAAAACGCTTCATGCAACAACTTGTTTAGACCCTGCGATTCTCGCGATTTCCAAAAACACTGACACATTCACGTCACTTTCTACAAAAGCTCACTCCCGGTCCAATACAGGCGGCATATCCAATCAAGTGTGGAATTAAGCTCTGCTCCATCACCCCTCGAAACAGATGGGACTGTGGTCCCGTCGCGTACACTGGGACATCATCGCCGCCGTGGGTCTCTGTCCGTCTTGGAACAGTTGTAATGGGTCTATATGTAGCACTGCCTTTTAGAATATCACTGGAAACGTCGTACCGACCTTTCTTCGCTGAACTATGGTATCCTGGTCCGTTGGCATACGAAAGGGTTGGGTAGGGGAGATTATCGATGTCAGAAAATCCGGCTATCCCTAGAAGTGACAAAATTTCTCGCTTAGAGGATGATCGTCGCCGGATCACTGAACTAATAAAAATCGTTTTTTGCTGGTCAATGAATAATCCAGACGACAATACAAATTGTGGGGTTGAAAAATTCTTCCTCTTCATCCATTTTCTCTCAGTGACAACTTAAGTAGCCTAACTTACTTAGTTTTTTTTCTCAATACTGTCAATAGTTGCGTTTTTGCACATACCATGGTCTCTGATACCACGGTCTAAAGTCGTTTTGCAGTTATCGTGGTATCTGGCCAGTTACCGTGGTAACTGATCGTAGTATCTGAAAAAGTCATCTCACTTTCATCAATTTTGTCAAATTGATGGGAAAGAAGTTTGGCACTTAGTGATGTGACTGAGTATTAGTTTTTCTTTTGGGGATTGAAAAGCTCGATGTCGGCAATTGTAGTTTTTGCAGAGCACCCGTATATCAGATACCATGGTAACTGCAAACACGACTAAATGTAGATCCAGTTACTGTGGTAACAGATCCCACTGTATCTGCGAAAACGCAACTAATGTCATTTCATCAAAATCAAACCCCTGACCTGATCCATTGGGTAACTCTTTCACCAGAAAGGTTACCGGGCGATTGAGTTTCATTAAAAAACTTTCACTTTGACCGGATCCGACCAGACTATCCATCCTAGGCAAGAACTAATAGTATTCCTGATACTTTACATCTTTTCCGTCAAACCAACTTTCCGACCGTTTTTATTTTAGAACATTTGGTTTTCCTACGGTCCTAAGCCCCTCCCCTTCGTTAAATCTTGAGGAACAGGTACCATCTCCATACCACCCGACTTCACTCATGACACGTGTCCACCCACCACTTACTCCTTTTCACATTTGCTTTCTACAAAAACTTACTGTTTACTTTAAAAATCAAAACAAATTAGAAATACACTGTAAAGAAAAATCCTGCAGTATTTGCTACTGGGATTAATCTTGTCTCTAAATAGATAATTTTATCTCTAATTCGGATTAATCTTATTTCAGTAGAGATAAGATTAATCCCAGTAGCAAATACTACAGTTAACTTTAATGCTTACTCGCAGAAACTTTTGCAGTGTATACACTGGGATAAGATTAATCCGAATTAGAGATAATCTTATCTTAGTAGAGCCAAGATTAATCCCAGTAGCAAATACTGCAAGACTTATTTTTACAGTGTAGTGAAGAACATCAAACCATTTTTGTTTTAAGAAACCAGAGCTGAAACAAATAAAAATAAAATTAAGAATACATATAGTTAGGTGTACAGAGGTGGAGCGGTGGGAGTATATGCTAGGTTTGCCCTGGCTTTCGGATTTGTTAAGTGAACCAAATCGAATTTTATTTGTAGCCCGTCTAGGTAGAGACGGAGTATGGTAAAAAAAAATGGTTGAATTTAGAGTTTCGATCGCGGAACTGTACAAATGACGTCTGGAAACCCGAATGGCGACTGGAGGTTGCGAAGAGACAAACGGCAGATCGCATAGCTGCAGGAATACTCTTGATGACTAACTCTCCTTGCCGATGCAAAATCGGCGGGTACCTAGCGGAAGAGCCAGAAGCGGTATCACAGCTGCTCCCGAAGATCGCCATGATTGTTTGACACAGGATTTGAGTTGTTGAGTTTGAGTCGTTACGGAGACGTATACTCTTTGTTCCTGAGGAGCACTGGCGTGTTTTGGACTTGGTCATATAGAGTATCAAAGCTCGGAACACTAGTTCTGAGACGAGAGTGAAGCAGCCGATAAAAATAGGAACAGTGAAAGCTGGGGAATAATAGGATAACTAGATTTCGTTTTCCCTGATCTACCATGGCCGCCAAGGATTTAGCGTAACTAAACTTCCTTACTTATGGTACTTTACTAAACTTATACAGGGTGCCCCCCCCCCTCCCTGTTGGTAAAATTTTTAAGAAAAATAACTACTGTCTTTGATCAAAGCACACGTCGCAGTAAACACAGTTTCTGTTCCAGTATTCCGAAGTATCCGATTGCTTTGAAACTGATCCGCAGGCATATCTTGAAACGGTTACAGACACATCCTGGCTCTTTTGGCCATGCGCGTTCTCAGAAACATGGAGAAAACTGCATAACCGTTTTTTCTGACCAATGAGCAACTAGGAAGCGATAGGCAGGACCCAGAGATGGGCGAATCGGAATACGGATTCAAATCCAGGATTCTTACTTTTTACCGGATACAAATCCTGATTCGAATCTTCTGCTTGTCAAGCTGGATTCGGATTTGAACCCGGATCTTGAATCGTACGAATCCGCTATTCCTATATTTTCCCATTTTTTGTACACTGTGCTTAAGGTATTGTGCTTTACGAGCCCCAAATTCATTTCTGATTGCCGAGAGGAAAGCCATACTACAGCAAGCACACATGAGAACCTAAAAATATGGTTTACATCGCCCAATTACCTGTCTCATTTGGTTTAGGCGTCAGTGCTTTTTTGCCAACTGTGATTTTTAAACTGTAACCTATGCGGTTTGCATGACTTGATTTGTCCTTAAATCGGTGATGCTAAATAACTAATAAACTAAATAACAAAGGTCCAGAGCCTGCCTGAGAAGACATATTCGTTGTGTCTTTAACTCAAGTCTTCTTTAACTCAATACAACATTTCTAATTCAATAAATGCCATTCATACTAATGGAAATAAGCATGACCTCCGGCCGGCACCCGGTCCCCAACACCACCCGGTGACACGTCCAGCGAAACCAACAATAATACTATAGAAAACAAACAAAAAACACTAAAAGCCGGATTCGAATCTCCAGCACCAAATGGTGGATTTGGGATCGGATTCGTACCTAGCCCTGGATTCGGATTCGAATCCGTTCATGACCGGATTCGGCCATCTCTGGCAGGAGCTTCCCGATGAAAAATTTGTAGCCTGCGTAGTAGTATGGTAGTAGTACGAAAAAGTTGCATGTAATACTATGTTATAGCAAAGACTACTATCATTTAATGTGTCTCAGACTGGTCCAATCTTATGTAGTAGCATCCTGTCTTGCCATAGGAGCATCCAGTGTTGCTAATAGTAGCATATAGTAGTATGCAGTAACACGGTAGCCTTGAAGTAGAAGCATGTAGCAACATCATTAGTACTGCATGCTACTTTTTCGTACTACTTCATAGTACTGTTTCGAGATAAATTTTTCATCGGGTTGATCAGATTAGCTGGAGCCGGATCCGCTTAGTTGGAGCCGGATCCGCTTAGCTGGAGCTTGGTCCGCTTAGCTGGAGTCTGATCCACTTACCGGAGCCTGATCCGCTTAGCTGGAGTCTCATCCGCTTAGCTGGACCCTGATCCGCTTAACTGGAGCCTGATACGCCTAGCTGGAGCCTGATCCGCTTAACTGGAGCCTGGTCCACTGAGCTGGAGCTAGATCCTCTTAGCTGGAGCCTAGAGGTTATGTATCCGCCTTACCTAGGATAGGGCTTCCTCGCTTTCCATAACCACTAAAAGTCATAACGTGGGAATGGTCGGCAGTGACGACAATCAGCGTCTCTTGTTCATCTGTCTCTTCCACTGCAACTCTCACTGCTTTCTCGAACTCCAGGGTCTCTTCAAGGGCAGCCTTTACGAGGTTTTCATGATGCGCTTGATCGATTCGTCCCCCTAGAACAATACTGACAATGATTCGATACAGAAAATATGCTATGGGCATCTATAAAGTTTGTGTGTCCTGCTCCACTCGTGTTCACCAGCACTTCTTCAGCAATAGTTGCGTTTTTGATCGAAGTTACTTCAACCTCAAAGGTCTTTGTTTAAATACCGTTTTTGGTCGCCAGTCACAGTTTCTTTGCCCTTCAAACTCTGGCCGTCGAACTTCGTGTGCTAGCAAGTTCGAAGTTTACTTTAAATTGTCGAAGAAACGTCGACCAGGCAAGGATCGGCGGAGTCGTAAAAACACTAATTAAGCAAACGGTGAACTTCGAAGGCGTTTGAAAACGGAAATTAAGCAACCGGCTACGCTAACGGCGAACAAAACTTCGATCAAAAACGCAACTAATCGTGCTGTTCCTCTGTGGAACGGCCTGTCTGATTCAGCTGCGACTATGGAAAATTTTCTGTTTTTGTTTTTCCATCAGTGGAAAGCACAGGTTTTACCATTTTAGTTAATAAAAAGTCAGGCACTAAATCGACGTCAAATTTGTGTACACGTACACAAAAACTTTTTTTTAGATAATGCTCTTTAAATTTTCTTGTTCATCTGGAATGTTTTTATCATACAATCCGTCCTACTACCGGTACCACCCAGAACACCTTCTATTCTGTCTCTCTTTTGCAGTTTTCTCCTGACCTCGACAGTCATTAGGAGTGGATTTTTTGCCTATGCGGAACTTGTACAAATGACTTTTTTTTTTACCGAATGGCCGAATGTCTAGAAAACATGGCAACCCTTCACTTAATCCCCACTTACCCTCCACAAGCAACAGGAATCCGTTTTCATCTTTTCGCAGAATTTTCATAGCCGACTTCGTCATTTCGCTCAGAGATGGCACCTCCGGGTCTTCATTAAACAAGGAATATTCCATGTGTGATAGACTGAACAGGCCGAGCAGATTCTCCGTCGAGCCTTCAACTGCATCCCGGAGCGCCGTCTTTGTTTCCACGTATTCATATTTTTCCTTTCTTTTGAGTTTGTTGGTCTCCCATTCCCGAATGAGGTTTCGGCCGTCTAGCCGCTTCCCTCCTGGTTGATCACGAGGCAGTAGCTTCTCACGCCCACCCCCGAGGATGACCTGGTAGGTAAATTATTCATTTTAAAGTAAGGTATAATCTTATTAAAAATAAAAATAGCTCCAGTGGCATTCGAAAATCACGCTATGTTAATTAACCGATCGCAACAAGAGCTGAAAGCTCATATGGCACTTGTAAGAACAGTTAGCATGTTTGTCAGATACGGTTTGCAGTTGTCAAGGCTGCATCTCTCTCCCGATACTCATTTCATCAGAAAATCGGCTTGATCTACTAAATCGGAAATGGTTATTCCACTAATGATAACTGTTTCTCCCACAACGATGATCGGATCGGGGAAGGGACTATTTTTAAGCCAATCTGAGTCCTTAACATGCCCCACAGTGCCCGAATCCGGTCCTGTTACGTCCCTGATTTTTCTGCCAAACTTCATTGTTCTAGCCGACTTGGAAGTAACTTAATTGCATCTATCGGAGCTTGTCTCAGGGAACCTACCGGAATCTGCCCCACGGCTACCAGAATTCGGCCCGGAGAATCTACCGGAATTTTTCTGCTTATCGGATTCGGGCCAGATTTGAGATTGAAAATCTGAGGCACTTGTTCTTCACACTTGTCAAGTTTCATGCATGTCCGATTACCCGTTCCAAAGTTTTGTATGTTTCTAGTTTCCGGTTTCACATCACTAAGATGGTGAAAACCATTTCCTAGTTTCACATCACTAAGTGCCAAACTTCTTTCCCACCAATTTGACAAAAACTGATGAAAGTGAGATGACTTCTTCAGATACCACGATCAGTTACCATACCACGATAACTCCAAAAACGCCTTGTGACCGTGGTATCAGATACCACGATAACTGCAAAAACGACTTTAGACCGTAGTATCAGATACCATGGTATCTGCAAAAAAGCAACTAAGGTAATTAAAGGACACCCTGCACTACATAATGTCTCTGCTCAGATGTCCTGGAATAGTTGACCACTCTACAACTAAGCTATGCGTAACTTACAGAAAATTACACACGGCTTCGGCAGCCTCTTTCCATGTTCCTTGGCTTGAAAAACAACCTTGGCAAAGTTTGCATAACTCGTCTCCGGATGGATAATCTCCTCGGAAACAATGACCGGGCGTCTGATACGTCACGTAATGAGAACAAACTTGGCAAGTGTGATAACCATTGTATTGCTAAAAGAGGAGATAGGAGCTGCGTTTTTGCATGCCTTACAGAACGCCTGTGAGTAGCAGCTGTGCTTATTAGGTGTTTTGGCAAACCTGTCCCTGTAGCCTGTTTGCTTTTATGGCGTTTTTACTCCTCAGTCCAACGGCCAAAGAACGAAATCCACAGGCTACGGCCAAAGGCCTTCTTGATGCCGTTGTCCTTGGCTTTAGCCCGTGGTTCCTTTCAACAAGAGCTGAAAGCTCATATGGCACTTGTAAGAACAGTTAGAATGTTTGTCAGATACGGTTTGCAGTTGTCAAGGCTGGATCTCTCTACCGATACTCATCTCAACAGAAAATGGGCTTGATCTAGTAAATCTGAAATGGTTATTCCCGAGGGGTTGCTCACTCCCAAAATGGTTATACAGTGGTGACCGGTGCCCAGCCATTTTTCATTTCGGGGCGAGAGCCGGTGCCCAGCGGTGCCCAGGGAGGGTGTACAGTGGTGCCCAGCGAGTGAGCAACCCCTCGGTTATTCCACTCACTGACAACTGTTCCTCCCACAACGGTGATCGGATCGGGGGAGGGACTATTTTTAAGCCAATCCAATCTCCCTGACATGCCTGCCAAGTTTCATGGTCATAGCACGGCCGGCCAAGTTTCATGGCCATAGCACATTCGGAAGTACCCCAACTCGTGATCACCGAAATTGTGGAAAACCCTCTCCAACTCCCCAAACTGTGACATGATCCGGTCCTCTTTTGTCAATATTTTCTCTACGGCTTATTCTTGTTCTTTCCTCCCAAGGCCCATCCCGATCTCTCGACTCTAAGCGTTTCACGAGATTTCCGTCACCCCCCTCCAGCTCCCCCCCCCCAGTTATCGGATTCGTTCAAGACTTGAAATTGATCATCTGAGACACTTGTTCTTGACACTTGTCAAGTTTCATTCACGTCCGATCACCCATTCTAAAGTTATGAATGTCACCAGATCCTGGATTCCCCATCCCTCCACTCCCCCCACTATGGCCAGATCTGGAAAATGATTATTTCCACGTTAATTTGGTTTTTGAGCCCCAATCTGGAACAGTATCAAAATATAATTAGGACAGAAGTAGCTTACTTTCTTGGGAAAAGCAGAACACAATCAGATAAAAGCTTAGTTTAGCATTTGTTCTGACCAAAATCCTTAAACTGTAGCTTTTCCTCCATTCGGTTCTAAATACAAGGTTCAATAGCGCAGTAATAATAATAATAATAATAATTTATTTATCACCCACTTTACAGAACAGAGGTTAAGTGGAGTAAATACAAAAAGAAAAACAACAAGAGAAAACAAGAAACAAAGTTAATCACATACAGAAAAAAGACGGATAAGGCGATGAAAACACCCTAGCCTATAGGCGCTTCACTGGCTAGCTTGGAACATAATTTTTCGAAAACACCAGTAATATCTGTCGCACAATACTTCTTTATCAGTTTTGTATTCCGGTAAGAACGAGGCAGATATAGGAGAAATTTGCAGTACCGGTAATAATTTATGCGAATACGTTTTAGATCACCAGTCAACAGAAGTGGCCGAATACCAGTACAGAACAGTACAGAATGATCACAAAAATTTGAGTAAAGCCGAGTTAGCGCTCTTCTTCTATAGTGTCCAAGATTTGCAACAATCTTAGAGTAACCGAGCCTCAGCTTATCACTAATATCTTTTACAGCACGCGACCGGAGAGCATTCATAGAATCGCAGACTGTTATGCCAAGCCAACGAAACGATTTAACACGGGGAATACTAAAACCACCGCAGTATAGTGATTCTGAACAACTATTACCGTGTACCAACTTTTACCAGTGAGCTAGCGTGTCGGGCATCCGTGAAAGAAGACATCGGATCGATACCACATCAGCCCATTACCCTTTTGCATCCCTTTTGCTACCCTTGTTCCTAGTTTCCGGACTCTCGGATCCGGGGAAAGTCGGATCGGGGAAGGGATTATTTATAAGTTATTCTGGTCGGGTCCCTGATATGCCTGTCAAGTTTCCTCGTCCTAGCTTGTTTGGAAGTGCCCAAACTAGCAAAACCTGGACCGACCGACAGACCGACGGACGGACAGAAATTGCTATCGATATATGGCACTTGGCCGAAGGGCAAGTGCCATAAAAATGAAGGATGTGAGCATCTGGAGATTCTGGAATATAAAAATGAATTTTTGCAAAGTTAAATGTAAGTATTGTGAATGACTGCGGTTTGCTGTCATATCTCTGTATTCGGGGAATTTTTTTTGTATAGTCGGTCCCGAACTTTTTGTAGCTGTAGGTTGAGGTGTGTCCAGAAGAGCACACTGGATTAGTTAGCACACTAGTTTTAAACCAGGAAGTAAGCTGTTTAGCTGGGTTTTTTTTCAGAGTTTAAAATTTCCCGCCATTGTCCGTTTGAGCAGCTTATAAGGTGTTTTTGCTGTTAGAACCCACAGGCCAAAGTCTACGGCAAAAAGCGTGCAAAAACGCCTTATTAGCACACAGGCCAACTGCTACGGCTACAGTCCACAGGAATGCAAAAACGCAGCTAGGATCTCAATCTAACAGCGAGAATGTTCGTTTTTGGCAATTTGTTGTCCGTCTTACATATTAAGACGGGCTATTGGTACAGGAATATGTTGAATGTTATATATGTCGAAGAATAAAACTGAACTGACTAATATTTATGGTAAATCCATTATACTTATCCACTTTGTTGAAAACCTCTCGAAAAGGGCACGAATAAGATTCAGAAGCGACTAGCGAAACAGAAACGGTACGACTGCGTCACCTTTAGATTATTTCCAGGCTGTCTCCTGACCAGTTGTGAGGCTATGTCTTCACAGTCTTCGGGATATTTCCCCACAGCGGCAACATTAGCGTCACTTTCCCACTCCCTGTCTGCAGCGTGAGCGTAAGCTGCTGCAGGAGTAGCGTGGGTCACGCGTGTCGTCGTAACGATCCCTGTCGACTTGTTTGCTGACTAAAAGACAAACAGTTAGATGGCCCTTGCCCTTTGCATTTTAACTTAACTTCGGTTTTCGCTCCTCCAGCCTTCATTCATTCATTCGAAAAATTACTACCATCCTAACGAAAAGTTACTACGCTGACCGTTCCAACCTTCTCGAAATAGAAACTATTTGCTTACCACGCTCGGGAGCGTAGTTATCGTGGTAACTACGCATCTCTGTAACGTGATTGGCGGATTCGCCAGGGGCATGATACTCTGCTAGAAAGTAGAAAAATCGTTCCAGCCTTGACGGCAAAAAGCCAGAATTCGTGACGTCATGCGTAGTAACTACGGTAAGTAGGGTGGAACACGCTCACGAAAGTCGATAATTCCACGGTGCAAGTATTGGTATTTTAAAACGATGACCATAAAACATCATGTCTGTACAGTAACAGTATTGTATTAAAGGTAGACTGATTGGCTACAAAGACATCACTACTGGAGACATAATAAGACAAGTCCCAAACCCCTATAGACTGTTCCACAGTTTCTTCTTATCTTTGACAGGCGAGAATTACTGCATTAACGTTGAAAATAAACTGTCACCCTTCTCGAGCACTCGTAACATAATTGAGACATCTAGCTCCTTTCTTTCCCAGCTTTATAAGAAACAACGTAATCGGTGCCAATTAATTATCTCGCCAAGTTTCAAGTTCATACCCCTTGAACATTTTCAAAAACATCCGGTCTATTAAAGGTATCGAACTGGAAATGAAAAGAAAGACGAAAGGTCTTACTGAAGCAAACCAACTAAAACTTACCTGAGCCCAAGTAAATATCGACTCTGTTTGATATGCTTTATTCTTGGACGCCTCACAATCTGCTCTGACAACCTTCGAGTCAACTCCAATGGTCCCCTTATTGGCTTTTACACCACACAGAAATGCTGTTGCAGAACAGGCCGAGTCAGCCACCTGAGAATCCACGCAGTAGGTCTGTTGAAAGTCAGTATTTTAAGCATCCATCAAACTAATCTCGTTTTCTAGCTCGATTCCCGTGTTATCAAGAACAAACAATCCAATAGAACCTCTGTCATTGGCAGAGCTGGTGGACTCGGGCTCGAGACGCCTTTTTCAAGGACTCGGACTTGCCTATGGATACCCCGATAAAACTGAGCGGAGCTAGAGGTACTTGCTGCGAGGTTTGAGTTGATACCCGTCTACTTCCCTCTTCGCCGCTGCGCATACCAGAGAAACAAGACCAAAGGTTTCGATGGGATCCCCAAAAATGTAATATTCATTGGACTTCTTGATCCAGACAATCAAATCTTGTACATTTCCGAGTCTTCGCCAGACATCTTTACCATTATGCTATGTATCCATAATCAACCGCTTGGATATGTACACAAAGAATGTTACAGTTTGGAGTTTTTTGAAACTTACGGCCAAACAGCTAATAAAATGACAAAAATCGACTTCAGAACGTTCTTTCAGATTTTGTTTTACCAAATTCTTCGTATTTTGGCAGCATTCCCGGTCTCGACGGAATCAAACATCTAATCAACTTCAGATAGCCTACAACTTTTACTTTTTTTTTTTTACAAATTTTCCGGTTTTTGCCGGATTCCGGGTGAGCGACTTGTCCGGCGAGAAAATAATTTTCATATTCGGATTCAACATGTCTTCTTACCCCTAGATCGACTATCTCATTAGCTTTTAAGAAATATCTATTTTCGCCAATTAATTTGAAATCCACCCCCCCCCCCTAAATATGCAGCTTTGGGGCCCATCTACTTACTTGACCTGTCCCTTGAACCAAAGAATCCTCACACCAAGTTTCATCAAAATATCTCATTCCCTTCGGGAGTTATCGTGCTCACGGATATATGGACGGACGGACAAGATTTACGAAGTCATAGGTATCCATCCACTTACGTTTTGCGATCCCAAAAATTGTAGGATGCCTGCAGGGGTGCAGAACTCGGTCTGCAGCGAGTTAGATGTGACGTCACAGTGGTAGACAACCAATCAGCTGTAAAGGACGACTCAGACGGCGTTCGTATTTTTCTGCGGGGTTCTACTGAGATATAGTTGTTTGCACAAGTAACAAATTATGATATTCTGAATAGCGCCTCCTCCGCTCGTTTGCATCGGGTAGGGTATCAGCATATATTCAACTCTGCATGGTCCTATTGCAGAAACAGGGAGACGGAGATTCTTTTGATTATTTATTCTTGGTGTTATCGAAGTGTGTGTCCCTGACCGAAGATTTGCCACCTAATCTACACGTCACGTCATTAGCTGCTTGCGGGGTATATAAAAAATCCAGCCAAGTATTGTCCAAACTAACAGAATCTTCAAATGCCATACAAGGCCGTGGAACAACCTTTTCTGCGGGTTATCGTATTGTCCCCTGCCGAATTCAGCAAGTCCTGTGTCCTTGACGGCAAATCTACTATCTGATCTACGCGTTACGTAAGCCGCCCACTCATTGGCTGTTTGCAGGGTATGTGGATAGGTTGTACGTAGAGGTATGCTTATTTGAGGAATTACGTAAATGTGAACATTTGCAGTGGGTTAATGAGCGTATTTAGCGGATTTCTTCTTATGATTTTGGCTGATTGTTGGCAGAAATGACATAAAAATCTGAAAACATATCGTTGAAAGTGAGAAATTTTGCCAAATATCTAGCCTTTTTTTGTTTTTATTCACCAGCTAAACATTTTCTTTGTGTCTGATTTTATTGATATAAATCTATTTTGAGCTTGCCCTTACTTCTTAGCGCCACTAGATGAACCTATGAAAGTACCGATGACTAGTCTGAACTTAAGATTCGGACGGGGGAGGGGGAGCTAGACTCCTATAATGCTATACGATTTCTCCTTTATTCCTACCGTGTTTCCTCTCGACAATCTCAGGCCAAAACATTTTTAAAATCAATAGCAATTAAATTAATCCATTTGGATGGTTCATCAATGTTTTTAAACATCTAAAAGACTTACCATAGACCGTAGGCATACCATAGGCTGGTTTATGTTTTAGGGCGATCTCCAAACTGTTTTGGATCCAGAAGCAGAGAAATTTCTTCTGTCTGAGAAAGTGCAGCCACGTATCTCTACCATCCTAAAGCACTGTTCAGATAGGTATTATAAGGTGTATTACGGCGTATAAGGCTTATTACAGATTCCTCTTTTCCTCGGGGCGCACTGTAATAAGACGAATAGAGCCAGGCTCTATTTTCCTTACACAGAGCCAATCAGATCGCTTGGTTGGCTCCACCAGCGGGCCGAGGAGAGGAGCAGCCTCGTCAGGGTTGCCACGGGAAGCACTAAAGTTCTACTTTGTTGGAAGCTGAAGAAACAGCTTTTCTTCAAAAGAACACGTTTTGTCCTGTTCCGACTGCTTACTGTTAGTTCGAGGACCAATGCCTGTCCATCCGTTAACTTAATAGCTTTTTACGGTGTAAAGGGCGTCAAATGCTAGTGTACTAGTGTACGTAAGAACACTTTTTTCTGATCTTTAGAAGCTCGAAAATTGTATCAGCGTGGCAACACCGAGCGCTGCGTCGATAAGAACCTATTGAGTTCCTATTTGAACAGGCGTGTGGATTAAGACGTAAACATCACGTATAGCGATATTCAGCTTATTACACCTATTTGAACAATGATTAAACAAATCTAGCCTTCGAGCAACAGGTATTACCTTAGACAAAGCAGTGTGTGGAAACTTCTCGAATTCTAACACAGTTTCCTCACCGGGTTTTCCCATTTTCTGTCCCTTGTAAATCCGGGCTGCACCGATAGTTGGGATGGACAGCCCGTCTCCGAGAAATATTATAACGTTTTTCGCTGGCTTATTCACTGACACTTGATGGATCCGGTTCGAAACCATAAACTGCGAATATTTATACCATCCATCTTTATCTAAAAAAAATAAAATAAAATAAAAATAAAGCACCAACAACAATAATAGTGGTTTCCATGGGTCTCGTAGCCTTTGGCATCCTACCTTTAATCTATGAAGAGTTTTACCAACCATGTACCAACCCAACCAGTTTTACCAAATTTTTATCCAATTATTTTTTTCAAAGCAAGATTTTACTTCCAGAACTAGCCATTGCACATTTGTACCAGAGCAAAATAACACTAGGAAGTAGCGCCTAGACCTATGCTTTCCATGCTTTGCAAACGACACATACATGTAGCGCCGTCAATACGCCCCTCATAAAATTCCTCTGAGATTAGTTCTTTTTTGGCCGCTAGGTGCTTTATCGTAAAGAAAACAATGACACGTTACTTCTTGGTGTACGCTTATCCAGGTTTGTTTTGCTATTTTCAATTCCTCTTAGGCCTTACCATGTTTAAAACTGTTTAAAATGCCTCTTACCCTCTTTTTGCTTTACCCAAATCTGTTCTGTGAAGCGTCATCAAGTTTGTCATTTCTGGCTTACGACTTCAGTGCTGAGTGCTGGCTGACTTTTCCACGGGGCTAATGCGCGACTCGATATGAAGCGAAAGCCTAACCACTTATTGACCCGTCAGATAACTTATCCCCAGATCTCACGTGTGACTGTTATTGTTCCTCTAGCGCGTCTAGCGGCAATTCGTCATCGGATTTTATGAAGGACGTATTACGCTTGCGGCATATAAAGAGAGACAAACTTGCGGGTGTAGAAATTTCTAGCAAAGCAAAGGTGCGATCTGCACACACCAAGGAAACAATGAAGGCTGTATCATTTTTCTGCTATGTTCAGAATATGAAGTAATCGGAGCCAGCGTTGATGAACGGCTGAATGAGTTTTGGTAGGGACGTTCGTGTGTCGTTCGTGTGTCAATTTTATCAAGTCTTGGCGCTACTCCCTAGTGTTATTTTACTCTGATTTGTACGGAAGTAATGCACAAGCCCTCGATGTGAAAGGACGCAGCCCAGACGCAACGGTGACAATACTCAAGCGCAACGCATTAGCGTTGCGTTCTCACTGTGACAGCCCCTTAAAGGACCCGTCATAACTATAACGCCAATACTACTTCCGCAATCGCTTCATCAAATTTTACACACGGAAAACCGAATTTTCATACGGTAGATTCTACCGGCACGAGTTGCTGCCCAGCCTGTTCCAAAGTTGCAGCCAGTACCCTGTCCCATGACCGATACAAAAAAAAGTTTTATTCCCTCGTTCATTGACCTTTTTAACGGGCATTCCGAAACATCTCCATAAATTAATCGTATTTCTGTGTGTGCTGTTACTGAATTGTAAATGTAATAACTGTTGATATTATCTCGTTTTTAGTTTGGTGTGAATTTGACCAAGTTATAATTTTCACTTATAGACGTTTTGATTAGTTGACATGTTACGTATGATTTTATTTAGAGTTTTATTGTGAGATACATGTACGTTGACCAAATGAATAACATTAGTTATAGTTGTTTTTAATTGTTAAGCTATAGATGACGGAAGAAATTCAATGTTCGGCTTCGTCCGTGAGCGAATTTTTGAAAATATAACTGAATTGAATTGAAAAATCCCCTAACGCGTTTACGAGAAGCTCCGTTGTCAGAAAAAACGGTTATGTAAATTTTCCCCTGTTTTTGCTAAGGTAAACGGGGCTGGACAAAAGCTTATAACGGCAAAAGCCGTGGGTAATTTATTAAAAGCAGAGCCTGGTTTAAGGTATTCATTTATTTTAAAATACTGTAACATAAACAGTTAAAACTACGAGGGTGCTTAAAGGTCTCAGTCTTGCTTAGTAATAATAATAATAAGTTATTTTTCACCCATCAAAAAGCACATGGCATAGACGGAGTATGAATAAAGAAAGAAAAGAAGAAGGAAACACTATAACAAGAGGAAACCAGACACAACGTAGAGACTACGACAACATTATCCTATCTATAAAACTACCTTATTGTAGAAGAATGCTCTCCCATTGATGCTTAATCTTATTGTTGTAATTCTGTATAAGTTGTCCAACTGCTGTAAGCGGGTCAGTGATGTTGTAAGTAGTGGTATGGTAGTAGTACGAAAACGTTGCATGTAATACTATGTAATAGCAAAAAATCCTATCATTTAATGTGCCTCAGACTGGTCCAATCTTATGTAGTAGTATCCAGTAGCATCCTGTCTTGCCATAGTAACATCCAGTCTTGCTAATAGTATCGTATAGTAGTATGCAGTTACACGGTAGCCTTGAAGTAGAAGCATGTAGTAGCATCGTTAGTACTGCATGCAACTTTTTCGTACTACTTCATAGTACTATTTTGAGATAAATTTTTCATCGGGGAGCAGGAATTTACAGAAACGAAAACCTTGCATCCTACTACTTACCTCCCGATGCAGTTCCGAACAGAAAAATCCACGATGCTAGCGCAAGAACAAGAAATCGTTTCGACATTTACAGCGCCGCAGCAGATCATCAAGCAACTAACCACAAACTAAAGGTTAAAGAAAAGGAACGATTAGCGCTTGACGGGTTCTAAGAAGCGGACGAGATGCCGAAACTAAAAAGAAATGCTGAAAACAAGTGAAGTATAAAGCACGTGCAAAAGAAAAGCCACCGTTCCGCATGACCATTGTCATACACAAGCAGTCGCTCACTAGATAACAATCGGGCAAACCTTGATTATTGTAGAAATCACAAAGGAATGTCATAGGAAATGTTCTTGAAGTGTTTTCACGGCATCGCGTCTTGGATACGGAGGATATCGTCTAGAAAAAATAGTGCTTAAAATATCCAGTTCATACAACGGATAAAAACGGAAACGTCAGCTATGACAGAACAGGCAATCAATTGATTGCAGGTTCTTTTATTCCGTTCCCTAACGTTGTCCCCTGATATTAGGCAGCCTGGCGAGGAACCTTGCCAAGAAGGGCCGAAATATGAAAAAGCATCGTAGCTGACCTTTCCGTTTTTATCAATTGTATCAATGTTTCCAAGTCAGCTTGTGCTCAAGGCTATATTAAACTGTCAAGTTTGTCCATCAAGAAGATTACCAGGGCAAACTCACATTTAGCCTAAGTTTCGGATCCACACAGTTAGTATTTTCCCGGAATTCGAACTTCAATTCCGTATCAAAACATGGATATACCAGTCCTAATCCACAGTTCAGCTTCTACTTGACACAAATCAAACCTACTCTCTTTTTTGGGTCACCGTGAATACCATGAATAATTTCAGGCAACAAACACTCTTGTCCTACAGAGCAACCACTGTCAAGCAAGAACATAAATAAAAATGAAATGAAAATTTTTAAAGAACACCTCGCACAATTTAGGCTACTGCTTATGTTCCAATATTCAATCCTATCTTAATGCTGTAAAACTATGCTATGCTTTTAACAAATTATACACGGCTTTGGCTGTTTTAAGCCTTTTCCCAGGCCCATCACTTCTTCTAACAAATCGGAAAAATTCAGATAACCGTCTTTTAGCGTCAATAGTATGATGCGACAACACTCGTCGGAAGCATAGTGAGCATGGAAAATAGTGAATCGCAACAATTGCAAAGATTAGTGAGGTGTCATTCGCGGGTTTAGAAAGTACCGTAACGTATGGAATTTAGGCTTCTGGGTATAATAAATTGGGGAAGTAGGCTGCATTGGCATTATAGATAGCCTACAACGGGTCCTTTAATAACAAGGCCAAAGGTTTCGATGGGATACCAGAAAATTTAATATATGATCCAGACGATTTTGTCATGTAGATATCCGGTCTTCGCCAGACTCCTCGAACATTTTCGAACTCGAACTGTTAAGATTTACAAACAGAAGAAGGTCAATGGCTAATCATCTTAGAAAACCAAATTAAAATCTGGATTCACCATGTGTGTATTTACCCCTAGGCTATACGTCATATCTACTCTGATGAAACTGATCAAATCTTTCTGGTTTACTTCTCCCAAATCTCCGGTTTCGACCGGATACCGGGCGAACTACTTGTCCGGCAAAACTAAAGCTCAACAAGAGCTACTAGTTACCGAGTAAGTCGAACAAGAAAGTAGAAGATAACTTCACAAAACATCCCCGCCATCCAAAAACGCGGTTCGGACCTAGAATTAGGATGTCTATTTTGCACTCAAGTCTGAAAATTTCCGACATCACCTCCGAGCCATCGCCGACCATCCAAGTTTCAACCCAAGAAATCCACTCGCTATGTTCCTAGACGTGCCCAAGATTTCCGGTGCCCCCTTCCAACTCCCCATATAGCCTACCGCCGTCGAATCTGGTCCGGACTCCTAACTGGATCATCTGAAGCATTTTCTCTTACCTATCTTTCACTCGAATTTGAGCATTTTTCGGGAGCTTCGGTAAATCTCCCCCCCCCCCCCCCCCATCGCGGTTGGATCCGGTTTGAACCTTAAAATATGTCATCTAGGGCATTTGATCTCTGTACCTTCCAAGTTTCATTCAAATCACTCCACATGTTTTACCCTTATGCGAGCCACAAAGTTTCCGGGACTCCCCTTCCAACTCCGCCCAACATGGCTGAATACAAGTAGGAAACATATATGTCGCAACTTTGACTTATCTTCTTCCCGTCCATCAAGTTTGACTGGAATCGAAGCAAAGCCTATCTGCAAATATTCGAGTCCCGCTCCCCCTTCCCCTGGCCGTATACTGTCCGGATGCCAAATTACAAGTCAAGGTCACATAAACTCGGCACTGTCCAACTTGCATCCTATTTTGTCCATTCGTTTAGTTTTTGTGCGTGTCAACAACTTTTCGCAACCCCATGATGGTCGGGTCAGGGAAACGACTATTCTCAAGTCAGTCGGTTCGGGTCCCTGATATGTCTTCCAAGTTTTATCTTCCTAGAACATCAGGAAGTTCCTAGCTTGTGGGATCGCCAGAATCCCCCTCCCCCCAGCTCCCCCACACTGTCCGAATCTGGTCCGGTTATGTCAACGACGTATCTAGGATTTGCGCTTGTTCTTCCCACCAAGTTTCATCCCGATCCCTCCACTCTTAAGTGTTTCCAAAGCTTTCCGGAACCACCCTTCCGGCTCCCGCCAAAGTCTCCGGATCCGATCCAGATCTGAACTGGGTCGTCTGAGATCGGCGTCTTTCCAAATATCAAGTTTCATTAAGATCCGATCACCCGTTGGAAAGTTATAAATATTTCACGATTCCGGATTCCCCCTTCCTTCACTCCTCCCCCGACCTGACATGGAACATCTAAGAAGATAGCTCTTTCCACTTACCCAATCATCCGTTCAAAAACTGCCCGTTCCACTAGATCAGTGGTTCCCAACCGGTGGTACGCGTACCCGAGGGGGTACGCGAGACCCTTGCAAGGGGTACGCGAAGGAACCAAAATTGATTTAGTCTTTAGCTTAAAAACTCGCCTCACTCACTTTTGATTGCCGTAAGCCTAATATTACCAGCAGAGGCATCACCAGCCAAATGCATTTTAAGGGGCAAGGTATTTTTCTGACCGGTAGGTCATTTTTATCGACATTTTATTTTTAAATATTTACTTTTGCGAAAAATTGCGGCGCTTCGCGCCGAATCTTTTCTTTTTAACCGTCTGGCCGACCACGAGTCGGCCAGAGAGGTGTATTGCCAACCCTTGCGTGACGCCTCTGATCACAAGCCCTAGTGAAAGTCAATGAAATATCGCTGATTCCTAAACAGCTAGCCTACTGCCGTAAAATCTGTTCCTGTGCCAAACAATATTATTTCAAGAAGAATAGAAGACATTGCAAGTGATATTGTCATTCAGGTTGCAAAATAAGCTAACGAAAAAGTTTGCGATGCAGCTTTATAAAACCACGGAGAACATCAAAACCAAACACAGGAACAGGTGACAGTAACAAATATTGCCGTTAATGACGTCGAGCAGAGATTCGACAAAACTTTTAGCTATAAAGCAGCCTCAAGTGATTGCATCATTGATTTTGTATATATTTCTACACATTTATGCCTTATCATTTATGATAATAACTATCGTCTTTTTCACGTTCTGAAAAAGGGGGTACGCAATATTTTCGAACCTTGATTCAGGGGTACACGGTACGGAAAAAGTTGGGAACCACTGCACTAGATTGCGGATTCCCAATCCCTCCACTCCTCTCACGATGGTGGGATCGAGGAAACGACTAATCTCAAGTCAATCTATTCGCTTCCCTTACATGCCTACCAAGTTTCACCGTCCTAGCACATCAGAAAGTACCGAACTCGCGCGCTTACTAGATATCCGGACCCCCCCCCCCCCAATTCCTATACAGTGCCCGAACCCCGTCCTATTGTGACAATGACCTATCTAGAACTTGTGCTTATTCTTCCCACCAAGTTTCATCCCGATCTCTCCACTCTAAGCGTTTCCAAAGATTTCCGGTTCCCCCCTCCAACTCCTCCCAGTGTCACCGGATCCGGTCCGGATTTAAAGTGGGACATCCGAGGCACGAGGTCCTCCTAAATATCAAGTTTCATTTAAATCCGATAACCCGTTCAATAGCTGAGCTTGCCACTAGATCCGGATTCCCCATCCCTACACTCCCCCACGATGGGCGGATCAGAGAAACGACATTTTCAAGTCAATCTGTTCGGGTACCTGACAAGCCTGTCAAGTTTTAACGTCCTAGCACATCCGGAAGTACCGAACTCGTGAGATCACTAGAAACTCGGATCCCTCCCCCCCCACTCCCCCACAGTGACCGGATCCGTATAGTTTTATAAGTAGTGAACTGATAGACAAAAAATGCTCCTCAGCCGGGATTTGAACCCAGGACCCTCTGCTTACAAGGCTCTAAAAACTGAGCTACCGAGGGGCTTGTGAACAGAGTTCGCAAACCACTACAATAGTCTGGTATAAGCCGGCCATAGGAACAGTGATCCCGCCCGAAGGCAAATTCATCTAACCAGTTCACATCCCCATGTCACGGAAATTTATAATCTATGTATTATTAGGATTATTCCCCCCTCCGACTCCCCCCAAGATCACCGGATCCGGTCCGGATTTAATGGGGCGTCTGAGACACAAGGTATTTCTATATATCAATTTTCCTTAAGATCCGTTCACCCGTTCGCAAGTTAAAAATGCCTCACTTTCTGAACTTCCCCCCCCCCCGATCCCCCCTCCAACTCCCCCACAGTGAACGGATCCGGTTATTTCAATCACGTATCTAGGACTTGTGTTTGTTCTTTCCACCAAGTTTTATCCCGATATCTCCACTATAAGCGTTTTCCAAGATTTCCGGTTTCTGGCCCTCCAACTCCCCCCCCCCATGTCACCGGATCCGGTCTTGATTTTAAATGGGAGATCTTCGACACGAGATCCTCCCATATATCAAGTTTCATTAAGATCCGACCACCCGTTCGTAAGTTAAAAATACCTAATTTTTCCTGATTCTCCCTCCCTCCACCCCCCCCCCCAGATGGTCGGATCGGGGAAGTGACTATTTCTAATTTAATCTGGTCCGGTCCCTGATATGCCTGCCAACTTTCATCGTCCTACCTTATCTGGAAGTGCCCAAACTAGCAAAACCGGGACAGACAGACCGACAGACGGACGGACAGAAATTGCGATCGCTATATGGCACTTGGCCAACGGGCAAGTGCCATAAAAACGAATTCAGCGTATCACCTTAGCCCTATATCGAACATCTAATCAACTTCAGATGGATTCCGGGCGAACTACTTGTCCGAAAAGAAAATTATTTTCATATAAATGTTCAGCATGTCTTCTTACCCCTAAACTGAACATCTAATCAACTTTATATAAAACTTTTACTTTTAACAAACTTTCCTGTTTTGGCCAGATTCCGTGCGAACTAATTGCCCGGCGAGAAAATGGTTTTCATATTCATGTTCAGACTGTCTTCTTACCCCTAAATCGACTATCCCATTAGCTGTTTAAAAAAATTGTTCGCCCCTTAAGTTGAAACCCCTCCCCCAGCCCTAAACGCTGAGCTCCACAGCCCGTCTATGAACTCGACCACTCCCTTGGCCCAAAGAGTCCCCACACCACGTTTCATCAAAATATCTCGTTTCATTCGAGAGTTATCGTGCTTACAGACGGACAACTTTTGCTATGTCACAGGTATCCTTCCACTTACGTTTTGGGATCCCAAAAATCAAATGATCACGGCGCACCGAATCGCATCCGGGTGTGGGGTTAGCATCTTGCCATTAGCAACCGAAAGTAAGTGAATGTATATGCAGTTGTTATCACGTTATAAAGAAATTATGCAGAAACAGCGTATTTTGAGGCCGTTTATACTTGTATACATCGTTTATTGACCCAAATAGCAAAGATAGCTAGCAAAGGTAAGTCAACCTAACACTTTCAACAGGATAAAGTGGCCAATGACAAATAATGATAAACACGACTAAGAACTATTAAACGAAAGTACGGCACAAACGAGTAAATATCGTTCAGTTGCATCTGCTGGATAATTAGTTATTTAGCTTGGTTTGAGTACAAGTGTTCAACATACTCAGGCAACACTGACCTGTAAAGTTCAGAATTCAGACATTTAGGGCCAAAACTTGTTGTTAAATGGTGCCTACGTTGCTCAAGGGAAGTGAGACCAAGACCTCAATACCATACTGCGGATTTGCTGATATTTATTCTTTTGTGAATCAGGATGAAAGAGCGGACTCCGGCGAGGAAGTTCTGACCGGGATCCCAGTTAAACAATGAAAAACATTTCAACTGGTCTTCAAAATGGCCAACAAGAAGTAGTATTTTCCTGATATTTTGTTTTCTCTGCGGACAGAAGCCGAACAAGAAGATGTGCGTAGAGCTTCTAGTTGCGTTCTCGGGAAACAAGTCTCACGGGATCCATGACACATTTATTTTTAGTCTACTAGTTTTCTTGCTCCATTCCATTCCATACAAAGCAGCGCTTCGATCAAGCGAATCCCCATGCAAGTGACCAAGCTGCACCAGTGCTTAAAATCTTGTTTTCCAGATCAAAACTTGAAAACTTGTGCTCAGTCAGTGATTACTTGTGAGGCGTATGGATAGGCTAGACAATCCTGATTCGAATCCATCCCTCCAAAAAAAGTCACCTTCTTCATTTTCGCTGAGAAACCACTTGTTACCGAGGCCGGACAATGGCATTACCTCACCCTGGCTGCGAAACCTCCGAAATACGCCGAAACAAACACATTCCAAACAAAGACATTTCACTCGTCGTAGAAGAACGTCTTTCCCAGACTGGACCACAGGACGCTTTGACGTCCCGGCCAGTTAGGGTCATGAAACATTTTAGGGGACAGATATTCCTATTGAAGAGGGAAACACTGGACAGAAGACAAAACACTATATCGAATGGGGGCTGGGTAGGGATGACTAATCACTTTACTTGAGGCCTTTACTCCTGACACGAAAGGAGCATTCCAGAAATTTACCTCCTTGAATCTTGCAGCAGCGCTTGTAGGACAGATGTTCAAGACGAGGACATGAATAAATGCTGATCACCCCCTCAGCAGTTACTTTGCTGCAATCATCACAGTATACCTCACAGACAGTCAGTCCCGTCTTTCCTTCCACGAAAGATTTCAGCATCTGGTCGTCAATGCAAGATCTTGAGAAGCACACAGCATGTAGGACTTCCAGCTTTGCCAATGCATGTATTCCTTCAGCTGTGAAGGCTGAGCCAGTCATGTCTAGTTCAATCAAGGTGTGAGTGAGGTCTTCACTTATCTTAAGCAGCAAAGGGTCCAGTGACTCACTGAAGTTTTGTAACTGGAGAGTTTTCATCTTGTTGCAATGACGAACCACAGAGGACAAGACTGGAAAAATTTCATATATCACGCTCAACCAATCAGATTGCTCCGCGTGACATATGTACCTGTTGGTTAGTATTTTTTCTTTCTACTTCTCATTTGAGGTCTGGCAACACAAACTAGTAATTAAAAAAAAAAGTTTAATTATGAGATTTCATTATGGTAATTAAACTCCATGACTCACAAACAACAATAAAAGGCTTGTGAGTTAATTAACAATATAGGAAAAGGATCATCAACAAACTTGCAACCCTAGGACTTCAAATCAGGCAGCAAATCAAGTTCTATCGGTGAACCACATAGGAAAGGGCTGGAAAAAAGGGTCAAATATCAAACCAACCCAGTTGGAAATAACTAGTGTAACAAAAATATCAATTTTTTGGGATACAAATTTTTGAAGAAAAAATACTGACGAACTGATGGTGACTTTGACCACCAACAAACAAACAAAAAGGCTAACTAGTTGGTAAACATTTGAGAAAAGGATCATCAACAAACCTGTAACGCTAGGACTGCAAGTCAGACAGGAAATCAGGAGCACATTCAAATTTCTGCAGGTCTGACTCAGACACAAAAGGAATCCATCATCCACAGATAATCCACAAAGGTCCATGAAAGTTGTGTATGAATTCAGCAAAAGCTTAATGGTTGGCAAGCCGAAGCTACTATGATTTCTTTTCAAGATCTTCTTCAAAATAATTTCTTTCAGGGCTGCTGGAAGGCATGCTAACTCAGCACCTCTGATATGCTGACTTGCAATACCAAGGATAGCTGAATTGCAACACCTATAAATAAAATTACTGCAAGACATAACTTTCCAGTGTTAGAAATTTGCAGCAAGAGATGTCCGTTATATAGGATACATTTTCTTTAGAAATTTGCTTGTTTTGTATGACGATCTAACTTCAAGCCTAACACAACACTTCTGATTGTTTTCACGCTAATATGCTACCTAAGTTTGCATGCAAGAATTACTGAATTTGTGCCAAAACCCAGAAGAGCTACGCCATTATATCTTCCCAATCGACCCAACAGCCAAGGCATTGTCACTGACAACACTATCTGGAATCCATGGGGTGGATGAGTTGTGGAGAGTCTGGAACATGCCTAGGTTCCTCAACAATCTTACCCATCCAAAAAGCCAGCAAACAGCCACCCTTAGCCTACCCCCATCAACTGTGCTACCTATCTCTCTGCTTGAGTTAATAGGGTCAGAACGGCTTTTTAGGTGGTAGGAGAGGATACTTGTGTACCTAGGTCACTAGATAGATTGGCAGACTTTTGGTAAGGGTCTGGTGATGGCTAGCTGTTACACGAACCAACTATCTTATGTAGAAAACTCATTTTGATGTTGGGCCCCAACATGTGAGTTTGGGGACTTGGGACAAACTTTTAGGTGTTTATCTAACTTCAGATCTTAAGTGAGATAAGCAAGTACAATCTATGCTGAAAAGAGCAAATATGGGCATAAGATCTCTCAAAATGCTCTCCCGCCATGGCACCGCGAAACACCACCTCCTTCGCATTTACCTTGTGTTCATTCACCCTTCCCTTGAATAGTGCTGACCGGTTTGGCTTTTCGGTTTAACACGGGAGCAGTCGGGACGCCTCGAAGATCCAGTACCGGACTTTACTAATAGTATCAAAATCCCCCAAAATCCCGTACATTTCTCTTCTTAACAAGTTTGGTCTCGCATCTTTGTCAAACCGTAGACACCAACTTTGTACCAAGTTTGGTGACCAACTACTGGAAGACCCCAACCATCAGCACATCCTTCCCCTTGCCCACATTCCCGACCGCATAAGGCCACAGAGAATGGCAGCACAACCAGTTCCTAAGATCCAACCCATTTGGGCAATTCATGCGCGGTACGAAAGAAGTTTTGTCCCCTCCTTTGTGAGTTTTTTCAACGCGAAATTTTAATTTTTTTTCCTTTTTTTATGTTAATTATTGTAGTTTAGCTCTTTAATTTGTTGCAATTCTTGTTTTGTGTAATTACTGAATATTTGACTACGTAAAAGCACAATTGTATATAGTTATGTTTGACAAGAGAACAAATATTAGTTTTTTTGTTAATACCGTAAGGAATGTTTTTCGAACTCATCAATTCATCAAATGAAGCTAAATAAAAACATGGCACAAATTTCTTTTGAACAGTTTTGTAAAGGAATCAGTACTGTTTTTTACTTTTGGTGGACCCTAGGCGATCCATGCCTTTTAGGCAACTTTTCATGACTCAAAAAACATAAAATCGCCAGCTCATTAGCACATAAGATTCTTGGTCTAGCCACACTACACTATATAGTATTGTCACACAACGTATTAAATATTGCAGTATGCCAGAATGTCAAGAGTTTTTATATTTTGGGGAGAGTAGGTGTCAAATATGTCATTTTTAAAGGAATTTGAGGTTTCTGAAGTGGTATGTAGCGGTTTATAAACATGAGCGGTGCAAAGTGATTGAGCATGGGGGTTAACGACCTAAAACATATGGTAAATATCCAAATTCCATATACACTGTGCGGAATAATTTTCTAATCCGCCTTTTTCTGGCAAAATTCAACCACTTCTCTTAAGAATTCTAGCTTTTAACATCGCTCCTAGCTTCCCATCCCATGCCTGAAGCCTCACCCAAATGAGGCTCCCTTCTTTTTTGGAATCTGAACAAAGTAAGGGCTGCCTATGATATCACAGATATGTTTGTCTGTCCCCCCCCCCCCAGCACCAGCCTAAGGGTAAAGATGGCACTACAAGGAACGATGAAAACAAGAAGGCTGTCTGTGTTGTCCAGCTCAACAATTTTGACGAAGATGGCATCAGCTACTGATCAGCTATGCCTATGAACATTTTTGAATGGATTCTATATCAAGCTCAACAGCCATCCATGCAACAAGGTCCCCTATAACACATGCAGGATATATAATATGTATGTACAATCTTATAATTTAACAGAAAGCAAAATTAAAGGCAAAGGTTTGACTAGGCTACCAAACCTTGAGAGAAGCGAGTCATCACACATTATTAAAATATCAACAGTGCACAAGTCTAGCTAGATTAAACAGATAGTGACTGCTGTAATTCGCAAGAGCCTAGAAGAATAAAGGATTTTTCAGGTGCATTTATCAGGGCCATCAGGCAAGCATGCGAAACTGTTTTTGAATTTTGACGCGAATGAAACTTGGAGAAAAGGATCGCAAAGGAGAACCAAACCTCAAGGAAGAAGTAGTAGAAAATTAGAAATATAAAAAAAATATTATTATCCAGAAGCAGAGCAAAAATTCTGGAAGTTCCATTAAACAACAGCAAATAAATCATTGATGATTTGTAATACAGTTCAATTAAGCCTAGCTTAAAGTAAGGGAATGCTACCTGTTATCCAGCTATAATATCATTAACACAATCCAACAAAATATGTCTGCTTCAAAAGTCTGAGAATAGACTAGGCTATCAGGGATGTCACTTTGTACCTGCTTGTGCTCGAAGGGCACTGTAGAATCTGTTGCAAAAAAGCGAAGATGGATTCAAATAATCATACGAACTGTTCTTATGATCAGTCTGTATTTTTGCACTTCTATCGGACTGACATTCTACCAGAAGTGGCTTGTGAAAGTGAGTAGAACTGATATTACTTTAAGGTATATTTGATAACTGCTTAAATTTTACCTCTACAAGAGTACAAGTGTAAGTAACTAAATTTCTTGCTAGGTATTCCATTGTAAAAAGTTTCTCTAAGTAAGGATTAAAGTTAACTGCTGTATTTGCTACTGGGATTGCTACTGAGATAAGATTATTCTGAATTAGAGATAATCTTAGCTCAGGAGAGACAAGATTAACCCCAGTAACAAATACTAGAGCCTATACTATTTCCGTCGGTTTCTATTTCCGTCGGTTTCTATTTCCGTCACCAGCCGATGGAATTAGTTTTCTAGCTTAGATGTGCCATAGATGCACCACAACCTGTCTAAACTAGTTAAACCGGTTGGAAGATGTGTGTATGTGTGTTTAAAATCATATTCACTGATAAAGCTTTCTAAATTCAGATATTTAGGCACTGTTGTGATGGAAATAGAATCACGACATCCCGCGTCGTTACAGTACAAGAGAATCGGCGGCAATTTCTGTAAGCCTAAAACTGGCCAAAAAGACAAAGATATTCTCTGTTTAAAACACTAAATGTTTTTCTTATATTGATTTCATGTTTGTTTCTAACAATCATACAATTTGCTTTCATATTTTTCCAAGTACCAAGGCTAAACAATGATTATGTGACGGAAACAAAATTTGATGACCAGCCGTAACTGTAACAAAGTCCCCAGAAAATTTTTGGGTCATCACAGAAAATCATGTACTGGCAATGCAGCTTGCGCTCTATTATCTCGGAAGAAATCCTGGGATGAAGAAGAAAAAGATGGCTTTCTTTTGATATGCTGTTTACCTTTTTTGGAAATTTCTGTGGTGAGAAAAAGACAACCAAAGCTGGACAATGGAATAGACAGGTTAACTTCTGATGGAAATAGTATAGGCTCCAGTACGGCAAGATTTTTTTTTTTACAGTGTTTATTTCCATTATAATTTAGCTTGCTGATTCTGTTGCTCAGCCTTGGTTGTCTTTATCTCACCACAAAAACTTCAGAAAAGGGTAGACAGTATCTCAAAAGAAAGTGAGCTACTTCTTCATTGTACGTTTTCTTCTGAGGTACTAGCGCCTGGCTAGCGTACAAGCTGCATTGCCAGTTTTTGAAATTCTGCGAGGACCCACAAATTTTCTGGTGACTTTGTTACCCTAACTGCTGGTCACCCGGATTTTGTTTCTGTCACGTCATCATTTTTTAACTGTAGGTACGGTACTTCGAAAAACATGAAAGCAAATTGCATTATTGTTAGAAAGAAACATGAAACATGAAACATGAAAATATTAGTTGCATTTTTGCTGATACCATGGTATCTGTTACCAGTACCATGGTAACTGGATCTGCAATTAGTCGTTTTTGCAGTTATCGTGGTATCTGATACACGGTGGTCTGCAAAAACGACTATTGCCGAAATTGCACTTTTCAAAGTCATCCCAAAAGAAAAACAGTTATCCAGTTACATCACTAAGTGCTAAACTTCTTTTTTTCACCGATCTGATAAAATTTGATGACAGTGAGATGACTTTTCAGATACCACGACCAGTTACCACGGTCGGACCGTAGTATCTGAATATCTGATACCATGATAACTGAGAAAACGCCTTTTGGTTGTGGTATCAGGTACCACAATAACTGCAAAAACGACTTTAGACCGTGGTATCAGATACCATGGTATCTGCAACAATGCAACTATTTAGTGTTTTAAACAGAGAAGATCATTGTCTTTTTGGCTTTCAGGCATTGATGTTGACTCTCTTGTAGGCTACTGTAACAACGCAGGATGTTGTGACTTCATTTTCATCACAACAGTGCCAAAATTTATCAGTGAATATGATTTTAAACACACATCTTTCAACAGGTTTAACTAGTGTAGACAGGCTGTGATGGATCTAAGGCACATCTAAGTTAGAAAACTAATTCCGAAGGGTGCGTACGAAAAAGAGACCAAACGAAATAGCATAGGCTCCAGTGGGCTAATTAAAAAAACATATGGGGCCCAAAATTGATTTTTGCCCCTCCCCCCCCCCCAGCCCCCAAGCTTACTGAATGGCTTTGGTAAGGCCAGTATTAAATATTCCTTCAGCCCAAGCTGACTGAGAATTATATTTGACAGTACAAAAGGGATATGTATGTCAGATGAATTTTATTAGAGCTATATTTTGGCCCTTCTTGTTAAGGGTCCTCTTCTGGCTCAAGTTGTGTAAACTTATGTAAAAACAGAAGTTAATCAGCAGAAACATCAAATTTTGTGGGTCCTTTCATAAGTAAAAATATTTGCTGAGAAACAAAAAAATCCATTGAGTTGGAAAATCCCCTATTCTAATAGGCCTACTTAGTTACTTAAAGTTACTTAAAGTTGTTCAGCACCATCCGGCAGTTGGCCTGCCTGTTTGATGCCCTCTGTTTGTTTGATGAGTTTGTAGTTGGTTGATCTTGTAGCTATTTTGACCATTCAGCCAATGTGTTGAATCTGCTGTTGTTATCTTCCCAGAACTTATCAACTCTGTTTTTGAAGCTGTTTATATTTGGTGCCTGGATGGCATGTTTTGGTGCCTGGATGGCATGTTACTACAGTTACTACAGATGGCATAGACTACAGTGTCATAATATTTGTCTTTTTGAAGTTACCACTGATTGGTGACGTTTGTGTTCTGTTTCTTTGTGTTAATGTTAAAAGTCCGATTGAAATTAAACAAACGAGAAAAGTGTAGGCCTTCAAATCAGGCTCGAGTAACTTAGACTGGTCAGTTGTATTTAGCTGAGCAAAATAGATGTAACTTGGTATTTGAAATGGTTGACTTGAAGTGGTGAAACTAGGCACAAGGCTTGTACAGTGTAATCAAGTCAAATTGTAATTTGCAAAGTAATTTTCTACGTTAGTTACTATTGAACAAAAGCTATGTGCCATTGAATGGTATGCTAGACAAACAAAATTAAAACATGCAACTAATAGACCTTTTTTTCAGACATTCCACTTTCCATTGTCTATTGTTACCTGCCATTTAGTTGTAAAGTTTATCCTGGCTTCTTGTTGTCGTTATGGTAGCCAGTGTGGAAAAGAAGAAAGCAGGGTGATAGTGCCATGGAAGGATTTCTTCTTTAAAATAGCACCAGTGGGAGTGGCCAGTGCACTTGACATTGGCTTGTCTAACTGGAGTTTTGAGTTCATAACTGTGTCCCTGTGAGTAGTTTTTCTTTCAGGGTTGGAGTACAGTAGACCTACTAGAAATGGGGGGGGGGGTGACAGTGGAAGACGAATGTATTCTAAGAAGGGCCAGCAAACTGCAGAAAATGGTTGTAACTCTCTCTAATGGTTATTCAAAGGGCTTTAAAAGGATTCCTGGTAACCGGGCTGCCTCACACAACCTTTAAACCCAGAAGGAAATGCACATCCATTTCTGCTCTTCCAGCATTTACTATCGGGTTAATAGCTATCTATCTGTTTGTTACCGGCATCCCCCAGAGACGATCGAGAGTCGAGACACTGACGTTGGCTGAACTAACGAGTCTGTGTCATTGGCCGTGGAGCTGCATATGAAATTGAGAGTGCTTACAGTGCCAAGGTACAAGGAAGGCCAAGCGCTTACAGTGCCAAGGTACAAGTGGGCAAACTGTTGGTGATACTAATTTTGAGCAATTGGATAACAGAATATGATGAAAGTATATTGGATAACAGAGGATGAAACACAGTTCTTGTTTCAGAGTAGCCTACAAGCTCATTCTTTTATTTAATTTTAGCTGAATTAATTAACTTCTTTCCTTATACTTGCCACTGTGACATCAGTTATCCAAACGTACTCATCTGTATAGAGTGACAAGTAATCAGAAGGCACCTTGTCTGTGAAGCATTCGCCTGTGTTTTGGACGCCCTTATGACACAATACTACCTCTCTATACGTCATGGAATTTGCCATGAACTATATTCTTCTGAGGGATCTTATCATTCAAGAAATGGATGACTTGAGCGGGGTTTCAGACCATTTGCGCGACATTTAAGATGCAAAAACGTTTCTGAGCTACTTTTGCGGAAATT
This sequence comes from Branchinecta sandiegonensis, assembly GCA_030848855.1. Taxonomy (NCBI): domain Eukaryota; kingdom Metazoa; phylum Arthropoda; class Branchiopoda; order Anostraca; family Branchinectidae; genus Branchinecta; species Branchinecta sandiegonensis. Next base: position 25,467,824 of record JAUPMV010000002.1, on the reverse strand, counting down.
TGACGTTCATATAGCTAAATTATGATTTCGCCAATTGCTGCAAGATCCCTTCAGACCGTAAATTTTTTCCAGATATACCATGACAAAGTCAACTGCGATTATCTTCATTGCCATGTTTGCCCTGCTTTTCAACCTAGAAAAAAAGGTAAGCTAATTCAGAAATAGAAGTAATAAGCTGATCAAGCAAAATAGGTGAAATGGCAGGACTATCCGTTACTTGAATTTTTAGCTTAGATAGCATATTACCACAGAAGTCTGACAGATCCTGCAGGAAAATAGTTTTGAGAGCCAGAGCTTTCCTCCGGGGTTAAAATACTGGGGCCCACCTATAATCTGAAAGAAGCATGTTTGAAAAATGACCTGAGTGTGGTGTGATCAGGGGAACTGACCTGAAAAGGCATGTTTACAATTTATTTTCCCAGGATGAAAGGTTGGACCAGTTTCCAAAAATTCTAACAGATCCTACATAAATAAGGCTATCTGTAATCTATTACAGCTACTTTTGAAAAGTTTCTTGAGAAGATCCTCTCTGGCACGCCAATTCCTCCAGTCCAACGTTAATAACGTTTACTTTAAAGGCAAAGACTATTTACAAATGTACAGACCAGGTATATTTGAAGTCAGGAACCCTTAAAATTACTGCAAATCCACTTTAAATATTTCAAGCCTTTAATCTAGAGCGTGTTCCACCCTTGTACCAATAGTAACTATTAGTTACTATTTCCGTTCCAACCTCACGAAAAGTTACTACGCTGACCGTTCCAGCCTTCTCGAAATAGTAACTAATAGTTACTATTTGCTTACCACGCTCGGGAGCGTGGTTAGCGTTGTAACTACGAATCTCTGTCACGTGATTGGTCGGATTCGCCCGCGGCATGATATTCTGCTGGAAAATAGAAAAATCGACAGAAAGGCAGAATTTGTGACGTCATGCGAAGTAACTACGGTAAGTAGGATGGAACACGCTCCTAGTTGAAGGCTGTCTGAACTGGTGACGCTAAGATGCGTTACTATTAATTTTACCCAACTGTGCTAGATGGCATTATAAACGGGAAAAGCGCGGAATATTCAAATTGGGTGAGAAACGGAATCGGACGATTCCCAACATCGTGGACTTATCTGAAAATTCTGGCGATCTCTTTGGTTCGCTTTCCGAAAAGCAAACCGAGAATCCTCCGAGGGCAAGGACAAACGGAAAGTCGTTGCGCCTCGGTTGCACCTTTTCAGCTTCTCTTTGACTTGCCGAAATCACTTTCCACTCGCGAAGTGGATTCGCTTTCCGCGAATCCTCCGAGGGCAAGAACAAACGGAAAGTCGACAATCGACGTCGTCGGAATCACTTTCCAGTGGCTTTCCGAACTTTCCAACCCCGTTTTCGCGCTTTGGAAACCGAAGCAGCTTTCCCGAAAAGTGATTCCACGAGGTTAGTGGAAAGCTCAGCGGAAAGTTGAATGTTTCGGCAGGAATTTCAAAGGTCTGGAGAAAAAACAGTGCAAGTGTCACTCATAAATACAAAAAAATGGCAATCGTAATTAAGGTGACTTCGATGGAATATATGAGAATCAAAGAACCGTTTAGTGAACCATATTTATTCGAAAAAGTTTGTAATTCAACATCTTCCCGGCGATATCAGCTTTCCATGCGTTTTCGCGATCAGTCCAGCGGGAAAGTGGAAAAGTTATTCCAGGAATCGCTTTCCCACAGTTTTCGCGATGAGCTTCGCTCGTCGTAAAGTGATTCCGAGACCTCGCAAAAACGCTCCTATAAGCTCGCTGAGCTTTCCAGACCGCCAGAATCGCCCTTTAACCAATCACGAACGACGCGAGAAGAAAGGCTTAATTGTGACAAATCTGTCCTTGGGCAGATCAAAAATGACGCAAGTGCAAAAACATGAAAACAAATATGAAACGAAACCGACGATAGGCGGACTGGCTCTAATTGTTGAGGCAGAACATAACGTAGTAGTTTCAGGTTTTAGTTCCACTTCAAAGATTTTTTTTGTTTGCAGCACTGGAGCCTTCTGGTCATTGCAGCAATGATTTCAAGTGGCCTCTTTATGTTCACATATCAAGCTACGCAGTTTCGATGGGAAGGATTCGCTATGGTCTTATCGGCCTCGTTTTTAAGGTAGTATTACACTGTCAGAAGTTTCATAACAGATAACACAAAGATGCGCGGTTTCAGCAGACAATACTTAACAGACAACTCGTTAAGCATGAAATGTTATGCATAACAAGTATTGCCAGGAACAGCAGATAAACCGCCAAAAAACCATCTGCTGTATTTTCCGATATCATGGCGACCAGAGGCGTTGCTAGCCAAAATGTTTGTGTGGGGGAAGGGGGGGGGGGATATTTACCGACTGGCTGGTCATTTTTACCGACTGTTTTTGCAGATAAAAAACGACTGTTATTGAGAAAAAGCGAATGTGTTGACGAAAAAAATACTATCTTTTTAAAGAAAAAATCGACTGTTTTTACGAGGATTAAACAAAAATTTGACAGTTTCTAAGAAAAAAATTACTGTTTTTACGAAAATTAGCGGGGCTTCGCGCCGACTCGGCTATTTTTACCGACTGGCCGACAACATGCGGGGGGGGGGGGGCGAATTGACGATGCTAGTTTTTTTTTTTTTTATAAACTCTTTATTCTACAATCTTAAGGATCTGTCCCAAGTTTCTCTAATCTTAAGGATCTGCCCAAGTTCTATTCGATGACAAAAAGACTGAAGATTATGAGAAAGTATAACTCACAATTCTCACACATGTTTAAAAATTTGACTGAGTCAGCTGCTTTCAGGTATAAGTATTCCTTCAGCCTAAGCTGAAAGCGAATATAATAACTGTCAACTTGTGTGTGGATCTATCGCATTCAAATAATTTCAGCCAGCCCGCAACTTGGACCAAGTTGCCCATGAACTAAATGGAGGGGAGGAGGCGGAACCCTTTCGATCCATCACATCGCAATGGTTTTCGTCGTACTAACCCAAACCGTTGTCCAGTTATAAAATTAGTGTTCGGGCTTGCAGCTTCAGGAGCACTCCAGACTTCCCTCCGCGGTTGTGCGCCCCAGTCTTCGTCGAACCGCTTTCTAAACCCCTATGTTGTCTCGCTGGTGCAAGTTGTTTTGGACAGGCTGTTTCATTGAGAAACAGCTCGATTCGTGAATAAGTGTTGTCGCATACAAAAAGAGCAGGACCTTCGGAACAGCTTTCTGGATGACCCATGATCAGCGATTGGCAGTCGGGAATGGATAGACATTTGAACGTGTTCCACCCTTCTAACAGTAGTAACTATTAGTTACTATTGTCGTTCTAGCCCCATGAAAAGTTACAACGGTGGCCGGTCCAGTCTTCTCGAAATAGTACTATTTGCTTACCACGCTCGGGAGCGCGGTAAGCATGGTAACAAAGAATCTCTTTGACGTGATTGGTCGGATTCGGCAGTGGCACGATATTTTGCAAAAAATAGAAAAATGCGACGCCAAGAAGCCAGAATCTCGGACGTCATGCGTAGTAACTTAGGTAAGTAGGGTGGAACACGCTCTTAGAGTAGTGTAGTTCAACAAACAAGAATACTCTTGATGACTAAACTCTCCTCGCCAATTCAAAATCGCCGGGTACCTAGCGGAAGAGCCGGAAGCGGTATCACATCTGCTCCCAAAGATCGCCGTGGTTGGTTGACCCAGGATTAGAGTTGTTGAGTTTGAGTCGTTAGTGAAACGTATACTCGTTCTTCCTGAGGATCACTGGCGTGTTTTGGACTTAGTCATATAGAGTATTCACATATGCTTTTCCTGATGACAAACGGGGATAGTAATCTTGTTCTGTTTTTCAGTGGTCTTCGATGGACCTTGTCACAGCTGGTTATGCAGCGCTCCGAACTTGGCTTAGGGAACCCTATAGACATGATATTCCACATTCAACCATGGATGATACTCTCTTTACTTCCATTTGCTGTATATTTTGAAGGTATGTTTCCTGTTTATCATACTAATAAGAATAGAATAGAACAGAATTTTATTTTTCAAAAGCCTAGCTCTCACAGCGTTACCGCCGAATTCGGCCTTTTCGTCGTATGAAAATGATGAATAGCATAACACTCTATCACTCTATGGTCTTGTCACGAAAGAAAAAAACACTAAAAAGGACTAACTTATCGGTTATTGTACAACTCAAGAAATGCTGGAACAAAACTCCTCCTATATCTTTCATGAAGAGGGGCCACAGCCACACATGTGCTAGTTTGGGGATTTTCTGGGACTTTTCTCGCTGGGGTTTGATACGTATAGGAGAATAGGGGGGAGGGAGGAAGACTCTTTGACTTGAATCCCACTTCACAAAGAAAATATCAGGCAAACGTTAGCTTCCGTTAGAGACGCTGGGGACTTTCAGAACTCAAGCCAATTCAGATTATTCAAAACCACTCAATTCAGATAATGCTGGACAGGATGGCGTCGTCACCATCGGTATTTCCCAAAAAAACAAAAGCTGAAACTCTATACTTGCTAACTTATGCTTTTGCCTGGCTCACAGCTACTCCGTCTGACTTCTTACGTAAACTGTTTCTGTGTATTCGTCCAAACTATTTTTTTTATGTATTAATATTTTTGGCGCTAAATTTAACTGAAAAGCCAACTTATTTTTGTATCCTTTACTACATTATTTCTGCAAAGGGATTTTTTTTTCCACTATCTACTCCAGTTATGACGTTCAGAATATCTGCGGCCCTCTCTACAACGAAAATTATACTATGACGCGGGAAATTTTAATCCCAACACAAAGGCGGCTTTTCAGTGGGCAGTGGTGAGATTGGACAAGATTGCTTAGTGCCTTAACAAAAAAATCATAAATCTTGCTCGTAAGGCATACAACAAAAATACAAGCGCATAGAGGTACCACAAATCACACGAAACTCCACTATTTGAAAATCGATTATTCGTGATAGCGGAACAACGAAGTAACGCATTTCCAGTGGGTCTTCAAGCCACTTTTAGTGAATAAGTGATGGGTAACTAGATTGTCCTACCCCAGCCCTTTTCGGTTAAACTTTAAGCGTAGCTTGTCGCTATAGCCCCGAGTAGCCTGGCCATGCCCACGAAATCCTCCATCAATGCAATATTAAGCACCAAAACCTCATGGTCGGTCACTAGTTCATGGCGTCTCAACTGGCATTGTAGTAGTTGGAGTAAATCGCTCATTACAAAAATGCAACATCATAGTATAATTCTAAATTGATTCCAAGACAGACAAGTCCGTAATTTTGTTAATTTTGACATTATTTTATATTTTTGTCTTATTCATTAACTTTTTAATTCAGCTTTCGCCATAAACTAACATACAAGTAAAAAAAAAAAAACACTGTGGTACAACATCAAGTGTCTCCAGCAGATGCCTCCAAACTGGTCGATTATGGAAAATGGGGTTTGCTGCCAGGAGAATAAGACAGTTCTCCGACCGCCCTAACCTTACAACCAAGGATGACCGTGCTTTTCGAGCCAGTTCAGCAAAACTGCAGCAATGGTTCTGGACAAATGCCTGACTTCTGCTCTCTCGAGCCGGCAGACGAATCAGACGCCTAAAAATTCTCTTGTAACACGCCTCCAGATTACAGTATGACCTATTATGACATAGATGCCCTGATCGGCATTTTCTTCCATAAGTTGCCAGCCGACACTTCCCCTAGCTTAAAGTTTAACTGAAAAGGCATAACTGAACTTTTTACATCTGATATTTGAATACACTGAATTATTTTGACTCATCTTAGGGATATTGTATTTTTTCCACCCGAGGCTCTAGTAATAACGTTCAGAATGTGCGGTGTTTCAAGGACAACGCAAAATTCTTCCACCTAGCTTACACTTCCCCTAGCTTAAAGTTTAACTGAAAAGGCATAACTGAACTTTTTACATCTGATATTTGAATACACTGAATTATTTTGACTCATCTTAGGGATATTGTATTTTTTCCACCCGAGGCTCTAGTAATAACGTTCAGAATGTGCGGTGTTTCAAGGACAACGCAAAATTCTTCCACCTAGCTTACACTTCCCCTAGCTTAAAGTTTAACTGAAAAGGCATAACTGAACTTTTTACATCTGATATTTGAATACACTGAATTATTTTGACTCATCTTAGGGATATTGTATTTTTTCCACCCGAGGCTCTAGTAATAACGTTCAGAATGTGCGGTGTTTCAAGGACAACGCAAAATTCACATAGATGTGGAGAATTTGAATTTCAACAAAAGCCTTCATTTCCACGTGTTACGGAAATTCACGGATGGAAAAAGTAGGAAAGTGGCGATAAGATATGTCTATTTGTCATATGACTCTTATCGTTTGGGAATGGCTTACCTTTGTAGTTGCTGAATATTTCAAGCATTAGAGGCAAGTACATAGAGATACTACAAATTCGAAAGAAAGCTAATTCGATCAAATCGATTATCTGTGAATAGCGGACAAACGAAGTAACGCATTTTCATCGGGTTTTCGGTCCTATTTAGGTAAATGAATGAAGTGTAAGTAGAATATCGGATTTCAGCCTTATTCGGATAAACTTAAACCGTTGGGTATGTGTTTTGGTGGATTTCCTGATTGATACTACCAAGTGTCATTGGGTTTGTGGGGCGGCATTACTTTTTAAATAAAATTTAGATCTTAAGGCTATTTTTTTTTCATACTATTGGGTTTCCGTTGGTCGACTTTGTGTCTCGGATTTGGACATGGTAATAAACCCGGACGCTGGAGGGGAAACAGTTTCCGACCGCTTTAGAGGACCCCTCTTGCTTATTCCGCCTTTTATAATATACTTGGCTCCCATATGGAATTATAAGCTTCTAAAATCCCCACCTTTCTACATTGTTTCGTTTCGTAACTACGAATTTTTAGCGCTTTTTCGGCCTTGCCGAGTTTTCCCGCCACCCAACGAAAAGTTTGTAGGAATCTTCATTGTCCGCTGACAACTCCTTCACACATAAGGGTGTGCTAATCTTCTGTTTATTACTTCTTTTAGTTGCTTAGTTTTCCCACTTTTTAACCAAGGCATGTTCAGTTTTCAAATCTTTTGCGCCCAGCCGCCGCGTCGGAGAGCAGGAAGGCTGTATATAATCGACAAGCGCTAACAAGAGAATCGCTAGTTTCAGGTGGAAAGTAATGGTGTTTTCGAAAACGGTTTTTCTGATCCACTTTATAGGGAAAAGATCGTTTCTAGTAAGAGTTGTGCTTTAAGTAAAAATCGCAGTAGATACGGTTTCTGGTCCAGTGTTCTAACGTACCGGTACCTGACTCCTTTGAAACTGTGCTGTGTTTTTGAAAAAAATTACAGACCCCTCCCTGCTGTTTTGACCACCCGTTTCTAGCCGTCTGACTGATTAAAATAAAAAAAACGACTGTTTTGACGAAAAATCGACTGTTTCAATGAAAAAAATCAACTGTTTTGGCGAAAAATCGTAAACACTGTAACACTGTAAAAAGTTTCTATGAGAAAGGATTAAATTTAACTGCAATCTTTGCTACTGGGATCAATCTTATCTCTACTGGGGTTAGATTAATCCGAACTAGAAAGAATCTTATCTCAGTAGAGACAATATTAATCCCAGTAGTAAATACTGCAAGATTTTTTTTTACAGTGTAGGGGGTACATCGGATTTGGATTACTTGGTCCAGGTTTGATACGGACTTCAATAGCCTTTAATGCTGCTTAGTTTCGGCAGACTGAACGTGACTTTTATTTATTTTTCAGCAATGCCCTTGATAACTGCCTCGAACGTCTTCCGTTACGAATCGGCAGCTGCAATGGGAGTGCTGATGGGTAAAGTCCTAGCTGGTGCTTGTCTTGCATTCGTAATGGAACTTTCCGAGTACCTCGTTGTATCCTATGCATCTAGTCTGACGCTGGCGGTTTCCGGAATTGTGAAGGTTAGTCTTTTTTTTGTATCCTCATACTCCGTCTACTCAGTTTTGATATAGTTGTATGCCAGCATTTGTTTCAGGGCATTTTTTGTAAAAAAAAAAAAAAAAAAAAAAGAGACAGACCACATGGCTTGGCCCTATTTAGAAAACAACAGAAAACAAAATAATAATAAGAATATAACTGCATCAAAAGGCTTTCGCCTCTACAAATTTCTCTATACACTAAATCGAGTTTCAGCCAGGTGGCAATCCACACCTGCTTTGAGTTGATTGATATTTTCGGCATTTACGACACTTTCAAAAATGGGGAAATGGGGATGTGAACTGTTTAGACGAATTTGCCTTCGGCGGGATTCCTGTAGCCCGCTACTATCGGACTAATGATGTAGTATGCGAACTATGTTTACAAGTCCTCCTGTAGCTTAGTGGTAGAGCAGCGGCATTGTAAGCCTTATTTCGCGGGTTCAAATCTTGACTAAGGAGCACTTTTGTCTTTCAGCTCATTGACTATAATGTTGTTCGCTGTAATCTCAAACGTAAATATTTCGTTATAACGTCTCTTCTCTAGCCGTAAGCTATTTGGCCAAACAATTGCAAACGGAGCGTTAGCTACGATGCTTTGGCAGCGATATTTCGGCCCTTCTTGGCAGGGGCCCTCGTCAGGCTGCTGCTGGACTGTAAGAAATAAACCTGCTATAAATAAATGAAGCTTCTGCCAACTGTAAGTTGTCAGTAAGTTTTCAACCAGCGCACGACGTTATCCACTGCTTCCGGGCCGAAGATTGAAAATTAAGTGTCTTTGTCTGTGTGTTTTATTTATTTTCTTCATTTACTCCGCTTTTTCAGAATGGCGGGTCATAAATAAATGACTTACATACTTAGTGTGTAATGCTTAAATTTATAATATTTTTTTTTTTTATTATTCAGGAAATTCTGACGCTGGCTATCGCCATTGCCGTAACAGGCGACCAAATCAGCCCTATCAATGCCGTTGGCTTGGTAGTGTGTCTCCTAGGTATCACCATTCATATTATCACTAAAGCCAGAACTATCGACATCAGTGAACAGCACACAGTGGATCGTAGTGCGTCGCACAAGCTCAGTGAGAATATTCTCGTCATGTCGCCTTTGTTGATGGCAAGTGATGATTCTGATTCAGAAGAAGACGAGGAGAGGAAAAGACGATTAGAAGAAGAAACAGAATATATTTTATTCCAGCGGGACAAGGAAATAGGGGCCTAGAAGTTGGAACCGTCTGTGATGTTTTTTTTTAGCTTCGTTGGTTGTAGCCAGTTGACTAGTCAGAATGCGTGTAGCCATGTGTGAAGTGAGAAGCACTGTGAAAGAAGAAGAAGAAAAGCTTCATACTCACATATATGCTTTTAGTATCATTTCAGTGAGTGTGAGAACTTTTGACAGGAAGAGCTTCAAACTCACATCAATGCTTGTATTATTATCTCTGTAGTAGGCTACGTATCAATCAGCAAAACCTTGACTTTGACTTGGTTTTGCGGAAAGGAGCCGGCACTAGAGGTTCTCTTTTTTCGTGGTTAAATGCGGTCGCAGGTTTCTGGGGTTTAAGGGAGCTGGAAGGACCCGTAATTCTTAATAGTTGCGTTTTCGCTGATACCATGGTATCTGTTACCACGGTCTAAAGTCGTTTTTGCAGTTATCGTGGTATCTGATACCACGGCCAAAAGGCCTTTTTGCAGTTATCGGGGTATCTGGCCAGTTATCGTGGTATCAGATATTCAGATACTACGGTCCGACCGTGGTAACTGGCCGTGGTATCTGAAAAGTCATCTCACTTTCATCAGATTTTGTCAGATTGGTGAGAAAGAAGTTTAGCACTTAGTGATGTAACTGGATATCTGTTTTTCTTTTGGGATGACTTCGAAAAGTGGAATTTCGGCAATAGTTGTTTTTGCAGAGCACCGTATATCAGATACCACGATAACTGCAAAAACGACTAATTGCAGATTCAGTTACCGTGGTAACAGATACCATGGTATCAGCAAAAACGCAACTAATTATTCAGACTGGTCGTCGAGTAACATAAGGCGTTCTTCCGCTGTACTTTGTGTCCCACACAGTTCCGTGACAAATACTGGAAATACACATGACCCAGAAGTTAAACTCGCGAAAACGCCGTTTTGTCGTAGTTTTTGGCGGTAATTTCTTATACCTGACAATAAGAATAAAATCAGGATGAAATCTCAGTAAATAGAACCTCGGCTTACGTCCTTGTCATTCTCACTAGAAGGATCCTCAGTTTTGACAAGAACAAATAAGCCAATAGAACCGCCGTCGTTGGTACCATTCAGCGACAACGGATGCCTCGACAAAACTGAGCTGAGCTTTGTGTTGATGCCCGTCTGCTTCCTTCGTCGCCGCTGCGCATATGAGAGGAAAAAGTGCAGGAGCCGTGGACCCGTTTCTGCAGCGCGCCGTATGTGACAGAATGATGTTTCACGTAGATCCTACCCTCCGCTCGTTTGCATCGGGCAGGGTATGGGATCTATTCGACTCCGCACGGTCGTCTTACAGTTACAGATATAGGAAGACGGAGGTTTTCGTGCTTATTTGGTCTTGTTTTCATGGAAATCTATTTGTCGCTTGTTAAAGTAGCTTATTTTCTGATTTAGACCTTAATTTGGCTCTAATTATTGCTCGTCAAACTCGAGCTACAAAATCGACAACCCTCTCGAGAGCTGTCTGTCAAACTTGAGCCACAGGGCGAGCCAGGAAAACCTCGTTGATCAGACTTGTAGGCAACACGAATGATCACGCGAAAACACCTTTTCGATCCGCAACCTGTTTCTCGGGGACCTTCTTTCGCCTAATGAGATCGATTTCCGCTAGAGGCGTTTTTTTCGCGACACATTTCAGTGTTTGTCGCGCATAGGATAGGAAGACGGAGGTTTTCGTGCTTATTTGGTCTTGTTTTCATGGAAATCTATTTGTCGCTTGTTAAAGTAGCTTATTTTCTGATTTAGACCTTAATGTGGCTCTAGTTATTGCTCGTCAAACTCGAGCTACAAAATCGACAACCCTCTCGAGAGCTGTCTGTCAAACTTGAGCCACAGGGCGAGCCAGGAAAACCTCGTTGATCAGACTTGTAGGCAACACGAATGATCACGCGAAAACACCTTTTCGATCCGCAACCTGTTTCTCGGGGACCTTCTTTCGCCTAATGAGATCGATTTCCGCTAGAGGCGTTTTTTTCGCGACACATTTCAGTGTTTGTCGCGGAAACAGAATTGTACGCTACACACTTGACCCACAAGTTGGACCTCGCGGAAACGCCGGTCCGGTTTTTCGAGGTAATTTTAAATGTTTGATAATAAAATAAAATATAGGTAAAATCCCAATAAATAGGACTTCAGAGCGTTGTTTTTGTTGCACGCTGCAGGTCCACTTCTCGGCCGCTTCCGGGCTGATTCTTTCTTCATTCGGTTTTGCACTGCAGTGCTTCCGAGGAAGACGGCAGCTCTTCTCGAGAATCGCAGACTGGCTTACCGACCAAGTCCGTGCTTCCCTGCAATGTGCTGCTTCAACCAAGAAGAAATCGTGCAGGCAGTGAATCCAAAAACGCATCTTGCGCAGAAGCAAAGAAGTGTTGCAGCAGCGATGCGGCAGCACTATTGCAACAAAAAGGAGGTTAAAGCTTACGTCTAAACTATTCTTTACTAGAAAGATCCTGAGCTTTATTTTTTCTACTTGAAAAAGTTTGCGATTATTTGAATTTCCCGCCAAAGTCGAAAACCAGCTCGACAGTTGCACATCGGATTCGAGCCACAAATATCTTGTTGGTCGCGGAAATGGAACTTGTGGGGCACGCAAACGGTGTTGGAAACCCTCTTTTCGAGCCACAACCTGTTTCTGGTATCGCGGGATATGCCTATAGTTTCTCGGCGATCTTCTGGCCTTAAAAGTTTGATTTCCTCTAGATAGGCAGATGATGCTCTGCGCTCAGTACATTTCGGCGTGCAGAAAATTTTTGATTTGGGAAAAACGGAGAAATGTGTTGCGCTAAATAAGGTTTGCAACTTGCATTAGTTGCGTTTTTGCAGATACGATGGTATCTGATACCACGGTCGAAAATCGTTTTTGCAGTTACCGTGGTATCTGATACCGCGGTATCTGGCAAGGTACCGTGTTATCTGGCATTCAGATACCACAATTACTGCAAAAACGACTTTAGACCGTGGTATCAGATACCACGGTGTCTCCAAAAACGCAACTATTGATTGTTATCGGTTCTTGGTTTGGTTATTTTCGCTGGTTCATGACCAGTCAGTTGATTGTTATACTCCACAGGTATGTCGCGAACGTGAACTTGTTTTTATAGTGCCTATGTGATATGTACGAGTGTACCCGGGAATTATCGGTGAACGGAATCGTAGTTTTCGAGGGAGTGCTCACTTGGTCGGCACCACTGTACAGCCTCTGTCGGCATTTACTGTACAGGTAGTTTGGGAGTGAGCACCCCCTCGGTAATTTTGTTGTACCAAGTATGAGCAAGAACATTTAAATCCCAGTAAAATGAGCCACCAAAAATCGCATCATGGATTCCTGGTTTTGGAAATGTGACATGAATGAAGAGGACAACAGCAGCGAAAATTCCAGTTATCTCACAGCCTATAATACGTATTCCAGAGGACATTCCTTTGAGATGACAGTTTTTGTGATGAGACATGTTGCGCTTATTAATTTTTTTTTTTTTTCCTTTCGACTTTCCGTTTGCGAAGATGAACCCTGGTTAACACTGCTGCGATTTTGCGCAAAAATCTGCTTTTTGCGATATGCGACACAGATTGTGCTACAAGCAACGCAAAACACTGCGTTTCGTAGTTGTGGCGGATGCGACAAACCGCTTGCGTTTTTGGGGTGGGAAACCAAAGGAAAACAAAAGATTTGTTGATTTTTTTAGACTAAAGCCGCAAACACATTGACGAGTTGAGCCTTTCACACTGAGCTACGCAACCCCTGCGTCGCACTTGGGAGCACCGCAGAGCTTACGCAAACATACGAAACGCAAAGCAAGAATAGCAGCTTTCACATTGACGCGTAGAGCCTTTCACACTAAGCTACGCAACCTCTGCGTCACGGTTGCGGCGACGCAACGGAGAGCAACGCAAGAATAGAACCAAGTTCTATTCTTGCCTTGCGTCAACGCGTTAAGCATCAGATTTTTCAGTGACAAATGGAAGTTTTATAAGAGAAACTGGAGAATAACCTATTAAAGAGGAAGAAAAACCTACTAATGATGATTCAAAACTTACTAACTGATGAAAGAAATGAAAATTTGACAGAAGAGACCGAAAAAAGAAAACGTAAATACGCATCCAGCGTGACATGTTCTCGCGCAGGTGCGAAAGATACGCGACGCAACCTGTACGCAACGCAAGAGAGACGCATCGCAACGACGCGTCAATGTGAAAGCGGCTTATAACCCAGATCTTTTCTTGCGTTGCGTCGACGCGTTCGCATCAGGTTTTTCAGTTAAACAAAAAAAAAATTCGAAGAAAAACTGAAAAAAAACTACTATTGATGAAGAAAAACTTACTATGATGAAAGAAACGAAAATTCAGCAGAAGAAACCGAGAAAGGAAAACGTAAACACTCATCGAGCGTGAAAGCTTCTCAAAGATATGCTACGCAACTTGTGGGCAACGCAAGATAGACGCATACGCAACCCATCGCAACAACGCGTCAATGTGAAAGCGGCTTAAAAGTTGGTCTGCGTTTCCCTGAAAGAAAACGTTGTAATCGTTGAACGGTCGAGCACAAATATCTTCTGTTCAAGCCTTCTTTCAACTGAACTAGATGACATGAAGTTTGACCAAAATTCCAAGTAGTGGGTTGTCTTCACAGATCATCTTCGGAGCGTCTCTTTGTCCCCTGCGAAATCCTCTTTAACATAAAAGCTTAGTATTCTGTTGCGTCTGCGTTTCCTTGTCAACATTCGTAAGGTTCTATCGTACGTCAGCAAATCAAAGAAACAAGAGCTAGAAGCTCATAGGGTACTAGTAAGGATCGGTCAGAGAATGAAAGTAGGAATGTGCCAATTCGTGGGTTTGTTGTGATAATTTGTAAGCAAAACCCTTGAGATAAGAATGATCGACCCTTGGAAATCGCGAGAATGTGTTGTTTGGTAAAAAGCATTGTATTTTTGCAATTGGGTGTGATGATACGCACTTTAAGGGTGCTAGAAATTCATCGTAAGTAAAATTCTCAAGGCAAAAATGATGATGGACTCATCGAGATAATGAAAATGTATATTTGGTCAAAAGTATTTTTTGTACTTTAAGGAATTCACTTGTAAGGAAAACCCTTGAGACAGAAATGATCATGGGCCCTTGGGGATCATGAATATATGGCGTTTGGTCAAAAGTAGTTTTTTCACTTGTCTGTTAAGATGCACACTTTAAGAGTACTAGCAGTTCATTTCTAAGTAAAACCCTTGAGGCAAAAATTATCATGGGTCCAAGAGAATGTGTAAATGGCCGGAAGGCAAGTGCCATAAAAACCGTGTCGCATATAACGCAGCAGTGTGAACTAGGATAACAAAGTCAGTGCTTGACCTTCAAGGTAAAAACGCCAATGTCAAAGGCGAACGGCGAGACAAAACGCCACTGACGTAGGGTAACTGTAGATGGATGCTCGAGTTAGTTTGTTTTAGAAATAACGAGTTTTATTTTTTATTGAGGATAGTGGAATGTTTTAACACAACAAAAATAAAAGGAACAATTCTAACCGAAACGAAATTAAAGCAATAAAACGTGCGCTCTCTGCCGTAACTCGGGGTTCTGCAAAAGCTGCTTCGCGTTGTCCGGGTAACTGGCAACAACTGACTGAATTTTCGATTTCGCAAACTCTTTCAGGTCAGCGTTGCCGGTTAAAGAAAAATTAAGTAACGCCGTCACAAGAATGTTCAGTACTAACGTCCGTCTGTGGTGCTCGGCGCGCTCGACAAGCCTCTCAATGCAATGCACACACTCCCTGTAGACCTTGATCTCTTCTCTGGTATACGCCGATTTCTGGTTGACCTTTGAAAAAATCTGAAAGATTGCTCCAGAAGTACTCTTTGCAAACATTGGTAGGAGGCCGGGGGAGCAAGTCTGAAGGACCGAGTGGAGAATCTGCAGTACCTTCGGTTTTTCTGCTGCGGAGATGGTCTCAAGTCCCGCTGACGCCTGCCTGCAGGTGGCTTCGAGCACTTGTCTCGCTCTGGATGCCTTCACGTTACATTTGCAAATCAGTGCCACCAGCATCATCCTGGTGATAGGGTCGAAGGACCACTCAGAATTCTGTGAACCCTCTACTTTCTCTAGTATGGTAATAACGGTATTGACAACGCCTTCTTTCAGTTCGCTTTCCACGGCATTTGAGCAGTTAGCGGATATCAACTCGCGGAGTAACTTGATACCAGCCCTCGTAACAGCATTGCTCTCTGCTTGGCAGATGGTGCTTGCCCTGGGCCGAAAAGCAGCCTGATAGAAGACAACGTACGTCGCGTGAAGAACCGTTGGTAAGACTAGACTTATCTCCGCGTCTGGTATAATGGTCGGCAGCGCCTCAAAGATTGTCAGGACCCCGCAGACGATCTTTTCAACGTCTCCACAAGGACTAGAAAAAGGTGGCGAACAAACTGTTTCACGGCGGATTAGCATCGAGGAATTGCCGAGATGACGGACTAGAAGACTGTAGCAAATCTCTAGGACGGAGAAGTGGGTGCTTCTACGGGCATTTTGTGTGCTAGAGTGGTGGCTTATCAAATTTTCCGAGCCCAACTTCGACGCAGCAACAACTAACCCCAGAAGAAGCTCTACCACCAATTTGTGAACCTGTAACTGGGGTTTCGTTAGTACAATCCGGTGGATTGTGTGCAAAGACTCTGGAGACATAAGCTCTAACAGAAGAGCCGATCGAGTATCGCAAAAAATACTCAGCTCTTTCAAGGCTGTCAGACATGAGATGACAGATGTCGCTGCTTCCGAAGCCTTGCAGTTACAAAGATGCTCCAAAGCAAGTGACGTGAGGGACAGGAGGACTGCGATTTCAGGGTTTAGCCTCGCCTGATCAGTTTTATTGGCAATACTTTCCAATGCTTTTTTGTCTGTCACAAGCCAAAGACTTGTCGATTGGAGCATGACTGTCCAAGCCGTACGGCTAAATTCGGATTCATCAGAGTAAAATCCAACTTCCTGGACGTGGGACTTTAGCTCAGACGGAAGAATCGACCTTGCGTGATCAGTGAGTGCCGTAATCCAAAGCGAACTAAGAAGACCCTGGTCCTGCTGGAGGAACAGGGAAACGGGACCCTCCTTCCCGGTGAAGTGAATATACAGTTCGGCCCATGCTTTAAGAACTGCCAGCTTCTGCTTACCCGTCACAGCCTCACTGAACGCCTTATGGGTGCAGGACTGCACTTCCTTCTCATTACAGCTGCAGACAAGTCGATTATACCCAGATTTTAGGAGTCCGTACGAACGCTGTATCTGGTACTCGTCGCTAGCTCCTCCACCTCGCATCCAGGAAGAGAGGACGTTACAGGCAACAATCCCGACATCAGGAGAAGCGTCTGTCTCAAAAGAAGGTCGAAGAGCTGCCGCAATCTGCGCTTGATATTGCTCAAGCACTGAGTGTCCCTCATATGCCGGGTCTTCGACGGCTGAGAATCGGTCGATCAGGATCTGCAATGCTCTTAGGCCTTCAAGTCTCAGAGAGTCGGCAGGGCTTAAAGCAGCGATGAAGGCAACTCTTATAACGTCTCCAAGGATAGACAAAGAAGCCCGAGCACCTTCGCTTAACATAAGCAAGACGTTCTGGACACACTGAACAGCAAAGATTTTGGTAGATGACGAATAGGAAGTATAAGTAACCGCGGCTGTTTCTTCGCTTGGTTTGTATCTCTCTTCGTCGTCGGGAGAGTCGACAGTTGTTAGATCGTTCGTTTCGTCTGCCTTCGGGAGTTCCTGCGAGGCGGTGACAACCTCTCGGCATAGCTGAAGACAATCGGTAAAAATGTCGGACGAAGCAAAAATCACAAGCATCGTACTTCGAATACTTGCTGATATTTCTGAATTTCTTTCTACGTCTATGAGCTTGAATAGAAGACTGCCGAGACTCTCTTCAGTGGATGGAATACTTCTCATCCGGTAGAAAAGAGCTACTCTTAGGTTTTCTACGTCAAACTTAGAAATACAATTCGATGACAAATCGTACACCATCCTCGGATCCCTCTGAACTAACTGCTTCAAAAAAAGCAACGACACTTTTCGGAGTTCCAAATTAGAACTCAAAAGGGCGGTAAGCACAATGGGCAAGGTTTTCGGCAAGTTCACTGCGGGACGGTTGAAAAGGTGCAGCTTCTGAAGGCAGTCCAAAGCTGCACACTGCAGCCAAGGTGCGTCTTGAGAGCGAAGGACGTGACAGATATTCAGAAACGGTGTTAGTGCTGAGCCAGTCGAGTCAAGCTCAGGACCAAGAATCATGATGCTCGCGGTAAGTAGCTTCCCAGCGAAGACGATAGTTTCGTCGGAGACAAACGACGAACACAGCACAAGCTTGGAGCAGAGGCTGACTGAAGTATCGACGTAGGCGCGGAAACTTGGTCCAAGGGCGTCAGCCAACATAAAGAGACCAAACACAGCCCACTTCTGCTGCGAATGGCTGCTCAGATCCTGGGCAAGCTTTAAAAGTAAACTAATCACACTCGACAACTGGGCGGAGCCAGGTGATACTTTGCTTGACTTCAACGCGAAGCAAGCAGCTAAAGCAAAGCCTGCTGGAAAGTCAGTCTTCGTCTTCATTCGTTCTAGACAAGTCTCGACAATTTCTCCTGGGAGTTTAGGCTCCCGACAAGAAGTCACAAGACTAGCGATGGCGCTAAGAGAAGCAATGCGAACATAGATACTGGTCGACACCACTCCGCCGAGCATGACAGACACTATGGTTTTGGCAGTTGCATCGTAGGATACACTGATTCCATTTTCCTCAAGCGTCCGCGTAAGCAAAAGAATTGACGTTATAATATTTGCATACGTATACTCATCCACTTTGTGCTTGTTGTCGTTGAGGACCTCTTGAAAATACGCAATCGAATCGGAAACGTGTTTGGGGGAAACCAATTTCGGGATCTTGCTATAAAATCTAATAGCCGAATCAACTAGTCGAACATTCAACAGAACCTGCCCACACCTCTCACTCGGCCGTAGGTACAGCTGATGCTCGTCCTGCTCAAATTCGACAGAGGAACTAATCTGGTTTGATTCCGCCCTTATCTCACTGACCGTGTAACCTCGCGAATATTCCTCAAAGAGGGGCCTCGAAGCTTCTTCGCAGTAGGCTTTCAAAATCGAGTTATTCTGGGTGTGATAGCCCCTAGAGGTAACAATGTCGGCCAAAAGGCTCTTTAGCAGCGTGACGGGAAAGCCCTTCGATAGCTTTTGCTCAAGCATGAATGAAACATCATACAGTTTGGTTTTGAGGAGAAACAGCTGGTTTTCTGCCGCTTTTCCAGCACTAGCGGCGGGTATTTCTGTGGAGATGACGGTGCTTATAGCCAGTTCGAATATGCTTGCGAACTTTTTGGACAGTTCTGGCCGATTCCCCAGCTCACAACTGCAGACAAAACTATGCATGCTGGAGAGCGCACCGACTTTGCCGTACAAAGCAACAAGGGCGGCTCCGGGCGTTTCCGTCTTGCCTTTCTTCTGATCTTCTGACTCTTTGCTGCCGAAGACGTTCCGCCACAGATGAAATACGCGTGGAATTTCGTTCTGAATTGGAGTAGGACCGACTGAAATTAACGCTCCGATTATCAGCCAACCGCTTCTGATTAAAGTCACAGTATTGGAATGCTGGTGCGCAGTCCTCAATAGCTCTTCGGCGAAGTTGAAAATGATCTTCACACGCGTCTTGCTAATACCAAAAGGACTGTCGCGAACAGACGAAAGAAGGGCTGCTAGGGCGCTACTGTAGCCGCTTATTCCATCACCAGTTCGGCTGGAACCATTTAAGTAAACGATCACCTTATCGACCAGTTTCGACAGTTGCAGCGGATAGATCTTTGCGACACTTTGAATGCACGATGATGCAGCCATACGAACTGAAGGCGCTGGGTTTGTTAGAAGACTAAAAAACAAGTCCATTACCGAAGTACTACTGTCATCAATGAGTCTTGTTACAAGCGTATCGTTATTCAGTAGTAAAAAGGATATTATGTCCAGACAACAGACCATGGCAACCTTTGACCCATTTGCATCGAGACCTGGTTGAGTTTCTCTATCCATAGTGGTCTTCAAGGTTGCAATTCGCTTTAGTAGTTCCTTTGCGGCCAGTATTTGCGCAGTTCGGGTCAATGTGTTCCCTATTGTAGACTGAAGAATGGATGTTACATTTTGACGAACATTAGATCCATCGTCATCGTTTGCGTCAATGTGCGTAAGAAGAAGAACTTCCTTGATGAACGGTTCCACGTTATCCTCCAGCCACTTCGCTCCGAGCGTCACAGCGAAGGTTACATATGCCTTGGCTATTGCTGCTCGTAAGTCTTTCTTTGCTGACCCACCACCCATCAGCTTATCGGTGGTGCCACGAATGAATCCATACAAGCCCTTTGAGAAAGTAGTGCGAAGAGGGAGGAGCGTTTGTTCCGTCGTTAACTTCTTTTTTTGTGGGTCACTCTTTGTCTTCGTCGCATTGATAAAGTCCTTATGTAGCAGTGCACACAGTACTCCCAAGAGCTGACCAACAGCTTCTCTCACTGCAACTGACGAATCACTGCAACTTCTCAAACACAAACTGAACAAAGTCTCAACTTCACTGTCTTGAATCGGGCATTTAAGAACAAATCCTTGCAGACTGAGAAAGAGACAGCTCTTCACATCCACGTTGGCATCTTTTGAAACCAACTTTGCTGTCTTCACCACTTCTTTTCCTAGAGGTATGCTGTCAACCGGAACTGAATCGACCACAGTCTTTAAGGCGTTCAAAAGGTTACAGCGCTGAACAGGATCGTTGGTCTTTAGCAGTTTACAAATCAAACTAATTGTTTCTTCATGGCATCTACCAAACGTTGTCCTCAGCGTAGAATATATGCTTGTTAAACAGTCCAAGGCAGCCAGTTGGTTGCTAGATAATGTGGGATTATCTTGACGTAAAATGTCGTTGCACCTGTTCAGAATATTCAGCAAGGTTATCGGGTTGCCTTTTTCAAGGAGTTTGGCAAGACACTGGCTTGTAACCGTTCTTGCAACTCTGCTTGGGGTGATAAGAAGTTGTGAGTACACCTGATCACAGATCTTTTCAAGTGGCGTGTTGCCAAGTTCATTCAGGGAGATAGCTTCCTCAAGAGACTGAATCCACTTTATCAAGATTTGACACCTTCTGTCTTCTGGAACTCCCTTCAGAAGTTCTTCATCCAACAGCAGGCCTTGGGTTGGCATTTCTAGAAAAGAAAAAGGCAAGCCTTAGTTTATTCCGGCTCCCAACGCTCTTTCATTTTTTTTTTCTTTATTTATTTTTGTAGCACGCTGAAAAGACAGAATAGCGGAGTACAAACAATGAAAAAGAACACCAAACACTAACGACAAGCCGTGATGTGCGGGGAGGCTGAGATGGGGCGTTGTGGAGAATTTCTTACTTAGGGCCGAAAGTTTCAGCGATATATCAGGAAGCTTGAAACGCGAAATCAGATGTCTGTTTCTGTACCAGAGGGGTAGGAAAAGGAGGAATTTTGCATATCGGTGGTAACAAGAAGGAGGGAATGAAGATCTTTTTTCTTTAAAACTGAGGAGAGGCCAGAAAAGAAATAAGATAGAATGGTCGGTCAATGGTCATTGACTGGCAATGCAACAAGTTGTGGTCTTGTCTGCAAGGTCACTGCTGTTACAGCAAAATCTTTACAGCCAGCTTTTCAAAGCACTGCTAGCAAGGATCTTCGAAGTTTCACTGATACCATTATCTAGAGAGGCTAGGCTGTAAAGAACTCTCTAGATTCCTGAAAAACTTGGGCCTAGTTTTTCAGATCCCAAAACGTAAGTGGGGGGATTCACTCCGGTGCCACTTTGCTTTGCCCTCTGCCAGGAGAATTTGAAATGTATGGGTGTTCAATTAGTGAAAGAATAAATGAACCTGATCCTGAGGGATACTTACGACTTCGTAAAAGTTGTCCGTCTGTCAGCGATAACTCTCGAAGGGGTAGAGATGGTTTCTTTAAACTTGGTATGACCCAATGGATATTGGGTTAAAGTACGTGCCAATTTCGAAGATCAGCCCTGTAGTTCCATATTTAGGGGGCAGGGGTTTCAATTTAAGGGAAATTTTTTTTTTTAAAAGCAAATGAAATAGTCGATCTAGAAGGCATGTTGAATCCATCTCGCCCGACAATTAGTTCGTCCGGAATCCGGCCCAAACCGGAAAATTTTGTTAAAATTAAAAGTTTTATTTGAAGTTGATTAAACGTTCGATTGAGGCGTAAGAAGACATGGTGATTTCATATATGACAATTATTTTCTTCCCGGACATACAGTTCGCCCGGAATCCGGCCGAAACCGGAAAATTTGTTGTGAGTAAAAGTTGATTAGAGGTTCCATGTAGTGGTAAGGAGGCATGCTGAATCCGAAACACCATATGTTTAATCCATACCTGATCTTGGTTTTCTTAGATGGCTAGCCATTGGCATAAATCTGTTTCTAAATTTTAATAGTAAAATGGCCCAAAATTTTACTTAAACTGTTCAGTTTTTTTTCGATATCAGAACTATTCGGGATATTTACGGGGATTCGGTAGTTATACAGAATCCCAAATAGGCTACCGGCACAAATCTGTTCGGTATAATATCGGGATTCGGTATAATTGCCAGGATTCGGTAGTTATCACGAATTGGGTGAACGAATTCACTGAAATTATTTGGTAATTTTTCGATGCCAGAATTATTCGGAGAATTCGGTATATCCGGTTCGGTAGGAGATTCGGCAGTTAGGCTAAACAGAATCCCGAACAGGCTATCGCTCCAAAATTATTCGGTAACGTGAAGGGGATTCGGCTTCGGTATTCGGTAGTTACCACGAATCCCGACTTTTGTTCTAGTTTCGACGAAATTATACCGAATTATGAATGTTATTCGGTACAGTTTTTTCGACACCAAAACAATTCGGTTTAATAACCCGGATTCGGTAGTTATACAGAATCCCGAAGAGGCTATCGGTCTAAACTTACTCGGTATTATAACTGGGATTCGGTAGTTTATTCGGTAGAATTGCCAGAATTCGGTACTCACCATGAAGTTCGAAGAGGTTGAGTGAAGCACTGGTCGCAGTCAAAAGGATTGATCTACGTGCCCGACAATTAGTTCGTCCGGAATCCGACCCAAACCGGAAAATTTGTTACATTTAAGTTTTATTTGAAGTTGATTAAGTGCTCGATTCAGGGGTAAGAAGACATGCTGAATCCGTGTATGACAATCGTTTTCTGCCGGACAAGTAGCTCGCCCAGAATCTGGCCAAAACCGGAAAATTTGTTAAAAGTAAAAGTTTTATTTGAAGTTGATTAAACGTTCGATTGAGGCGTAAGAAGACATGCTGTTTTCATATATGACAATTATTTTCTTCCCGGACATACAGTTCGCCCGGAATCCGGCCGAAACCGGAAAATTTGTTGTGAGTAGAAGTTGATTAGAGGTTCGAAGTAGTGGTAAGGAGGCATGCTGAATCCGAATATGAAATTACTTTCTCGCCGGACAAATTTTTCACCCGCAATCCGTGCAAAAACCTGAACATTTGTTAAAAATTTAAAGGTTATGTGAAGTCGATCTAGATTGTCGAAGCTTTGGTTTTTTGCCGGACAGGTAGTTCAATCGGAATCCGGATATTTGGCAGAAGTAAGGCAGGAAGTTTCGTCAATTTCGTCAAAGTATATATGACGTATAGGGTTAAACCACATGTTTAGTCCATACCTGATCTTGGTTTTCTTAGATGGCTAGCCATTGGCATAAATCTGTTTCTAAATTTTAATAGTAAAATGGCCCAAAATTTTACTAAACTTGTTCAGTATTTATTTCGATATCAGAACTATTCGGTATATTTACGGGGATTCGGTAGTTATACAGAATCCCAAATAGGCTACCGGCACAAAACTATTCGGTATAATGATCGAGATTCGGTATAATTGCCAGGATGCGGTAGTTATCACGAATTGGGTCAGCGAATTTACTGAAATTATTTGGTAATTTTTCGATGCCAGAATCGTTCGGAGAATTCGGTATATTCGGTTCGGTAGGAGATTCAGCAGCTAGGCTATACAGAATCCGAAATAGGCTATCGCTCCACAAGTATTCGGTATCGTGAATGGGATTCGGCTTCGGTATTCGGTAGTTACCACGAATCCCGACTTTTGTTCTAGTTTCGACGAAATTATACCGAATTATGAATATTATTCGGTTTAGTTTTTTTCGATACCAAAACAATTCGGTATAATAACCCGGATTCGGTAGTTATACAGAACCCCTAATAGGCTATCGTTCTAAACTTATTCGGTATTATAATGGGATTCGGTAGTTTCTTCGGTAGAATTGCCAGGATTCGGTACTCACCACGAAGTTCGAAGAGGTCGAGTGAAGCACTGGTCGCAGTCAAAAGGATTGATCTCTTTTATTCTGGATCCCAAAAAGACGCTCTAATCAACAATGTTTCGAAAATTCCGCCTGCGGCGCTTTTTTACGATATTCTCTATATTATGGAAGGGCGCGTCATTTAATTGGGGTTTTAAACTAGTTTTAGGCAGAGCTGGTGGACTTGGACTCTGGACCTGTCTCGAGAAGCCTTCTTCAAGGACCCGGACTCTGCATGGAAAAATTTAATTTGGCTAAACTCTGGAGGCAGCACTGAGGGTAAAACTGTCATGACACTGGTGGAAGGGTGCGAGCTACAGGACCAAGTTGTTGTTGCATACCTTACTTATTCCGGACAAATGCTAGACCTAAGGAAGACCTAAGGCTAGACCTAGGAATCCGGCTGAAACTGGAATTTTTTTTTAAAGTTAAAGTTTTATCTGAAGTTGATTAAATGATCGATATAGGGGTAAGGTGATACCCTGAATTCTTTAGTTTTTGCCGGGCAAGTGGCTCACCCGGAATCTGGTTAAAACCAGAGATTTGGCAGAAGTAAGGCAGGAAGATTTGATCAATTTCATCAAAGTAGATATGACGTATAGCCTAGGGGTAAATACACACATAGATGATTAGCCATTGACCTTCTTCTGTTTCTAAATCTTAACAGTAAAAATGTTCAAGGAGTCTGGCGAAGACCTGATATCTACAAGACCGAATCGTCTGGATCATGTATTACATTTTTAGGATCCCATCAAAACCTCTTGTCTTGGTACCCTATGACAAACGTTGTGTATATCTAGGGTTATCCTAGGTACAGTAGAAGTATGCTTATAGCATTTGTTGATATTGGACTTTGCCATTTTCATGCACTTGCTGTAACTAAAGTTAGCTACCAGTTAGCCAAAGTAGGTAATTAAAGGCATCTGAAAACACCCGAATAGGCATTCTGGACCTTCATTCTACCATTTAGCCCAAAACTGCACTGTTCACATTAATATAACTGTTCACATAAACATACATCTACTGTTCATCACAAACCTACATATGCGCAGCATTTGGCATAGGGTATCCAAAAATCAGGGGTTTGTGGTTGACTGTGTGACCAATCACACAACTCCTCATTTTCAGGTCATGCCCCAACGTATGGGTATAGTGCTCATATGTTGGGGCACCATGCCTGCAGGAAGGGCATTGTACCCCCATGAAAATCTTTTGAATTGAGACTCCGAAATGGAAATTAGCTTTTCAAACAGATTCTTATGGGGGTACCAGTCCCTTGCTGCAGGGCATGGTGCCTCAACGTAGGAGCACCATTCCCACATTGTGGCATGTCCAGAGGTTAGAGCACCATGCCCAAACAATTGAGGATTTGTGTTCTATACCACCACAAAATCTACAAAATAACCTACAGCCACTACAGGATATACTTTAAGTTTAATTGTGTCTCCTGAAAAAACAGCCACTAACTAGGGTAGCCACTTAAAAAAAAAATTAATCAAACCTGAGCTTTTGAAGATCAGAATGTGATTCTCCTATCTTTTAGCTTTGATTTGAGGCCAAAATCACCTCTCTATCTTGCCTCTAAGCATCTTAAATCTTCTTTAGAAAACAGTATTTTACATAAGGAAATGCCTATGTTCATCCATTGACTTTAGAGTTTTGTCCATCTAGTGGCCAGCTTGGAGCTATGTGCTTCAATGAAATTCTATGAAACTGGGTGATTTTGAGCTGGTTTTGAGTGCATGTGGAGTCCCAGCAAGTGAGTTAGATGAGAAAATACGAATATGTTCATCAAGGTTATAGTCCAATAGACCTATTGCTGCTATAGGCTGCTGACTTTTCCTCCTTAGTATCAACAAATTTTTGTAGGCAAGTTCAGCTTCTTTTTTTTACATCTAAATTTACATTGAATATTCAGAAATAATATTAAATAGCTAGGACATCTTAGTGATGGCCTTACAAAACAGACAATTTTGTCCTGAATGCAATGGTATTTTTTAAATATTTTTTGGAGATGTTCTAGATAGGTAAAA
The DNA here is from genome assembly GCA_030848855.1 of Branchinecta sandiegonensis. Taxonomy (NCBI): domain Eukaryota; kingdom Metazoa; phylum Arthropoda; class Branchiopoda; order Anostraca; family Branchinectidae; genus Branchinecta; species Branchinecta sandiegonensis. The sequence goes on along the minus strand of JAUPMV010000002.1, from coordinate 25,442,263 downwards.
CTGATAAGGAAAATTCACAGCAATTCATGCATTCATTACCAAAAAAAATTGCCAATTTTTGCCACTTGGTGTTTTTGTGGCTATCCTACGCTCAGCCTACACTAACTGACAAAGCAAGAAATTAATCTTATTAATGAGCTTTTTGACTTGACCTTTGATTTTCCTAGTCCACTAGTCTTAGCACAAAATTACTTAATAGAGTCTCTATTTGGGCAAGTAATACTCTTCTTAAGGAGAGAAAAGTATTCAACTCCCCACATCACATTTATGATTTACCCTTCAGCTGCAGAATTTCTGGATTCTGAAAAGAAAAATTCAATTATATCAGATCAACCTGCACGAACTAACCCACTTGTAAGAAACTACTCAAAGCTTAAACCCTTAGTCACAACTTCGGTAAAAAAGGCTTACTTCAATTTAGATTCTAGTCTAGCCAAAGCATGTGAAGCTGACTTTTTAAATAGTCCGCGCGTTTTCTGTTAGTTGCGTTTTCACTGATACCATGGTATCTGTTACCACGATCTAAAGTCGTTTTTGCAGTTTTTGTGATATCTGATACCACGGTCAAAAGGCGTTTTTGCAGTTATCGTGGTATCTGGCCAGTTATCGTGGTATCAGATATTCAGATACTACGGTCCGACCGTGGTAACTGGTCGTGGTATCTGAAAAGTCACCTCACTTTCATCAAATTTTGTCAGATTGGTGAGAAAGAAGTTTTTAGAAGTTTTTTGATGTAACTGAATATCTGTTTCTCTTTTGGGATGACTTCGAAAAGTGCAATTTCGGCAATAGTCGTTTTTGCAGAGAACCGTGTATCAGATACCGTGGTAACAGATACCATGGTATTAGCAAAACGCAACTATTGACTCTAGCCATACTTTGTCCTCTTCAGAAAATTCAAAATTGCATAGACGTGAGTTACTGAGCACTTCTTAAAGGGAGTCCCATCCTTCCCTGTGTTACATGCCTTACTAGAGTCTCCCTCGGCTTCCGCAAAAGTAATTTCTATTTAGTTAATATAGGACCTTGTTTCCATTTGAAATTCAAATTGAATAGAATGCCAGAGTTAAAACTTAAAACTAATGATGGTGTTTGTTGCCTGTTATTACTATGTATAAATGTTTGCTCAATTTGAACTTCATTAAATTCTCTTGCATGATCCAGTTTCTGTGATATCAAAAATACATACCCAGATTGTACTGTCAGATTACAGTGATTGCATAATAGGATGGATGCCTTGCTACTGCTATTTATGCCACCCCCCATGATGAATGAAATATATCCATGCAATTCCCACTGTTTCTTTCCAGTCTCTACATTTGCCACATGTATGAAATTGGGCTTTGATTAAAAGGTCTAAGTATTCTCTACAACCTAATATGTTTTCTGTTTTCAGTGAACCAAGTTGCAGCATTACCAAAGGCCTTTCTTCTAAACATCTGCTGACCATGGCAAAATTGTTTTGCATCACTTTCGATTTTCAGTTTTCTTTTGGGCCTTTTGTGGATTTATTTATGCAACCAAGTCAACCCAAATAGCTTGAGTGTGGCTTTTGGCAAAGTATTTTTCTCTTGGATGTATTTGCGACTTTCCTGCTTTGTTTTACTACAGGCAATTTAAAAAAAAAAAGATTAGAAATAAGCGGATGACATTTGATATTAATTAATTAGATCAGGAGGCTTGTGTTCTGATGTTCCACAGTCCTTGTGATAGTCTTTATTTACATAAGTTTACTAAGGGTGGTGGGAATAGCAAGGCATCGTGTAGCCAGCTTTGTAGGACTTTTGTGACAGTTGTATTCTGTTTGTTGACCAACTTGTATCAACTTGCAGGGATGGGCATGACATCTTTTATGGTGTAATCCCTTGTTCAACTTCAAACAATGTTAGAAAATCAAAGAAGCTCATCTAGTGTGGCATGTGCGACGAGCAGAAGCATGTCAAAGGATGGGAGTCCAGTCAGCATGAAGACCAAGACTTACGACAGCAGAGTAACAATTCTTATCTCAGCACTTGCACTTTTGCTTGCAGCAATGCTTCTGGTTTTGTTCCCTGGTTACCAACTGCATGTAAATAAGAATGGCAGTGCTTACTGTTCACTCCTTTTTGTTTATTTTTGCACATCAGTTTTATTGGTGTTTTTGTGCTGTGTTAGAAAAGTGTGGGACAAGAGTTTCAGTCCAAAGCAAGGGCTTGTTTTTACTGAGCTTGGGAGAACTGGACTGATTCGGGGAGTGAGTACTATGCTTATTGTATATAGCTTTGACCAGGAAAGAGTCCCATGCCATATACAGGAAGTGGTTCTGTCATCATCAGTTGTTTTACTGATCCTGAGGGAAACCTTCTTTTATCTGAGAGGTAAGTCCTTTTGCATGATATCCTACTTCCATTATTATGATGTAATATCCTTTAAAAAATGTTGATAGCTGAAAAGTTTTTGGACTTTCATAGGATAGTCTGCACAAGTGCTAGCAAATGGCATGTATTTTCTCCTTGAAAAATTGACCGGAACTGAAAGAAGACTGCATGCAGCTTAAACATTCCCCCTGTTCAAACTTAGTATAGATCTAATTGCAATAGTAGTCCAAAACTTGTTGTGTTGTTTGTAACTCGTTTTTCACTTTTTTATAACCTAAACTAATGTATCTGATGATCAGAATTAGGTGTCCTCTCCTCAGTTCTCGTTGCAACTTGGAATTAAGGTCAAAACTACCTACTTATAAGCCATCACTAGGGGTTCCTCTTCTTGGCTCAGAATAAGGTACAGTACATAGGTGAAAGCCTCTATTTAATCCGAGCAATGATGCAATCCACAGTTTTTGAGATTGTAGTAGCCCACTATTCTGTTACTCTCAAGGTTTGAAATATTTTTTGTTTAGGTGATCAGAATGCTACAAGGAAACCGACTCTCTGTCTTCTGACATTTTTTGGAGGCCTATTTCTTAGCCTAACGCCAGGAACTGCTGATAGGTAGGCTGACAATGATTCTATGAGCTGCAAAAATATCAACTTTGCATTGTTTAATTTTCATGCCCTTGAGGAGCTAACCATAATGAAGCCTCTATCGACTGCAGTTTGCAGTTAAACGTAAAATACTTACATTGGCCGTCCTCGCTTAAGAGCGATTCTGGCGGTCTGGAAAGCTCCGCGAGCTTATGCGGCGGCTGTTTTGCGACTTAGGTTAAAATTCGCTTCGCATTCCAAAGCTGTTCTCGCGCTACGCTAGTTTCCGCCAGCACTCGGAAAGCGAATGGACTTCGCGAGTGGAAAGTGATTTTGGCAAGTCAGCGAGACGTTGTAAAGGTGCAACTGAGGCGCAACTACTTTCCGTTTGTTTTTGCGCTGGGCGGATTCTCGCTTTGCTTTTCGGAAAGCGAATCCAAGAGACCGCCAGAATCGCTCTTTAATCCCGAATCTCCCATTCTGTTCTTGTTGTTTACATAAGCTGCGTTCGTTGCACTCCGGGCTGTCTCTGGTGTATAGTCACCAGTGTCCGGTTCCTTAAAACGTGTTTTTTTGGTTCACCTGTGAGTTGATGAAAACTGGCTAACTCCTCGCTGAAGCCGGGCTCACGAGCAGGTTCTGGTTAGTCCGCACCGGTGAGATAAAACCGGACATTGGTTAGTTCAAAAACGGGTTATAAGACTGGTGAGAAGTCACCGGTGGATGCAAAAACGTCTTATAAGAAAAACCGGAGACCACCGGTGAGAACTCCCGTGACAAAGAACGCAGCTTAGTAAGCACAGGATTTCTGTCGGTGTCTAATGGCATTCTAGTGAGTCCTACTTGTACCAAGATCGGCTCCGGAAGATCGGTGGCGGAATAGGCTAGCATTCGGGCAAGTCTGGGCGGGCGTCTGGAAATCTCCACTAGTTAAAGCGCCTGCTGTTTTTACGACCGCTAAAATTCGCTTTACTTTTCACAGCAGTTTTCCCCTCCGCTATTTTCGGAAAGTGAAGCTGTTGTTCTTGAAAGCGAATGCGTAGGCTACGGCGGTAGCGAAATGTGTTCTTAAAAAGTTGTATCGGGGGAACCGCTTTCCTGAATTTTTGCGCGTGGCGAATTTCCGTTTTGCCATTCGGAAAGCGAATCCATGAGAACACCAAAATCGCCCTCTACTTGACTGCGTATCCGGCAGGAAAACCGGTTCGTCTCGAATATGGCATTCAAAAGTAGGGGACGTGGTAAGTGGAAACGAGCTGAATTCTTTTCGTTAGATAACGTTGGATAAAGAGGACAACATATCAGAATACTGTGAAAGAAATAGTTTGCTTAGTGCTGTTAAGTCAGTCTGCTTAATGCGGCGGATGTTTTCTGTACTTTCCGTGCGTTTTTTTTGCAAGCGTTGGCTAGAATTCGTTTCACTCCTTTTCAGTTTCACATGTCACGGGAGTCATTCCGTTAAAACGGCCGCTCCTCAGCAAGCGGTGGAGATGATGGACGAATCCACGCCACTGTGGACCTTGGTCTCAGTTTGTGGAGTCATGTTGATTTCATGGAACTCGCTCAGACGATCCCACCTGGACCAAGTAAGGTTTTTGTTAGTAGCGCTTTATCTGACAATAGCCGACCTGGCTATTGTCGCACAGTCTTTGGAGTCATGTTGATTTTGCGGAAGTCGCTCTCGCTCAGACTATATCACTTGGAAAAAGTAAGCTTTCTGTTGGTAACTCTTTAGTCCATTAATAGCCTATTGGATACTTGTTGCTTATCCATGCTGATCGTTAGAAGATTTTAGCCTACACTTTCTTCTTCAGACGTTTTTTTTCAGATCCGTATAGGCTAGATCTTTGCTTAGTTCTTCTAACTATTTCTAACGTTTTGGGCACTGACTTCTCTGCCACTCCATGATGTTTGCTATGCGCATGTGTTAGTCCTTATTTTCACGTGTTTCGATGTTTTTCTCTCGATCCTGCAGCTTAGACCGAAGTTTTGACCCCTTTACAGGATAATTGGTTACCGCATAAAAAAAATTGCCTCATACACTGTCAGAAGTTTCGTAACAGATTGCGCATAACACTTTCAAGAATAACACCTTTTCACTTAGAAATAAAGTGTTATGACCTATTAAGTTTACACTATTTCGTGCCTAGATCTCTAACAACACCTTCAATTGGTAAAAATGCTAACGGGAACGAAAGAAACAAAACATATAACATCCCAAAGTGCTATCTGTTGAAACCGCGCATCCTGCTGTTGTCGTTATGTAACTTCTGACAGTGTAGTATTTTTACCTATTGAAGGTGTTGTTGGAGATCTGGGCACGAAATAGTATAAACTTAATTGGTCAGAACACTTTTTTTCTAAGTGAAAAGGTGTTATCCTTGAAAGTGTTATTCGCAATCTGTTATGAAACTTCTGACAGTGTAGCCGACTGATTTTACCACAACTGCAGTAACTGCACAGGATTCTTAGTAGTAAATTCTTCTTTTGTAGGCCGTCAGAGAGCACTACCCTCTTAAGAAGCCCCACCGTTTGGCGGCGCTGACTTTCACAACTGTTGTGTCCTTTCTTACGATTGTCTGCATGTTCTGGACAGACTTATTCAGTACCGTTGGAAAGGTGAGCTTTAGCTTTGCGTGTTCAACATTCCCTAGGAAAAACTTATCATATAGCCTACTAAAGTCTATTTCAGAGCAAAATAACACTAGGGAGTAGCGTCAAGACCTATGCTTTCCTTGCTTCGCAAACAGGCCATACTCATAGCGCCGCCCGTTACGCTTGCGACATTTAAAGCGAGACAAACTTGCGGGTTTAGAAATTTCTAGTAAAGCTAAGATGCGGTCTGCACACATCGAGGAAACTGGGGAGGTTGTATCTTTCTTTTCCTTTGTTCAGAATATGAAGTTATTGGAGCCAGCGATGGTGCACGACCGATTGAGTTTCATTAGGGACGTTCATTATCGCTGGTGGTGCTAGTGTCGCTGTTATCCGACTGTGTTATTGTTATTGCTGGTGTTATTTTGCACTGGTCTAGTCTACGAATGTGTGTTCGACCGGTGTGTTTGTTGTTGGTAGTTCGTTGTGTCTGGCTGGCGATAGGAGCTGATGCGTACTGCATAAATCCGAGCGTATTTTACGCATGTATGTGGGCTTGAAAAGATCTCTAACAAACTGTTCAAAAAATACGGAAGTATTCGTGAAATCGTTAGGTTTTGTGTACAAATACGTCCGTATACTCTGGAACACACAGGGAATCTCGGAAGAACAAGAAACGTCACCCAAACTAATCCCCCTAAGCCGCGCCGAATCAAAATTCGGTGGCGGCGGAGAGAATATTGATCGGCAGCGCGCCGCTGATTTATCGGCGTATACTATATTTTTAGCATTTTTTTTTTATTTTCCAGTAATTTTTTGCAGTTTTTCTCTCACAAATTGTCAGCGTTGTCATGGTGCTTGCACTGCACGCTTCAAGTGCCATATAGCGATCGTAATGGTGATCCCTCTGTCTCACTTTTGGGAACCTCCACGTAAGCTCAGACGATGAAACTTGACAGGCTTATGAAGGACCCTACTGAATACTCGGCGAAACAATGTTTTTCCGGATTATATCCGATCATTCATGTGGGGGTGGAGGGTGGAGGGAAGGGAATACTTGTCGCCGATATGAACCGATTCGAAGGATGTTAGCGATATTCCGTTTATTAGTCCGAACCGCCTCCGATCATGGAGGGTAAGGTTGGACTCCGGAAGTTTTGGAACATGCGTAGGGACCAAAGAAATATAGGATTGTGATGAAACAATGAGCGTCTTCCACCCTTCCAACAATCGTAACTATTAGTTAATATTTTTGTTCAAAGCCTCACGAAAAGTTACTACGCTGACCGTTCCAACCTTCTCGAAATAGTAACTATTTGCTTACCATTTCGGGAGCGTAGTAAGCGTGCTAACTACGCACCTCTCTAACGTGGTTGGTCGAGTTCGCCCGTGGAATTATACTCTGCTGGAAATTAAAAAATCATTCCAGCCTTGACGGCAAAAAGCCAGAATTCGTGACGTCATGCGTAGTAACTATGGTAAGTAGGGTGGAACACGCTCCATGACGGTACAAAGATCGTGGGTCCCAGGTGTGTGATTTTGAAGTCTGGACCGAATCCAACCTGGGTGGGGAGGGTTGGGAGGAGGGTTGCTGAAAGCATCGCAGGAGTTCAGTACCCAAACTTACCAATGGCTGACAACGGAAATCAGATTGACCGCCCTAGTAAGAGGGCGCGAGGTGCCAACGACTCTGGCGACGAAGATATGTTTGATACCCAAGCTTGCTCAACTACTTCGATTCGAAGGAAGCTTGGTGGCTGATAAAAGCAAATGCCTTAGATGCGACATTTGGTTTCCGAATCACATCCGACTTTGGCGGGGATGGGAGGGGAAGGCCCGGAAATCGCAGGCACCACTTGGATCGTCCAAAGGACATGGAACCTAGATATGTTGTTTTGAGGTCTAGACCGGATCCGGCCTCGTTGGGAAGAGTTAGGTGTCACCGAAATTTTCCGAATGCTCTCCGATCAAAGCAAAACTTCTTCGGTAGTAAGTGCTGTAGATTCAACCTTGTTCGTGTCAGAATTGCATCCGACTACGGTGTGTGGGATGGAAGGGGAATCTCGCCGACGAAACGGATGGAAGGATTGGGATGAACTTGGATCGTGCAAAGGTAACGGGTCCAAGATCCGGAAGGGCTTGTGACCCGGTCGTTGATAGGAACAAATGCCCTAGGGTTGATACTTAGGTGTGCGAATCGCATGTGGACACGGTGGTATGGGGGTGGAGGGGTTTTGCAGAAACTTTGTGATACAGGACCAAAGTCAGAGAGTGAGAAACTTGGACGATATAAAAGTCATGGACCCGCGTGCCATTTGAGGTTTGGACCGGATACGACCAGATACTACGTAAATGGAATACTACTCAAGTGACATACCGTGACAAATCAGCTGGTTTATTTTTCACGGTACAAATCCCTTGAACAAAATTCCATCAAGATAATATCTATCTAATCACGTGACATGGGGATGTGAAGTGCTTAGATACATTTGTCTTCGGCAGTGACGGCAGGATCACTGTTCCTATGGCCTGCTTCTTCCTAATAATACACGAATATAAGGTTTGAAACCAAGCTGACCATTCATTTCAAATAAAATAGAAAAACGAGATTTTCGGGGTTTTTTCTTGATCAGCTAGTTACCCCTCCAAGATGATGTGCCAGGGATAAATACAATTTTCGGGTCGCTGTCACTACCGCAACACGTCAGTTCGCATAAACGTCAGTTCGCATGAACCAAAAATCCGACAGTTCGCCCACACGTCAGTTGCGCTACACGTCAGTTTCCCTACACGTCAGTAGACCAACACGTCAGTTGATCAACACGTCAGTAGACCAACACGTCAGTTGACCAACAAGTCAGTAGACCAACAAGTCAGTAGACCTACACGTCAGTAGACCTATACGTCAGTTCACCTAATCCTAAAATCCGACAGTTCAAATACACGTCAGTTCCTCTACACGTCAGTTCCTCTACACGTCAGTTCCCCTACACGTGAGTTCGCCTACCGTCAGTTGACATAAACGTCTGTTGACATAAACGTCAGTTCACCTACATAATCCGTCACTCCGCCTAAAGATTCATATCGGGCTATTGTTCAAAGCCGACTAGGGCACCGAAAGCAATTAAGCAGAGGGACGAAAACACAGGGGATTAGTAAAAGGAAGCCGACATTTGAGCATGTAAAATTAGTTCAGAATGGCCGGGAGCTCGCAATCAGACGCGGCAGGTAAAGTCACAAAAGAAAGAACAGATGCAAAGTAATCCAATCAGTACAAGCTGTTGCGAAGGTTTTTACCGGGGCTAGTCATACGGAAACTGAAAAATGTAAGGTGAAACGTATAATTAAACGCATTTAAGGGCTTAACAACCATCCCAAGGGGAAGGACCAAAAAGTGCCAGTGAATCTCAATCTTTGTCGAAAGGGCACCGGAAACAGTGAGGGACGAATTACTTCTCTCTTGGCCGGTGCTCCCACTAGATCCTCTTAAAACAAGAGCTACGAGCTCATATGGCACTTTTTACGAATAGGTGGTGTGAGAAACGAGAAAAAAACTCTTTAGCGTTTTTTCCGGATATTCCGCTAACCCTCCTCACCTTGCTCGGATCCGGTCCGGCCCTAAAATATTTCATGTAAGGCATACGATCTCTCTACTTCCCAAGTTTCATTCAAATCACTCCACTCGTTTAACCCCTATGCGAGCCACAACATTTCCGGGGCTCCCACCCCGAGTCCCCCACTGTGGCCGAATACGACTTGGACCCATAAACTTCGCATCTTTAACATCTCCTCTTCCCGTCCATCAAGTTTAGCTCGAATCGGAGCATATCTGCAAATTTCCAGTTCCAGCTTCATCCTCCTCCTATCTTGGTCGGATCCGGTTCGGACGCCAAATGACAAATCTAGTCCGCATAAACTTGGTACTTCATGTCCAAGCTTGCATTCCATTCGGCCCATACGTTTCGTTTTTGTGCATGTCACAAAGTTTCCGCCCCCCCCCCCCCCCCTCCCAACCATGGCCGCATGAGGTTCGGACACATTCTTTGTAAATCTAGGTTCGTATCACCCATAAAGTTTCAATTGAATCAGACCATCCGTTCGCAACCGACGGAAGTCATTTCCGGATTCCCCCTCCCTCAACTCCCCGAAAAATGGACCGAAGTCTTCCTAGAGCATTACTTCGGGTTCTTAAAGCACAACTCTTACTAGAAATGATTTTTTTTCCTATGAAATGGACCAGAAAAGAATATTTTCGAATGTACTCTTACTTTCCACCTTAAATTAGCGATTTTCTTGTTAGCGCTTGTCGACTATGTCCAGCCTTCCTGGCCTCCGACGCGGCGGCTGGGCGCAAAACATTTGAAAACTGATCGCGCCGTGGTTAAAAAGTGTGAAAACTAAGCAAATAAAAAAGCAAGAAACAAGAGCTTCTCAGATCTTTATGTGTGAAAGAGTTGTCAGCAGAGGTTGAAGATCCCGGCAAACGTTTCGTTGTGGTCCGGTCAAAACTCGGCAAGCCCAAAGAAGCGCTAAATTTCGTAGACACAAAACGAAACTATGGAGAAAGGTGGGATTTTAGAAGCTTATAATTCTGTATGGGAGCTAGGTTGTATTACAAAAGGCAGAATAAGCAAGAGGGGTTCTTTAAGACAATTTGTAATGGGTGATCGCGAACTCGCGATCACCGGAATTCCGGGACTCCCCCCCCCCCCCCCAACTCCCTCCAAAGAGCCCTGATATGATCTGGTTCTGTCAGGAAGGTATCTAATGCTTATGCTTGTTCTTCCCTGTATTGTGTAAAATTGATGAACATTCTGGCAACAGATCTGTAAGAAGGATCACTAGGTCAGGTCAGACAACATCACAAGGACATTTTTAGCTTTCTATTTCACCGAATCCCTGAAGCTTAGAGCCCACCTGAATGAAGTACTATCTATCTTATAGTTTTGTGAGTCGAGGAAGACGAAAATACAGAAGCTGGGACAGATAAAACAAAGTTAGCGGCGATAGGCCTCAGCTATAAGTGTAATCCACACGGGATGGCGGAAACAAACCTCTTGGGACTTGCGCGGTCGCGAATCATAGTAAAAATGAAGCCCTTTTCGAGACTGTAACCTCAAAGCCGATTAAAATGTGGTGCATGGATTATGCGTAGAGGGTTCGTGTACCAGAAACTCCGTCTGAAGTACCATTCGTCGCATTGACACCAGCATCTAGTCAGTCCTCAGCCTTTACTACGTTCTTGTCGGCTGCCTACTCAACCTCTTCAGTATTGACTCCGTCCATAGTGTCTGGTATCTCATTAGCATCAGTTCCTTCTTCAGTGTCGATCTCGTCCTTGGCGTCAACTACCCTCTCATCGTCGAATCATTCTTTCATTTGCGGGCATAGACTATGCGCTGGATGTGCCGATGCCCTTCAAAGACGTGGGTCTGAAACCCACTCTGCCGGGCCACACTTGATCGGCAGAAACCCTTTTTGCACCTATAGTAATTAGTGCGTATCCTTAATTCCTCCGTTCTTTGAAGATGATTGTGTTCCGTGTCTATATTTTCCATGTTCATAAATTTCTAGTCATCGATTGTCCATATAAATATATTTGAAAATTTGTATTCGTTTGCTATTTGGAAATGTGGAGTACTCATACCTGACTATAAATAATCGAAGCATTTTTTAATATATTATTGTGTTTTAGTTGCCCAGCAATTAGTATTTTTCTCTTGAAGTTGTAAACTAGCTCTCTTCAAAATACATTTATCAGAACCGAGTGTCTTCATTCACTTCCCTGGTGCCTTCCAACCATCTTCTTTCTTTCGTAACGCAAATCAAAACTATCAGATCTGACGAGAGACTCCTGACTTAATTTTTGCCCTCATTGAAATGGAAATTGTCGGCTCCTCTTATCAATCCCCTGGGCGAGCTTCCGTAATTGTCCCATCGAGAACAATATGTGAGCGAACTGTCGGAAAATTTCAGTGAACTGATGTTTATGCGAACTGACGTTTATGCCAACTGACGTTTATACCAACTGACGTTTATGTCTACTGACGTTTTTGCCAACTGACACTTTTGTGAAGTGACGGTAGGCGAACTGACGGTTGACGTACTGACGTGTAGGTGAACTGTCGGATTTTAGGATTAGGTGAACTGACGTATAGGTCTACTGACGTGTTGGGCTACTGACGTGTTGGTCAACTGACGTGTTGGTCTACTGACGTGTTGGTCAACTGACGTGTTGGTCTACTGACGTGTTGATCTACTGACGTGTTGGTCAACTGACGTGTTGGTCTACTGACGGATTTTTGAGTGTCAACTGACGTGTAGGCGAACTGTCGGAAAATGATGGCGTACTGACGGAATTCTGTGGCGAACTGACGTTTATGTCAACTGACGTGTTGCGGTACTGACGGGACCCCCAATTTTCGTCCTTTTCCGTCCTCAGCGAAAAAAACAAAACTAAATCACAAAATCCACCACAATCACAACAGGAAAACGATGCGGAACCAACAGACAATAAGACGATATGTAACTAAAAACCAGAAGACGGAAAACCAGCTGAGGACGGTTTGCCGGAAGTGCAACCGAAATATCCAAAATTGTATTTATACCTCGCACATCATCTTGGAGAGGTAACTAGCTGATCAAGAAAAAAAACCGAAAATTTCGTTTTTTCTATTTTATTTAATAATACATAGATGGCAGTTTACACAAGGGACTTGTACCGTGACCAATAAACCAGAAACAGTTTTTTCGAATATAATTTAGAAGTCTAGGACTCCATTGTCGGAGTCACGTAGACATACGAGGACCCACAAGGCGGGGTCTCATGGTGAAAACCAAACAGACCAAATAAAAAATTTTAATGGGGAAGACGCCAAGACAATCGAATGATTTTACTATAAAAAAAACAATTGGGAAATCAGGAGAGCAGGGATGGAACACAGTATCTTAAAGCTCAGAAACCTACAACGCCGCGATCCCTGTTTCATTGACAAGAGCGATAATGACTCCTAGGAAACCAACTTTATAGCCCTGTTACTCTCTTGTTAGGCGCCACTTTACAAGCCTCCGTCGACACCGGGCACTTACTGTACAATTTTACTTGGGGAGTGGTAACCCCTTATACTGTGACGAAGGTCAGCCCTTCTAGAGCTGGGGTCTAGCCGACCGGCCCTAGCGTAGGCTCATTAACTGTTAATGGAATAACCACTTATCACGTTTCTAGGGACACGGTTTCAACGCCTTTGCTGCCCATCTTTCTGGCGGACTGTACTGTCACTTCTCTACTTCAGAGGCCTGCTCTAGTACCATGGCCTATGGATGGTTGTTTACCCTAGCTTTCGTCTTACATAATTTTACCATTTGGCACCTGTTTTTCTTGACTCGTTCGAAGTCTCTTCCGCTCCTGCTGTCCAGTGCAGGTCTGTCTGTGTCTATGTTATGGTGGTGCTTTTTCGAAATGAGAGATGGCGCTATGCTTTGGAGTCCCCGGCTTGGAGGAGGTTTTGTGGCAGTACTGGTTGGAATCTTGGTTGCTGCTGGTAGTTTGTACGCGTATTGCAGAGACAGGGTTTCCCCGTCAAAAATTCAGCTTATGACCTCCAGCTCTAGGCTAGAAACCGAGATCTGACAACACTCAGTTCAGAAGCATTTGATTACAAACCTTGCGTTTTTATTTTGATTCATGAGCCCTCGGCCTGGTGGAGGTTTAGTAGCAGTACTGATTGGAATCTTGGTTGTTGCTGGTAGTTTGCATGCGTATTGCAGAGACAGGGTTTCCACTTTAATAATTCAGCTTATGACTTCCAGCTCTAGGCTGGAAACCGAGATCTGATAACACTTTAGTTCAGAAGCATTTGCTTACAAACTCTGCGTTTTTATTTTGATTCATGAGCCGTCGGCTTGGTGGAGGTTTAGTAGCAGTACTGATAGGAATCTTGGTTGTTGCTGGTAGTTTGCATGCGTATTGCAGAGACAAGGTTTCCACCTCAAAAATTCACCTTATGACCTCCAGCTCTAGGCTAGAAACCGAGATCTGACAACACTCAGTTCAGAAGCATTTGATTACAAACCTTGCGTTTTTATTTTGATTTACAAGCCCTCGACTTGGTGGAGGTTTAGTAGCTGTACTGATTGGAATCTTGGTTGCTACTGGTTGCGTGTGTGTGTGTTGCAGAGACAGATTTTTTACACCAAAAATGCAAAGTGTGACCTCCAGGCTGACCGAGACCTGATAGCACATATTTGGTTGCAAGCGTATCTTGGTGCAGGTTTAGTGCTTAGTTGCGGTGCTGATTTGAATCACGGTTGCTGGTGATAGTTAATATAAAATTAGCTGATGCCCTCCAGCTCTAGGCTAGAAACCGAGATCTGATTACAACCGTTGTTTTATTATGCTTTATAGCGTTACATTACCCCTGTGATGTCTTCAGTTTTTAATACGAAAGTACCTCTCGTATTATTCTATCTAGTTTGTTTATTTTGTGCGATTTTTAACAACGTTAATGCATTCCAAATAAGCTCACTTTACTGCTTCCGTTACTGGTGATAGGCTACTCTTTAAAAGCTTGAATTGTACCATTTATGTCCATTACTTTCATCAGATTACTACTTCCTAATCTCTTAATCTTATTAGCAGTAGTCAGTTGTAGATTGTAGTAGAATGTCTTTATCTCCCTTCCTGCAGTGCACCCTTGCTTCGACTATGTAGTTCTGACTCGATGAGCAATATTATTGCTGTACTCGAAGCTTCATCACTCTCAAGTCTCTGCAACGCTCAATACGCCCCTCATAAAATCTAATGACGAATTGCCGCCAGATGCACTAGAGAAACAATAACAATCACACGTGAGATCTTGGTACAAATTATCTGAAGGGGGAATAAGCGATTAGGCTTTCGGTCCACACCGAGTCACGCATTAGCCCCATGGAAAAGTCAAACAGCAGTCAGCAGGGGCGTCGCAAGTTCATTTTCGGTGGGGGGGGGGGGGGGGGGGTCCAGAGCCAAAATTTTACCGAATCTTTCAAACATTTTACCGAATCCTAGAACCAAGAATTCGAGCTTTAAATTGTGGAACAGAAACGATTACGTAGGAAGAGTAACAATAAAGGGCAGCATGAAAGACGATAAGCCAACTATTAGGCGGCGTTTTGGCGAAGCCCACATGGAGAATATATTGCCGGGCATGATTGCAGTAACAGCTTCTATCTACTATAGCCAATAGAAAAGCAGGCGAAATTTTCGAAATTATTTTTTTTTCCGTAGGCTAAAATTTAACTGCTTCTCTTACAAATTCTATCATTTGCCGTTGATTAAATGGCAAGACTCTAAGAAGTTCCAGAAACCGGATGGAGCGACGTTCCGGCAGCAGTAGCAACTGTAGTCTAGTGAATATACTACCCACAATCACATAGAGTGAGCGCCGCAGGCGAAATTTTTTTTGCTTTTTCCTGCCAAATTTAATTTCCATCCAAATTCTAGCTTTTAATGTTTCGAAATCTCAATCCTAAAACTGGCTTAAAACCCCCGTCAAATGACGCGCCTTTCCACAAAATAGAGAATATTACGAAAAGTGCTGCAGGCGGAATTTTCGAAATATTTATCATTATGTATTCTTTTCGGGATCCAAAATAAAAGTAAGGACTATCGATGATATCATGGATTATTCCTTTTGTCTGCTACCAGTGCTTCACTCGGCCTCTTCAAGGTTTCGAGGTTCGTGGTAAATTCCGAATCCTGGCAATTATAACGAATAAATTACCGAATCCCAGTTATTATACCGAATAAGTTTAGACCGATAGCATGCTCGGGATTCTGTATAACTACCGTGTCCCGGTTATTACACCGAATTTTTTTGGTATCGAAAGACTACCGAACAGTATTCGTATTCGGTATACTTTCATCGAAACTGGAACAAAGTCAGGATTCGTCGTTGACTTCCTACTCCTGGAAATTATACTGAATAAATTACCGAATCCCAATAATGATACCGAATAATTTTGAACCAATAGCTTATTCGGGATTCCTTGTAACTACGGGATCTCCATAAATATACCGAATAGTTCCGGCATCGAAAAATTACCGAATGATTTCACTAAATTCTCTCGCCAAATTCGTGATAACTACTGAATACTGGCAATTATACTGAATCCCGATCATTATACCGAAGAGATTTGTACATACAGCCTATTTGGGATTCTGTATAACTACCGAATCCCCGTAAATATATGAAACAGTACTGCTGTCGAAAAAATACCGAACGATTTTAGTAAAATTTGAGGCCTCCGGCATCGAAATTTTCCTCCGGCCCCAAATTTTACCGAATCTCAAAAAGGTGGGGGGGGGGGGTGCTGCCCCCCCCCTTGCGACGCCCTTGGCAGTCAGCACTGAAGTCGTAAGCCAGAATTGAAAAACTTGACAAAGTTGACAGAACACAGTTGGATAGAGCACAACTAGAGGCAGAGGCAATTTAAAACATTTATAGGCTTAAGAGGAACTGGAAATAGCCAAACAAACCTGGATAAACGTACACTAAGAAGTAACGTATCATTGTTTACTTTACGCTAGCGCATCTAGCGGCCAAAAAAGAATAAATCGGAAAGGAATTTTATGAAGGTCGTATACGCTAGCCATATGGCGCCATGCAACAGACGATATACCGAGTCTCTGGTGTTAGGACCCGCTCAGTATTTACGGAACTTGATCGCGGTTTGGCTGACTCTGGGGCTCTCGTCCTTGTCCGTTCTTGGTATTAGTGAATAACAAGCCATTTCATTCTAGTCTCTCTTGTTTTAAAGTAATTTCTGTAATAAATGGATTTCTTCGTTTCACCTAGCGTACATCACCTGTGTAGTATCTTCACTTTCTAATACGAAAGTATTTTTACTGAAATTATTCACAACATCAAAATGACTTAATGGCTCTGGATACCTCTCAACATCTTCTACTGTGCAGCTTCTGAAAAATAAAAATAAATGGATAAATAATACAGACTGAGAGCAAATGGTTATAACTTAAAGGTTAAAAGTCCAGTCCCTATCCTACCAATGCAACCTACTTCTTAAACACAAATTCTAACCACCCTACCGATGCCTTATGCTCACTGATTTTCCATGCGTATCATGCTCCCAACAGCTGTTTAAAAGTCACAGTAAAAAAATGTGTCCGTATTTTTGCTAGAAGTCAACGGGCCTGGCTTAAAACGGCCAACGCTGTTGGTAAGTAAAAGCAAAGCCTATTTTCAAAGTACCGTATTCAACTATTTCGGTGTATTGGAACATACATACACTGTCAGAAGTTTCATAACCTGCTGACTTTTATGTTTGTAGTCATGAAATCAGAAAAATCGGGCAGCTGCTTTTTTGGCGATTTTTCGGCTCTTCCTGGCAATGCTTGTTATGCATAACTTTCGTGCATAACATTTCTCGCGACAACAGATAACATCCCAAGCGTTGTCTGTTGAAACCGCCCATCCTTGTGTTGTCTGTTATGAAAGTTCTGACAGAGCAGGAACCAGTGCGAGGTGTCCTTTAAGTATCTTACGTCTGCAATGGTACTGGTCCAATTTGTGAAAATGATCAGTTTTCCCCTTTTCCCATAGCCTAAAAACAGGTCTTAGTCATGACATGCACTTTCAAGCCATTCCCGGCAAGACGAGTAAATAACACCGTAAAATGGTACAAGACCAGAACTCTTTCACCGAGTCTTTCAACTCGGCAGTGCCAGAAAAAAAGGACGTCTCCGCCTTTACGAAGTAAACGTACACGCAGTCTTCATCCAGCACAGATGAAGTGTAGATTTGTTATTTCCTTGTCATCTCGGTTTCACAGTACGCTCTACCATTCTACTATGTTTTCTTCATAGAAAGATATTTGTAGGAGTAACATGCAGGTCAACGGATGGTCCAAATTGTGCCTGAGTAAAGGGCGAATCATCTGCTACAAAACGTTCAGCATATGCAAGTACCAGTTAGAGTTAGAAACACAGTTAGTGAATTTTTTTTTTTAATACTGATCCAGTTGATAAAAATAATAATAATAGATTTACTGCCCATCATAATGCACAAACGTAAAAAAAGACGGAGTAATTAAATGAAGAAGAAGAAAAAGAACAAGAAAGAAATGAAAAAAAGAACATTACTATCAACAGAATAATGAAAGAACACAAGAAACTTAACAAGAGCTGTAAGCTCATATAGCACTTGCATGGGTTAAGATGTTTTGGTTGATCAAAAGTAAGTTTCGACTTTGCGGTTGAGATGCGCACTCTAAGGGAGCTAGAACTTCATTTGTAAGGAAAACCCTTGAGGCAAGAATGACAATGGGCTGATGGGCAACAGGAAATGCATATATTGCTTAAAAGTATTTTTCTTACTTTGCGGTCAAGATTGGTACTTTAAGGAATAATCGGATTTGGGAAGTAGCAATTTCTAAGCAAATGTTGTTGAATCTCTAATATTCCAGCGAAGTTTCATCGTCCTAGCACATCTGAAAGTACCTTAACTCGCGATCACTGGAATCCCAGACCCCCCCTCCAACTCCACCCACAATCACCGGAGCCAATCCGGTTCTGTAAATGATTAATCCAGAGCATCTGTTTGTGATTCCCACAAAATTCGATTCCGATCACACCAGTCTAAGCGGGCCAAGTATCCCCCCCCCCCCCCCCCCAATGATTGTCGGATTCAGTCCGGAAATGAAAAAGATCACCAGAGAGAAATGTCCTCTGTTCAATTACTAAATTTTACTCGAATCCGATCACCCGTTCCAAAGTTACGCATGACTCAATATTCCGGATTCCCCTCCCTCAACCCCCCCCCCCCCCCCCGAAGATTATCATATCGAGGACTTTTTTTTATTCCAAGTCAGTTTGAACGGGTCCCTGATATGCCTGCCAAGTTTCGTCGTGAAAATCCCAAATACCGGAATTCTGGGAAACCCCCTCTCCCCCCCCCCCCCTCAAGTGTCCGGATCCAGTCAAATTCTGTAAAAGACTTACATGGACCAGATGTTTGTTCTTCCCAGCAAGTTTCGCTCCGATCCCTCCATTCTAACCGTTTGTTGAGATTTCCGGTCCCCCACCCAACTCCCCCACGGTGGCCGTAGCCAATCCGATTCAGTAAATGATTTACCTACAGCATCTGTTTGCTCTTCCCACAAATTTCCATCCCGATCTCCCCATTCTAAGCGGGTCACGTATTCCCCCCCCCCCCCCCCAATAGTTGCCGGATCCGGTCCGGATATGAAAAATATCACCAGAGAAATGTCCTCTGTTCAATTCTTAAATTACACTCGAATCCGATCACCCGTTCCAAAGCTACGCGTGACTGAATATTCCGGATTCCCCTCCCTCGACTCCCCCCACCACTATCAGATCGACAAAATTTTTATTTTGAAGTCAGTTTGATCGGGTCCCTGATATGCCTGCCTGCCAAGTTTCATCATGAAAATCCCCAAAACCGCCATCACCGGAATTCCGGGAAACCCCCTCCCCCCCCCCCTAAGTGTCCGGATCCAGTACAATTGTCTAAACGATTTATCTAGAGTAGATGCATGTTCTTCCCAGCAAGTTTCACTCGGATCCTTCCATTCTAACCGTTTCTTGAAATTGCCAGTCTCCCCCCTTCCCAACTCCCCCCTGGCTACCGAATCCGGTCAAGACTTTAAACGGGGCATCACACATATATAATCTATTCAATTATTAAGTTTCATTACAATCCGATCACCCGTTCGAAAGTTACAATCCACTCAATTTCCCGGATTCCCCTGCCCTCCACTTCCCCCCAAAATGGTCGGATCTCTGATATGCCTGCCAAGTTTCATGGTCCTAGCACATCTGGAAGTACCCTAACTCGAAAAAGTGTGACAAAATGCCCTAAATTTTCAAGTTTCCAGCACCCTCCACTCCCCCGCATTTGGTCGGATCGGGAAACTGATTATTTCCAGGTTAGTTTGGTCGGGTCCCTAATATGCCTGCCAAGTTTCATTGTCCTAGCACATCTGGAAGTACCCTAACTCAAAAAAGTGTGACAAAAAACTCGGGACAGACCGACAGACGGATTTGTGACCGGTATATGCACTTGAGCCAGAGGCTGCAAGTGCCATAAAAAGAAAACCACACACACTAACAGAATTTACACTGAGTAAAGCATCTGCTGACCTACATTAAGGCCGCGCTTAAAGCGCTCTCGCCTTTCCAGAACAACAGATATCGGCCGTGCTACTTCATACTTTGAAGACAATCTGCTATTACTTGTCCAAGCTGGAACCCTCAGCAGGTACTTTACATATTTGTAGAAAGATTTACGAATGTCTTTCTTATGACAGGAAAACACCTTCCAAAAAGGTGCCAAAGCAATAATGTGCCGAACTACAAAGGAATTATATATTTATCACGAATAAATCTATTAAATTTCGATTTCATAGAAACAAGGATTCCGTATGCTTTATGAGCTTTATCACGAATAAATGTTTTTAGAAGGGAACGGGTGGCACGGATACTGGTTCCCAAAGTTAACCCAAGAAAGTCAGAGACTCCTTGGGTTGCACAGGCTGGCCACTAATATCCACTTCTACCACATCAGAAGGACGGCGATTAAAAATCATAACTTCAGTCTGGTTAAATGATAGACATATTTTACAGTATTCCGCATCAAGTATCCAAAAATTTGTTAAGTTCCCTATGAATTAATGCTTAGGTAATCTTTGTCCTTTTGCCACTTACTGATTGGTTTTCCATCTTTCCAGTGGGTCACCTTGAGGTGGGATTCCTCCCTTTTCAATGCCTCAACTCGTACGGCAGGCTTTAGTGCTCTCCGTACTAATTTGGCAGCAATCGAAGAGTACTGGACATAGCTGCAATGAAATATAAAACGGATTACTTTGAGCGTGTTCCATCCTACTTACCGTAGTTACCACGCATGACGTCACAAATCCTGCCTTTTTGTCCTCAAGGCTGGAACGATTTTTCTATTTTCCAGCGGAATATCATGCCACGGGTGAATCCGACCAATCACGTGACAGAGATTCGTGGTTACTACGCTTACCACACTCCCGAGCGTGGTAAGCAAATAGTTACTATTAGTTACTATTTCGAGAAGGCTGGAACGGTCAGCGTAGTAGCTTTTCGTGAGGTTGGAACGGATTTAGTAACTAATAGTTGGAAGTTATGACACACTTGTAATTTCAAAGATATTCTAACAATAATTCACGTTCAGGTTTTAAGCAGAGAAGACGAATTCATGACGAACTGGACGGGGAACTCGTCAAGTGAATATAACAGTTATAACTCACAAGTCGTTCATACTGTCTTAAAGTACATGGTTCTCCTAATAGCACCCCATACCGACACCAGCCGATCAGGCCAGCGAATCTATCAATAAAAACATTAAAAGATAACAAGACCTGAGAAAAAGTGGTATCATTATAAAACAAGACCAAAGGTTTCTATGGGATCCCAAAAATTCAATATTTGTTCAAGACAATTCGGTCTTGTCTTCGCCAGATCCAGTCTTCGCCAGACTCCTTGAACATTTTTACTGTTAAAATTCCGAAACAGATTAAGGCCAAATAGGTAATCATTTGAGAAAACCAAGTTCAGATATGGATTCAGCATGTGTGTTTACCCCTATAAGTCATATCTGTTTTGATGAAAACTTCCTGCCACTTTTGCCAATTTCCCGGTTTCGGCCGAATTGCGGAACTACTTGTCCGGCAAAAAAAGAAAGCTAAAAACGAACTCAGCGTATCTTCTTTCCCCAATACTGAACATCGAATCAACTTCAAATACAAAATTAACTTATAACAAATTTTCCGGCTCCAGCCGGATTACGGTCGAACTATATGTCCGGGTAAAAATGATTATCATACACGGATTCAGCATCTCTTCTTACCCTAGATCGGATATCTAATCAACTACAAATAAAACTTTAACTTTTAAAAATTTTCCGGTTTTGGCCGAATTCCGGGCGAACTACTTGTCCGGGTAGAAAATCGTTTTCACCATCGTTTTCAGCATGTCTTCTTATCCTTAAATCAAACATCTAATCAACTTCAAATAAAATTTTTACGTTTGACAGACTTTCCGGTTTTGGCCTGATTCCGGGCTAACTACTTGTCCAGCGAAAAAATGGTTTTCACCATCGTGTTCAGCATGTCTTCTTACCTCTAAATCGAACATCTAATCAACTTCAAAAAAACTTTTACTTTTAACAAACTTTCCGGTTTTGGCCGGATTCCGGGCGAACTACTTGTCTGATGACCAAATGGTTTTCACCATCAAGTTCAGCATGTCTCCTTACCCCATAATCGACTATCATATTATCTGTTTAAAAATTTTTCATTTGCAAAATTGCGCTTTTCAAAGTCATCCCAAAAGAAAAACTGATATTCAGTCAGGTCACTAAGTGCCAAACTTCTTTCCCACCAATTTGACTAAAATTGAAGAAAGTGAGATGACTTTTTGAGATACCACGCCCAGTTACCACGGTCGGACTGTGGTATCTGAATATCTGATACAACAATAACTGGCCGGATACCATGATTGCATGATAACTACAAAAACGTCTTTATACCATCATACCACCATAACTGCAAAAATGCCTTTTGACCTGGTATCAGATACCACCGCAACTGCAGAAATGCAACTAATATTTTGTTGCGGTATAATATCATACCATTTAGCATAGCGTATCCAGCGTTAGGCCTATGTTATGCCAAATGGTAGATATACCCAGCATTTGATGTAGGATATAAAAAAAATCAGGGGTTTGTCGTAGACTGACAAAATAACAATTTACAGTTTCATTTTACATGGCGCTCGGTTGTGTGCAGCCACATTAGCTTTCGAAGCCTGTCTGAAGCAACACATCGGCATGTGTTGAGATGGCTTCTTCTGTAGGCTAATCAGTGCACAACCCAACAAGAAGAGGAAAAGTATAACTGAACTTATATGAATAAGACATAGAAACAGAAGGGTACTTACTTAAGACCCGCTATCAGTGCACAACCCAACAAGAAGGGGAAAAGTATAACTAAACTTATGAATAAGATATCGAAACAGAAGGGTACTTACTTAAGACCCGCTTGCCTCCAGAAAGACATTTTGTGTTTTTCCAAAATAACTTCGGAAACGAAAATCAGACCGTTTTCTTCTGCGAGGAAATGGCAAGAAACTTCAGGATAACGCCATCTGTGTTTTGATGCTGGCAGTTGTAGTTCACTCCCACATTGTTTTTACTATATGGCCTTGAAAACCTAGGTCGCGTACTACATTTTGGCAGCGCCTAGTGCTTTACGCACCTATAAAGTACTGGTACCCGTAGCGTAGACTTGTCTCGCAAGCGCAAGTCGATGCGCCCTTCATAAAATCCCTTCCAGGTTAGCTCTTTTTTTGGCGCTAGCATAAAGCTAGGCGCCCACAGAACGCGAATCTTTTCCGCCTACGAATTTTGTAATTTCGTGCCGCTCGACGAATTCGTTTCGTAGGCCCCACTGGAAAGCGAATTCGCCATGATCAGATACGTATACGTAGATGCGTAGGACCAGAACGATGAAGGGTGGAAAGTCAACTGTATGGTCGACTGGTGGTTAACTGGCGGATGGAACAAGATCGAACTGGGCTAAAATTAATTCTATTTGCACCAAAATAGGAAAAAAAAAGAAAATAAGGAAATTCTTCAATTTAACCATATTCTTCAATAGAAGCTCCTGAATTATGAATTTTAGTTTCAGAACTCAGTTCCACTCACCTCAAAAAACCTACGTCTCATTCATTCATTCATTTATTCATACTATACAAACTACATAACATAAATATAATGCAAGAAACAAGACCCCCTGGAGCTATCTTGTTGTGGATGCTCTATAGAGAAGTCTTCACCCTCGTCCTCATTTCAATAAAAAATACAGTAATAGCCACATAACAGCATTACTAGGCTTTCTTGTCTATACATTTGTCACAGCACTATTAACACTTAGTGCTGTGTCAGGTGTCACATCTGCTTAAAATTTTGTTGATAGTTTCTGCATTCACATCAGGTGTCGCATCTGCTTAAAACTTTGTTGATAGTTTCTGCATTCACATCAGGTGTCATGTCCAGATGTCACATCTGATTAAAATTTTATTGATAGTTTCTGCATTCACATCATTTCTGAGAGGTGATTCCACTGAGGTGACTACACCTTACAAAGTTTAGAATGAAGTAATTATTCACAATAATTCTGGTCCAAAGCTGTGTGTTTACTACAGTGTTTGCAGAACCTTTTTCCAATGTGGTGGTGTTTCCAAATGAGAAGTGTTGCTTAGCTCTTCTGGTTCTGTATCCTTTCAAACAGGTGGTCGTTGTTCTGTGCCACTTCTACAATCATGGTTGTGTCAGTCGAGTAATTGGTGTCATATACAGCTTATGTGCTCGTTGACAGTTTTTGCGATCAGACTTATCAGTTTCCATCACAAAGTTTGTTTTGATGTTGGTATCACAAGCTACACATGGAGCTTGAAAGGACAGGGCTTCATCATATCCAAGTTGAAGCCTTACCTACACCTGAGCAGCTTTTGAGAAACCTCTTTCTTTCTTAGATGTTCATGGCTGTATCTATGATGTTTTCCCATTTCCTCTTGCACCTCACAAAACTGAAAAGAAAAAAAAATCATTAGCTGCTGCAATATAACATTCTCTTTCAATGTTTTGAAATACAGTTGTTGGTGCTAAACAGAATAAGTCAGATGAAAATTTATCTGAGGAAATACTTAGTCCCTTCTTGGCAAGGGTCCTCTTCATGCCTTGGCTTGAAATAATTAAACTGCTTCCATTAGCACCACAAACTATGTTCTCAATCAGCTTGGGCAGAAAGAATGGTTATCTTAGAACAGTACCTTTAATTCTGCATAAAGTAGCCTACCTAGAACGTTGAGTTGGGTGATCTTCTCTCGTAATTACAGCAGCCTACATAAACAAGTCTTTACGGAACTCCTACACAGGAACATTAAAGGCATATTCAAACCTTTGTCATATTCTGCAACAATTTTACTGGTAATAAGTTATATATTATAAGTTATATATATATACTGTATTGGGCTACTGGCTAATAAGATACTAGCCTATATTTGTATAGGCTGTAGAGACCAGGAAAGATATAGGATATACATCAAATATCTTTGATAACCAAAGAAAAAGCTGAAATATCAGATAGGCTACAGGAGAGGTACCCTGCCTCGAATGTACATAACCTCGAAATTGGTAAAAAAAAATGTTCAGCAACAATTTCTTGGCAGTCGTGGCTAGTTGCTACTGTCAAGTAATGAGTTATATATTATAAGTTACATATATATACTGTATTGGACTACTGGCTAATGAGATACTAGCCTATATTTGTATAGGCTGTAGAGATGGGAAAGATATAGGATATACATCAAATATTTTTGATAACCAAAGAAAAAGCTGAACTATCAGATAGGCTACAGGAGAGGTACCCTGCCTCAAATGTACATAACCTCGAATTGGTAAAAAAAATGTTCAGCAATAATTTCTTGGCAGTCGTGGCTAGTTCCTACTGTCAAAAATTTCTTTTCAACAATTTTGAGGCCAGTTTCGAGGTTATATACATCCGAGCATGGGTACCTCTTCTGTAGCCTACCTAGGCTACCTAACAGAAAGATGAATTCTCCTCTGGGAGAGAAACTACTCTTCAGAATGGAGAGTCCTTGTGAGGTCAGAAAAAAGAAGAGAGCAAAGCAAATTGGTTCAGGGAAGTTTGACAAGTTTGATGTCCACCGAAGCTCACTTGGATTTTAATAGCAGTCTACCGCAGCCCTGGGTTTTGGGATATCCTATTCAAAATGCTCTGATAGAGTATATTAAACCAAGGACTTGAGATTGACTGGTATACAGTAAACATTATGAAAAGGCTACTCACCATCCACATTCATCTCCTCTTAGAAATGCTCTTCCAAACATTTTTGATGAGATTTGGGCCTTGTGCTACTTCAGTCTCTGCTTATATGTGGCTAGATAAGTCCCCAGAAGAGCAACCAATCTGTCTAGCCTACATCAGAACTTTTTCTACAGTGCTTTGGCCAAGTTGATTGTTGATTTCCTGAATTTCGCTGCGCGAACAAGGGGCGGCGCGAAAAAAATTCGACTTGAAGTTGAAACGGCGCGGCGCGAAATTTTTGCCTGGCGAAGCGGATTTTTTCCGCGCGCGACGTCAAATTCGCCCAGGCGAACGCGAATTCGCGTCAGGTGGGCACCTATCTTAAAGCAGTGACACGATACTTCTTGGTGTAGCCTCAGTGTAGCCTACGTTTAACCAGGTTTGTTTCGCTTTTTTCAATTCCTCATGGACCTAGCCATACTTTAAACTGTTTTAAATGCCCCTGCGTCTATGTGTGCGGATGTACTCAACTCTGTTCTGTCAGAATTCATCAGTGTTAATTCTGGCTTCCGACTTTAGTGCTGATTGCTGGCTTACTTTTCCACGGGGCCAGTGCGACTCGGTATGGAACGAAAACCTAATCGCTTATTCCCCCTTCAGATAGCTTATACCAACATCTAGCGTGTAGTTGTTATTGTTTTTTTGTGGCGCGTCTAGCAATTGGTCATCTAATTTTATGAAGAGCGTATACTCTTGATGACCAACTCTTCTTGTCGATGCAAAATCGCCATGTACCTAGCGGAAGAGCCGTAAGCGGTATCACAGCTGCTCCCAAACAACGCCGTGATTGGATAACACAGGATTGAGTTGTTGAGTTTGAGTCGTTAGTGCTACGTTCTCTCATTCTTTCCGAGGATCACTGGCGTGTTTTGGACTTGGTCATAGTCCAAACTTCGTTACTCCTGGTTAAGGAGTTATCGGTTAGTAAGTATGATTCGTCTGTGGGAAAAAATCATAGCATTGCCAAGAGTGAGGCCTATGAAGGCGGCGTATTTGGAGTCGTTGAGAGATTCATCAAAGGAGTCATGGTCGCAGCAGGTCAAGGCAATTTTAGATAGTACAGGGTTATCTTATATCTGGAATGAGGGAAAAGGGTGGGATAACGTAGGAAGTATTGTGAAAAACGTGGAGAGTAGGCTAAGAGAACAGGAGTTGCAAGATTGGCAGTGTAGTCTGCCCGTTTCGGATTCCCTGAGGTTTTATGCCGCAGCCAAGGAGACATGGGGGAAAGAAATCTATTTTAAGGCGGGAATTCCTTTAGACCGAATTCAACTGATAATTAGCCTGAGGGCAGATTGTTTACCGGTAGGATTAAGAAGATAATATTTGGGTAAGGTTAGAG
Source organism: Branchinecta sandiegonensis (assembly GCA_030848855.1). Lineage (NCBI taxonomy): Eukaryota > Metazoa > Arthropoda > Branchiopoda > Anostraca > Branchinectidae > Branchinecta > Branchinecta sandiegonensis. The sequence goes on along the minus strand of JAUPMV010000002.1, from coordinate 25,415,452 downwards.
TGCTTGGTGGTCCTTACTTCTGTCCGATGGGTAAAATGAATGAATTTATTTTCCATTTAATGGGTGAGTGTCAGGAGTTAAAAGACCTGAGGAATGAAACATTTGGGGGAAATCGTTTGGGGGGAGGAAAGGTTTAAACACATTTTGAAAAGTAGAAGTTTTAGAGATATTAGAAATTTGGGAAGCTAAGAAGTGAAAACGCATTACATCATGACGAATTTACGACAAAAAAACGGCCTACCTTATAGTTGCTTTATTAAACTCTCAGAGATTGGTCATACTGGGCTCAAAAAGCCGCCTATTCGACAAACAACTGGGAATCCCTAGGGGACGTGAGATTTGATGGGCTTTGTGGCAGCTTGGGGATAATGAGCGGGCTGCAATTAGGGTTCCTGTAACATAATTATACACGCTGTTTTGTTCTAACTGATCTCCTGAGTTTAAAACGACAACGTTCAGAATTAGTTGTATCTAGTTGTATCTTGAAATGAGCACAGTGTGACCACGCTCTCAGGCTGTTGTCCCTCTGGCCAAATACACCTTATTCCCGTTACCCCCGAACAAGCCTTCGCGGATAGATTGTCAACTATCCAGACCACTCCTGTTTCCGCTATTTCCAACTGATGACCCAGGTTTGCTAATAATCGTGTTGCAACACCTGATCTAATCTGGCCTACCAATTCTCCCGGATGTTTCAATTTTGCAGCACTAGGAACTTTTCCAATCTCCTATGGTTTTTGTTGCAACACTTTCATTACTTCGAATTCGTTCGCCTCAGTCAAGCCTAAGACGAATATCTGTTAAACCTCTCCCTAACGTGAAAAGTTTAACTGTAACGTCCTCGTCGGTTACGACAACGCTGAAATGTAAAGACAGGCATAGGCGTAATTTACAGGTTGAAGCGACACGACCTGACACAAACGCTGGCGTCGTAACGGCAAGCAGCAGAACCAACGACTGACAGTGCGTGCTCCAGGTGTGTGTCCTTAAAAACGAGCGACACGACCTGACAAATTCTGAATACCCCCCTCATAAAATTCCTCTCGAATTAGTTCTTTTTTGGCCGGTGCGCTATCGTAAAGAAAACAATGCACGTTACTTCTTGGTGTACTTTTATCCAGTTTGTTTTGCTATTTTCAATTCCTCTTAAGCCATGTTTAAAATTGTTTAAAATGACTCTTCCCCTCTTTTTGCTTTATCCAACTCTGTTCTGTCAAGCGTCATCAAGTTTGTCATTTCTGGCTTCCGACTTCAGTGCCGAGTGCTGGCTGACTTTTCAACGGTGCTAATGCGCGACTCGGTATGAAGCGAAAGCCTAATCGCTTATTCACCCGTCACATAACTTATCCCCCGATCTCACGTGTGATAGTTATTGTTCCTCTAGCGCGTCTTGCGGCAATTCGTCATCGGATTTTATGAAGGACGTATTAAAAAGGTAGGTACGACAAATATCTACCAAGCGGGATCGAGGTTGATATTTTAAATGGCTGTCGAGATTTTTATTCCGGTGTCATCCGAGATAGAGGGAAGTTAACTTTTACAATGTTCAAACAGAACCGCTAAGTCTGCGTTTCACTCGGCGGTAATCTGTCATTTCTTTTTAGAGTAATTTCCAGCTTTGAATTTTGTCGAACAAAGACAAAATTTTGTCGAGGTGGATATTACTCTAATATCCTCCTCTCCGAGATATTAAGGCTGGAATGATTTTTCTATTTTCCAGCAGTATATCATGCCACGGGTTAATCCGACCAATCACGTTACAGAGATGCGTAGTTACCACGCTTACTACGCTCCCGAGCATGGTAAGCAAATAGTTACTATTAGTTAGTATTTCGAGAAGGATGAAACGGTCAGCGTGGTAACTTTAAACGATGAGGAACACGCTCATTATGACAATTTTTTATTTTTCTAGAGGTGAGTATTGCTTTTTAATCCACCTCGACAAAATGTTTGTCTTTGTTAGACAAAATTCTAAAAAGGTACTCCAAACAAGCTTGAGATGAATGAGAAATTACCGCAGACTAGAAGGAAACACACGATTTATTCTGTTCAAAAAAATTATAACAGTTGACCTTTAATTCAGAATTTAGCGCTGCCCGATCAAAAATGTATCTCAAAATTGTAGTATGAAATTTTACGAAAAAGTAGCATGCAGTACTAATTGATGGTACTCCATACTTCTACTTCAAGGCTACGGCGGTTCTGCATGCTACTATTAGCAAGACTGGATGCTAGACTATAGCAAGATAGGATGCTACTGGATACTACTGCTTAAGACTGGCCCAGTCTGAGGCACATTAAATGATAGTATTCTTTACATATGATATGATATGATATTTATTACACTAAAAGCCCAAGGGCCATGGCAATACAATCAGAAAAAAACAAACAAAATTGACGAACTTATTTCTAGCCACTACTAGAACTACAAAAAATGTTCTCTGTGCATCATTGACAGCTTGAGGAATCTACCCACTTTCTTTATAGTAGCATAACACTCGCTCTTAAACATTTGCTCCATCCATTCCTGATCACACTCATTTACTCCAAATATTATCAATACATGCAACTTTTTCGTACAAGTATCATACAACTATGCGGGCTATAAATTTTTCATCGGGTTTCGCTCCTATCAATTAAGGACGGTATTTGACAAGTCTAGATATTTAACAGATTTAATTTACTGTATCAACATAAATAAATATGGCACAATTTTGTGAAAGCAAACAACAACGTACGACAACAAAAAGCTCCGATGATCAATAGACGCAGAAGTGATACGTAAGCAAATCTTAACAAAATAGTTATGAGAAGGGATTATAAAACTAATCTTGAAGAACTTGGTAAAATGACTAAAGGAACCGCGAAAAAATAAACTATAAAATCGAACACTATAAATAATGAATCCTACGACAATTAGCAAAATCTCTACATATATCACACCGAAATTTGTCTTTTAACACTATTTCCCTTCTGCTAGTAACTTCGGAAATACGCGACTGAACTTCATTTTTGCGATTCGTTTGCTTGTCGCAATACTTGGTAGCAGGTCTGGCAGACTCTAACAGGGCGACGAATCCGAAGACGTGTTATCTCAGATTCGAATCGGCTGCACCTATAATAAAACAATGAAAATCAAAATGAAACGGTCAAGCGCTGAAACGCCATATCCGGTGTTATGAAGCTCCACTTCTACTCACCGGATATCTTTTAGCTTCTGCATACATCTATTATAGGAGTCAATATAGTTGCATTTTTGCAGATACAATGGTATCTGTTACCACGGTAACTGGATCTGCAATTAGTCGTTTTCGCAGTTACCGTGGTATCTGATACACGGTTGCTGTGCAAAAACGACAATTGCCGAAATTGCGCTTTTCGAAGTCATCCCAAAAGAAAAACTGATATTTAGTCACATCGTAAGTGCCAAACTTCTTTCCCGCCAATTTGACAAAAAATGATGAAAGTGAGATGACATTTTCATATACATTCATATATCAGTTACCATGGTCGGACCGTGGTATCTGAATATCTGAATATCAGATACCACAATAACTGGCCAGATACCACGAGAATTGCAAAAACGACTTTAGACCATGGTATCTGTAAAAACGCAACTAGTGCTTCAGCCACTGCGGTAAAACCACCATGACTTAAAGGCGGTCTCAGAACACGGTGTTTCCGCTCAAAACCAACATTAAACTCTATTTCCTGACACCTGTAACTTTTCCTTCCTCCGAAGTATCACAGTATTACGCCAAAACCGCGAGTATATACACTTCGTTCAGCTGTTGATTGCAGAGTCTCTGCTACTGTGGTATCAGATACCGGGATAAACGCAAACACGACTGTAGACCGCAGTATCAGATATCATGGTATCTGCAAAAATGCAACTAGTGCTTCAGCCACTGCGGTAAGAACACCATGCCTTAAATGCGGTCTCAAAACACGGTGTTTCCGCTCAAAACCAACATTAAACTCTATTTCCTGACACCTGTAACTTTTCCTTCCTCCGAAGTATCACAATATTACGCCAAAACCGCGAGTATATTCACTTCCTTCAGCTGTTGATTGCAGAGTCTGTGATACCGTGGTATCAGATACCACGATAACCGCAAACACGACTGTAGACCGCAGTATCAGATATCATGGTATCTGCAAAAACGCAACTAGTGCTTCAGCCACTGCGGTAAGACCACCATGCCTTAAAGGCGGTCTCAAAACACGGTGTTTCCGCTCAAAACCAACATTATACTCTATTTCCTGACAGCTGTAACTTTTCCTTCCACCGAAGTATCACAATATTACGCCAAAACCGCGAGTATATTCAATTCCTTCAGCTGCTGATTGCAGAGTCTCTAACCCCTTGCCCCATCACTTATCACCAGGGCAAAATAACACTAGGGAGTAGCGCCTAGACCTATGCTTCCCATGCTTTTGCAAACCCGATAAAAATGCTTTACTTCGTTTGTCCGTTATCCACAGATAACTTTTTTCGACCAGGTATGTAATGCATATCCTCCTATGACCCACGGTCAGTTATTTTACGATAATCTTCACACAGAAAGTTAGCGGTAGATATGAGATATGAGAGGATGATATAAGTCATATCAGCCTCCAGAGAGTATGTTGTAAGTCATATCAGCCTCCAGAGAGGATGTTATAAGTCATATCAGCCTCCGGAGAGGATGATATAACTCATATCAGCCTCCAGAGATGATTTCTGTTCGAAAAAGTTATAACAGTTAACACACCTCCATCTCGGTTGATATCAGAATAACAACCTCGACGGCCCTTTAAAAATATCAACCTCGCCTTCGGCTCGGTAGATATTATTCATAACCTACCTCGCCTTCGGCTCGGATAGGTTATTTTCAATGACCGTCTCGGTGTTATTTTCCGATACCAACCTCGATGTCTGAAGTTAACCTTTAACAACCGATTCCATCGGATGAACTTATTGTTTCGGATTTGTACTACCTCTATATATATGCTTGTCCTTCTACATTTACCAACTACAAATGTAAGCCATTGCTGAGAACTAAAATACAAATGTCTGATTCCTTGCAAGGCATATCTTAACATCATCTTCTCATTGCCAGGACACACTGGGTATGCAGATATGCAGGCCTTTGTTGAAATTCAAATTCTCCGCCTCGTGACGAATTTTCGTTTTTAGAGCAAGCAGCGCACATTCTGAATGTTATTACTAGAGCACTGGACGAAAAAAAAATGAAAAACCCCTTAGATGAGTCAAAATATTTCAGTGTATTCAACTACCAGATGCAAAAATCAGATGCCTTTTCAGTTAAACTTTAAAGGACCTGTGTTACTTATAGTACAAATTCAACCTACTTCCGCAACTGCCCCATCCATACGTCCACCGGAAACCCGATTTTTAGACGACACATTCCAACCCTTCTCACTTGCCGGGTTTTGCTACCTTAAGCCCATATCATGCTGTCTACGGTGGCTTACGAGAGGTTTTTCCATCAGAAAAAACGGTTATGTAAATTTTTACGTGTTATCACTAGAAGTCAACGAGCCTGGACAAAGGCTTAAAACAGTCAAAACCGTGGACTATATGTTGAAAGCAAATCCTAGTCTTAAAGTATACAAAATATTCTAAAATACAGGAATTTAAAGAGTGAATAGTGCTGGGATAGGACAATCTAGTTACCCATTCACTAAAGTTGGATTGAAGACCTGCTGAAAATGCATTACTTCGTTGTTCCGCTACTCACGAAGAATCGATTTTCAAATAGTGGAATTTCTGTGTGATTTGTGGTACCTCAATGCGCTTGTATTTTTGTTGAATGCCTTACGAGATAGATTTATGATTTTTTTTGTTCAGGCACTAAGCAATCTTCACCAATCTCACCACTGCCCACTGGAAAGCCGCGTTTGTGTTGAGATTAAAATTTCCCGCATCATAGTAGAATTTTCGTTACAGGGACGGCCAGAGATATTCTGAACCTCATAACCAGAGCAAATAGTGGAGAATGAAAAAAAAAAACCTTTGCAGAATCCAAATAATTCAGTGTATTCAATTGAATGACTCAAACATAAGTTGGCTTTTCAGTTCAACTTCAAAGGACCTGTGTTACTTATAGTACTGATTCGACCTACTTCCGCAATTGCCCTATCCATACTTCCACCGGAAACCCGATTTTTAGACAATTTTCCACCGGAAACCCGATTTTTAGACGATACATTCTAACCCCTCAAACAAAACCTCACTGATTTTCTCACTTGCCGGGTTTTGCTACCTTCGACGCATATCATGCTGTCGACGGTGGTTTACGAGAGGTTTTTCCATCAGAAAAGCCGGTTGTGTAAATCTTTCCGTGCTATTGCTAGAAGTCAACGGGCCAAGAAAAAGGCTTAAAACAGTCAAAACCGTGGACAATATGTTGAAAGCAGATCCTAGTCTTAAAGTATACAAAATATTCTAAAATGCTGGAATTTAAAGAGTAAAGTGCGAGGGGTACTTCAAAGTTTAACCGAAAAGGGCTGGGATAGGACAACCTAGTTACCCATGAATAAAGTTGGCTTGAAGACCTGCTGAAAATGCGTCACTTCATTGTTCCGCTACTCACAAAGGATCGGTTTTCAGATAGTGGAATTTTCGTGTGATTTGTGGTACCTCAATGCGCTTGTATTTTTGTAGTATGCCTTACGAGAAAGATTTATGATTTTTTTTTTGTTCAGGCACTAAGTAATCTTCACGAATCTCACCACTGCCCACTGAAAAGCCGCGTTTGTGTTGAGATTAAAGTTTCCCGCATCATAGTAGAATTTTCGTTGTGGGGACGGCCTGAGATAGTTTGAACGTCATAACTAGAGTAGATAGTGAAAAGTAAAAAAATCCCTTTGCAGAATCCAAATAATTCAGTGTATTCAATTGAATGACACAAAAATAAGTTGGCTTATCAGTCAAACTTTAACAGCAAAAACTTACTTGGAGCAGAAGACGTGACCACAATTGCGACAATGGTGTTTGCGTTCTGTGAGGCTGAAGCGGATAGTACAAGCCCTGCAGCTCTCTGCTCCTTCGTCTTTTAGCCAATAATCAGCCATGGACTTTCCAGGAACGTCTGCCACGGACCAGGAATAGATTCGACCCCTGGCGTCGCCCACAAATATGCTTCGATGATCCCTACAAATCCAAATCGATCAGTAAATGGACGAGAAATGAAAAGACGTTACAGCGAAGAAAAAAAGGTTTCGATGGGATCCCACAGGGGAATATTGTAGGACTAACAGGTCTTAGATATTTCCTGTCTTAGGGCTAGATCCCGCAGTTATTTAATTTATCCTTAACCAACCACTTGACCAAACCCATTTGGTTTGTGTCTTTAATTTCCAGTCTAGCCTAGATTACGATGGAAACAAAGCAGATACAGCGTTTCAGTGTGTCAGCTTACCGCACTATCGACACTCTAAACAGCTAGATAAAGCAATTACAAGATCGAGCTACCGAACTTTCTGATTTTGCCGGATTCCGGCAAAATATCGGCCCGGCTGGAAAAGCAAGTAAAGTATCCTTACCCAGAGTGTTTTCTTACCCCTATTTCGACACTAATCGATTTCAGTCAAAACTTTTACGTGAACGATTCTTCCGGTTTTGGCCGGATTCCGCACGAAGTACTTGTCCAATGTTCTGCCGAATCCAGCTTAGGCCGGATTCCGGGCGAACTACTTGTCCGGCGAGAAAATAAAGTTCAAGAACGAATTCAGCATGTCTCCTTACCCCTTAATCAACTATCTGATTAGCTTCTAAGAACATTTTTCGCCCCTTAATTTAAACCCCCCACCCCTAAATATACAGATATGGAGCCCATCTACGAACTTGACATGTACTTTCAAACAAGTATCCTCACACAGCAGAATCTAATCTTCACAGCAGAATCTAAAACTCCTTTCAAAAATGAAAATAACCCAATGTCACCTACTACGAGTTTATACTTCTTTCGTTAGACCCACTCTGGAATAAGAAAGTGCCTGTTTGGCACTTTTCATTATTGCAGGAATAAAGAGATAAACTGGAAAGAATACAAAAGCGGGCTCTGGTTATTATTCACAGTGGACCGAAGCTTCCATACTCCTACCTTTTAAAACACTCTAACCTCAAAACACTGCAGGAGCGCAGAAAATAGCTAAGCACTGACTTCGGTTCAGCCATGGTATCTCATCCTCTCCACTCCCAAATCCCCCTTCAAACGAGGATCCTCACCAGGGGCGTAATTTCGTCAAAACCCTGGGGGGGGGGGGGGGGCAAAGTTGGAGCCGATTTTCCCAAGTCAAGTGAAAATGAGCAGTTTTATTTCAAGAAGAGAAACGTCATAAAAAAAAAGAAACAAAGATATTTTACCATGCATATATGCAGACCGTATGCATATCGCTATAAATGTTTCAAGGCTTCCGTATTCCAATCTTACCATAAAGACAAAGGTATACTAAAGAAAACCGATCTGTTTCTGTGAATGCTTGAACTCTGTAGGCCTATCTTAGTTTCGACGAGAGTTTCGTAGACGCTAAATTTCAGCTGGGGGGGGGGGGGGGGGCAGTTGCCCCCCCCCCCCTGCCCCATAGCAAATTACGCCCCTGATCCTCACACCAAGGTATCTCAACCCCTTCGAGAGTTATCGTGCTGACACACGGACAAATACACAGATAATTTTTAAGTTAAAAGTTTTGGGATCCCAAAAAGCTTTCTTGCAAAATGTCCTCTGTTACCCAAAGCAGCCTAATCATTCAAATTCTGCCCGGGTACCATGCGTTCACTATCGTTAAAATATTCGCTGAAGCGCAGAGCGAGATTGCCAATGTCACTACGTGACGCTCATCGTTTAGCTTGCCGTGGAAATACCCTACACTGTAAAAAGTCTCTCCTTTATCGGACTTTGCGTCACCGATTCCGGAATTCCGAGAGTTATGATCCGATTCAGGATTATAACCCTCCGAAACCGGTGACGCACAACTACTTAAGTCCGATAAAGGAGAGACTTTTTACAGTGTACTTATAGAGAAGGTATTTCGGAACAAAGACATCAGCAGTGGAAAGACGGGAAACTTCCGTTAGTAGCAACAATCCCGAAGCCGTTTCGCGGCTGTTTTTTTCGTTGATATTTCCAACGATCGTTTTACAAATCCTCATCAAACAAACAATAGTTGCGTTTTTTATCGAAGTTTGAAGTTACCTTCAAACTCAAGGGTCTCTACTTAAACACAGTTTTTGGTCGCCCGTCACAGTTCCTTTGTCCTTCAAACTCCGACCGTCGAACTTCGTAAGCTAGCAAGTTCGAAGTTTGCTTGAAATGTTGAAGAACCGGCGACCGGGCAAGGATCGTCGGAGTCGAAAAACACTAACTAAGCGAACTGTGAACTTGGACGGCGTCTGAAAATGGAAATTAAGCAACCGGCTACGATAACGGCGAACAAAACTTCGATAAAAAAAAAACGCAACTAATAAATGCTGTATGAGTTTGTTGGTTTTCGCTCACGTTCATCATTTAGCGTTTGAAGTTCGGAGAAAAACCAAACGCCAGGTGGCGGGCCACTCGATTCTCCACGACGCGCTTTTAACGGAACTTCCTGTCTTCCTGCTACTAAGGCCTTCGGATCCCACAGGACAAAAAAAAAAGCGAAATTGACATACCTACCGAGTGAAACGAAAGCCAAAGGGAGAAGTTACAGCGTGTTCCATCCTACTTACCGTAGTTACCACGCATGACGTCACAAATTCTGCCTTTTCGTCGTCAAGGCTAGAACGATTTTTCTATTTTCCAGCGGAATATCATGCCACGGGCGAATCCGACCAATCACGTGACAGAGATTCGTGGTTACTACGCTTACCACGCTCCCGAGCGTGGTAAGCAAATAGTTACTATTAGTTACTATTTCGAGAAGGCTGGAACGGTCAGCGTAGTAACTTTTCGTGAGGTTGGAACGGATTAAGTAACTAATAGTTACTATTGGTACGAGGGTGGAACACGCTCAATGTGACAAATAAGAAGTGACTCCGTCATGGCGAGTCACAAGCCCCGTTATCGGGGATAGGCTTTCTAACTGACGAGAAAAAAGTTCAAGCAACTGAATCGTCGACATTAGGCTCGGACAGAGATGGGCGAATCCGATCATGAAAGGATTCAAATCCGAATCCGAATTCAGGGCTAGGTACGAATGGTACGTCCACCATTTCGTGCTAAGGATTCGAATCTGGAATCGAATCCGGATTCGAATCCTACCTCAACAAAAATCAAATCATGTACATAGTTAATATTTTAAAAATCAGAGGTGACAAAAACCACTGGTAGGTAATCAGATAACGTAACAGATTACTGAGGATGGCTGGTCGTGGAGACCAAAAAGTTGGACTGCCTAAGCACACTGTGTAAAAACTTGGAAAACGGAAACTGGAAGGATGTAGACTAGAACTTTTAGCGGATTGTAAGATTGAGGGTTCGAAATCCGATTCCGAATCCAACCTGACAAGGAGAAGATTCGAATCTGCCAAAGGAAGAATCCTGGATTCGGAATCGCCCATCTCTGGCGGCACAGATTCGTGATGAAATGGAGAGGCTTCGTCGACGCCTTGTGCGCTCTCGATGACCCAGGACTACCTAAAGACAAAGTAAGGAAATGAAAGTCTAACAACGCCGTTGGGACTACTCTAAAAAAAACTGGACGTACTTTGAGACTTGCAAAGCTGTAATCGAAGCTGGGAATGCGTTGTCGGGTCGGTCGAATGCTGTGTGCATTGTGAGCTTGCTAGAGAATACCAGCTGCCTCTGCCATTTGAAACCTGAAAAATAAACCAAATTAAGCTGCGTAAGAAGTAGTACATTCGAGGTATGCTTAGGGCGCTGGTTAAAGCACCCATAACATCATTTACAAAATTTTTAAGCTGGATAATTTCAAAATAAAGTTGAAAACAAACGAACTCTGAAAAATCCTGATGTTATTATTATTTGTTCATCCAGAATGGCTGAACTGAATTGTTATACGTAAATCAAGAGGAAACTCTTACTAGACCTATCAAACGCTTAAATGTCGTTAGCGATTGTATTAACAATAAAACCGAGATATAAACATTGGTCTCCGCAACAATATTTTTCCAGATTCACAGTAAATCCTAGACCACACTTACCAAGAACTAAATCAGAAGATTTTCCAACTCTCACGCCTAAGCTCTCCAAAACAGAAAGTTACAATGGAAAAAGCTTTGAACTTTCGTGATGCTTCGTGCGTTTTATTGGACGAAGAGTTTCCGTCTTTACTGTGAAAGTCGTCTTGAAAACAAATTATTGGGTGCAGAACTTTCTGACTGGACGCAAGCAGAGAGTCCGTGTCTTCGGGACAGTAGGTGAGGACATCTTGTCACCGGAAGTCGCGGTACTTAGTGGAGTCCCGCAAGGGACGGTACTAGGACCAACCCTCTTACAATATATACATCAACGACGCCCATCAGCTACTGAAGGCCCCCTTGCCACAATCCGCAGATGACTTGAAGCTAATTGCCATTGCCTTTACGAACACCCTTCAAGGGGATCTCAAGCAGAGCAAATAACACTAAGAGTAGCGCCAAGACCTGTGCTTTCCATGCTTTCCAAACGGGCCATACTCTTAGCGCCGCCCACTACGCTTGCGGCATTTAAAGCGAGACAAACTTGCGAGTTTAGAAATTGCTAGTAAAGCCAAAGGTGCGGCCTGCACACAGCATGGAAACAATGGATGCTGTATCATTTTTGTGCTATTTTCAGAATATGAAGTTATCGGAGCCAGCTCCGGTGAACGACTGAATGAGTTTCAGTAGGGACGTTCTCTATCGCTAGTGGTGCTAGTGTCGCTGCTACTAGAGTGTTTGTCAGTTTTGCCAAGTCTTGGCGCTACTTCCTAGTGTTATTTTGCTCTAATCTCAAGACTCTAAATGACTGGTCAAATGAATGGAAACTGGAGTTCAACTCAGACAAATATCGTGTCCTCCACTTCAGACATAATAATCCAAAGCGACAGTACCAGATGAGAAGACATGGATCAAGCATCCCAGTCCTGTCCGGTCCACCTCAGAAGAGCGGGACCTCGGAGTTATCGTTGACAACAAATTAAAATTCCACTCTCACACCAAAAAGGTAGTGGCGAGCGCAAATCAGACCCTAGGGATGATCAAACACTCAACTGCATCCCGCAAACCAACTGTCATGCTGAAGCTTATTGGTCAGGCCAACGTTGGAGAGGGTAACGCCTTCGCCTCACCCTCCTACAAACAGGACAAGAAACTGATGGAAGGCGTCCAGAGGGGAACAACTAAATCCATTTGTGCCCTGAGAGCACTAACCTATTATTATTATTATTATTATTCATTTGAATCCTTCAAAACTGAAGAGTAGTGTATAAAAAGGAACAATAGCATGTCAATAAAACTCACACACACTTATATACTAATAAAAAGCTGACGACTGTTAAAGATAAATTAGCGTACTAAACCTATAACGAAATACAATGGAAAAACAAAGTTCAAAATAAACAAACTAATCAGGGCGCTTTTTTGTGAAAAAAGGAAAAAGGTTGTGGCGAAGAAGAATGTTGTCAGCCTTTTTATGACAGTTTTGGTTTTTACTCTTTAAAGTTTCCAAAGGATTCTGCACTTTAAAATTAAAAGTTAGGAAAGAGTTACTCGCAGAAATAGGGAAACCAAGAAGGAATTTAGAGCGACTGCGACTGCAGAAACTGAAGATCCCGACACTTACTTACCGGAGGAAGAGAGGGGACATGCTACTAGTCTTCAAACTTCTCGGTTCTAATCGTCTCCCCTCGCTCTTCGCCCCTGACAACCACTCACTGACCAGGGGCCACTCCCGGAAGCTGTCTCCGTGAAGCACCTCTCGTGTTCGCCAGCAGTTCTTCAGCAACCGAGCTGTTCCTCTGTAGGACAGCCTGTCTGAATCAACTGTCACCAGCGAAACACATGAGAATTTCAAAGAGCGACTCGACGAGGACTGGCGTGGGCAGCCGTGGAGAGACAGAGGAAAATAACATTAAGGAGTAGCGCCGAGACCAATGCTTTCCATGCTTTGCAAACGGCCCATCTCGATGAAAAGTTTATCTCAAAATAGTACTATGAAGTAGTACGAAAAAGTTGCATGCAGTACTAACGATGCTACTACATGCTTCTACTTCAAGTCTACCGTGTTACTGCATACTACTATATAAATAAGAAACTACTATATAAATAAACCCGAAGTTGAACCAGAGGATTGACAGCCTGACGAGGACCCTTGCCAAAAAGGGCCGAAATATCGCTGATGAAGAATCGTAGCTGACGTACCCGTTGTAAATATTGTCTGAATATACTACTATATGCTACTATTAGCAAGACTGGATGCTTCTATGGCAAGACAGGATGCTACTGGATACTACTACATAAGATTGGACCAGTCTGAGGCACATTAAATGATAGTATTCTTTGCTATTACATAGTATTACATGGAACGTTTTCGTACTACTACCATACTACTACGAAGGCTACAAATTTTTCATCGGGATATTCGTAGCGACGCCTCGTGCGCCCCAGAAGCAGTAACCAGGAAATAGCACCATCATCGTCTGCAAGCTATTCATCGGGATACAGCATCCTTATTGCTTGCAAGTACAACTTGAGGTAATCGTAAAAAACCCTACCTTCCCGCAAAGCATTCTTCGGTTCTTTCGTCTTCGGCTTGGCTTCCTCTTTCGAACTGGTCGCCGGTTCTGTCGTCGCTGAGACATCGCCTCTTCCCGAGCCGACAACGACGAACGGTTCGCCGAGACTGCTAACACTCTTGCTTGATTTCAAGGGTTTGGGTTTTTCAATAGGGTCTTCGTCCGAATCATCACTAAAGTCAGTGTGGCGGGATAGGATGTTGCCCTCACTCTTGCACAGCTTAGCTCTCATGGATGGGCTGAATTTTCGGTCGCGCAGGACAGCCTGTGGAAGGGAAGTGGTAAGCCAATGCAGAGTTTCTCTCGCCTTGCTGGAGCTTGTTATAGTTTTCCACAAAAACATGGAAAATAGGAGAAGAGGTACAAAACCAGGATAACTTTTATTTTACTTTTGAGAGCTTTTTATTTTTATTTCTTGTTTTTATTTGAGAACTTTTTATTTTTCTATAGCTTCATCTGTTGACTTAAAGGACCCCTGTTGCTTACTCTGCCTTTTTTAATATACTTAGCTCCCATGTGGAATTATAAGCTTCTAAAATCCCGACCTTTCTCCACTGTTTCGTTTCGTAACGACGAATTTTTAGCGCTCTTTTGGCCCTGCCGAGTTTCCCGTCACCAAACGAAAAGTTTGCCAGAATCTTCATTGTCCGCTGACAACTCTTTCGGACATGAGGATGTGATAGTCTTCTGCTTATTACTTCTCTTATTTGCTTAGTTTTCCCAATTTTTAACCAAGGCACATTTAGTTTTCAATCTTTTGCGCCCAGCCGCCGCGTCGGAGAGCAGGAAGGCTGGATGTAACCGACAGGCGCTAAAGCTACGGTTACACGGAGGGTATTTACCCGTACTCCGTGGGTATTTTTCCCCGCAACAGCAACAAATCCCCGGGTATTTTGGACTTCAATTTTGCGAACTTTTTACCCGGGTATTTGTTTGTCGCTGGGTATACTTCGACGTCAGCAACAACAAAATCGGATTTTCGAGCAATAATTATGATAATTTCCAATATTTACATATACGAATTGATCCAAATGGACACATTTTAGTGTCCATTGTCGAGAGATATCCTGAGCTTTACAACCTTGGAATTTATTGCCACACGACAGTACCCTCCCTTGAAAAATACCCGGTTACCGTGTGAACACTTTCCCCTCTCGTCTCCGGGGAAAAATACCCACCGTGTAAATGATCCTTAACAAGAGAATCGCTGGTTTCAGGTGGAAAGTAATGGTATTTTCGAGAACATCTTTTTCTGATCCATTTTATAGGGAAAAGATCATTTCTAGTAAGAGTTGTGCTTTAAGTAAGTACGCTATTTGGCATTGTGGCACGATTTGTGCTCATGTTTTAAATCAATCAATCAATCAATCAGAACTGGGTTAATACCCTCTATAGGCGTATTCTCGCCGTTCCCCGAGAACTCCTTGGGGAATCGAAGGGAACGTCGAGAATAGAGGGAGTCATTCCACGAGGACTCCGCCTAGGAAAACAGCGAGAACATGGGGAATGCTTCCAAGATGGATTTTGTTCGAAAAAAAAAATATGCAGTTGAAGAAATTAGTCTGGATCCACTTTATTTTTGGTTTTGTTTATTATAATTATTTTTAATTAATTTTACATTGCACCAACACCAGCAAAAATTGGTTCCCCTCCGAATCTGAAAGGGAATCCTTTTTAATGATGGTGATGATAATCGGAGCATTCCCCGTCCGTGGGAACTCGCGAGAATACGGGGAGTGAGTCCCCGGGACAAACAAAAACGCGGGGACTCCTCAAGTGGAGTCCTCGGGGAACGGCGAGAATACGCCTCAATTTGATTTTGTAAAAAATAGAACCTTGAAACCTTACCAAGGGTTTTCTAAAAATACAGCGAGCACACTTGGATACACGCTTTACAGCTGGAACGAAAACATAGTATGTCAAATATACTTAAAAGTTTTGAAAACCTTAAGAGGTTTGGACTGAGTGCCAAAGTCATGGCCCAGTGCTTCATGGTCTACACATTGGCCACTGCTCGAATTCTGCTGCCCCGTATGGCACCCAGGGCTGAACCAGGAGCAAACCGATCGGCTGGAAACCCTTCAAGAAAGGGCATTACAAATTATTTTGGCGGATAACTACAAATCCCATCAACAGGCACTGGAAGAATTAGGGATGAAAACCCTTGCATCGCGTCGACACGGAAATGCACCGCGAGATCCTGCCACCCTAAGATGAAAAAATAATGGATGCTCGCCCAACAAGGAGTATCTCAAGGACAGCTAAGAAAGCTCAGCTAATGAACCCGCCCGCTCATAGCAATTAACGCTATTTGAACTCATTTGTGCCTTATTCTATCCGCAATTTTAATGTGAATTAACCAAATTGTAATTTGACAATCCCGTGCATTCTGTATTATCAGAATCTTGGGAATACATGAATTGTAATTGTGTAGAACAAGCGACCGATGGATGAATTAGTATCGACCTCGTGGCTCCGACTTTGACCTCTTTATATTTTGATTTTGTAAAAAATAGAACCTTGAAACCTTACCAAGGGTTTTTCTAAAAATACAGCGAGCATACTCGGGAAAAAATAGTAAGTGTGATAATGATAAACCCGTGGATTGACCAGTCAGTTAAAAATTTGATTAAGCTGAAATGCCAGTTGTTTCGAGATGGTTTCACTGATCAGGCAAAACAACTCCGTAACAAAATTGTTACCATAGTGAGACAAAGACGCAAAGAATACCGGAAATCTGTTGTAAATTCTCTTTTTGGATCTGTTCTTACTTCAAAGAAATTTCATGAGAAGCTGCAAAATCTTAGCGGGAAGCAGAGGCCCACCGTGAACCTTTGCGATGATCTGGGTGACCCTGTTTCCGTTGACCAAATGAACAAATTCTTTACCGGTATTTGCAATTCGTTACCGCCCTTGAGTGATAAGCCCCTTAAGCCTAGTATTACTGATATACCGATCATTACTCCTGCTATGGTTGCGGAAAAAATTCTACGATTGAACCCGAACTGTTCTCACGTTAACAATGAGATTCCAATTCGGTTACTGATACAATGCGCATTTCTAATCTCTAAACCCATCGCAGCAGTATTTAATCAATGTCTTCTTCAATGTATATTTCCTAAGTGTTTCAAAATTGCTGAAGTTACTCCAGTACCGAAAAAAAATAATCCCTCTAGCCTTGATGATATGCAACCTATATGAAGACTTCGGCATTGGCTCTTTCTGAAGTATGTGACAATTTTGACCCCAATCAGTTTGGTTTTAGGCAAGGTATAAGCACCTCGCATTACTTGGTTAGCCTGGTTCATGACATACTAGCTGCTCTTGAGGAAGATGATTCGTTTATTGACCTAATCCTCGCTGACCAAAAAAAGCTTTCGATCTCCTGGATCACGCGGTTGCTTTGGACGCCATTTCTGAAATGGGTGCAAGTCAGTTTTCTCAGTGTATGATTGCCAGTTTTCTCTCAGACCGGAGCCAAGTTGTTCCCTCTCCGCAGTTGAAACAATAACTTGCGGTACCCCCCAAGGTACTATGTTGGGTCCTCTGATTTTTATTTGTTCTGTTAATAATGTTGCTAAAGATTTCCTTCATAGGTACAAATTTGCAGATGATCTCTCCCTTCTCGTTATTTCTAAGCTTTCTTTCACACTTCCGAACAGTTCAAATCCGGTGCAAGACTCCATCACTTCCCTTAAAACTGTCAAGCAAGAAAACGCAAATTAATGATAGTAAGTCTTCGGTTATGCGGTTTAGCAGGCTCAGAAGAGAAACTGCTGAATATCCATCGTCATTCAGGCAGTGTAAGTCCGTTAAATTGCTTGGGATAATAATCGATGACGATCTGAAATGGAATTCTCATGTTGACAATATTATCCGTAAAACCAACTTTTTAATTAAATCCCTCTGCACCCTTAAATCTTTCGGTTTGGATACTAAATGCCTCCTCTGTTATTTTAACTTATATCCGTCCTCATGCAGAATATGCTTCACCGGTTTGGCATTCATCTCTTTCTGCAGACCTCTCTGATCTCTTGGAACATGTCCAAAAGAGAGCAGTGAGAATCACTCTGGGTGATCATAATATTTCATATGAAGAGGCTCTCATTAAACTTGACGTTCCTAAATTAACTGAACATAGAAATACTCTTTCAAACAAATTTGGAGCTAAGATAATGTGTTGTACCCAGATAGCTCATCTATTCCCCCCTCCCCTCCCGTCTTCCGTGCGTCGGTCCGCGAGGAATACTGGCAATCAGTTTTCTCCATATCCCGCTAATTCTTCTGCCTAATTTTTACGTAGTTTCATCGCATAATTTATTTCTGGTCATATCTTGTAAGTGTATTAGTTAATTTATTTCGTGTTTGTGTATTTCGTAAATTCTTCTAGCTTTTAGCTATTTGGATTAAACTTGACTGATTGATTGATTGATACACGCTTTGCAGCTGGAACGAAAACGATAGTATGTCACATGTACTTTAAAGTGAAAGATTTTAAAGGACCCGTCGTACCTTGATACTAATTCTTTCCATCATTCTCTTTCCCGAGGTTCATAAGTACATACCATCTCCCCTATTGGTATTATACTAAATTTTGCTCTTATCTGTCTTCGCCTGCTTAACGAGGGGCGTTTCACGCTCTTTCAATACATTTACTGAATAGTAGATATTATAATTGTTGATATTATTTAGTTTTTAGCTTGGTGTTAACTTGACCAAATTATGATGTTTACTTATAGATGCTTGATTAGTTGACATATTACGTATGATGAAAGGTTTTACTTCGATTTTTATCGAGAGACACATGAACATTGACCAAATGAATAACACTAGTTATGGTTGTTTTCAATTGTTGAGTTATGTGATGAGGATGTACATGACGAAAAAATTCAATGTTCGGCTTCGTCCGTGAGGGAATTTATGAAAATAAACTGAATGGAACTGTATCTTGATCATTGTTTTCGCGACGCTTATTGGTCAGAAGACCGGTGATGTAAACTTAACCGTATATGCCGTTCCAAACAGCGGACATCGAGAAGGACTAAAACAGCGCAAGCCATGCGTAATTTGGTGTAAGCGCAGCTTAATTTCAAAGTAGTCAATTATCTTAGATCCTCCTGGCAGAAACGCCATTGTCATTTAAAGGTCGAAGAATGACAAGAGAGACTAACCTTATCGGGTTGATCAACGGACAGTGACCTTACGGACCCATCCTCTCTTACGTCAAACGAGCCACTTCTGGAGTCGAAATCATCAAAACTTTCCATATCCAAAGTTCCGTCAACATTTTGATCAAAAACATCTTGGTAGAAGACATCCATATCGGAGCTCTTGATCGGTTCGTCCACTGAAGACTGCCTAGTAAGCTGACCTTTTACTGATTTTGGATCCCCTCGAAGTCCCGTAAGAAGCTCTTGATTTTCCGCAATGATGCTCTGAAGCTTCTTCTGAAGTTCAGCGCTCTGATCTTCTTCATCGTCAGAGCTCTCCAACTCCGATTCTTCTTTCGTGATACGCGGTTCTGTCACCTCTTGTTTCGATGCCTCCTGGCTGACTGCTGTCCGCTTCTCGTCGATTGGGACTTGAACGTAGTCGACCGACCACATCCTTACCACGCCGTCTGTGGAGCCGGTCAGTATGACATTTCGCACGTCCCACTCCAACGCCTGCGAAAAGGCTACGCAGAGAATTTGTTGCATTCGATCGGACCGACCAACGAGCGTGTTGACACTGGCTATCGGCTCACCATTGACTGACCACAGGTAGAGCCAGGTGCCACCGCAAGTTGCAATGTCACCCGTCAGCTCGTTGATGGCGACTGCCGTGACTGGCGCATCGTGATCCCGCAACTGCCGCACAAAGGTCAGGCGTGAAAGGTCCCAAATGATGGCAGTGCCGTCGCGGGACCCTGAGACGATGATCTGGTAGGTCTGCTTCGCGGCAAGACAGGTCACGGCGTCCGTATGCGCGTACAACCTCTTCTTCACTTCCAAATGCTTCCGACCAACTTCCCAAACAGTCACAACGGTATCTGACCCCCCACTAACGATCACTTTCGGCATGGGGCACACGCACGCTAGTATATCCCCGAACAGCTGGCTTTCGCAGACTAGAATCGTCCTCTCGTTCTCGTATGCGGTGATTCGCAGGGTATGATCCGCAAAGCCCCAAGAAACACAGCGAGTGTTCGAAGGCGGCATGAAGACTTTGTTCTCTTCCACCGCTAGTATGGCACGGTCTTGCTGCACAATCTGACCAACCGGCCTCTTCAGCTCCTTCACTGGTTGCTGGGAAGGTCGGAGGGTATGTAAATGGTGGAAAAACAGCCTATCCGAAGCTGCAGAGCCCATGGAGGTTGCTACCTGAGAAAAATCGGTGGGAAACATTCCCTTAGTATGTTTCTTAGCCGGGTGGGATTTCTTGAAGAGTGGTTTCGGCGTCTGGCCGAAGTTGTTAATGAAGCCAACGATGGCGTTACGCTTGAGGGGGTCCTCAATGCTGTAGATGTCAACGTTGCCTTCGTAGAAGAGGTGGTGAAAGACGTTAACTGCTTCGACAGCCCCTGGACCTTGCTGCTTGCAGCCGAATATCAAGTCGATCCACTCGTGCAGATGTGCGGACACGTAATCGCACTCTAAAGCCTGAAATAAAAACAACTCTTTGGTGTAAGATGCTAGGAGTAATAATGCTTTCTGAATGAATCGAAGGGGCAGGAAAAGAATCCATCTCCTGTGAGAAACGTCGCTGGAAACTGTCCGACATACACTGTGTCGAACAAATTTACAGTCCATAGTACCTCTATCGAATTAAACTACTTTGAAAAATATGTGTCATATGAATGTGGGCCCAAGATTGCCCCAGACTCATTTGAATGTTGGCCCAATTGCCCCTGAATCAGGTGAGTGTGGGGGTAGGGCCTCCCAAAGGCACAAACTTGCTAGTGTCCTCGAAGCACCGTGACATCCTTCCGC
This sequence comes from Branchinecta sandiegonensis, assembly GCA_030848855.1. NCBI lineage: Eukaryota > Metazoa > Arthropoda > Branchiopoda > Anostraca > Branchinectidae > Branchinecta > Branchinecta sandiegonensis. Next base: position 25,394,777 of record JAUPMV010000002.1, on the reverse strand, counting down.
CCTCAAAATCAGCCCAGCGCTACACCCGACACCAAAACAAGTTGGAACCATGCAAACCTGGTGCGTCGACGAGATACAGGCAGCCATTCAGACAATATTTTGTGAAAAATTTTAATAAGTGACAGACATTTTATTTCTCTAACATATATTGTTATATTTATCCTCGCGATATTCACAATAAAGTTATTCACTCATTCATTAAACAGACCGCGATGCTAACAAGTGTGAAAAGTTTCGACTTGACACCTTCTCATGGTTCACGAGTTACAAATTCCACTAGCTGGACAATCTGGGCACAGTTTCCACAGAACACTGTGTGCGGGGGGTGGGGGCTTGACTCCAATTCTAACAAGTGTGCCCAGTTTCAACTTTATACCTGCCATGCAGAGCTGTTGGACTCGGACTCTGGACTCGTCTCGAGACGCCTTTTTCAAGGACTCGGACTTGTCTCGGACTTGAATTTGCTGGACTCACAGCAGCTCTGCTGTCATGGTTCCCGGGTCAAGAGCTAAGAAAAAACGGTGAAAACCGAAAGTGCCTACACCAGTCGCAATACTGGATTGTTAAAAAATGAAAACTCCACCAAAAATAAGCCTATGTCAGGCAAGAAAACGTTCGGTTTGTTAGGTCAGACAAGGGAAAGTGATATGAAAGCAAGACTAACCTGTCTATGAACTCGGATGAACTCCCGAGGGTCATTCTTCGCCCAGGGAGGGAGCAAGACATCACCAAGTTGGACGCCACTCTGCTTCACACCGAGGTCAAAGTTGTTCCCATTCACCAAGAAATCCGGAAGGTAGAAGAACTCGGGGATCAGCTCTTTCACGTCTGCCATATTATGCTTCGCAGCGGAGTACCAGCCCTCGCGAATACTGTGGAACATACGATCGGCCAAGTCAAAATGGCCGCCCTAGAAAATGAAAGATGCATATAGATCATAAGCCCCAATATAACCGACATATTCTAAAACCCGCAAATACTGTGGAACATACGATCGGCAAAGTCAAAATGCCCGCCCTAGAAAATGAAAGATGCAGGTGCAGAAATGAACAATTTCATATCTTAGGTTTGATACTAAAGAAGCTGGTGGTACACTCGTTTCTCATAAGCACCAATGTAACTGACATATTCTAAAACCCACGAATACTGTGGAACATACGATCGGCCAAGTCAAAATGCCCGCCCTAGAAAATGAAAGATGCAGGTGCAGAAATGAACAATTTTCATATCTTAGGTTTGATACTAAAAAAGCTGGTGGTACACTCGTTTCTCATAAGCACCAATATACCCGACATCTTCTAAAACCCGCGAATACTGGGGAACATACGATCGGCCAAGTCAAAATGCCCGCCCTAGGAAATGAAAGAAATAGGTGTAGAAATGAAAAATTTAAGTATCTTAGGTTTGGTGCTAAAAGAGCTTGGGATACACTCGTTTCTCATAAGCACCAATATAACCGACATATTGTAAAACTTGCGAATACTGCGGAATATACGATCGGCCAAGTCAAAATGCTCGCTCTAGAAAATGAAAGATGCAGGTGCAGACATGAACAATTTAAATATCTTAGGTTTGGTGCTAAAAAAGATAGTGGTAGACTCGTTTCTCAGAAGCACCAATATAACAGACACATTCTAGCTTGCCGTGTTTGTTTATCATCAACAGTCAAACAATCAATTTTATTTAGACCACAGTATCCCGAGGCACGAAAATTTAAGCGCAGGTGAAATGTTTAATGGCACTAATGACTTTAGGTACCCTTCTGAAGATTTGGTTGGCGGGGGAAGAAGCTTGGGTCTCGAGTCATGTGTTGGGCCATCACTTTTCAAAGAAAATAAGCGTAATATCCTGTCTACGTTTACCGTACTATAGAAAATTTGCTAGCTCCGTGAAACCGGAACCGGACTCAGCTCACCGGACGAATTCGGCGGCATACAAATGAGTACCGTATATACCATTTATTACCTACGGACATCGAGGTTGATATGGGAAAATAACACCGAGACAGTCATTGAAATAGCCTATCCGAGCCGAAGATCACGTAGGTTATGAAAAGTATCTATCGAGCGCAGCGAGATTGATATTTTTAAATGGCCACGAGGTTGTTATTCCGACATCAACCGAGACGGAGGTGTACCGAGATGGAGGTGTGTTAACTGTTAGAACTTTTTCGAACAGAACCAATAACAACTAACCCTGCACAAAAGCTCTGGAAGTTGATACGACTTCATATCATCCTCTCTGGAGGCTGATAATACTATGGCTTCATATCATCCTCTCTGGAGGCTGATATGACTTCACATCATCATCTCTGTAGGCTGTTATGACTTCATAGCATCCGCTCTGGAGGCTAATATGACTTCATATAAGCTTCTCTTGAGGCTGATATGACTTCATATAATCCTTTCCGGAGGCTGGTATGACTTTATATCATCCTCTCCGGAGGCTGATATGACTTTATATCATCCTCTCATAGCTACCGCTAGCCTTCTGTGGGAAGGTTATCGTAAGATAACTGACCGTGGGTTATAGGATGATATACAGTAGAGGGGAACGTTTGTTGACACTGGACATTTGCCATTTTCATGCACTTGCTGCGTATAAAGCTAACTACCAGTTAGCCAAAGTAGGCAATGAAGGGCATCTGAAAACACCTGAATTGGTATTTTGTATCTTCATTCTACCATTTAGCCCAAAACTGCACTGTCCACATAAACATACGTCTACTATAAATGGCATACCTGTTCAAGAAAAATATTTGTCTTTTAAGCGAGCAATAAAAACAACGAGGTAGAGGAGCAAAATTTACCTGGAGATTCAGGAAATGTTGGGTGAAAGGTTCGAGCCTGATGAGGTAGGAGCAAACAATCATAGCAGAGCTATAGTGCGTTCCGTAGTGATAAGGAGGTGTCTCAAGGTGGGGGTCCTCCCATTCTTTGTACCTAAAACAGGTAGCACGTTAGACTACTGGCGCACACCAACAACCGCTAGGATCTAAGATACTACACTGTAAAAAGTTTCTCCGAGTAAGGATTACAGTTAACTGCACTATTTGCTACTGGGATTAATCTTATCTCTACTGGGATAAGATTAATCCGAATTAGAGATAATCTTATCTCAATAGAGACAAGTAATCCCAGTAGCGAATCCTGCTAGACAGTGTTGTCGATAATAGGGGCGAGCTAATGAGCTCGTATCCCTGCCGGCCCCCAGTGATCTAAATATAGATAGATAGAATTATTAATTGTTAAGCAGCCCGAGAGCCATGGCAACAAGAAATCACAAAAAAATATCACATACTAGAAGAAAACGCACAAAACAAAATAACAACACAAAAAAGAGAAAAAGCTCCTCCTTAATCTTTTTCTTCTCTAATAACCATTTTCAGTATTTCTTTGTTATTTTCCTAATCCAAAAATCTACTTCTATGTTCCATCGCTGTCCTCAGGAATCGCCACAATCTCTTAATCGTAGTAAAACATTCATTCCTAACAACTCTAATTAACCATTCTTCATCAGACTCCCTCACACCGTACTGTTCTTTCCTCCATTCACCCAGCTCCATGCACTCGCAAACCATGTGAACCAAACTCTCATTCTCGAATCCACACATCGGACAGAAGTAAGGACCGGATTTCTGCCTAAAATTACCAATATAACGTCTTCTAGTACCAACTGGCAGGGTGTCCGCCAACATTTCAGTAATTATTCTTAATTCCTCCCGCTTAAGACCCGCTTTAAACACAAGAAGTTTTTTAGAAATGAAAGAACCTGAACGTGAACATATTAAGAATCGACCAGTCAGCTACTGGACCACGACTTGCAACGGACTTCGGAAGACAAATCTTGAAGTCAGAAAATCATCGAGACCTCCTGCCCAGTTTCAATGATGAACCATCTGTCAGAGACTCTGAGGGATAAGACTAGCAGTGAAGGTCACCGGCAAACAACAAGCGAAGATCCCTCCAACTCACACATCTACGAAGGGGCAAAAGTGGACAATACACCTTCACAAAAGTTATATTGGGTTCCCAAATTTATATTGAATTCCCAAAAGTTGTATTGAATTCCCAAGACTTATGTTCAACTGACAGAGCTTTCATTGAAGTTTCCAGAAATTATATTGAATTCGTAGACGTTTCATTGTATTTTCAAATTTCCCGTTGAAATGACACGAGAGATATTAAATTTTGCGAAACTTTCATTGAAAAATCACAGTTTTTACACGCCAAGCGAAAAATTTCCGAGTTCAATAGAACGTTTGGGAAGTTCAATATCTCGTTTGCGAAACAACGGGGTAAAACAGGACAATGCAACGATACGATACATCAGATGTGTCGAGTATCGCGGTATCGAAACTATCGGAACTAGTCTGATAGAAAAAAGTAAAAAACTTCATGTTGGTTTGACTAGGCTAGCCTAGGATTTGACTACATAGCCCGTAGCTGTGGTGCACAGCTGGTGCAGTCCAGGTCAGGTCAGGTACTGGCATTTTTAGGTCGGTCCTGTGGATTCGTTTGCTTATAGTAGCCCAGCTGCTCAACCTCAAGTTAAGGCCTTTCTAGGTTGATTTTGACTTTCATTTTTGCAAATATGTTCTCTACTACAGGAGTGCTGCCACCCTAAACAACTATTCTAGGAAATGACTTATGGAAACTACAGTAGGTAAAAGTTGAGTTAAAATTCAGTGCAGTACTGTATCTGGAATGGAAGCTCACAGCCTTTGCTTTCAGCTGGTAACTTAGTTTATTAGATTATTCCCCTTAGAGCATTTTAAAACAACACCAGAAAACAGGCATATGACGGCTGAAAACAGGCATAGGCTACTCCTGAAAACAGACATGTGTCCCTTTGCTGAAAGAAATCACAGCGATCTTACACTCCCTTGGAATGAAAATGATAAGTGGAAGGAGCCAATTTACTTATCATTTGCAGCAGTGTAATGAAAAAATAACAGATAATAACAATATAATAACGATTGAAAGTCTGTGGAGCGCCACCATGGTGAAGGCTAGAGGTCATATATTTGGCAGTTCTACAGATTCCTTGAGCAAAATTTTGGTAGGTGCCCTGAGCAAAATTTCGGTAGGTTCCCTGAGCAAAATTCCGATAGATTCCCTAAGCAAAATTCAGGTAGACTCCCTGAGCAAAATTCCGGTAGATGCCCTAAGCAAAATTCAGGTAGGTTCTCTGAGCAAAATTTCAATAGACTCCCTGACAAAATTCCGGTAGGTTCGCTGAGCAAAATTCTGGTACATTCCCTGAGCAAAATTCGGGTAGATTCCCTGAGCAAAATCCAGGTAGATTCCAAATTCTAGTAGAATCCATGGGGCAAAGTCCTGTAGATCACCCAAGCCAGCCTCCAGTAATTCCCTGAGACAAGTTCCTGTAGATTCCTTCAGCAAGATTTTTAGTAGATGCCCTGAGCAAAATTCCGGTAGGTTCCCTGAGCAAGAACCCGGTAGACTCCATAAAAATCATCAAGTTCAGTTGAATTTGACAAATTTTGACTGGCGGGGCTCCGCCGCACCAGTCAAAATTTACCGGATTTTTTTTCACAGACCTTCTGGGGGGGGGGGGGGGCAGCACCCCCCCAACACCCCCACTCAGGACGCCCCTGGATGGCACCACCTTATCTCCAGAGGAAAATAGTTTTCCAAGAATCAGACAGAAAAGGGGTAAATTTCCTACAGGAGAATTAGAAAACACATTTGCCAAAATAATCATCAAAATCTACCTAGAAATGCCTTTACGAGAGCAGCTGGTATATTGAATGATTGCCATTCATTTTGCAGATAGGCCTATGTTCTCTACTACTCCTCTGCTGTGCACAGTCCCCTTCTATTTTATAAACTCTCTAAACTCTATTTTATTTACATGTTGTATAGTGGCACCGGGGAATTCTTTCAACAAGTGGTGGATCCATTTGCCTGTGAGACCAGCACCAGATGTCCTCACTTGGTCTTTGTTTGGGCATATAACCTCAGACAGTCTAATCTGTACTTCCTTTCTTTTCCTCCTGTGTAGCCGGATAGCCAAGAAAATCTTTAATAAAACGAATGGCCTTTAGCTGAAGGTAATGCATTTTTAATTGCCTATCTATATATATCTGTTATTATTTTCATTCACTGCCGCAAATGATAAATAAATTGGCTCCTCCTACTTATCATTTTCGTTCCACTGGAGTTTAAGATTGCTACGATTTACTTCAGCAAGGGACACACGTCTGTTTTCAGGAGTATGCCTGATTTCAGACATAGCCTATGCTTGTTTTTAGGTGTTGTTTTAAAATGCTCTAAGGGGAATAGGCTAATAAACTAAGCTACCAGCAGAAAGCAAAGGCTTTGAGCTTCCATTCCCGATACTGTACTGAATTTTAAATCAACTCTTACCTAGTTTCCATAAGTCATTTCCCAAGAATAGT